>OY764962.1:20324600-20924600 GCA_963668005.1 Melieria crassipennis | reverse complement strand
TGTTCATACTAATGGTTGGCGGCATTGATGATTATGTTGTGGTGTGAGGCAAATTCCAACTCGACAGATTTCAATAACCCTCCTATGTATAATTAATATCACTCATACGCCCCACTGCTCACCACCTTGCAGAGCAGCCATGCAATTAATGTCTCTTATACGTTTCTCAAACGAATGGTGTTTCTTCACTTTTCAAAAAAGCTTAATTTCTTCACTACCGAAATGCAAATTAAATATAAACACTAGTCAGATGTTCAAGCAGCAACGGTTCTGTCGCTAAACGAAAGAAAACACTGGATACTAAAAATAGCGCACATCATCGCAACAACCCACGACGGAAAGCCAAAAGTGGAGATGCATTAAAGATAACGACAGATATTTTCCATTTCCAGCAATTCTATCCATTTTTGAACTCATTCCTGCTCTCTGCTCGCCTCGTTTGGCTGTCACGAATGCGTTTCTTTTTGTTGGTGTGCCGTTTCATTCGGATTCACTCGAATGTGAATGAGCACTAAGTACATTTACGCAAACACGACGGACGACGGAGGGGAAGCGGCCAAAGCGCTGCTCGTCGAGTGCACTTCGACAGTTGACAAACTGAATGAAGGATGCTGAAGTGCCAAATGGATGACATAGGCAAATGTTCTACTAAAACAAAAACAAGTTTAACAAGAAACAGCCATAGCAATAACCCAACAACAACTACAAAAGCAGCAATGCAAATCATTTGTGTTGCATTTAATTTTTAATGAGTTTTGTGGTTTTACTTTAGCGTCTCATTTGCATTTTGGCGTAAAGATGAGGCAACGTGAATATAAATTGCGCACAGAATGCAACTGTGTCTATGTATGTGTACCGATATCCTTCAGCAGTTGCGAACACAATCATCAAGTTGGCGCGCGCCCCAGTCGCTTGCAGCTGCATCGAATGAAGATGCGGCTGGGCGAACAGGTGCGCCTGCGACGTATGCACACGAAGGCAGCCGACGAGTGGGCGTGCAGTGTTTTGTTTGCGTTTAAAATTCCATTTAATTTTTGCTGCTGTCAGTACCGCTGCCTGGCATTGTTCGAAGGCAGCGCATCGCCTATTGTTGCGTTCTTGTGGCTGTGCGCCGCATAATAGTCCCGTCTGCAGATACAATGATACACAAACACATGTGTGTGTGTGTGTGTGCGTGTGTATCTGTGAAATAGCTACTTTGGATAATTTGGTTTTTGGCCATATTTGCTAACACCAGCTTTCGTGTCCCAACGTTGGCCGTTTTGCTTCTTGTCACTGTGGCTTACACGTTGCCGCTGCACTCACGCTGAGAACCCTTCACTCGACCGCTGAAGGGTGCTTGCTGCACGACATCCGTACACACACACACACACACACGTGTTGTAATTTATGTAATTAAAAGCATAACGCGCGCGCATACAGGGTGTGTAAGTGTGTCGTCTGCTTGACAAAGTTGCCAGTGTGTGTACGGATGTGTGTGTGTGCATGAGTACGAGCACATGTGGATGTTTATAATGCATAATTATGCACGTTGTCGGGATTTGCCGCTGCGACAACATTATCAAAATTTAATTCTAATGTGCTAACAATGCCAACATGCAGTGGCGGCAAGCGGCTGTGGGTGTGACCGTATATGTGTGCTGGCTGTTTTCTATGGTTGCTGTTGCTGTTGACATGCCAGACATGTCTGCAATACTTCACAAAAGCTTTTAAATTGTTATGACAGTTGTGAGGTTGAAATTGACTTTAATAAGCAAACATGCAAACATAAAAATGTATTTCATGATTCCATTTCATGAAAAAAAACAAGAAGTCATCATATGAAAATTATATATCGAATCGTTAAGCAATTTATAAAATTTAATATATTTTTTTCAAATTACATTTCATTCATTCACAAATTAAATTTATTACTTTTCCAAAATATTAGTTCATCACTTTCATACGAAATGTTGCTAAAAGTTGTATATGTTGACTTCGCGGCTTTTTAAAGCCTTGAAATTGTACATTGGGCGAAGCCTTTTTTCTTACTGCCTCAAACTTTTTTCTTTTACGGGATTCCTTTGACTTTTCGAGGAGAGCAGATTTGGCAGGCACACGCTTTCACTTTGGTATTTTGAAAAGGTTGGTTATAGCTTTGTAAAGTTTATAGAATTTGCATATTGTAAAAGCTGGGAATTATAAAATAAATCATTAATGCAAAAAAATCAGGGACCGGAAATAACAGTTATTTATGAAAACTATATTTGAAAAATTTACTATGAAGGAAAAGTCATACAAATAAATGAAAAATACCAATACATTTCTTTTCGCACGAAGAATCAAACTTGGCAATAAACTTTTTTTTTGTAATTTTTATGGAAAAATTAAAAAATAAGAATTATTTTTTATTTATATTTAAAAAATCCTTTAATAACAATTATTTTTTATTTTTTTTCATATAAGTCCACAAATAACGGTTTTATTTCAATTTTTATTTAAGTTGTCCTAAGATAACAATTATTGGTGACTTTTATTTTTTTAGTCATCAATAAAAATCATTCAATGACTTTTATTCATAACAGTCATCAATAAAAATCATTCAGTGACTTTTATTTATAAAAGTCATCAATTAATATCAGTAAGTGACTTTTATTTATAAGAGTCATCAATAAAAATCATTCAATGACTTTTATTTTTAAGTCATCAATAAAAATCATTCAGTGACTTTTATTTATAAAAGTCATCAATTAATATCAGTAAGTGACTTTTATTTATAAAAGTCATCAATAAAAATCATTCAATGACTTTTATTTCGTAAGTCATCAATAAAAATCATTCAGTGACTTTTATTTATAAAAGTCATCAATAAAAATTATTCAGTGACTTTTATTTTTCAAGTCGCAATATAAAAGTCATTTTCATTAATGCATGCAAAAGTTATGACTCTTCCAGGAAACAGAGTTGTCAGGACAGGTCTTGTTAAGCCGATCAGGAATATATATACATTTCAATATTTAATCAATCCAGTAGTGCGATTAATGAAAATGACTTTTATATTGCGACTTAAAAATCATTAAAAATCATTGAATGATTTTTATTGATGACTTTTATAAATAAAAGTCACTGAATGATTTTTCCTGATGACTTAAAAAATAAAAGTCACTGACTGATTTTTATTTTTTATTTATTTTTATTGATTTTTTATTTTTTTTATTTATATTTATTTATTTTTATAAATAAAAGTCACTGAATGATTTTTATTGATGACTTTTTTAAATAAAAGTCACCAATAATTGTTATCATAGGACAACTAAAATAAAAATTGAAATAAGAAAAAAAATTCAAAAAATAATTGTTATTATAGGATTTTTTAAATATAAATAAAAAATAACTGTTACTTGTTGAGTCATTAAGTAAAAGTAAAAAAACTGAAACACATTGAAAAACATTGATTTTTATAATAAAACTTATAACTGTTACGGTAACTGAAAAAATATGTAAGTTTAACTAAACTGTGCAGCTTGTTAGCAGAGCAATTAAGGAAACGAACAAGTCCTATGCTTATGCGCCCCACTTGTAGTACCAGCGTCTCTGCCCACTTGTCAGAGCGTCCACTCGAATTTCAGCACTTTAGAGCTCACCGACGACGCGGATTTTGCGTAATTAAAAATTTCTGCTGCGCAAAAAAATAACGTGGAAACATGTTAGCAAATTAATTTCGAATAGCTGCTGCACTTAAGGACGTATTCAATCTGCTTAAAACCCACACCAACTGCCATACAAACCACTGCCAACAACCCGACCACTAATGCCACAGCAACGGCACTCAGAGCGCTCCGTTACTGCGGTAACCGACACCGACAAGGTGAGCGAAGTAAGTAGATATGTATATACATATGTACAAAGGTGGGGAGGGGATTTGGCTGCCGGTGCCAAAGGTCAGCGCCGATTGAGAAAAGGCCTAAAATGAGAAATGCAAAAATTGATAAATAACCCGAAATGAATTGCGAATTACTTGAGCGGAAAATTTGTGTGTTCCATTTCAGTGGCCAAGCAGCCCGACCAGAGTGGAATTGATTGTGTTGTATATGAAATGTGGCAGGCGATTCGTACAAATCCAACTATTCGCATTCAATTTGTTGCCAGTCTACGAACTGCAAAATAAACATCATTACGTTGAGACGTAATGGGCGATCGGCCGTTAACTGCTGACGGCACTTGAAGTCGCCGAGGTCATGTAAATATTACGCTGAATTCGCGTCACAAAGATAAGCAGCCGTTAGCGTATTGATTTCACACTAATTACGTTCATTAAAACAGCTATGCAAAGCAGAGCAACTCATCAATAAATAATCTGATAAGTTATTTGCAGTTAGGGAGAGGAGCTTGCTAAAAATAGGTTTGCTAAAAATATTAGCAATTCAGTCAGGACTGAGGAATGGATCGGATGTCGTTTTGAAGATGTAAATATGAAAATTTCTTGCTGGGGTTGCGGATAGAGCCTCATGACGGGGCGGTTAAGTTTAAAAGGCAAAGCCGAGCCGTCGAGACGTGGCCCGGCAGTCTGAAGGGACGTTTGACCTCAGGTTCGAACTCCCTTCATAGTAGACATTAAAATACCTATAGACACTGAAAATAAGTTTCCTTCAACGACTGCCCTTGCAGCAGAATGTGGCAAACCTCTGAGAGTTTAATTGTTTATAAAAAAAACTAGTAGTTATAAATCACTTTCGTCTGTAAATGGATTCATACGCACAAAACGTATGGTTGCGCGAAGCTAAGTCTTAGATTTATAATAGTCGAGCTGACTATTATGAATATAAGGCTTACTTTAATAATTGAAATTTTATTTTGCATTTCTCAGTGGCGGATTCAGGGGGGGTTGTGGGTTGAAACCCCCCGAAATATTACGATCGACTTTAAAACTACATACAAATTAAAAGGAATTTTTTGTATTTTATGAATATTGAAGAATCACTTCTTGAAACCCCCCAACATATTTTTCTGAATGCGCCCCTGGCATTTCTTAAAACGAATTTTGTCATGGTTCGCTATTCTGCGGCAGATGGTCATGCAATGAAGTGAGCAAACTTTCTCCCTTATTCTTGAAACGTATTTGCCGATGCGGATTTGGATCTCTGAAAAATGTGCTCCACATCCCTATGGAGAACTTTTGACTGTTGGACCCAAACAGTTGTATTAACTTTTAGCTAAGTTTAAGGAGCATATCAACCTTTTAAGTTTTTAAGGGCCATTCTTGAATATATAACATTTTTTTGGCCCTTTGCTCAACGCTAATGGGCACTGTTATGATTTAAAAAAATATGCACTTGAAAGCCATAACTTTTTCCACTTCAACATAAAGTGGATTTTTCAAGTTCTCGAGATTTCAGACAACTTCCTTTCACCGCACGCGCTTATCCTTCAAATCACTTCAAGTGCCAACAAATTGCTGCCAACAGCCAAACTCGCATCGAATGTCCTTGACATTATAAGGTTTTAGACATGCACACACACAAACACATCCGCCGCACTCACACATACACACACACCACACGCACAAGTAAACGAAAGCATTTCTTGTTTTTGCCAAAGTATTCAAATTTAGCGGCGGCATTCGCTTGATGCCTAATTGTGCATGTAGCATTTACCAACACTTATGCGAAATGCATGCACACATCCATCCATAGCACATAGACATGTAGGCACAGACAGCAGGAGGTATGTGTTGTTTGTTGGTGGCTGTGTGTGTTCGCAAAAGCGCGGGAAGGCCTCACAATGAAAATGGCGAGTGCAGGAACTTCGAACCGACGACTCGACTGCACAATGGCAGAATGAAAATATTGCGCACAATAAAAGCCTGCGCCATGTCAATGCCGCCACACATGTTATTAAAATATGGCTAACGGGAAAGGGGAGGGTACTGGCTGTTGTGGAATGCACCAAGAAAAACATTGCAATAGCTGCATTAAATTAGCAGCGCACACAGGGCGGACAGCTGCCACTAAAGAACGTGAGATATGGAGAAGTAGGAGGATTTGTGGCATTGCTAAGGAGGATAAACGGCATTTAATATTAATTAATTAATTGACTGGCACGACAGCCCGCTTACGCGAGACTAAGGCCTAGCTTCCCGCAACTACCCGTGTTGTGCGTGTGAATTTTTACGCGAGTTGAAGGGACCTACAGTTTAATGCCGGTTCCGAACGGCAGGTTGGGAGCTTTTTCATAAGCAATTTTTACTCTCAGAGGTTTGCCATTTCCAGCTGAGAGGACAGCCACCGAAAGAGAAAACGAGTTTTCCCGTTATTTTTTTAGGTGTTATTACAGGCAGTATTTGAACCTGAGGTTGCTGCCTGCGACTCGCGGTCCAACGCACTAACCAACTGAGCCACGGCGGCTGCCGTTAAGACATTAAACTATGCATATTAAATTGTATTCTTATAACTGTTGATGGGCGTTTAAATATTAGCTAAAAGTTGAAAACATGACAAATGTTTGGCAAATCAATAAAAATATTCAAAAATGTAAAAACAGTTCCAAAACTATTCAAAGCGTGTTCTCAATACTGATTCCAAAATATATAAAAGTATAGTTTGTTATCAAAGTTTTTAATATCAATTAAAAAAAGAAACAATATCGAAAAGTACATATATCAAACTTAAGGACTTAACGTTTGGTCAAATCTTTTAGTTTTTAGTGGCAGTATTTTAATTTGGATGATTTTATCATTTCCTATAGTAATAAAGTTTCTCATTTTATACAACTTTAATTCCAAAATATCAAAAATATGTTAAGTCTTACTTTTCACTACGTGTAAAGTATTCTTTGTTCATTTTACGATGCGATGATCAAAAAATAATGGTCCAGATTACTTTTATTATGTTTTAACCCTTTTCGACATGAAAATAAACCCGTTCTGTATGAATTGTATGGGATGTAGTCCAATATATTGGACATTGTGACTGAAAGGGTTAAACAATAATAATCGGTTCTTTAAATTTTGTAGAACAATTATAAAACAGGAAAATATCAACTCAAATTATTATATTTAAGGGGGTAGTCAGGTAGATTTTTTTCAAAAAATCGAAAAATTTTTTTCCAGTTTCGGTTTATTTAAACCCTTAGGAATCATGTAGAAACCTTCCTTTACCTCGGATAGTATCCGAAAGCGATTGAAAATTAGATTAGCTGTAAGGGCTCGCGCGCCCGAATCGCACACCTGGCGCGTAAAGTAGATGCTGTTGTTTTGAGCTGGCTGACACGATTACGGCCGATCTACTGCACCGATTTGCTTAAACTTTTTTTTATATTTTCAGAAAAGGTTTGGCTATCGCATGAACTACGATCATTATTGTCCATTTCTATGTAACAAAGTTATGACACAATTATTAACAAAAAACAAGCAAAAAAAGAGAAAACAACTTTACAATTGCACTAAATGTTTATTTATTAATATTTTTTACCGTTGTAGTTCAAACGAGAGCCATTCATTTGTACTTCAAAATGAAATTTGTTTGATATGTTTCAGATCATCCAAAATGGAGAAATCGTGTCAGCCAGATTTCAAAATGGCATCTTCCGGTCGCCCATATCTCCCCCGGATATAAACGAAATTTTATAAAAAAATTTGTTTCAGTACTCAAAACTATGTACAATAACATTTAAAAAAATTGTTAATGTGGAATAAAAATTTGTATGAAAAAAAAATTATTTAAAAAATATGGTCGATTCTACCTGACTAACCCCTTAATAGCAGCTTATATGATTTACATATTTTTTGATACGTTTTTTCCTAAAATTTTTTGGATTTTTTAGAAAATAACCACACACACACTTTGTACTTTGGTTTCGATTCTCATAACAAATGTAAATTCTTTCGAAAAATGTTCGATATATGCATCGAAATTATTGTATGTATGTGTATGGATAGACGTCTACAAGAACTGCCTGACCAAAACTCCAACACATTGATAAACATTTTTAAATTCACCAATACATTTGCATGACATTTGGCCCATATGAGACAAAATATCGCTGCAATTTGTCTATCATTTAAACTGAAACAAACTATTTGACAACCATAGAAACATTAATTGCTTATACACGCATGTGTAAGAATGAGACAACAATAGAAGCAACTGCTGACAAGAACTCGCATCGGAGTTAATATAAATGATTAACAGCCGGCTGCTGCCGTAGCTATGTAACTCAGCTGGCTAACGCGTGCGGTCGCGAGGCAAATACGACGCGCGAGCCCAGGTTCAATACTTCGTTGCTTCAAACGTCGAAAAAAAAGAAAAACAGAAAGAAGGTAAGAAGGGGTAATTAAAATTTAATTTAAATAATATTATTTGAATATTTATATAATTCTGCACTTTCAGTAACTTCAATATTGAGCCATAGCAAGTACCAAGGAAGCCGATGTCAATGATGCCGGCAATATGGAGTTGAGCTAAGCAACGCCTTCGATTTTTAAATTCAATTTTTTTTATATTATTTCATTTTAATTAATTTTAATTAAATTCAAAATAAATAAAATTAAATAAATTCATTTAAAAAGAAAAATTGAAAAAAAAAGTTGTTTTTCTTTTTTTTCGGTATTAACGCAACGGAGTATTGAACTCGCGGAGTCTTGATTCGCGGTCAACGAGCTACGGCATTAGCCAGCTGAGCTACGGCGGCAGCGGCGGCGGCGGCTGCAAGATAGCAATAGATAGTAAGATATACAAAACTAAATATTTGGAGGTTGGAATACGTGTGCGTTAGAGCAGAGCAAAAACACTTTTCTTAATATGCAAGAGGTGTGTGTTAGAGTGAAACAAAAATCACACGTATACAAAAGTTTCTATCATTTTTGTTAACTCGCCTGTAGAAAAATGATAGAAACTTTGTTCCGAGTGCTGACCGATATTTCTATCAGGCCTGACTATCAAATGACCGGTCATATGACCGAAAGTGTTCTTGTAGGGACATTTTTTGAGAATAAATTTTGTATTCAGCCGATTTTACGTGTTTTGTTTTCCTAGTTTCTAAATTGATAACAAGAAAAAGTTTCTTCACTAAAAATTTGCAACTAATTTCAATTGAACTCACAAAATTAAACATGAACTCTGCATGACAAATGTTTTTGCTATGAGAAATTACAAAAAAAAAATGTAATTCTTTACACAGTTGTTTCCAGTGATGGTGAGTTAGAATTTGCTGCAAAGCAACGCGAACTAATTGAAAAATGTAGCGGCATCAAAGGGTGATGACATATTGTGCGGCTCGGTTTCCAGTTAAGCGCTTTCCTCCCCCTTCCTGCTGGTAGACAACATGTGGTATGCATCAAGCCCCAATTACTGTTGGCTGCTTTTAGCAACAAATGCATGTGGCGAGCAAATAAGTCCAAAATACCCCAAAGGGGAAACGTGTCAACGGCTGAAATAGCCCAATTGCAATGGTTAGTGGGAAGCATGAGAAAATAGAAATGCCAAAGCCACTTAGCAGAGTAAACAACAACAAAAAAAATTGCCGAAAACCTTTTCAGGCGTTCGCCAAGTGCACTTGACACGCCTTGGGTGGTTGAGCGCTTCACCTTGACTGTGCCCCAGTCGCCCCATTGCCGCCTTTACTTAGCTGGCTAAAAACTACATCATCATCGCAGACGCGTGGAGGATAAAAATAAAACATACCGAATAATAGTGCCAAACACAAAACAATATACTATAAATACCAACAACAGCGGCTAAAGGCATTTAACTAAGGAAAGCAATAAAGTCGAAATGGAAAAAGCCAGCAATAAAAGTAGAGGAGCTGTCCCTACGCATATGAAATAAATGTTACGTATACGCCACGAAGTCTGGCAAATTAGCTTTTCGCGGAGCACTACCGACAACAGCAACAGCAACAGCAACAAAAAACATACGCTTCTAAAGCCAACAACATGCAGGCATGTTCCGGCGACGACGAGCTGGCGAAGACGATGATTTGTTGGTGTTACCATTGCGAGCGCAAATTTCACATATGCAGCGAATGCCGATGTCAACAACGCACCACAGTTGGCCAGTGAAGCACAGTGGGGGGAAAATAACATTCTTAACTGGCGCCAACAACAACAAATGCGTGCCAATCGCAGCTACGACGACCACACAGTGCCTTTCACAGGCGCCGAATATTCGAAATACTTGAAGAAATGCGTTGAAATTTATGGATAAATTTCAGCGGCTGGAGTTTTCACGGCTTAAAGGAAAAAATCAATGTGAATCTCGTAACAGCATTAAGCGCAGAAATCGCGCTGCATTGCTCGCTGCGAGGAAGTGTCCTTAAATTGCACCAACTTCCACACACACACACACACACGCACGTATTCACTCACACACACTTGCACTCGCTTCACACCCACTCGCGTCCCCGGAGTTATGTAAAATGCATGAGTCAGTGTCAACATACCTTGCGTAAAAAATAATAAATTAAAAGATGACAGCGACACCACGGAGCTGGAAGACATGCTTCCACATTCTCTTCTCACATCCAGCCGTGCACTTGGTGCGAATATCCGTTCTCGACTCGCGCGCCGCCTTATCAATCAATTAGCGATGGCTGCAGCGCCAGGCCACTGTTTGCCGATGTAACCGAATTTTATTGAATTCTATTAACTGCAGTCAGCTTTTTACGGTCGCGCGATCAACAGCACATTTTCGCGAATTTTATAGCAATATTTACAAGTGGCGAGCATGAAGATAGACAAAATGGCAGAGGGAAAATAAGGTAGACGAGACTGAAAGAACTTTGCTCTCCTTCAGCTGCAAAAAAATTCGTTCATTTTCCTTTTCGCTTAGTTTAGCTTAGTTCACGTTTAGAATTTCGAGTTGAGTTCAAGTTTGGTTTTGTTATGTTCAGTTGGTTAGCACAACCCAGTCGAGGCGTTTTCGGTTGTTGCGCTTGTTGGCCGTTGCCGTGGCACACCATCTGTCGCATTTGACAATTTCTACTCGACTGAAGTGTGGCGTTTTCAACACGGCCAGCAAATGCGAAATTCCATTGGCGAAACGCTTTTCGCTGTGGCTGTTGTTACTGGCTTTTCTTCAGCTGTCTGTTGACTGTGGCGGCTTCCTGCAGTCTGTGTTGAGTTCGTGGTGAATATTTTGTTTACATTTAGCGGCACTCAGTTTGGCGTTTTGCCCGTTTCCATTGCAGCTGACATTCGCAACACGGCGTGTGGCAAACGCACACGTGCCACCCACCATGAAACGCGTCGCTCCGCCGTCACCGAAGCATTAGCAGGACAAAGGCACACAAGAAGCACCCGCTGACCAGCTGATCCTATCAAATTATCGAGCAACACTTCTCAACAGTGACAACGAGTATTGTTGTCATTATTGTCAAACAATGGTTTATTTATTCTTCAATCAGTTAATGTAAAGTGGTTTTAATAGGTATATGAAGAGAATTATTTATATAGACTTAAACACATTTCAGTTGTTGTTGTAATGAAAATTTTATTTATTCATTGGCTCATGTGTTTAAGAATTGGAGAACTTGTTTAAAGTACTGAACTAAATTTAGGATATTTAACCCTGCATTACTATCATCTATTACACTAACGCCATTACTAACTATGGGTGTAATCCACCCACAACTTTTACTTATACATTGAGGTAAAATAAACAAAAATCAAATTTTTTGGGAAAATAGCCACATCTTGCACTATATTTAAGCTATGTTTCTTGGGCTTAGTGATTTAGAAAGCAAAAAAAATAAGTAATAAATAATTATTTAATAATTTTTTTTCGGATCGAGGTAAAATTTTGCGTAAAAACTCAAACAAAAATCAACAATACGTGGGTGGTCCGTTAAGTACTTAGCCTACAAAAGAAAAACGAAAATTTTGGAAAAGTGGCGATTTATTTCTCAACGTAGTCTCCTTTCAACTCGATACACTTGACCCAGCGATGCTCACACTTCTTTAACCCGTCTGAAAAATACGTTTTCTGGAGGCCTCCGTGGCGGCGATAACCTCCTTATTCGACTCAAATTTCTGCCCGGCGAGTGACTTTTTCAAGTTTGGAAACAAAAAGAAGTCACACGGGGCCAAATCTGGAGAATACGGTGGATGGGGCAGCTGTTCGTAGCCTAATGCGACCAATTTGGCGAATCACTGACCGATATTGCTCTTTTTCCATTTTTCTAAAATCCGCGGACACGTTCGTTTCCACACGCGGTCAAAAAAAAACTATAAATCCAATATGGTGAAGTAGTTTTGACAGAAGCCGTCTAAGAGGATGTACTACACGATAGTAAATTTCTCTTACGATAGTGGCACCATCGGGCGGTGGGGCTAAGTACTTATCGGACGTATACCTGCTACTTTTTAATGTTATCAAACATGTCATAGCTTGCGTTCATATCTGGCAATGTTGAATTGATTGATTCATAGCAATAGGTGCCGAGTGGGTTACTGTAGATTTTTGAAATACATATTTCACATTTTCAGCATGTTGTTTTTGTTTTTCTATCTATTTCATAGCCAGTGACTTACTTTTAGTTGTGTCGTCGAGAAGTTTGATGCTATTTCATCACTGCAACTCAATGCAAAATAGTCCTAATTCAAATTGTGACACTTTTGACGAAATAAATCTTTGTTGGAGTTAATTCTAAGTAAAGTTGTAACAATTTTAGTTTATATTTTCAAATAAATTAATTAATTCCGTATTTTCAAAATTTTTCTTTCGACTTTTTAATTGTCATTTATAATTTTTAAATTTTGCAAAATTGTCGTAACATGAAAAAACGATCAGCAAAATTGATATAACTTAAAATAATTCGGTAATTATTAAATTAAAATATCGAGTCATAAAAAAAATTTTGTAACTTATCCTAGAGCATAATTTGTAAGGATTTTCTACTAAGTAAATGGTACGTTATTTAAAAAAATTGTCGCCAAAAAGTGAATAAAAATATGTAAATGTATTTTATAAAAAATACAACTTCATTACTAACAATCGGTATTAACACTCGGATGCCCAACAACTTTTTAAACGGCCAAAGCCCAACAAGGTCCCCAGGGACCTCTATTGTAATATTGCATATAAGGCTTGTAATTGTATAATGTAGTGTTACATCATGTGTGTAGATGTGTTTGTATTATGTATTTTTTACTACAGACAGATGGCAAAAACGTATAAAACACAAAATAATTGCTTTTAAAAACGTCATAGGTCCCTACGGACCTTGTTGGGCATCGGAGTGTTAAGCACCCAGCAATGTTAGAACGTTACTTCTATCGTGGGTGTAACACACCCAGTGACTTTTGAAAACAATTGTATAAAACCATGAGCTTTATTTATGCAACTGCAATGTACTCTAAAACCTTCCGAAATATGCAAATGTGGATTACATTATAACTTTATGTTGGTTTTGGTCAAAAATCTATATTTTACTAAGACATTGAACTAACAGGGTGGATTCCACCCTGACGATAGTAATGGAGGGTTAAAAAAGCAAAACTTTGCAAAATTAAATAACGAAGAGAACTGGCGCGCCGCTTGCATGAATGAAAGAATCCAACAAATGAATGACAATCAAATTCTAGTCTACAGATCAATCACAGCCGCAACTATAGTACAGTGATTGAAATGTTAATTGATCGCGCTTTTAATATCAACCATTACAAGTCACTGCAACATTGGTACACATATTCGATGAAGAAGAGCATGTCCCCTTCACTTAATATGCTGATGCCAGGCATTGGTGACTTTGCTTCCGACCGAAAATCTTGCCTTATTAGCGACAATCAGTACTACACACTTCCTAAGAGATCTCCCTTCCGTTTGTGATAATGAGCCAACTGAGGCACAAGTGAACTAAATTGCCAGCAGTCACCAAACCAAGATGAGACTGGTTGAATACGTTTTTAACAACTTCAAAAACTTTGAGTACAAAACATCAGCGAACAGTGGCATTTTCAACCATACCAAACAGTGAAATACACTTTTCGTTCAAGCGAAAATTACCTTGGTTTTTACCCATTTCAATTAAAAACCACAGCGCACCTCTTGGTATTTGGTATTTTTTGTATTTCAAAAAGTTGATTTTGCATACACTGTACTATTTCGGAATACGCAATAAATGTATGTATTTATGTAAATGCAGTAATACACATGCAGTGTATATGGATGCAAACAAATATGTGTTTCATGTATGAACCCGTTTCAAATACTAAGAGCACAAAAACTGTGCTTAAACATCATGCGGGGGGAGGTGCAAATCATTCATTTACAATTGATATCTAAAGTTAATGCGTGGAGGGAGATTGAGCTTAACGCCGTTTTTTGACACGCTCAATGTACTTTGTTTTATTGAGCGCACGTTTGCCAGCCTCTGGGTCCATCATACGCTTCCAATCGGTTTGCCCAACCACAAAGCCAATAGCACGCATCTTCTCCTGAGCATGTTTCTCTTCGATATCGGCCCAACGTACCTGTGTTCAAAGAAACAAATGAAAAAAAAAAACAAAAAATTAGCACAACAGAAAGGGTGCATTGTATTAATAATGTTGATGCTTACCCGCTTTTTGCCTTCTGTGCTCGTAGTAGGCGGCTGCCAGTCGTCGATTTGCAAAAAGTCCTCCATGGTGGCGGTTTTGCGCTTGTTCAGCAGCCTGTTGGTGCCATCCAAACGAGCTACAAGAAGTATGCACAGCTAATTTAGTTAATTTTCTAAAGGAAAACATTATTCAGGCCGAATGGGCGTAATTTACACTCACCCAGATTCTCCGAAGTGGTGTCATTTTCCCATTTGCTTTTTAAGAATCCACACTGTTTTAAAGATGGGTTCAGAAATAATCAATTCAAATGCAATTTGGCGCAATGCTTAAAAGTTAAGTCAATAAAAAGTCCCAGATACTTTCACAGCGGTCGATGGTTATGCGCTGCATCTGGGCACGAATATTGGCTTCAATATGATTCGCGATTGGAAATTTGTCATCAAATGGACAAATTGCAGACTTGCGGAATCGAAAGTTCAACGCTGGCAATTTATTGAAAGACTAAATTCGATCGACTACCCCACTCAATAATGTTTTATAGTCACAACAACACTAAATTCATAATGTTTTATGTACAAAACTCTTTCAACTAGATATACCTGGCAATGTTATACTACATGTTCAAAGTAAGAAAACAATTATGTGCTGCAATTCTGGTAGAGAGCAGAGCCGTTGTCAGCCGTTTCAAACGGTTCGAAGGCAGCTGTTAGCGCAATCAGTGCGATTAGCTTAGTTACGAGTCGGCGTTCACCGGAGCATGTTTAACTTTAGTAATCAGACGAAATGGGCGTCTTGCACTTACACTTTCAACGTCATCGGCTACCTCGTTGCTGTCGTCTTCCTCTATATCCGCTGTCGGCTGCGTTAAATTGCTACTATCGGCGGTTTCGCTATGGAAGTTATTATCCTGTAATGAAAATTTTGTATAGCACATGAAATCTTGGCGCAATCTTACTACTGCAAAATCCGATACCTTAAATCATACGTAGATATCTATGAGTTTCAGTGTTTCATGAACAGTTTATTACAATCTAATACAACTTTGAATGCCAACACGAACCTGCGTTCGCTTGTAATGCTTAATACTTAGGTAATTAAATATATATGACCATTTAATGATTTCTTTACGTAGTGGCATAATTGTCCACAAACATTCAAGTGCGCTCAACAGATATTTCTAGTAACGTCGTACAATGTCATGAAAACGTACAGAACAGAAGTTGATTTTATATGCAAAAAGGATTATGAAGAGCGCTAAAGCGTTCATCTTGCCTGAAATTCACTAATGGACACAGACCAACTGCAATTTAAAATCAGCCTGAAACTATATCACAGCCAGTTATTCTTTATGGCCACACTTGGCATGCAGTATGCAAGTGTGCTGCTGAGGTGACAACTATTACAGGCTGACTTATATAATTGCGCAGCACTGCGCAGCTGGATGTGCACTTAGATTCAGGGACAAGACAAATAGACTACTATCATTATATATGTATACCAATGCAATAGGCATAGGTTTCACTAAGTACCCGAAGGTATGTGTCAATTTCATCGTTCTCGAATCGCTAAAGTATCAACAGACATTTCGACATTTTTGCACAATTTAGATCACTTAAAGCTAAGTTAACTGCTTAAGATATATATGTACATATTTCAATATACATCCAATGTATAAGTTAAAGGCTTTCTTCCACCAATTCTGCCACACTGAGGCTACATAGAGATCAGAAAAGTGATACACTTTCAAATGGACAGCTAATGTCCGTCATTTCACAAAGTGGCTTAATTAGTTTAATTCTGACAATCTGTTGAAAATGTAAAGTTCAGTTAACATGATGCAAGTCGCATGCACACAAGTACATATTTGCTGAAAATTTATATAGAGCGTATTACGGGTTAGCGGTATTTACCATAACCATGTCTTCGGCGTCCTCCATTTCGATCACGTTCTCTAGCAGCGTAGACACGTCCAGCTTAATGTAGTGCAAAGGCGTCGGATTCCATGAATCGATTACCGCTTTGATATCCTTCTCGGCGCGTTCGTGCACGTTCCGGCTGACACAAGTCTCCAGATCACAGAACAGATCTATTATGTACGGCTGCACATGCAAATACAGAAGCAAGCAGAACAAAACAATGCGCAGCACTTTAGTTTTAGCCATTGCCGAGTGCAGCTGAGGCGCACAGTCGCCGCGCGCCGACATCGACTTACCATAAAGCCCGAGTCTTTCGAATGGCAATAAAACTCATTCAGGGTGCGCAACGAATTGTTATTACAATCGACAATTATAAAATCATATAAGTTATCAGTGATTGTTTTCTTAAATAATTTGATTAGGTACTGCATGTAGGTTTCCTCCATGTCCTTGTCGAATTCGTAGAGTATTTCCTTTTTGGGTATCTAACAAATTTATGAGCAAATATACAGCAAAATAATTGTATAATCATTAAAAGACGAAATGCCAGCGCTTTAACTTCGATCGTATAAACTTCGATCCAGTGGCGCACACATGATTTCATTCATGCAGAACTTGGGAGGCCAATACCATTTGAAACCATTTGGAGGGTTTTGAACTCACAAAAACCTCGTTGTGTGCGCTACTGCTTCGATTATTGTTCAACTCAGTAATTTGTTAGTTGTTGGCTTTTTCAAAAAAAAAAAATTTGGGCGTCATGCAAATGTGTTTTCACTATTATTACAAACAGAATTTCGCTTACAATAAAAAACTGAAAATCTACACAACAATCTGATGCAGTCATTTTTTGAAAACTATGTGAAAACTGTAAATTAAAAAATACGTCCTCAAACAATTATTTAATACAAAGGCTTTACTATACTTATGGTGAAAACAGCTGGGATAACCGCTGGGATACTCACCTTCTTGCCCGTTTTCGGGCAACGTTCCTCATAGTCATTCTCGATCAGAAAGTAGTCATCAATACTTAGTATGCGCGGATTCGCCCCGCCCATTTCTGTTTCTTTCTCCTTGATCAGCTTTGCTACGTGCGACTTGCCGCTGCCCGGTGGACCGCGCAATATTATGCAAACCTTTTTCGGTCGCGTCTGACGCCCCGGTTTCAGTAGAATCTCGTCCACGGTGATGGTGTTCTGATTCTCCACCGAGGGGAATGACATTTGCACATGGCCAGCCGACGTCTTTTGTATGTTCTCGTTCGCCGCCGCTGTTGAGGGGAAGATCGACTTGGGCACCATCGACAAATCGCTCTGCACCGGCGGTACGTAAGGCGCGTTGCTGGTAAACATGGGCGGCGGCGGCGGAGCCGGCGATACGTTGTTGTGACTCAGATTGCTGCAACAGAAATGCAATTTCGCGGTACAGCAACTGAACACAGGTGCAACAACTTTGTCGCTACTTACTCTTCGGTGTCGGATATTTCTTCGAGGTCATCATTGGCACTTTGCATGTTAGTATCGATATTTCTACCGTCGGCGCCAATTTCAACTTGTGATTGTGTTTGCTGCTGTGTACCGGTGGTGTTCTGCTGAGATTAATCGGTTGTTTAGGATGTTAGGGAGTTGCGAATGGGTGGTTACAATGTGTAAATCAGGATTCGAAACGTGTTGGAAAGAGAGTAAAAGACCCACAGTTCTACTCAATTATTACCTCATTTTGAAACTGTGCCGGCGGCGGCCGATGCTGATGCTGCTGCTGCTCTGTTTGCTGTTGTTTAAATGAATTATTTTGTTGATGTTGCATTTGCTGCGGTTGCACTTGTTGAAAGGGTCCACCGCCCGGTCCTTGCTTATTCTTATTGTTTTTGTTCTTTTTCTTATTTTTCTTTGAGAAACCACCGTCAAATTGCCTATTTACTGGATTCGATGCATGTCCGTACTCAAAAGTCTTGATTGGTCTAAATTCTTCGGAAAGATTGGACGCATTCATACCATGGGTCACTGCATCTGCGCCGGTGGTGGCTGCTTTATGCCCGTAATCGATCACTTTGGGTGTCATTGGACTGTTTTGATAATCAATAACTTGCACCGGCCGAAAGAAGTCATCGTAATCTCTATTTTTTCCAGGGCTGTTTCAATTAATTTCGTATTTGAAATTTTTAAAGAATCATTAATAAATGTGTTCGAAACACGTTCAGTCACTAGCAACAGTTTCTCTTCAAATTTTTACTCTTTTTTCAGTTTAATTACTTTAACGTTAGCACTTAACACATGGATCCAAACAGACAAGCACCACCACACGAATGGATTCGCTGCGCGAGAGGAATGTTCTCCGACAGAAACCCATTCAAATTGTGGCCTACTTGGAGTTGACAATTTGTTTTCGCGTTTCATATCTACATACATATCTATGGTACTTGAATACAAACAGTACTATGACTACTTGTCTTTCCTTCCTAACCAGGCATGCTGTGCAACTTTTCGGGGACATTCGACTTTTTTGTTGCACTCATTGGGTGGAGAGGGGGGCGGGGGCTCGGAAAGACAAAAGCTTGAATGCTTCTATGTTAAAGTTAGGCGGCCATGTGCTCAAAGGAAATGTGTCCAAGCTTGCTGGCTGACCAAAGGGGTCACATTTTTTTTTCAGCCAACAAAAACATGAAGCTTTTTCGATTTCCTTTCTGCGATTTTAGTGCTTCACGCCGAACAGACAAGTATACAATGATGGGCGTTTTGAAGCTTTATATTTTCGGGGTTTTGAATCTCTCCTACCTACCTATCGGATGCTGTTCCAATGCGAATTTGGTTCTTACGTCTTATTTTAGGATTGTTCACATATTTATTTACATATATTATCAATATGCACTGCGAAGAAGTTTGGTTAGTATTGGGCGTAAAGGATTAAGTCGTAGGTTTCATATAATATATGTATGTATATAGATATAGTATGTACACATGTGTGTATATAGGCACTTGCGTATATCCCTTAACAATAATACTACATAGGTAGTCATAGTGGACAAGTGAAAGCAGACGGACCACGTCAAGTTTCTCATCAATGCCTACCTGACATCAAACCATATGCAGCATACATCATACATTCCCTTATACACCAAACGGAGGACAAACAGACGCTGCACGGACGGACATTTTTATATAGCCCCCCTCACTGGCACTTATAATCTCGATAATATTCACACATGTATAGGGACATACCAGATTGTTGATTCTAACAAAATATATTGGACCACTGAGGGATAAACTGTTACTTTATAATCATGAGAGTTGGATTTTGTTAAGGTTCAGGGCTTAAACAAAAGTTATTATAAATTCCTTATACTTCCACATTTGGTGCAGGGTATAAAAAGGGGTTTTTATAGTGCGATAAGTAATCAGGAGAAAGATTAGGTACTAGTCGCCATTAATTATAAGTGAAATTCAGTAGTTTTATTATAAATTTTCAAAATTATGATTATTCAAATCAAATTAACATTTGACCAAAAGTTTTAGTTATATCTCAAAAAACAATAACTTATCTTTGTAACAATGATTTGATATTAACTAGAACATTACCCCCTTCCCCCTCCCCAATATTCGATTGCGAACAATAAATCAATATTAATAAATCAATATTATTTCCCATGCGACAGACATACTGTTTTAGCCAAGATTTTTTAGGTTAGTCTTGGTTTTTCACTCCGAACACTTTTATAAATCTTATCTAAAGTATAGTCTCAATAATTTGAACATTTTGATCAGACTGACTATGAGACTGTTTCGAATTGATTGTTATTCTGATCAATGTTTCCGAATCGTGTATCCTTGTCGTAGGACATAAATACTCCTAGTTCCCAAAGTTAAGAACAGACATCGGAATGAAGGCCATCAAAGACATAACGCCATGTCGGACGGAATAACCTTTAAATAATGCAACAAAATCTTATAATCGCTTTCAGCGGCACTGAGTGCAGCCTTTTTAAGTTTCGAAGAACGCACCTATTTTTTAATCAACCTGAGCACTCTGGACCAATTAGACCCTGTTCACTTCAGATCGCCTAGAATTCCACAACCATTGAACCTTTTGACTTTACCCGTTCGCTATTTTGTTGCCATATGGCGACATGCTACTTTGTGGGTGTCTGAACTCTCTATGGATACATTATTTTGTTGGTTCTAAGAAAAGTTTGAAGTTGTAGGAATAATACGTAATTTATAAACTGAATATTTAAGTATAAACAAGAGAAATATACACTTTTTTTAAAAGCAAAACAAATTTCAAATATTTTTAATTTGACTTTTTACTTCAATTCAGATAAATTTCTTAAATCATTTTAGCTGAAGTAAATGAAGAAATATTCGATTTTTAGGAATGCGTAAAAAATTTTATATGTAAGTAATTATTACAGCCACCATATATATTGTTGCTATCATATAACATTTTAAAAAACAGGGTCCGGTAATAAAAATTGCAAACAAAATTTTAAGGAATGTTGTTTATATATAACCGCACAAAAGACTAAATCGATAAATTTCAAATTTTAACTTTCCGAAAGGGTTAACAAAATTCTGGAGTATACTTCAAACATTGCTTTAACAATTTATAAATATATATGTACCTCTGTTACTTTAGACTTAAAAAAATTCACGGGAAAAAAAGAAATTGTCGCTTAAAGTAGAAGTATGAACCAGTGTGTTCTCCAAAGAGAACAAAGTTTTAATTCGTTCACTTTGAGAAGCTTCAATAGTCCCACACACTTAAGGCAGTTTCACTCCTAAGTTTTGTGGGACATAGTACCCATTTCACGTATACTGACCTTTCGAACAAAATCGCTTTACCAGATTTCAATAAAGCTCTCATATTGATTATTGCAAAAGTTTCAACAGTTGAAATTTGGAAGAAAACCAATTATTAATGATGTGGTTTTTCACATCTAAGGCAAAATTGCAATTTTTACCATTTAAACTATTTTACAAAAACCGGAAAAATGATAATCGAGTCGCGTGGGCAAAAAACCTGGTATCCATGAAAATTTTTTTAAGTGAAACTACCTTGGTTTTCGTACCTAACTTAAGGGGGTAGTACTGTATAGAAATATCAAAAATACGATTTTTTTCCTGATTCCAAACGATTCATATTTCAGGAATGTGCCACCCAATTAGTTTTTACAAGTGGCAGACACTATAAAAAATGAACTATTCATTTAATCGATTTCACATAGGCATTGAAAACAAAACGCTGAGCAATGCACCTTAATCAAACCTTTTGAAAACATCCTATTCCAGAATACCAAAACCTGTCATGAAATTAAGTAAACGTCAGATTCGATAGATTCTTTGCTTAAGGTTCATTGCCCAGCACCATTTACGTAGATTAAGAATCTTTTTGGTTTTTTTATGCAGATCAGTTGACGATCACATGTCGATTTTTCATCACTTCGAGTTCGTACTATCCCCTTACATTATTCCCGATCCAATCTGAATTGATTGGAATACCAATCTACTGTTATCTTACAAATCATACTTAAATCGACTCCCATTCGACTTAGTCCCTCCCACAAAACTACTTCTTAAAGTTATTGTCGACGTAAATAAATTGCAGCAATTTTTTGTTGAGGTTGTTAAAACATTTAACTTTTATTCGCAACCATTTCAGCTGACGTGCAGTTATATGATATATTCCATACGATTTTAGTTATAATGAAATCAATATTCTTGAATATTCCAAAGATTTGAAAAAGCGCAAAACTTAAATTATAATGAAGAGTTCAATTAGCAACACGCATCAGCGTTGGCCCACCACTAAAGCAACCGCACGATCGCCACGCCACGCGTTGCAATAGCTGTGGGCTGCATCCGGATGGTTTAACATTATGTTTTGAATACTCCGTACAAGCGAAAGATCGTGTACGGCACATTACGTGCACAAAGTTGTGCCGCAACTGAGCCGGCCAACGAGATCACTGACCGCGGACAATGCGCCAGAGCTGTGCGAACAATGAGAGCGCTCGGAACGCGCTCTAATTGCTCTTGCCACCACGGTTGGGCGTCCTCTTTCTGTTAATAAAACTGGGCTTTTCGCTATTCCCGCCGCTATTTGGGTGTGTGGCGGGCGGTGTTCGTGTGGGGGTGTTGTGCGTTCATATGATGGCACCAGTGTAGTAGACGATAATTTTCAGAGTTTGTCACACACACGCGCGTTTCGATTCGTTTCGTTTTGATTTGTATGTATTAATCACAAGGGACAATGAAAAGAGAAGGAATGGAACGAAAATTCCAGCATTAACAAGTTGAGTCGATTAGGTGTCTACGTTTTTCATTTGGTATGTATTAATATAAAACTATAAAAACATCAAAGGACAGTGTACCCTATTCGAAGCAGGATCGTTGCGACACCGGGTTGCACATTCCACCGATGTTTGCATCAGGTAAAAAATATTGGACAGCCACTGGGAAAGCGAACGCTTGCGATTTTACACTGAACAAGGATTGTTCGAAATCTAAACGCGTATTGGAGGCGTTGGTATTGCATAAACTATTGTATGGCATGGTACAGACTCCTTCAAATTGATGAAGGAAACGGACGGAAATGGATACAACGACTGATCTTTCTAAACGGACTTACGGGTCTGTATTTTCTAACTTACATAGGACCCATACGAGAGCTGTATGAGAAGTACTCGAGATTAACAGCTGACATTGCTATCACGTCAACAATCGATATCAGTCAATGGTGTTAGGTAATTCGTTTATAGCTGGACCGAGTGTAAAAATCAATAAATGCAAGCTTGGCTTAACCGTCACTTTTGCTTCTTCTTTCAGTAATACGATAACAGTGAGACAGACCCAACATTTCATTGTAGACAACCGCAGTCGATATTATTGTCTCGATAAATATTTTATTAATTGCCGCAAAATTCAAACATAAAAATAATTAATACAGACAAGTGGAGAGACCAAGTCTACTTTCTTATTATTGCATACGATTGACTTCATTATTATGCACATTAAGTTTAATTTGTTTCTCAAAAGTTATGGACATAAGATTGCGGTGTCAGACCGGACGGACAGTACTTGCCATACAGCCCTCACTAGTTCCTAATTTTTTTCTTAGAAATATATGGGGATAGATAAGGTAGGGTTGGGTAACCTGTGTAAATGTAAATTTATACACAAGAACGAGTTCGAGTCATGTAATTTTAGGACTCAGAGACAAACACAAATGAACTCAAGTTATTAGTTTGTGAATCACATAGAATTTGGACAATTATACCCGACCCAATGATAAAAATAAGTCCTCATCAAACGGACAATATTTGTATAATCTAAGTGTCTGTGGCGCTTTACTTTTCGTATTTGTAATTGCTGTAATATTGCAATTAGAGAGGTATCGATTGGGGTAAATCCACTCCCAGAAAGAAAAACAAAAAAATTTTAGGTTAGAAAAATCCAAAAATGTTGCCTTCCTTTTGCAATATTTCAACATTTCCAGGCAATAACTAGAAACAGGGTATAACAAAAGCCAATACAATAGATTCTAATTTTTTAAGCAGCATTTGTGTACACTTCGTGGTGCTGAAATTTGAGGGGCGAAAATGGGAAGAGTCAGCTGCTAGATCAGAACACAAGCAAATTATTATTCACTATTTGTTCTTAACAGAAACCGGTTATGAAAACATTTCGGTTCATGGTTTAAGTGGTTTATGAATCGAAGTGTTTGGGTTGAACGACCGGACACCAGCTGTAGCTATGTTCAATAGTGGGCAACAAAGGCGCTTGCAACTCAGACCGACAACTAGTCACTTGATGACTCAATTCGATGTTTCGTATGTTTTCTGCAGATACACTCTAAACAAGACCCAAAATAGAGGACGGACTAGAATGGAAGCTCGAACAACACCCATTTGTGGACAACGACGTAGCAAGAAAGCCAATTTCATTGGCAGTCTTTGAACATGTCGCACGAGCAATACACTTCAAGTTAATCGGACCACATCGGACATGTCGTATTATTTCAAAATCAACTCCCGAACGGACATGGTCTGGAAAACGTTTTGTAACCCAAAACAAAAATGCATGAACCAAAACCAAAGCAATCGAATAAGATTTCAACACATACCCATTGACCCAGGACGAGTTTGAATCGTTCTTGCCACTGTCACTGCCAGCGTTGCTGCCCGGCCCGTCGCTGAATGATCTCCTGGAGCCGCTTTTATCATCAAACACCGGCGCTGTGGGACCACCGCTACGTCGGAATGGATTACCCGAATTTTGGCCACTCATATCGTTGTCACCAGGCTGGAAATTCTGATTGTTGCCACCAAAATTTCGGTTGTTTCCTCTGAAGTTCGGACCATCAGGACCAAAGTTCGGGCCGCCTCTGTTGAAGTTTGGCCCAAAGTTGGGACCATTACCACCACTTCCGAAATTGGGTCCATTCGGGCCGGAAAAATTCGGGCCATTCGGACCGCTATTGAAATTCGGCCCGTTCGGACCGCCAAAGCCTGGTCTATTGTTACCGAAATTCGGGCCATTTCCACCAAAGCGTGGCCCGTTTCGGCCAAAGTTTGGGCCACCACTATTATTTCCGCCCATAGGACCTACATTCGGGCCGTCTCCCGGGAAGTTGGGGCCGTGTCTTCCAAAGTTCGGAGCATTTCGACCAAAGTTGGGACCATTAGGGCCGTTGCCGCCAAAGTTAGGTCCACTACCGCCAAAGTTCGGAGCATTACCTCCACCAAAGTTCGGTCCATTACCACCAAAGCGCGGCCCGTTGCCTCTAAAGTTCGGACCGTTGCCACCAAAGTTTGGACCGTTGCCGCCAAAGTTTGGACCGTTGCCACCAAAGTTTGGACCGTTGCCGCCAAAGTTGGGCCCGTTGCCACCCAAATTGGGTCTGCCACTATTGCCATCGATGTTCTGCTGTTCCCCGCCATCAAATCCTGGAGCATTTCCGTGATGTTCGATTTGATTACCACCCTTTCGGCGCTGCCACTCAGCAAAAGACATCTGTCGTCCACCCTGTCCGCCACCATTATCATCACCGCCACCGCCACTTGCATTACCGCCTCCTCCATCTTGATCAACCCGGTCCTGTTGTAATTGCTTCAACAACGTTGGGAGCTGTTGCAGAAATTGTGCTGGCGGTGCAGCGCCAGGATCCGGGCGCTCTTTACCTTGAGCTTTTGCTAAGGCCTCGGTTATTTTTAGCATAAATATGGGATCTTGCAAAGCATCGTTCAAATTCGGTATTTCACTTGCGATATCAGGATGAATGTCATCAGCTGTTGAACGCGTTTCAACGTCCCTGCCCGGTGGGTTCGTAGGCGCATTGGCAGGCTGAGTTGACGGAGAAGGCGGCTTCTCTATAACGATATCGAACAGCGACGGAATCTTCTTCTTCTGTATACTCGCTCCGCCCACATTGGGAGGTTGTTTGAGGCTAGACTTATCGCATTCCAATTGGATTACTTCTTCCGACTTGTCATCGGTGCCTGTTTCTTCTTTTTTGTCGACCAAGTCTAAGCCCGGAATGCCGTCCGACTTCTTAAACAAATCAGACATTGGCTCTGTGCCTTCAGCAACGACCTTTTCCTCGTCATCATCCAAAGTTATCACCTCAGCAGTGGTGGGCTCTGCCGTCTTAGCTAGTTTAGTATCAGGCCCGGCCGTACTAAAACGACTCTTACGCTTTCCCGGGACCGCGGTCGACGAATTTGAAGCCTTGACCAATTCCGGCTCTTCCAAGGGCTCCTTCTGTTCCGCATATGGCTTGTTTGTTTCACCATCCTGCGCTGATTTGATATCCTTGTTAATCAGTGCAGCGTCATCTTGATTCAGCGTTGCATTCGGCTTGGGTTTGTTCTCTGGAGGAGCTGGTTTAACTCGGTTCACAGCTTCGGGATTTTTTAGACTCGCTGCTGGTGTTGGCGGTGCAGTTTGTGGATTGAATTCTTCTATATGTGGTTCATCAGTTTTAGTTGAATCGTTGAATTCCACGGGTGTATCCTCATGCTTATCGCCAGGTGATACATCGGTTGGCATCGTGCTATCTTCAACCGGTTGATTTGGCGGCAGGTCTTTCTTAGGCGACATAGGCTGCACACCCATTTGTTCCATTTTGCGTCTGCGCATCTGTTCGCGTCGCTCCATTATACGTTTTCGTTGCTTTTCGAATTCCTTTTCATATCGGTCATACATTTCGCGATCTGGATGATTGGCGTTGGCACGCTTCCAGTCCTCGAACTGCTTCTCCCACTGTCGAAATTGGCGATCGAAGCTTTCCTCATCCAAATCGGGACGTTGCTGTTGTTGCTGTTGCTGCTGCTGCTGCTGTTGTGGCTGCTGTTGTGGCTGCTGTTGTGGCTGCTGGAATGGCCGATCCATATTAATGTTGCCCCCACTTTGATTAGATCCTTTTGGGCCCCAATTTTTCTGATTCTGATTGGGAGCAAAGTTGTTGCGACCCTCATTGGGACCAAAGTTGTTGCGACCCTCATTAGGGCCAAATCTGTTGCGACCCTCATTGGGGCCAAAGCTGTTGCGACCCTCATTGGGGCCAAAGCTGTTGCGACCCTCATTAGGGCCAAATCTGTTGCGACCCTCATTGGGGCCAAAGCTGTTGCGACCCTCATTGGGGCCAAAGCTGTTGCGACCCTCATTGGGGCCAAAGCTGTTGCGACCCTCATTGGGGCCAAAGCTGTTGCGACCCTCATTGGGGCCAAAGTTATCGCGTCCCTCATTGGGGCCAAAGCTGTTGCGACCCTCATTAGGGCCAAAACTGTTGCGACCCTCATTGGGTCCAAAGTTATTGCGACCTTCATTGGGACCTAAGCTGTTGCGACCTTCATTGGGACCTAAGCTGTTGCGACCTTCATTGGGACCCTGATTTCCCGCAGCAATATTGTTGTTACTCGGTGCCCGATTATCGTTCGGATTAAATTTACGATCATTGGACCCAAAACTCCGTTCATTAGGGGCGAAATTGTGTGCATTTCCGCCAAAATTCCGCTCATTTTGGCCAAAGTTGCGTTCATTTGGACTAAAATCGCGTTCATTTGGACTAAAATCGCGCTCATTGCTGTCACTGCCTCCCCAGCGATTTTTATTGATGTTCATAGGTCCATCTGCATTTTGATTGTTGCTTCTGCCTCGTTGGCCACCTTGACCTCGTTGATTTCCAAAATTGCCCTGATTACGATTGTTACGTTCCATATTAACCACTGGACCGCCTCGAGTATTATCGCCCCAGTTGTTGATAGGCTCATTACTGTCCGAATTAGGATTATTGTTCCACTGATTATTTCCCGCTAGTCCCTGCAATCTGCGTTGCTGGTTATTCTGATCACCCCAGCGATTATTCTCATCACCACCCTTTAAATTATCGCCACGTGGCTGATTATCTTGATTGGGCCACGGCCCCATTGCCAGATTGCTGCCGCTACCTCCTTCGTTTCGACCTCCACCGAAACTGCGTTGATTGCCCTGACTGCCTGAATCCGGTACCCAACGATTGCCCTGACTATCATTCGATGTGTTATCGAAATTTCCACGAACTCCTCTATCGTTGGGCACAATGTTGTCGCCTGGCCCCCGACCCCATTGGTTAGGTGGATTCCACTGATCGGGTCCTCCTTGGCTCGCCCTATCTCCGCCCAATGCCACCCGATTGGAGTTCCACTGATTTGAAGTGCCAATGCCTGAGTCACCTTGCGATGGGCCAAACTTGTTTTCCTGTTGTTGCGAGGGTGGCGGACCCCAAGGGCCGCTGTTGTTGCGCGTGTTATTGCGACTCACGTCTTGATCTATAGGACGGCCACGACTGCTATTTTCCAATTGTGGAGGTATTTGGGGGGACTGTTGCTCCTGCCCGCCACCTGGTCCACGATTTTGCTGGTTGATATTGTAGTTGGGTGCATTTAAAGGAGGCATTTGTGACGGAGGCATTTGCGATGGTGGCATTTGCGACGGTGGCATTTGCGAAGGTGGCATTTGCGACGGTGGCATTTGCGAAGGTGGCATTTGCGACGGTGGCATCTGCTGGGTGTGCATTGGTGGTGGCTGCTGAAAATTGGGCACTGATTGAGCATTGAAGCTGGGTGGTGGTTGTAGATTGAAGTTGGGTGGCGGTTGATTGAAGTTATACTGTGGCTGCGGTGGCGGCTGCTGTGGCGGTTGTGTGTAGACGGGCGTCGTTTGCCACTGGTGTTGGTAATTGGGGGTCTGCATGTGTGCAGATGGATTAGCAGCCACTGATGCGGGTGGCGGTTGTTGCTGTGGTGGCGGCTGCGTATACATTTGAGGTTGTCCAGAAATCTTAGCAGCAGGCGCTCCTAAGTTCTGTTTCGATTGAGTATCATCCGGTGGTGGTGGTGGCGGTTGTTGTGCTTGCTGATATAAATTGGTATACGGCACAGACTGCCCAGTAGAAGAGGCTGCCGCCATTTCTCGCTTATACTGAAACACGTAAATGCAATTATACGGACAGCGACTATGACATCGAAATGCTATTTACCTGCTCGCCATACTGTGCATGCCACTTGGCATACTCTTGTTGATAGGCCTGCCACTGCTGCCAGTGTTGCTGTAGCGCATACTGCTGTTCCGGTGTCATGGCCGCATACTGTGCCGCCGTATACTGGCCATAAGGATTGTTGGGGTCCATGGCGGAGCCTGTCATTGGCAATGCGGTAGCACTTGCCGGTGTTGCTGTAACGGTAGGCACCACACCAGGCAACATGGGTCCAATAATCGGTGTGGTCGCTGCTGCGGTTTCTGCTGGTGTGGGTGGTGCGGCCGTTGTGGGCGGTGGCGGCTGTGGTGGCGGACACTGTGGTGCTGGCATTGGCGGCATCGGCGCGGCCACCGTTATTCCAGCCCACTGATTCCACATTTTTCGATATGGTTTGTGGTTGCTGCCCTACTTCAAGACTACTCTTGGTAGTAGTCAGAACCGAAGAGTAGAAAAAAATCAACAGCCTTAATTACAGCAGTTTTCGAGCAATTTGTAGGTGCTTTTACCTGCTATTAATATTCGAACTTTATTTGTTATAATCCAATGCGGACTTGCTTTACACTTTAGTACAATTTGCAGGCGCAAAAATGTTGAAAAATCACCAGAAACGCGCAAAAAATTCTTTCAGCTACGCAAATCTGTCGCCATTTTACTTCGTGAAAATTAGGAATGACAAATAATCGATAAAACCGTTTAATGTAAATTGCCTCATTGGTGTGACCATCTGCATACATAAAAAACTCGGAATTGTTTACAATTGCAAACAATATCCCAACACAGCTCGTGCTATTCAGAGATATTGTACGATGTATGAATTCAAGTGTTTTCAATGAAATTAATTTCACTATGATTGCAAGTAAGTGCTACTATTAAAATGAATGCGAGTGAAATTTATCGTTTGTTGCTCCGTTAACAACAGTGCCAATACCGGGCAATCTTCATTTCGAAAGAATAGAAAAAAAGTGACAGCGTCAATATGGCTGCTGACGAACAAAGTGGAGTTACATATTTTTCTGTATCACAATCGACAGTATATTTGGGCAAGTTTCAGTGCGCCACTGTGTTAAGGAACGGCGATCAGTGAAGAATCTAAATTAAGAGTTCAATCTTTAAAAAAGAAACGAAATGTTAAAAATATATATTGCTACGGTTAGTATGCGTAAGTTTAGTCAGTAAAAAAATGATTTTATAGAAAATACTCGTATTACTACTGCTTACAAGTAGCAGTTAAAGTAGTGATGCCGTGTGGATGTTTTGTACTTTTTAGGACTGCTTAAATAAAACTGTCGCGCTGTGCGATGCTTCTGATAGTTACAGCTGTACGCCAACCCTGCTCGTTACTTTAATCGGTTTCTTGTCATCGCGAGGAAACAGTTTTCGTTCAGGTTCCACGTGCATTTACTAAACAAAAAATCGGTTGAAACAATGGAGACAACGCCTGCAGCCAAACAGAAAATTAAGTATTTGGTTGCAGACACAACAGCCTTTATAAATGCCGTGCAATTGAATGTGAGTAACATTTCTTACTGCCGAATATGCTTTTGTATACGAAATGTGTCGAACAGGATGGTTGCATTCACAGTGCAACCGAACGAAATAAAATAAATTTAGCATAGATCATGTTCAGTTGTAAACTTTCTGTTCTTAACATTTGCAGGATTACGCGGACAATGTACTCACAGTGCCAGACGTGATTAAAGAGGTGCGTAATAAGCGTCAAATACGCCGGCTGTGTGTGTTGCCCTTCGACCTGCAGGTGCGGGAGCCGCGCACCGAGAGCGTCAAGCATTGTGTAGAGTTTGCAAAAAGGACCGGCGACTATGCCAGTCTGTCGGGCATTGACATTAAAGTTATAGCGCTAAGTTATGAGTTGGAGGCGGATAATGTGGGTACTGCGCATTTGCGCACGGAACCGGTCATGGCGAAGGTGGTAGCCTCCAAGGAGAAACCTGAGGAATTTCAGGAGACCAACGTGAAACTGGCCGGTTGGTACAATCCGATAGACGGTGAAAATACTGAGGACGAGGCGTATGATGACGAAGAGGAGGAGGTGACGGAAGAGAACAAAGTCGGGATTGTAGAAGAACAAAATGACAAAAGCGAAGATGCTGAAGTTGATATGGTGAAAAAGAGAATTGAGGACCAGCTGGAAAATGCGAACAGTTCCGATTGCCATGAAAACGAGGACGACGAAATTACGCAGGAAGAATTGGATACTTTGTTCGAAAAACTGAAATGCGAAGCCACAGAAGATTCATCATGTAGCATCCTGGTACCGCAATCTCCCACAGATGATGATAGCGACTGTGATGGCGATGCAACAACAACAAATAGACGGCTGCAGACGAGTGAAACAATAGGTGATACTGTCGACGAAGATTTTGCTGAAGATGACGGCGCCTGGATTACGCCGGCCAACATCAAAAAGGTGAAAAAATCGCTGGAAGGCAAAGTGGAGAATGACGTTGTGCCGTTGGTGGCGTGCATGTCAACAGACTATGCGCTGCAGAACGTGCTGAAACAGCTAAATTTGCACATCTGCGCGCTGGACGGACGCGTCATCAAGCATTTGCGCACATACATCTTGCGCTGCTACGCGTGCTTCAAGACGACCAGCATCATGACGAAAGTTTTCTGTCCTAATTGTGGCAACAAAACGCTGAAACGTGTCGCTGTCAGCCTGGACGCAAATGGAAAACAAGTGGTAAGTGTCGTAATTAATACAACTTTTCTGCAAGGCTTTTTTCTTCACATGATTTGACTTAATCAGTCTTCCACTACGAGTTCATATATTTTCATTATTTTCGATAAACTGATTTTGTTTACTTACGTTCATGCAGATTCACATCAACACCCGCCGTGCTCTGTCGAGCAAATATAAAAACCAGAGTTTACCGCGTTTCCAAGGTGGCAAGCATTCACGTAACCCTATACTGTTCGAGGATCAGCCTATACCGCGGCAGATGCCCTCGCGCGTGGCCAAGACAAAAACGAACGCTCTAAACGAGGACTACACTGCCGGCTTCTCGCCGTTCGTAATGCGCGATGTGGACTCCAAGTCCGCTCTGCTGCGTTCTAAGGGGCACCTGAAGGAATGGGCACGCAACAACAATTTCGAAGAGGATCGCCGCCGCAAGCACTACAATCGCGTATATAAATAGATCGTTACTTATAGCCGTTATTTTCTTTTATTTTTACTTTTTCTGGTATAAGTTTGTAAATTTTGTCAAACAAGCCAATAAAACCCGACGCTGTAAATACAAACATAGTCACAAGGGCACGCACAACTCGCAGCCGGGATACTCAGGCAGCTGTAGCTGGTACTTGGCCTGCAATGCGGGCGGGACGAAACGTCCGCCCAGATAGTGGAATTGACCTTGAAAGTGCTTCGCGCATAATTTCGGCGCCGTCAGCGATATCAGCAGCCTCGGTTCAAAGTCGCATTCGTTTAGTTTGCCCTTTTCCACATCCCAGCCACTGGGTATGTCGACGCTGCAAGACAATTTAATAAGTAATGCAGATCGCGATGCACACACCTACAACATGTCCAATCACCTTGCAATGGGCAATTTGGTCTTCTGCAGTACCTCCACGACGGGCACAAATGCATCGCGTACCGGCGGCTTGAAACTGAAGCCAAACAGTGCATCAACAATCAGATCAAAGCAGCGCTCCGTCTCCTCCAGACTGGGACAACTGTCCAGGAATTCGATGCCGCCACAGCGGCACTGATGCGACAGATTCTCGTAGAGTTCTTTCGGTGTTGGTTTCGGGTAATAAATGGTGGGTTTGTACTGCATCAGCGACAGGTGGCGGGCGCAAACCAGGCCGTCGCCTCCATTGTTACCCGGCCCACAGCAGACCAGCACACGTCTGTGACAATCGGCTGGAAAACACTTGGCAATGGCATGTGCACAGCTGAGACCGGCTAATTCCATCAGCTGATCCACGCTAAATTTGTACTCGTTAAATAGTTCCTGATCGACGTTAATGGCCTCCGTCTGGTTGAGGAACTTCATGACGCCGGTACTTTGCTGCTGCGTGCAGTTTGTGCTAAGCGGTGAAATATTACCAAATGCCGAACTGCAAGCAAACATTGTTTTCGTGGCGTTGCAAATGACTTGCAAAAATACTATTACCTGCCACAGTTGCTCAAACTGATAACTTCTGTTTGCAGTAGTTGGGTACCGTTGACTACTCGTCTCAGTAGATTTGTCGTATACAAGCGCAGTAGTTGGTGCTGTGCGATTTTTGCAGCAAAAAATGTCATACTTTTACGGATGCGCGACTTACCATCAGCCGCAGCCTCCAGCTGGGTTTTGTTTTTGTTGTGACTGGAAAGGGGAATGCGGCCACACTGCGAATTTTTTCGTAATTGGAACAAACAAAATATCGATATACATAGCTCGGATCACCTAAGTTCATTTCATTTTTTATTGGCATAATGAATGGTGCCGTGTATGTAGCCCAAAGGAAGTAGCATTGTTTTTATATGAGAATATTTGTTTACTTATTTAGAGGCTTGATTGGAGTAGAGTATTTGAAATTAAGTTACTGGCAGTTTGTGAAAAATCCTACAGTTTCTTAAATGGGGTAACTATACGCTTGGTTCTCTATGTAAACAACCGAATTGATTATGTTTGTTATAATGTAGAAAGGTCCAGACATCGAAATTCAACTCAAACGTTCCGAAATTTTTCGCAAATGCTTCAAAGTTAATATTGTTGCATGACATTATTTTCGTGACGGCTGAAGTTAAAGCAATGTTTTACTGTTTCATTAATATTCCCATGTTTTTATATTATTTATGATTTAAATTCTCAATTATCAAACACATACAATGGGTAATATTGTAAATCGGAATTTCCGACTTAAAGTTAATTTGTGAAATAATTTACAACTGGTCGACGTATCGATATCTAGGCATATACTAAATATTGTATCATATAGTAAAATAAATTTCCCGCAAATCGAGTGGACACTTAATTTTAAAAGTGTTGAAGAGGATAAGTGGTACGTACGCCGCCATGCAGCACTGTGTTTACAATAATTTCTCAAAATGGCGTTCGTTTGATAAAACGACTCGAATCCACAAGAAATATCAACGCAAGTAAAAGTGAGAAAAAACTTTTCACAGTGGCAAACTTGGCAAATTCGCAATTAGTTTAACTTAAAATTGTCGCTAGTCAGTTAAGTACAATGCAAAGAATAGCGAAGTAGGCCGCGGAACACAAATGAGAGCACAATGAACCAGGCCTCGAACGCCTCGGGCACTACACACACCACCATGACACTACTGGACAACGGCAGTGGCTCTGTTTCGCTTGGCGGCTTCAGCAACAGCGATCACGCCGACGTGTCCAGTTCGGTGACGCCGTCACAGCTGTCGCTGGCCTCGACGCGCTCGTCCACGCAAACGACCAATCAGATCTTCAACTACCAGCAGCAGGAGTTCGCCGAGCTGGAGAATTGGATTCGGCCTGTTTGTGAGGATGTGCTGCTGCACTTTTGTCGCAAGCTGCACATATTGCCGACGACGCGGTTGCTGTTCGGGCTGCGCGTCCTCGACTCGGAGAGCGAGTGGGTGGCGCCCGGCCACGAGCTGCGGCCCGGTGTGCGCTATTGTTTTCGCATGCGCTTCAAGATGCCCGCCGTGGACACGCTGCACGCATTGGATCCGAACGCGTATGAGTACCTCTACCGGCAGATGCGCTACGAAATGGTGACGGAGAACATTCCCGAAATACGCTACCCGAACCACAAGGACAAGGTAATGGGGCTAGCGGTGGTGAATATGTGCATCGATCTGCTGGAGCAGCGCGATACGCCCAGGAACATTGAGGCGAGCTTCAAGCGCTATGTGCCGCGCACGCTTCTAAAGGTGCACGGTCTGTTTGTGCGGCTGAAAACGCGCGACGCCTTCCGGGCGACGCGCTCGAAAAACATTGACTTGGCGAGCTTCAAGGAGAACTATGTCGGTGAGATTTGCAAATTGGCGCCGAACTACTTGAATGAGCTCTACACGGCCTCGGTAGAGTACACACCAGACGACATGCAGACGCGAAGCGCCGCTGGCGTAGGCGTACGCAATGGCGGCACCGGCGCCGCCGAGACGCGCGTCTGCGTTAGGTTGGACTCGTACGACAATCCGGAACCAGGCATGAAGGTATCGCGTGATAAGGTCAAGGTGAGTACATGAAACATGAGTAAAAACTGGGTCTTGTAGATAGTTGGCACACACCTTTTCGCCTCAGCTGGAATATTTGTGCGTGCGTTTACGGGTGTTCGGTTGTGCAGACATATTTCATAGACATTGATTTAAATGTATCAGAAATATTTGCAACAAGCATTGAAAATTCCATGAATTGCAATGCATACAATAATTAATGGAAATGCCTCAATTCGCACTAAAGGCACGTACGCAGTGGCGGCTGCGTGCAGTTTACGGTTAGGTAACAAACAAAATGAGTCCTATATTTGGGAAATGTGATCTTTGCAATGTGAATGTGAGAATTGCGCGAGCCAAGCATGGAGCTGCATAAATTGGATTGCGCCTTTCATTGCGTTAAAGTTCTCGCAAATGAATTGCATCCGCATTCATTAATGCATTTGAAAATGAACTGAAAAATCTAAATTTGCCACTAGCGCATGAGAGATCCACTAGTAAACCATAGTTTATAAATATACGAATGAACATAAGCTGTCATTTGTAGGACTTGACACGGTTTCAGTAATTTGGTTTAGTTGCAATTTTAAATTGCGTGATCTTAAGCTTCTGCCAGCGATTAGTGTGCAAAGCAGCAACCCGACAGTCATTAGCACTAGCATGAGCTCCAAGGAGCCACAAATAGATTTGTTTTTGCCAAGCCATCCTGCATTTGCACAATTTCCGTCGAATTTTATGCTGAAAACGCATATAAAATATGATAAGATAATGGTGCGTGCAGATTGTGTATTTGAGCTGAGAGGTGCTCTTTGTAGCGCAAAGCATGCCCATGAATCGATATCGCACAATATGTGCGGTGATGTGCGCGAAAGTGTAAAGATAAATAAAACCACTGTCAGCGGTTCAGCTGGCAGCCTTCAGGTGGGAAGCCTCCTTTCGATATCTTTCAGGGGAATACGAGGGTGAGCAGCTTGTGCTGCCGTCGCTGATAAGAGCACAGATGTATTAGAAATTATTGTGGTGCGCTTCTTCTGCTCAAATATCAACGGGCAAATACCACGCCAGTTGTTTATTTGTGTTTGTTTGCACATTGGAGCTGTGACATTTTTCGCTTTGTTTATTTAAACGCTTTTGAAACTATGAAACTCGCCGCTCTCATGCCACGCTCGCGGTACACGCTGTGCCATCATTTTGATTAACACATATCGTACGCTGTTGCCTTATTTCCGCAGTGGGTATTAGTGTCGAAATTGGAGAACATTTACGCCCTGGTCATTGAGAACAGCAAGCGAGTGTGTCTGGAAATCACCGGCTTCCCCAACGGCTACTGCATGCGATTCGAGACGACCGCTGAATTGGAGTCATTCGTTACATACTTGGGCGGTTACATCAGGTATGTATGTGTGCTTATGACAATTTCGTGGTCCTAGAACTTTTCAAATTATACTTGTTTATTAATCGCTTACATACATGCCGCTCGTTCCTCTGTCTGTTTGCCAGGTTAACATCGAAGTGGATGCTGGATGTGTGTTCGCAGTATACCACACCGTCGCTGGTGGAGTTGAAAGATTTACGTTGCCATGGACCGGTTGGGTGAGTGCTACTCCGCAATGCATTGCGCTGAAAGTGCTTTCGGTTAGTAATGAAATTATCAATTGACATTTGCAGTGGGAACTTTTCGTTTGCGAAGCTCCGTGAGAAGGGCAACAAGTGCGGCAGCTGCATTATACGGCAGTGCGAGAAGGAGTACGACATCTACTACATTGACATCAACACGAAGGCGTAAGTGCATTCATTAGATAATTGTTTACGTTGGTTGTATTGTTAATATGTATGTGTTTATGTGTCGGTAGTCTGCAGCCGGAAAAGTGTAAGACGGAAACATTTAAAATCACGCGCGAGAAAATCAGCCAAAAGTGGGTGCTACACTACAATGACACGCGCGAGGCATTCGACTCGTTGAACGATCTGGTGCACTTCATACCGACCGATTCGAAGCAGAAATTTCGCCTGCCGCCATCGGAATATGGTACGGATGCGTTGACATCCGACAAAGTTGAATTCAGCTTGCAATTTCTAAATATTTGTTTGTTTTCATGTGAATTCGCAGATAAGCCGCCATTGCTATTGATTTGTTTGCCAAAAAATTTGCAATCGAAAAAGACTGAAACGGAATTGAGCGAAGCTGAACTCCAACGTAAACGTGTGCAAATATTTGATCCGAAAACGGATTTACAATTGTACAGAAGTGAGTGAGGCACATGAAGTGCGGTCATTTCGCATTGTTTTTTGACCAACTGTTTTTCATTTGCAGATTCGGAGCGTCTCTGTGACAATGGAAGGATGAGTAAATTACGAGCTGATTGGATACAGGAGGGTAGTTTTAAGGATGTTTGTGTTACATTAAAAATACTAAAATCGAATGACGATTTCACGGTAAGTGTGTAGCGACACAAATGTTAGAGTACTCATTAATGCAGTAGCAATTAACTAGTTGAGGCTACATAATTGTTAATTAGTTTAATTTTAATTGCACCTAATTTTGAGGGTAAGGAATTAACATTTGTTTAAACGAATTAATAATTTAAATAATCATGCAGTTAAATGCAGTTAGAGCCAATGAAGATAATCAAAAAATAATCTATAAATGCAGAAACTTTGTTTAATATAAAAGTTTTCATTAACTAAATATTTTCAGATAGCGCAATTGATTAACAGAATCTTGCCTAAGCCTGATTAAATTAGCTTAAATCAAAGCCAGTTATTTAGTTTTAAAAATTCACACAGCCATATTTGACTGAATGTTGTAAATCCCATACAAAATTTCTGTCTAAATTTAAATTGAGTACTGAATAGCTCAATGCATTTGGTTTTAGAGCTAATGATTGAATCGTTATTGTACATATATGCGACCAATATTTAAATTGATTTTATGTTTCTTTCAGGGTTTTATGAAATTGGCGCACAAGTGGAGTCAAATAAACTCACCACACTTTATTAAATTGTACGGATTAACGCTCTCTACGCCCTACACCATGATTATGGAACACTCCAAATACGGTGCGCTTAACGAATTCCTCATGCACCACAAGCAGAAAATACCCATGCGGTTGCTGATGACGGTGGTGCACGATCTGGTGCGTGGCATCGTGTACCTGGTAAGTAGGCAGCGTTCGCTTCATAAAATCGTGCAGATGTAATAAGTATTTTGTTGTAATTACAGCAAGAATGTGGCATCTTTCACGGCTTTATACGTTGCGCCAATTTGAATGTTACGAAATTCGATCTTGAAATGAATCTACTGGAGGCGAGAATTGCTGATCCCGGTTTCCCGCGTCCGTACTCCCGCGAAGAGTGAGTATCGACTACTGCGTCGATATGCTAAATTTTCATTAACTGCTACCGTTTTCGTTCGCAGCTTGCCTTGGATACCATTCGAGTACTATAACAATTTGAACGGTGCTGACGGTGACATGTATGCAGAGCTGTGGGCCTTTGCCACCACCGTCTGGGAGATTCTTGCGCGAGGCAAGCCACCCAGTGCCAACACCGCCGAGGCGTTACGCAGGAACTACAATCGGTTCGGTGGGATTTTGCCATTGCCATGCGACGACTGCCCTGAAGAGATGTACAAAACGATGCTGGACGGTTGGAGTGTGGAAGCCGACAAACGCTTCAACCATCAGGAGATCTTCGCGCGTCTAAGTGCCATAAAGGAGAAATTATCCTCCAGCTATGCGTCCGTGGACTGTCAGAATGAGACCCTCTTGGACAGTTCGTCGCTGCACTCCGACTACAGCAACACGACACCGGATAACTGTGAGACGCTGCTGAACAATTTTGAATTGTGCGAGACTGAGAAACGTTTGTGTGTTTTCAGATAATGGCTTGCAGAATGGTCACAGTGATGGCGACGATTTGCAGAGCAATTGCACCTTTTCGAATAACTCGACCACATGCGACCGAGTCCCGCTGATCCGTAGCCAGCAGCGACACAACTTTCAGCAGTTTCGAACGGCTGGCAATCGCAGCTATTTCGATGACACACCATCGGTGTTGCAGGTACCCAACGGCAAAATTATCTACCACAAGAAAATTGGCGAGGGCCACTACGGCACTGTGTACGTGGGCGAGATGCGATACAATGCGCCGAACATGCCGCGCGAGCAGGTGGCCATCAAGACGTTGAAGCCGCTACGACTATCCCAACTCAACAAAGACTTTATGCGCGAGATAAAAATAATGGAGGTACGTTTTCATCAAGCTCGTTGCTATTATTTTTTTTTACTAAACGGGCTTTTTTTCTGGCAGACACTCAACCACCCGAACATTGTGAAGATCAAGCAGTGGGTAGAAGAGCCAATCTCGATTATAATGGAGTATTTGGAGTGCGGCTCCTTTATTGTCTACCTGACGTCGCGCAAGCCCAATTTGACCAACGACAAGTTGCTGCAGTTCACACTGGACATTGCGAAGGTCTGTATCTTGTCTGACTCACGGCTTGTTGTGTACATTGAGACTATTAAATGATCAATTATTTTATTGACAGGGTATGGCCTATTTGCGCAGTCAGAATGTCATACATCGCGATTTGGCGGCGCGCAATATTTTGGTGGACCGCGAAAGTGTGAAAATTTCAGACTTTGGCTTGGCGCAAATCGCCAATGCAGAAGGCTACTACTTTGCGCAGAGCGAACGTGAAATACCTATAAAATGGTAGGCGGTTTGCTGCAGATTTTATTTATTGGAGTTGACTGATTTTGTTCTTTGACGTGTAGGTACGCGCTGGAATCAATAAAAACTGGAAAGTTTTCATTCCAATCGGATGTGTGGTCATATGGTGTGACGTTGTTCGAAATGTTCTCGCGTGGAGAGACACCGAATCTCGATCCTACAAAGGAGTTAAAACAGGACGAATTTCTCAACCAACTGGAGCAGGGCGAGAGGTATTTATATAATTGCAGATTTATGGGTTTTTCGCTAAATCGTTCGGATAATTTCCTAAATTTGTTTACCAGATTTTGGCAAATTTGTGGCTGGTTCAGTTATTGTTTAAATTGAATTAAATTTTTATTTTTTGGTTGTATTTCCATTTAGTCAAAAGTTAGTTATTTATTTACTAACATTACCCGGTACTGAGCATCTAATTTATTCGGGTCGTTACCTATTATTATAAAAATTTTATTTAATTAACCTTTTATTGTATGCCATATAATTAATTTCAAACACAATTCTATTTGTTGTAATTTATAGTCAGATTTTTAATTAGAAACTTGATTGAAATGTTTGTTTTTCACTTAATGACTCCGTTTCTTATCGAAGTTTTTCGCGATAATTAAGTTTATACTTAAAACCACACTCATACATTGTTTTGTATTTGCACTTTTTGCAGGTTGCGCAAACCGACGCTCTGTCCAGACATAGTGTACGACAAGCTGATGCGGCCCTGCTGGGATGCCACACCCAAGGCGCGTCCTAGCTTCAAAGAGCTGGTGGAAATAATTCAGTCAATTATTAATGAAAGCGGTGAAAGCGTCTGAGGCGTCCACAGAACACCAACACCAGCAGCAGCAACAGCAAAACGAAACGATCGAAAGCGTTTTTATTCGCGATCGCACATACGTGCAACAAACATCGAAACGGACTAGTTTGATTAGTTGTGTCGTTGCCGATTTCTCTCTTGTGTCTTTTGCACTGAATTTCGTTGTTAGACCGCCTCTTTGCACTATGCAAGCAAATTAATTGTTAACTAAACTAATGCTAATGTCTACTGTTTAATTTAGGAATGTAGTTTTTAATTGCGATTAGTTTGTTTTATTATACTTTTTACAAATTTACGCTAATAGTTACCAATGCAAACACATGTACATAGCATTAAAATCTAGTTTGCTTTATTGTTCGCTAATTAAGTTCAGCCCCGTACCAATTATTTACAAATTTTCGGAGATTTATGTAAGAGTCAAATTTTATATGAAAAGCTAATGTTTATACACTCGCGCTTACATTTAGTATGTGTGCGTTGCGATTTGGATGTTGTGTGACGTCGGTTTCATTTACAAATGAAAATATAGAAACAGTGTTGACAATTTCAAAGGCGTTACGCCGGGTTTTAATCAATTTTCTTTAAATACAGAAATTCTCTAATTGTTGCACAGCTATCAAGCGTGCATTCGAATAAGACTCGAGCACGAGCACAAACACATACACAAACGTTGACAAACCGAACGCGTACAATTACTACGAAAGTAGCATAAATGCATTTTGCCTTGCAACTTGTCATATAGCAAATTAAGTGAGATGATTAACTGAAACCGAAAGTAATTCCAAATTAAATGTGCTAAAAATAATTACAAACCAAAAGCTGAAGTTTTATTTGCTGATTGGAACTTCTCTGAGCATATAAAACTCACTGAAAGTTGATCTGAAGCAGCAAATCAACAACAGCGTTAAAAAAGCAGTGCAATGAACTACTGCTGCGCATGATAACTTTGGAATGAAATAAGATATCGCCGGAATTTATCCTATAATGAATAATTGTTACTGGTATCGACAATAATTTACTGGACTAGGGTTTATCGTTCAGCAATCATTCAAAGGTTCAAATCACTAAAAACTTCAATCATTCGTGATTATATGTAATAATTAATAATTGACTGGCACGACAGCCCGCTTACGCGAGACTAAGGCCTAGCTTCCCGCAACCACCCGTGTTGTGCGTGTGAATTTGTACGCGGGTAGAAGGGACCTACAGTTTTTATGCCGGTTCCGAACGGCAGGTTGGGAGCTTTATCATAGGCAATTTTTACTCTCAGAGGTTTGCCATTTCCAGCTGAGAGGACAGCCGCCGAAAGAGAAAACGAATTTTCCCGTTATTTTTTTAGGTGTTATTACGGGCAGTATTTGAACCTGCGGTTTGCTGCCTTCGACTCGCGGTCCAACGCACTAACCAACTGAGCCACGGCGGCTGCCGTGATTATATGTGCTCTTATGATAATTCTTAACAGGATTATACATTATACGCTTTAACCTTTTTTATCATACAACAATCTAATTGCAGCGTGAACTATCATTAAATAGTAGATTCAAAATATTTGTAATTTTTTAGCTTCACTATATCTTAAAATCCCTAAACATATGACTAGATTTGCCCCGTTCCTAGGAGGATCCTTCCGCGTTCTTCTTCTTTAGCACCTCCATGACACCGGCGAAGTTAGCAATCTTCTTCTTTGTCGATTTCGGTGTAGAGTTCTGACTGCGTACGCGCATTTGCGGCTGCGCCACATCGTCGCTAAAGTCAAAGTCATTCTTTGCCGCCGGCCTGTTGAAACAATAGAATTAATCAGTGTAAATTTTCGCTACTTGAAGTCGTTAATGTGTAAATCGATCTTACGCTGCCTCGGTGGCATCGTTGGTTGCGCTGGGCTCCGCTTTGCTGACGCCTTCCGCGCCCTCCGAAAGTGGTCGTCGGCCAGGAAATTGCCACTGCAGCTCGGGTATGTTGCCTGCCTCCAGCATAGCGTAGAAACTCTCCAATTCCTCGGGGCTAGGCGCAAACTCCTCGCCATCGGGCACGCAGTTTTCCATTGTAGAGGATACCTCGGCGGACATGGTTTGCGGTTGTGCGATTTGTTTACTTAGAAGCTGGAAGCGCTACCACACTTTTATTAATTGTTTATAATTTGTTGCAGCAAGCCCGAATTCATTCACAGTAGACGCTATTGGCAGCGGATGTCAGAGGGTCTTGACATTTGTCTTTCGTGTGGAACGTGTTCTATTTGAGGTTATATAAATTGTTGGTTCTGCTGCCTAGACGGAGTGCTGCTGTAAGGTTGGTTGAGGTAAAATTGCAATTATTTTGTGAAATAACTCGCGACATTGCGTAAAAAGTTTGAAATTAAAAATGTCAGACTACGATTCGCCGCCGTCGGGCTCCAACGATAAGGAACTGCAGGAATTTCTGTTTATTGAGAAACAGAAAGCGCAAGTGAATGCACAGGTAAGGCCAATGCCTCTTGATCAAACCAGACAGTAAACTTATTAAATAAACCTGCTTCAGATACACGAATTCAATGAGATCTGCTGGGACAAGTGCATTGGAAAGCCGGGATCGAAGTTGGACAGCTCCACTGAAACCTGCCTCAGCAACTGCGTGGATCGCTTCATTGATACCTCACTACTGATAACGCAGCGCTTCGCGCAGTTGCTGCAAAAGCAATCGGGTGGCTTGTAAAGCGGACGGATTGTGAAAGCATTGGCGTTTAACCAAAGCGACGAACGACTAGTACCCAGTACAATAAAATAAACCATACAGTTTAAGCGCGGGCAGCGGTAGCAAAAGCGACAGTATGGGACTGCGCGCGTGCGCCACAACGATGCCCGGAACCATTTGCATTTGCGTGGCGCACCGGCGACGTTCATACAAGTGTTATAGTTGCCGGTAGTGATTTCTATTTAAAACATTTTTTGCTGTTTCATAGTTTTAAAATAAAAATTACAACGGTGTAGCTTAGGACAAACAACATTTATTAGTTAGCTTTCACTTTTGACTTTTTCAGATTTCTGTACAGTTCTATAATTTTGCTCTGCTCGCCCTCGAGCATGCGGCGTGTGGCAACGGGCAGATCCTTACGCTTGCCCTTCAGTTGGGCCTTGGTGACGGCACCGCTTCTAGGCTGCTTCTGCTTCTTACTGCCACCTGTAGCGCTGGTCGTCGACACAACCGTTGTGCCACTATCTCCACTGAGCAGTGATTTGAGTAGTAAATTTGACTTCTTGCCAGGCTGCAAAATAGTTTCGAAATCAGTTTGTAACACGGGTTATCAGCAAACACATGGCGCTTACCCTTGGCACTGTTTCGCTCTTTACCGCCTTGCGCGGTAGCGTGGATAGTGTGGGTGGTGCATGCACAACTTCGCCAAATTTGAAGACATCACGCTTGTACTCCTCCACTTCAAGGCTTTCTTTCATTTTCTGTAAATACCGAATCGGAATTGACATTCGGAACACAACCACACAACACACACTAACCTCTTCTTCATCCTCCTTAATGGCGCGCTTGATCAGCTCTTTGGCCATTTTCGGATCCATGGGCTTCACGACCTTAGCTTGCTGACCCTTTTTGCCGTGCAAATTTCCATTGTGCTTTTGCTGCTGTTTCTGTTTCAGCAGCTCATCAATCTCATTCTTTGGTCGTTTCTTGATTGTTATAGCTCCTGTGTTGGCATCTCGCACCACATTCACGCCGTACTTGGCCTCGTACTGCGCTTCGCGCAGTGATTCACTAGTGACGCGGTTCACACGCCGCAAATAGTCTTCGTCACTCTCATCGTACATTTGTTTGATTTGACGCAACTTGTTGCTGCCACTCGCTGATGCACTGTTTTTCCCCGCTGCGGCGGGCTTATCCTCTTGGCCGCTGCGTATTCGTTTAAACTTCTTGCCAGCCTTTGCATTGTCAGCTAGTTTTTTGAATTGCGCAAACTTAAAGGACACCTTCTGGTCGTTGGCTGATACGGGCGGATTGTTGACCACGTTCTTTAATCTACAAGTTGAAGAATGGGAATAACTAAATAAAACTATATTCCTTGGCAGTACTTCTTTTCTCGCTCTTCAAGCTGCTTTAGTGGATCGCGCACTCCATGGTGTTTGCGTGCAGGAATCTTCCGCTTTCTTGCCATTTTGTGTTACTTTTGGAAATTCTGAAGTTATGCACATGCGTTTGTTTTGACGTCTTCTTCTTGTAGCAGAGATAGAGGAAAACTCACGATGAGACTGCATTCACAATTGATTGGATGATGGGGAATGTCTGGAAATGTGCGCCAATTATTTACTCAGATGACTTAATAAAACATTAAAAACGATTCTTTAATATCTAAAGTCATTGATTTTGTTTTCTTTTTTATTATTAATTTGTGAGTACTCTGAAATTTAGTTTGAATGTTCGGCGACATTGTAATGTGGACTCTATCTAGCATCCATTTCTCTATTTGTTGCTGTTTGTTTATCCACACTAACGCCAAACGTTTGACAGTTGGAGGCCAACCACTTTGCTTTATCATCCATTAGTTTTCTTACTAACGAACGCGAATAGTGGCGATTAGTAGCGAATAATAAAAACAAAAAGTCTGTGGAAAAAAATCATTATCAGCGAAAATTTATAAACAAACGCAAAGTTTGATTGAAAATTCGTGTAATAGAGGCAGATCTTGTGTTGTAGCGCTAAGTGCAACGTGAAAAGTCTCGATAAAAGCGCTTGGGAGGAAACGGAGCAGGAGTCTGAGCAGTGTGACTAAATAAAATTTTGTCCAAGACGCCAGGAGGAGGGGAGCAGCATTTTGCGTTTTAATGTTATTCATCTTGTACAACTAAAAAAGTGATCGGAAAGCGAAAGCTAAAGTAGACGTCTGCTAACGGCTTATCCAGCACTGAGGAATCGGCGAAAATAAATAAAGGTTAACTTCTCCGCAGTATTTTGCGGAAAAGTACGGAAGGGCGAAGGAAGTCGGCGGGTAGCTTTGCACAAGTAAGCTAATAGCAGAAGTAGGACACAGCAGCCGCAGCATGGTCGAACCCATTTTCGACTATCAGTTCCGCTTAATTCTGATCGGCGACAGCACAGTGGGCAAAAGTTCGCTGCTCAAATTCTTCACAGACGGCAAGTTTGCAGAGGTAATCCCCCCAACTCCGCTCTACGCGCTTTACTAACAGGTAGCGCCGCGGGTATTACATAATTGCGTCGCGGTGGCTGGGAGCAGGCACATATCGCTAGGGATGCCTTATCAGCGGACACAACTACTTGGCATTCATGTGTCGCTTCAGCGTCCTACGCCCGCCGACCCACAAGCGACGCGCTATCAGCACACACTCACGCATCTCACTCACTCAGTCTTTGGCCATCGGCCATTGCTCATTGCGTTCCATATTTGCTTTTGTATTGCTTTCTTTGTTTGGAAAATTGTATTGCGCTGCGCTCACATCGGCATTGTTGTTTTTGTTGTTGTTTTCGTTGCAGTTGTCTGATCCGACAGTGGGTGTTGACTTTTTTGCGCGCCTGATTAAGATGAAAGACGGCACACAGATCAAGTTGCAACTGTGGGACACCGCAGGCCAGGAGCGCTTTCGCTCCATTACTAAGTCCTATTACCGCAACTCGGTGGGTGTGCTGCTAGTCTACGACATCACCAACTACGACAGCTTCGAGCACATCCCGCTGTGGATGATGGAGGCGCAGCGACACATCGAACCGCATCGGCCCGTGTTCGCGCTGGTCGGCTGCAAGCTTGACCTGGCCAACGCGGACGGGCACCGCGAGGTGACCACCGAGGACGCGCAGACGTTCGCCAAGCAGCATGGCCTGCACTTTGTAGAGACGTCGGCGCGCAATGGCGTCAACGTGGAGGAGGCATTTCGCATGGTCACGCAGGAAGTGTACGCGCGCATACGCTCCGGCGAGTACAAGGTGGAGGACGGCTGGGACGGCATCAAGACTGGCTTTGCGCGACCGAGCAGTCTAGATTTCAACCTGGTCATGGCCGAGCCAGAGAAGTCGTCCTGTTGTTGATGTGCCAGTTGGCTGTCGGGGGTGGCGGGGCGACAGAGCAGCACGAGCGCACGCATACGTCCGGGCACACAAAATCACTCGGATTTGTGAAGTGCGCTACCAGCCGAACCAAACCAGCAGCAAGTAATTTGGCTAACTTAGTCGTACCATAATCTGAGTTTCGGTTTAGTGTTTGATTTTACATTATTTTGTTTTTTTTTTGTTGAAAAATGAAAGGGGTGATTAGTTGTTGCGTAGATCGGATATAAACTCCCTAAAAAAGAAGCTTGTTATTGTTTAGTTAAGTTCACCGCTCTACGTATCTACCTGCGTTCTGTGTATGTTTTCGAATTGAATTTCCTTTGGCCCAATGCGATTATTATGTTTTACTAGCTAACGGACACATGATCAAATTATAATTAGAAAATTAAAATCGCAATTTAAACAGCTTGTGTGACGTTAAAGCTGCCGCAGGCGTTTAAACGTCGCTTTCAATCCGTGACTTTATTGCGTTTCCATTTTACAAACTTGTATAGTGTGACAAGTACTCGTGCATTAAAACGATATTCAATATATTTTCTTAATTATTACTACCAACCAACCAAATTTTCAACACAGCACTCAACATGGAAAGGATAAACTAGAGTTACAGTCGTGTCTGGGTATAGTGAACACACATCGATATACTGAACACCCAAATTTTGACATGGAGCCTCTAAATATTGAACAAAATTTTGAAAGCAATTTCAAGCAAAAAACAAAAAGTGTATTTTGAGCAAATAAAACGAGTTTTTGAACAAAAATCGACCTCAATACTGTGAACAGGCCTTGCAATAATTAGTTCACTATATCCAGACACGACTGTATATGAAAATTTAAATGGAATAAAAATGCATAAAAACTAATGAATATTAAGTGACATAAATTTGTATTTGTAATCAGAACGTACGTTTTATGTTGTACGAAATAATAAACCTCCACTGCAAAACATCCATACATGCATACGTTTTTAAAAATATATATTAAAAATTTTGAACAAATTTTAAAAGATGTTTTGCATTTGTTTGGCGACTAATTTTAATTCTCTGACGCTGCAAGTAAGTAATTGCAAGTAGAAAAAGTGTGTTCACAGCATAAAAAAAATCAGATATGACCAACGTACTTCATGAAGCACCAGATTAGGTTAGCTTTGGTGATCACTGATTATGGCAGAAAACGATCGATATTTTTCTGATCGGCCCGTAGTTCAATTGTAGTGTTATATATGCCTTTGGTAAGTCAGCATAGTTAATGTTTCTGAAATGTTCGATTTGTGATAAAAAGTAAGGTATTCATTAAATTCAAAACTTAGAATCCGTTGCAGTGCCATTGCCAGTGTCCATATCTGTGTTTCCACCCACAACTTACCATCCACTCGCGAATGCAACGTTGTTGCTTTGATTTGTGTGGACTACATTCCATATGCTGGCTTCTGACAGCTGGCGTCAATTTTGGTTTCTTCTCTCATTCATTCATCGGTGTGCGAAAGTCCGAAAAAGAGAAACTTATTTTTTGGTAAAATAATTTTTCATTTGTGTTTATTTAATTTTTCCACTGCGAACTGTGCAAGAATGCAACGGGCAAATAACTTGCTGCGATTGTGACAACTAAAAAGTTATTTGCTAATGCAAAATCGGGCGAGTGGCAATTGAAAGCTGGCGGCAGCGAAAGCAGAGCAAAAAAAAAATCAATTGAAAAAAAATATCTGTCGACATCATCAAACGCGAACGCCACCAAGAAAAGTTGTGAATAAAATTGTGCATCAGCAGCGTCGGGAACGACAGCACAGGCGGCGACGACGACGACGACATTGTTGACCACAGATAATTTTCACCCGTGGCCAGAAACAGAAGGCTGAACGGCTGCAATCATTACAAGTCTAAAATCAAAATTTCCCAAATTAATAAACCAACAAAATGGCTTTGAAGAAGGTAAAGGGGAACTTTGAGCGTATGTTCGATAAGAATCTGACCGATCTGGTTCGCGGCATAAGGAACAACAAGGACAATGAGGTGAGTTGAACAAGGTGCGGGCGGCAAGGAAATTTATGTTCTGTTCGCTACACCGTGCCCTCCTAGTCCACCCATGCACAGTCAGCATTTGCGCTTATCATCAACGCCACCTACAACACACTCCCATCCGCACACAGTGGTGCTCACTATTTCGGCGACTTGCCACCAATCGCGCAGTCACCCACCACCCCACTCAATTAGTGCTGCGGCTTTTGGCTGTCTCTTTTGTAGTTGCCGTTGCTGTGTTTTGCTGCAAATTGTGTGTGCGTGCGCATTAATGGAGCAAAGTCTTTTATTGCACACTTTCCTCTGTCTCTGCATCTGCTACCGCGCCTGTCATCCTGCTGCAGCCACCGCAGAGATCGCCACGATTCCTTATCAAATTATCGTTTCGCCTCAGGTTCTTGGTTGATGCGCGCAAAATTTCCATACACGCGCACACACACACACACACACACTGATGTGCCGCGGGCTTCAGTCTTCGCACGCAATTTCGGCGCATGTTGTCGCCTACTTTCCAGCAAAGCCACCGCCTCCTCGGGACCACATTGCACCCCAGCCAGCAGTTGTAATATGTGCTGCCTTCTGGCAGTTGTTTGTGTAGTTATGTGGTGCTCATCCGCAGCAGTCAGTCACCCTACATGCGATGCTGTGTGTTATCTGGGGTGGGCAGCACCTCTAGTGGTGTGTTGCCTTTCGGTGGCGGAGTAACACTTCGTTCAATAATGTGGGTGACTAACTAATTAAAACACATTTTTTTGCCAAAATTCGTTTTTATTCATCAACATAGTTGCCATCGAGGGCGATACACCGATTATAGCGATCTTCCAACTTTTCCGTAAAATTTTTTTTTTTTGCTCCGAAGCATCGACACGTTCTGGTTTTGGTCGATTGTGAGCTCGCGCGGCACCCACTTTGCACATAGCTTTCGCATACCCAAATATTCATGAACGATATGTCCAACACGTTCCTTTGATATCTTTAGAGTGTTAGCTATACAAATCAACCTCAATTTACGATCTTCCAAAATCATTTTGTGGATTTTTTTGATGTTTTCGTCCGTAACAGCCTCTTTTGGACGTCCACTGCGTTCATCGTCTTCGGTGCTCATATGGCCTGTACGGAATTTAGCAAACCACTTACGAATGGTTCTTTTTGATGGAGCAGAGTCCGAATAATGTTTTTCAAGCCATTCCTGGCATTGAACAGTATTTTTTTTCATTAAAAAACAATGATAAATCAGCACACGGAATTGCTTTGAATTCATTTTTTTTGAAAACTCAAAAGTAGTGTCACTTAAAGCACTGTAACTTGTAAACTAATGGTCGGATTGACATATAATTTTGACAGTAAGCCTAAAAAGGTTCACAATTTCGAAAAAAAATATTCATTTAGTATTAGTGCCGCCATCTATGTGTCAGTCACCCACATTATTGAACGAAGTGTTACTACAGGCACCGAAAAATTCACTTAGTTGGGCACTAATTAATTTAGCTATTGGTATTTGAGCGCAGCCAGAGGTTTGTTGTTAGGTGTAGTGTGTGCCCTAATTTGGCTTAGTTCATAGAAATATGCAGATTTTATGACACTCACTCAAATGCCGATAAATTCGATGTAGTATGTACATACAGTGGTGTCTGGATATAGTGAACTAATTATTGCAAGGCCTGTTCACAATATTGAGGTGGTTCACTATATCAAGGTTAACATTTTTGTTCAAAAACTCGTTTTATTTGCTCAAAAAACACTTTTTGTTTTTGCTTGAACATTTTTTTCCATATTTAGAGGCTCGATGTCAAAATTTGGGTGTTCACTATATCGAGGTGTTCACTATATAGGGGGTTCACTATACCCAAACACGACTGTATATAGCAATTATAAAATGTTTTTTCTTTATTTTTGTTTATTTGATTCATCGAATGCACATTCAGACACAACTCTCTCTCTCAACTCTCGCAGCGATTTTTGAAGCTCTGTTTCGCAAATACCTAAGATTTTATGTGAGCGTCATTAGACGAGACATTTTGGATTAAACCGATCGCTTATTGGTGGCTTATTAGCCCCATTTGTGGGTGTGTAATTAAATGAGTCCAAGACTGATATTTGTGATTTTATTTTTCTTCTTTTACTTGTGTTATTAGACTGGGGTTTTTGTACCATTAAAGAAGTTTAACCTTACAACTGTTTTCTAGCTTACTTCAACGATCCATATGATTTGTATACAGTGGACGTCCAGTATAACGAACTTTTTATTTAACGAATTTTCTATTTAACGTACGGCCAAATTTTTTCCATTGATGGTTCTATATTACGAACGAAAGTGAAATTTGCTATTCGATATAACGAAAATTTTTGTTGTTTTTCACCCTCGTTAAGAAAACTTCGAATTGTTTTTATTTGAGCATTCACATTCTTTACAATAACAATGAATGTTTGGTTTCGTCAAGTGAACGGTACCTCAATTGTTTTTGTTTTTGTTACGTAAAAACTTTCAAATTTACGTCAAGTTACCAACATTTTCAAATTATGTTTGTATGCATTGCTGATCATTTTCACAGGATTTGTTTTGCGTTCGGTCGGCTTTTTTCTTTTAAAAATTAAAATTTTAATAATCAGTCAAGAGAAATTGCCATACAGAAAATTGTAATTGCTGTAAAGAGGCAATCGCGCATCGAAGACTTTTTCAATTTCTTTTTCATAAAACAAGATATTTGTTTAACTTTCTGTCTGTCCTTTGCTCAAAATTGCGTTCGCTGTCCTTTGAGGTCAGAATGATCCCAATCAAACGGTTATATAATTTACTGACAAAACATTAAGAACTGTTAAACATAAATCACAAAAGAAAAGGGGAAAGCCCCGAAAAGTGTTTTTCTCGATTTTTTATTGGGTTGTAAGCGCGATTAACACTAAACAACACAATTAGACGGGTGCACAAAACCGCTCAACCGTTTTTTTAATTCCGCCTGGGGTCAAATAGACCCCTAGGGACAGGCAGAAGGTTAAAAAGTGAATATGTGAGACTTATTTCTTTAAGAAGGATGGTTTAAAAAAAATCCAATCGATTTAACGAATTTTTCGATTTAACAAATTGGGCGTACAACATAAGATTCGTTATATTGGACGTCCACTGTATTTGTATTACTATCCACGAGTTTACCAAGTAACTGTACTATCGTTTATACGAAATTCGCAGAGATCCACAGCTCTCTAAAATGTAAAGAATCTGTTATTTCACCCTTTTCCGCATGATTTTTACAAACCTTGCAGTCTATATGCATATAAATTAAAAAATTTTGGTAGGTGGTGATTCAAATTGCACCATCAGTTGATTTTTTGATATATTTATCCTTGTTACAAAAATTGTATCCCATAAAATCATATGTCCTTTATGTTTTAATCAACTTAATCAACTTTTGAGGTACTTATAATGCAAATTTAAAATTTGTTTCTCTTATACCTCTGCAGGCCAAGTACATATCGCAGTGCATTGAGGAAATCAAGCAGGAATTGCGGCAGGATAACATCAACGTCAAGTGTAATGCAGTCGCCAAGTTAACTTATGTAAGTGGAACGAAAAAAAAAGTAAAATTAAAGCACACAGCACACAACAAACTAGCTAAATACATTAAACAAGCGAGGCAAGCGAACGCTTGAAGCATTAGCATTCCGCTTAATTGTCTTGGCGCTGAACAAAGGCTCGTAAGCCGTGTGCCGCGCGCTTCATGCTACCGCAACATGACATAGAGCGCGTTGACGGTGTGTGCACCAGCACAAACAGTTCTTAGCCACAGAGACGACGCAAATAGAATCATTTCGGCACGCGTCACATGGCTGCATGGCCGCAACGCACTCAGCGCAAGGAGCGCATCATTCTTGTTAACAAATTGCTCCTTGTTGTTTTTGCTGTGTTTGTTTTTGTTTTGCTGTAAATAAATATTGATTTTGCTTTGTGAGTGAAACCGTAGCAAAAAACAAAATGTTAGTTAGCCTCTGCTGTGCATTTCACAGATACAAATGCTCGGCTACGACATCTCATGGGCCGGCTTCAACATCATCGAGGTGATGAGTTCCTCAAGATTCACATGCAAGCGCATCGGCTACTTGGCAGCCAGTCAATGCTTTCACCCGGACAGCGAGGTGAGTGGTATGGGTGGCGAGCCCTTTTTTACTTGCTTTTTATTGTTTTCTCGTGTTGTATCGCTTGCAGCTACTGATGCTAACGACGAATATGATTCGCAAAGATTTGAATTCACAAAATCAATACGACGCGGGCGTGGCATTGAGTGGACTGAGCTGCTTCATCTCGCCGGATCTGTCACGTGACCTGGCCAATGATATTATGACCTTGGTATTTGCATATCTCGCACTGCACCTTCGTCTTTACATTTTTAAACTGTATTTCTGTCCTTAGATGAGCTCCACCAAGCCGTACTTGCGAATGAAAGCCGTCCTTATGATGTATAAAGTATTTTTACGTTACCCCGAAGCACTAAGACCTGCATTTCCCAAACTGAAGGAAAAACTGGAGGATCCTGATCCAGGTCGATTTTAACTTGAAATGCTTGCACTTGCTTCTTGACAGCGTAACGAATTTATTGCTTTTACAGGCGTACAATCTGCTGCCGTCAATGTCATCTGTGAATTAGCTCGTAAGAACCCTAAAAACTATCTTCCACTGGCGCCCGTATTTTTCAAGCTAATGACCACATCGACCAACAACTGGATGCTGATAAAAATCATCAAGCTGGTGAGTCGGCTTCTTTCATTGAGATTTGTTTGATTGCCACTTCATTCTTATTAAGCTCCAATCTCTAACGAAAAACTCATATAGGAAAATTAAGTGAAAAACACCATAATCACTGCGCATCGGTTGGCGTTTCGCTTGCAACGATTTTCAGCGTTTCTTATCACCAACTTGACTTGTGCATTTGAATAGTTTCCAACTCAAAATCGGCCACGCATTACAAATTTCGTTTATACAAATTATTCTGTTAATTTTTCCTCTTTCTCTTTCTCTCTCTCACTTTAACTTTAATTCTCACTTTCTGCTCTCTCTTCCAAACTCCCTGAACAACTACTTTTGCTCTGATTTCGCAAAATGTAACGAAAATCAAACATAATTTCTCGTTTACTTTCCAAAACGAAAACGACCGTGAACACGAAAAGTTTGCCAGCCTCACGACAATCGAACCGGCGTTGGGACGCAAACTAACTCAACCCTTGATTGAAATTATTTCCAGGTTTATATGAAGAATATTTCCTCTCACCAAACAAATTTTGTTGAACATTTTTGTATTTGTTTTTTGCTCTTAATTCATTTACTTCCAATTGAATTTGACCGTAATTTCGCATCACGTTACAAATCACACAGAACACACTTTTACACTGTTATACTTTTCTATAGTTTGCGGCGCATGAAGCCGTGAATATTGTCATAACCGAGAAGCGGCTTCATGCACTGCGCTATTCCAAATTTTTTCTCCACAAATGTCACTTTGCTTTTCGTTAATTTCTGATACGCTAATTAGACTTAATAAAAAAGTTTGATTTGACTTGTGTTTTTGTTGTTAATTTTCGTTCGTCAACACCACGCACCGTGTGCCAATGGGCTTAAATTCATCTTACTCCCTCCGACTTTCACCAGCTCCCAGATCAGGCAGCTGCACTTAATTTTTGTTCACTTTTCACACATCCAACGCCAGTTTGAACACACACTTTTGAGTGCGATTTTGTTGTTTTTCAATTGAATTGAATTTATTTTTTTTTTGCTAAAACCGGTATCCCCTTGAGTGTCGAGCCATAGTGTGTGAGCGCAGTTGAGAATTTGGTATGGGGCGGCTAGTCAGCAGCACTGATTCTTGCAATCGTTTTCCTTCTTCCGCTGTCCACCTAACTGCTGTATGTCTTCGTATGAGCATTGTTGCCGTATTCACGAACTCGGCACAGATGTTGTGATGGCGCAAATATGGCATTTGCATTGAGCGATTCTTAATTTGTATTATTTATTATTATTTAACTATTTATTTCAAAGTTTATTTATAAGTTTATTAGGCGGTTCGTGAAATTACAAAATTCATTACGTTCTCTGTATAATTATATGTATTCAGTTTAAATTGCATGTTTGGTGGAAAAACTTAAATGAGGTTTATCTTTTTATCGAAGAATAGTTCGCTAATTAGTTCATGTGTCAATAGCTACATTCACGTTCGTTTAAAATTTACAAAATTTATTCGATGTATCGAGCATTTAACACCATTGCCAAGTTTGTGTCGAGTTTGCGAAGCCGCCGCAACAAGAATAACAATACCAGCCATTACATGTGTAAGCTGAACTGGCTGTATATTTATAAGTTTTCGTAATTTTTATGTATGTATTTATGTGTATAATTTGTTTGCTTGTTTCCTTTTTCTCTTGCATTTGCAGTTTGGCGCTTTAACTCCTTTAGAACCCCGGCTAGGAAAGAAATTAATAGAACCTCTCACAAATCTAATTCATAGGCAAGTTTCGTTGTTGTATTACCGTCATTATCAGCTATCGGTTGAGTTATTTACTGTACTTGTTTTGTGATTTCGAAACCGCAAAGTGGTGAAAATCAAACATGCTAATCGTAACGAAAGCACTTGAAGCGAATTGAATTACTCGAACGTCGCCGTCGTGTATTTGTTTGTATGTACACGTGTATGTATGAGAGTATATTTTTTGTTTTGCTTGACAGTTCCCAGTGTCTTTTGATTTACCCACTATTTATGATTAAACCAATTCAAGTTGAGTTTTGCAATTAATTTCCTTTGTCAATTCAATTCTATTTGCAAAGCGTACACAGTAAGCTTACTTTTTGTATTTAGTATTTTGGTTTTTGAAAGTTTCTCTTCTCCTGGCGCCCGTTGTCGGGCCATTACACTGCCAGCGCCTAATCGCCATGCTTTGCTATGTCTCCGCAGCACGTCGGCTATGAGCCTGCTGTACGAATGCATCAACACGGTGATCGCCGTGCTTATCAGCATCAGCAGCGGCATGCCAAATCACAGTGCCTCAATACAGCTTTGCGTGCAGAAGCTGCGCATACTCATTGAAGACTCGGACCAGAATCGTAAGTGATATTGCTTCCAGCTGCCGCATTGCCGCTGAACGCTTTGTGACTGTGTATTTTGTGTTACAGTGAAATACTTGGGCCTGTTGGCCATGTCCAAGATCCTTAAGACGCACCCGAAGAGCGTGCAAGCGCACAAAGACCTGATCTTGGCCTGCCTGGACGACAAGGACGAGTCGATAAGGCTGCGGGCGCTAGATCTCCTCTACGGCATGGTGTCGAAGAAGAATCTCATGGAGATCGTGAAGCGGCTGCTGGGCCATATGGAGCGCGCCGAGGGCTCGGCGTACCGCGACGAGCTGCTGTACAAGGTCATTGAGATCTGCTCGCAGAGCTCGTACCTGTACGTGACCAATTTCGAGTGGTATCTGACGGTGCTGGTGGAGCTGATACAGCTGGAGGCGGGCTCCAAACATGGTGAGTAGGTTGAGTACCGTAATGGTGTTGACTATAACATGAGCTTCGTTGCCTACTTTAGGGCGTCTGATTGCTGAGCAACTTCTGGACGTAGCCATACGTGTGCCGGTGGTGCGCCAGTTCGCCGTCAACGAGATGACCACCTTGCTGGACACTTTCGCCGTGTCGTCGCAGAGTAACTCAATGTATGAGGTGCTGTATGCAGCCGCTTGGATTGTGGGCGAATTCTCAAAGTGAGCGTTGTATTGTGTGTAGCTGTGTGATAAGATTAATTAAATTGTTGGTTGATTCAGTGATTTGGATGATGCCGAAAAGACTTTGAACGTACTGCTGCGACCGCGTCAGGTGCCTGGACACATACAGGGCGTGTTTGTGCAAAATGTCATCAAGCTGTTCACTCGACTGGCCACCACATGCTTAGAGAACGAGGATGTCGACGGTCTAATTAGGGTGTGTTGGTTTAACTTGTGCCGCAAGTTGAATTTATTCTAAGGTTCTTATATTTTATGTTTATCATTTTGCCTCAGCTGTCCGATCATGTGCTCGAAAAACTGCAAGACTTTAGCAGCTCCAACGATATCGAAGTGCAAGAGCGTGCCAACTCCGCCTGCATTCTAATCGAAATGCTGCGTGCCCAATTCCATTGCACAAGCGTCAACGCCACCGAACTGAATAGCAATCATAATGCCAGCGCCATGGCGGACATCATATCCACAGACGACAATGAGAATGTGTCTGCGCAGCAAGAGGCGAGCGTAGTCAGCGTTATCCCGACGTTGGCCATTGAAATTGTGCAGGAGATGGCTTTGCTTTTTGCGGGCGAACTGATACCGGTGGCACCGAAGGCGCAGCGCAAAGTGCCCCTGCCCGACGGCCTGGACTTGGATGAGTGGATCAACTCGCCGCCGGAGGAGGAGACCAGCACCTCGTCGCAGGAGGAGAAAGATGAGCTGTTCGTGTCGGCGTCACACGCTCACAACGACGAGTCGAAACGGCGCGCGAGCGAAGAACTGACGCCAGAACAGATGGAGCGCAATCGTTTGGCGCGCCTGCTGGAGCAGTCGAATAATCCGCACTACCTAAAGTCTTCGCCGTCGACGGCCGACGCCGGTAAGCAGAAATCGGCGGGCAGCAGCAGCAATTCAAACTACAATGCAGACCAGTACGACAACATCGATGACATTCCGATCACAGAGCTGTCGCTGGACGTGCCGTTGCAAGTGGGCGGTAAGTGAAAAGAATGGATTATTGTGGCACAGTGTTGTTGATTGGGCTTTTGGAATTTTCTGCATGTAGCGACAAAACGTTCGGATCGCTATTTGCTGCAAGAGAAGTCTGGCAGTAAGGAGAAGAAGAAGCACAAAAAGTCAAAGAAGAGTAAAAAGTCAAAGAACAAAGTGGCGTACAGCAGTTCGGACTCGGATGACGGTAAATATTGAGTTGAATTGTTTGATAGGTGCGAGCGAAATTGATTTGTCTTGGATGATCGTAGAGCCCAAGCCGCTACATATTGTCAACACTACACTGGATATGCCTGAGGGCGTTGCACTGTCGGACAGTGAAGACAAGGATTGTAAATTTGACCCAGACGACCCGCATCGTGCACTCGACATTGAGTTGGATATGTGAGTCACTTAAATTTGCGATTTCATGCCCATTATTTCATACTCTGTGTTAATGTCTTACAGCCCTGATTTGGAAGAGCCAAAGTCGCGGCCGACAGAAGTCAAACCTGTGCTCAACAGCCTTAACAACAATCCCCAATCTAGCACCGCCGATGAAAAGGAAAAATCAAAATCGTCCAAGTCCGCTTCTAAGGAAAAGAAAAAGGATAAAAGCAAAGACAAAAACCGGGAACGCAAATCAAAGTCTAAAACAAAGTCGCACAGCAAGGAAAATACGGATAGTGCCAACTTGCTAGGTACGTCGTTGGAAGAGTTGCAACAGCGACAGGCAGCAGTAGTGCAGCTGCCGTGCAACAGCAGCGCGGAAAAGGGTGAACGCAAGAAGGAAAAATCGCAGAAGCCGTCAAAGGAAATAGACGTGAATGCGGCCGTCACTTCATCGAGCAAAAAGAAGGAAAAGAAGGACAAACACCATCACCACAGTCATAAGGAAAAGAAAAAGGAGCACAAGGACACATCGAAAGGCGACTACGAAGAGGCAATTGGCATCTCGACGCCAAGCAAGGAATTATTTTAATTCTAGCCTTGGATGTGAAATTTTCGTTGCTTTTGTTGCATGCCCACGCCCGTCCTTCCCAACTACGTTAGAAGTAAATACTTAAAGTAAAACTTAAGCAGTAAACTGCGTGCCAGGTCAATTATGATTTTCCAACATTCAACTTTGGATTCCTTTATCAATTTATTACTCCAGCGAAGGCATACAAGTATTTTGCTGGATTCTGTTAGTTAAATTACTTGAGATTTTCTTGAACAACAACATTGACTTGCAATTGAATTGAACAACATGTTTCATGTTTATACTTTAAGCTAAAATTTATATACAATTACATTATACGGCATATTTTAGCGATATGAAATAACAATGAATTGAAGTGATGCTGAAGCAATGAGTTTTGTTCAAACACTCGTGCTGACAAAAGCCAGATCGAGCAAAACGGGCGCTGTGTTTTCAGAGCGACAACTCAGCTGCGCCACAGAAGAGAAAACGTTTAATTTTACAATTAAATATACATACGTTATCATAAAATTTTCAACAATTATTTACAAACATCATACACAACATAACCACAATAGAACACACCGATGTGGGTTCAGCGCGCTGCGTCGATATGTACAATAAAATATGTAAAATTTTATCGTTACAAGCACATATAGGCCAATACATACATGCATACATCCATACATATGTACATGCATACTCGCGAGCATGTTTTCGTTGCGAAATCGTGACATTTCCTGGACAGCGAAAGTCGTCATTGAGATTATGACACGCACTGCACCCGCATTCATTCACTTTTACGTACACAGACACCGGCATCAAATACATGCATACAAATATATACATATATATACACACTATATATACTACTAAGCTTGTCTAGCTTTAAAGAAGAATCTATTTAAAGGGGAGACACTTTTTTTTTAAATAATTTATAAAAATTATACTACGACAGACCGAGAGAAAGATAGCGCAGTAAATAGTTGGTACGAATTGTGCATTGGGCAATGTATGATTTGTGCAGCTGCATGGTTGAGAGAATATATCTGATGAAGTATATGAGTTGATTCCATTGAATATAAGAATCTAAAAAGAATGAATAATGAACAAATAAATATTAACCACTAAACACACGCAATTGTGTACGTAATTTCTAGCCTTGTTCCGAAAGGCTGTAAAGATTGTGGGTACAATGCTTAGAAGGAAAACTTTGTGGACACTTGCGGCTCACAGCCATCAAGCTTAGATGTGCTGGAGCAAAATCTTCTTGCCAGTGCCGTGGTGACGTGATTGTTCGCTGCACCAAACTGCAGCACACAAATATCCTTTTTTTGTATGATTGCGAAAATAAGAGCCAAACTTTAATTGCTTTAAAATACTTTTCGTTTATTGCTTTCTCTTTCAATATCTTAACTGGCAAGCGCATACATACAACGTTCTAAAAAAGCATTTCTAATAACAATTAATAAACCATTTGAATTTTTGTTCGCCTGCATTTGGGTCCAATACAGATTTGTAAACATTCAATTTTAATTTCTGCATTCTCAGTGGCTCGATTCAACTTGAATTGTGCGCCATTTATGTGCCTTAAAATTATCAATTAAACTAATATTAATCTCTTATGCTGTGTGCCCGTCACAAACAAATTTCAAAGCAGTGCCGGATTAATACAGGGTGCAGGATTAATACACAACGTGTGACACACACCAGCACTACGAACAACAACGACAAAATCCATTCATATTTTAATTCAAATAATTGAAAGTGAACAGCGCACGAACGCGCTTTGCGTGTTCATGTGCTGCGACGGCTCTTGCTTCGGTTCTAACTTCAAATTCAGCGTGTTTATGTAAAACGTACAGTGCACACAGTTTTATTCAGTATTGTGGTTTAAAAAGAAAAAACTTTAAAATAATATTATTCTGAGTTTACAGTACAAAAAAGACGACATTAAGTTGATAGCGGTGCAACAACAGGTTACTGAATTTAGTTTAGAATCGACAAATTTCGTTTGTGTAGCGACGCAAGCGCCAAGCGACCGGTGGCAACATCCCCCCACTCATCTCGTGTGCTTAGCAAAAATATACTCTTTTCGCGCCATTCAGCTGTGGCCGCCTTGTCAAATGTGCGCGCTCCATTTTCTTCAATTTTTCAATTTTTTTTGTTGTTTTCAGTTACGACTTCTCATAAAATCTCACAGCAAGTAACATAAATTAGATTCCTCTGATCGGGTAAAGTAAGCGGACGTTTGGTAGTTGCAGGAAAAGTACGTGTAGAAATGCGTGGCCCAGGCGCTGCGGTAGCAAGCAGCTGCTGGCCGCCACGCGTCAGCCATTTCGCATCCGTTGTGGCCGGCGGCTGCGTTGCGTGCGCCTGCAGCAGCAGTCCGGCCGCCAACTGCTGGCCAACAGCGTTTGATGGCGGTTGTGTGCCGGCAGTGCAGGCGGGCGTGTTTGTGTTGGGGGGGACGTGTGCGGACATGTGTCAATTCATTGCCGAGTACCGACTGCCGACCAGACTCCGGTTGCCGTTGTTCATGATGCTCATGCGCATGTGCTCGAACGTCAGCGGCACGCACAGCCGCTGGTCGCGCTTCTTGTAGTACTCGTTGAAGTCCAGGCGTATGCCGAACAGCTGCAGGTTGTGGTCGTTGTTGGAGTTGAGTGTGAGCAGGAAGCAGCGCACCGCTTTCTCGTAGTCGCCGCAGATGTTCTCCAGCGATTTGTGGTAGCTGTTGACGGTCTGCTCGAAGATCTTATGCTCCTGGTCGCGCTCCAGCTGCTGCTCGGCGGTCACGCCGAATTGGCCAGTCTCCTCGGAGTTGAGTATATGCTTCTCGAATTGCTTGCGCGCCGCCAGCTCCTTGAAGCAGATCTCGTAGAATTTGTCCTGCCACACCTCCAGGCGAATTATGCCGTCGTAGACGCTCTCCATGTTCTGGCACAGCTCGCCCGAGTTGGAGTCGAGAAAGGCGCCGCACTTGATCGTGCTGAGGAAGTCGTCGTGCGCGTTCAATATGTCATCCAGCGCCTTGGCGTGATGCACGCGCTCCTGCAGTTCCGCCCACGAGCACTCGATCACCTCGAAAAGTATGTAGTACTGCATCTGATGGATGAAGTGAATCATTTCGGAGGTGAAGAGATGCAGCCGGTACAGCACTCGATTCAGTTCGACGGACATCGAACGCAGGGTCTGAAAGAAAAGAAAGATTAATAATGTTGTGGGGTTCATATAAGTTTTGGTAAAAACGTTTCGATGTCAGCGAGTACTTGAAAAACAAAATTTTAATATATTTTTTGCATAGTTAAAATAAATTAAAACTATCTAAAATTCTTTTCTAACCAACTCATTATTATTTTGTTTATGGTCGCCCTTCACTAGGAACCACTGGAAGATATCAAAGGTCCAGATACTTAGAACAGTTCTTAACCCTAATTCCCAGAATTTTAAAAGTAACGTAAAATCAGAAGTGTTAGACTTATATGAGCTAAATTATTAAAAACATTTGTTTAGAAAGTACAAAAACTGTCTAAAATGTTAAATTTATAAATGCAATATAATTTTAACATCCCATTAGAGGATTACATAAAATAATGGAATCGAAAACCTTTTGGATTTATCACCATTTGAAATCTTTGGTGAGACTGTGAGGCTCACTTCTCGGAATTAGGGTTAATGTGATGTTATCAATATAACAGCCAGATAATCAATTTGGCAACTTGAATGGAGTTTTATCTCAAGTAGGATTAAATATGGTGAATTTATTTGAGTTAATACATAATAAACTAATTGATTTCATGCATTATTATAAAGAAAATTTCCTAGATATGCAGATATTATTTGAACGTATTTTTTAAATTCTCATTCCCGCACGCACTGACCGATAATACTCGAGGCAACAAATGAGCACAAACGTGTCACCACTAGTACTCAATTGAATGAGTGAGCAGTTGAGTGAGCTGCGGCCACATAAAATCCACATTTGCAGTTCATTCCATTTTATTTGACATTTGTCATTCCCAGTGCAAACACCGAGTGGACTTTGGTTGCCAGCGCAAGTGATTTGCATTGAAAAAGTTGAAGTTCGTGGACTTTAGTTGAGAAACAACGAAAAACAGCAGAAATGGCGCTCGCATCAGATGCAGTTTTCCAGAAAATCATGGACGGCCTGAAGGCCAACGAGGCCAAGGCAAAGGCCATCAATGGTGTGTTTCTCTACAAGATAACCAAGGACGGCAAGGTGGCCAAGGAGTGGAGTAAGTAGTGCTGGTGGCAAAGAAAAAAAACTAATGCGATGACGAAAGTGGGGTTAAACCAAGCGGAATTTTGCTAATGAGTCAAAACGCAATTTTAATTTGCATACAACTTGCCGGGTTCAAAAGGGCGTTTGCGGTATGTTGGCAGTTGGGGGAAAGAGTTCATTACGAGCGTAGTAACGTAAATCTGGCGTACTGGGGGCAAAATCCGCTATGTTGAAGAACTGGTGCACTCGCCTGCACGCTGTTGCTAGATATACCATACATAAGTGGCAGTACTCAAGTTGTGACGATTTGTAATTAAATTTCTTTATATCACACCCAGCGCTGGACTGCAAGAACGCTAAGGTGTACGAGGGCCCGGCGCAGGGCATCAAGGTCGACACTACGTTGACAGTGGCCGATGACGACATGGTGGACATTGCACTGGGCAAGCTCAATCCACAGGCCGCCTTCATGAAGGGCAAACTAAAGATTGCCGGCAACATTATGCTCACGCAGAAGCTGGCGCCACTGCTGAAAACCGACTCCAAGCTGTAAAGCGGCGCCGCGTCGATGCGGTTGGGGTAAACCGAACGAAAACATTCTAGATCCTCTAGCTAAGCCTTATTGTATTTTGTAAAATTGGTGTGCTTACTAATAGTGTAAATTCAATAGTTTTATGTACTGTGGCGTAGACAGGATCAAATTTGTGTATTTGAAATTGTGGAGAACAAATTTACCTTTTTTTACGTATGTATGTACCATTGCAAATCTATGTAATAAAACAATAGAAGGAAAAACATTCAAAGGAAAAATTGGCGCTGATTATTTGCAAAGCGGGAGTAGAACTTGGACTTTGGCTGGTGGACAATGTGTCATCTTATCGAGCGGGCACAGCTCAAGAGTTCATAAACCAGTGTAAAGCTTACACGGTTTGCATGGATTAGATTAAAAGCAATCTTATCCAAACTTTGGCATTGATAGAATTGGAAAAGAGCTAAATTTGTAGTGGATACAACACCAACAACGATACGCACCGCATACGTGTACGTGCGGGTTTAAATAATTAATGCCAATTAATTGTCGCCCCATGCCGTTGTTGCTAGGACACCAGCAGTGCACGCCATAAATACGACGACAAAAAACCAAGTGGAAAGCGCGAGTGCGTTTGCCGTGTGTGGAGTATGAATGAGCGACGATTGTGCTGACCTGAGGGCAAGCGGCAGTCGATGTTGTTTACATTAAAAGCGTGTGCATTGTTTATAGCTTTGTAATACGATGCGGGAATATTGCCAGAAAATGTAATAGTCAAACTACTTTACACTTATTTAATATGCTAACAATCGGAAATGGCTGTTAAACCCTATTAGAGGATTTCAGAGAATAGCTGGCACGGGAAATGCATTCTTTACATGAATTTCGAGATTTGCGCGAGTGCCCTTCGCAGACTGGATTGCTGTGGGAATTTTTCAGCGTATACGATTTCATAAATTTACAAACTAAAAAGTAGGTAAATCAGATTGAAATGGGTTGAATTTTTTAGCAAATTGTACATTTAAGCGATAGCAAAGAGCAGTTTTGCACTCATGAAAAGTTTAAAAAACACATATTGTTCCGTCCCTACAACTTTTCGGGAATCAATTGCTGAGTATAAAAAAGAAAAATAGCAACACCTGATACAAATAGTGCATGTAAAAAGTCTAAAGCAATTGTTGCACTCACCTTAGCATTGCACTTTTGATCTTTCCATATTTTCGAAGAGAGCACAAATTCCATGTGTTTCATGCGCCACAGTGGCTTGAATAGTATCTGGTAAATGCCCATACAAGGCTCTAGCATAGTGGCCAGTGGTCCGCGTACCGTGTACTGCAGTGACAATATGTCCCAGCCAATGTCGCCGTCGCAGGGTGTCATCAGTCGCACGTCCAAGTGATTGAGAATCTCCGGATCGTCGTACTGGGCGTTGGTGGAGCGTATGGCGGCGTCCATTATGGAGGAAAGGTCGTAGGAGTAGAGTTCCTTAGCAGGTTTATCGAGTTCAGATCTGCAAAACAAATTACTCAAAACACTGCAACTTTGCCTCCCTTCAGCTGTAGCTCACTTTAGGTTCTCCATCAGAATGTTAATGAAATCGCCTTGTCCCAGAAGCAGATAGCGGCGCATTGCCTGTAGGTGTTCCAACAGCTTATGCGGACCCATGACAATGTCCAACACACGTTTAGAAGTGTTGAGATAAATAGCGTCAATGGTCGAGTGCAATTTGGTGTCGCCCACAGTGGAGAAAATGTGCTCGGCTAAGGGAAAGAAACAATTGGATTAATATTATTTGTCATTGAATGAAATGCAATTTTTTTACAAAACGCCACAACTTACGATTCTCCTCTATGCAGAGCCGCAGCTCATCGCGCCCCTTTACCGGCTGTTTGTCTTCACAGATCTCGCACAGGAAATTAATACTTTTGCCTGTCACCAGCATTTTGTGCGCCATTTCGGTCGAGATGAAATCGGGCAGCATGGCCACACGTACGCGATACTTGTCGTGCCACAGCCGGTCGGGTCCCACTTCGGCTAGGCACTCGATGAAGAACTCGCCGTGCGGGTCGCAGATTTCACCCTCCATTAGCCAGCGTGACAGCATCTGATAGAGTGGCCCGCAGACGGCGAGCAGCAGCTCGCGCACCAACGCCTTCACCATCGGATTGCCATTGCTCAGGAAGCTGTGCACGGTAGAGGCGAGCGCGCCGCCCTTCTTTTCCTGGCACGCTTCAGCGATAGTGGCCAGCCACTGCAGACGCTGCAGCGAGTCCACCGACCACACTAGCAGCTTCATCAGCGTCAGTCGCTCATGGCGTATAGGTGCTAAGCAGTTGCCGTGCACTACGGCGTTGTGCTCGACATCGCGCTGCTTGTTCAGCTGGAAAGACAGAGCTGATTAGAAATGTTCTCCCTAAAAGTCAAACTCAACTAGTACCTGCTCCTGCAGCGTTGCCACCATCCCATAGTATTTGGTCAGCTCATTTTTCAGCGCCGACACGAAGCCTTGTCCCATTAGGCCCAGTGGACACAGGCCGCTTTTGGCATCCGTGTACGATTGCACCAGGTCGTGGTAGTAGCTGAAAATGTGCGGAATTTCAACTCATGTAAGATTGCTGTGCAAATTGCCGTGTCTACCCCAGCTCCGAGAGGCGCAACAGCATGCCCGCCTGCACTATATTAAGCGCCTTCGCCTTCATGTCCAGCTTGAACCGACCTGAGATGACGTCCTTCTTCAGGTACTTGCCCTGGATGCCGGTGAAGACGTAAATGACGTTCTGCACGATGTCGTCGTTCAGATTGTTTTGCATCTCCTGCGACTTGCCATACTCGCCGCGCAGAGTCAGCTGTGTGTACGCGGGCGTGGCCAATAGGGGCGCATCGGTATCCGACGAAGTGCGGCTGGCGCTGGCGCGCAACGCGGTCAGCTTTGCGCTAAGGTCATTGGAGTTGGAGTGCTGGTATAGCGAGGCCGCCTACAAGCATTTTATATTCTTCTGTTCATGTTGGATAAGCTAGAATTTGCAGGACTTTACTTACACCGATACATGACGTTGCAAACGTGTTGGTATTGCCGCTAACGCTCACTGCTAAGCCGTGGTGGGCGTTGTGTGGCTTGGCCAGCAGGTGCGGGCGCAAGGCGTGCAGCGCGGAGTTGGTGACCGACGACAGATGACGGCGCGGACTGCTGCTGCTGTAACCGTTCTCGGGCGCATACTTCGAGTCGGCCATATAAAAGAGGAAGGTGAGTAAGGCGCTGCGTTGATGGGCGTCCAATTGCTGTTAGTGGTTTGTACGAAAATGAGCGTTTTCGTTTTGTTTATATTTGAATAATGGGAAATCGATTTGATAGCAAAAATATAATAACAAAACTTGAAAATTTTGAAAGTGGAACGAGTTGCTGTCGGGCGGCATATAAATCTGAGGTAAAATAAAATCAAAACAAGTGAGAACGTTTCAATCGGTCACAGCGGAACCATATGCGCCCTGCAGATGTGCGAATTAAGTTGATTTTAGACATTTTAAGCCGTCAATTCTATGAAACCACTGTTTATACTAGGAGGAACCGCCGCCTTGGCGGTCATGTGCACTTATTTGAACTCAACACTGAATAGACAAGACAGTAGCAATCGGAAGAAAACTGCAGTGCCCTTTCATTAGGTGCACGTAAACGCTTATAGTGCAGTTTGGTCTTCATAACATAAGAACTTTGTCGCTTTTTTGCCGATGCTTTGATGACTGAATGGTTGTGCATTATTTCAAGTGTCTTTGCTTGCTCTGGGTAATTTGTTCGTCGGAAATTCATTGCACGCATTCCAGAAAACAGTTGCAGTTCTTCATAGTGTGCCGCCAGCACGCATTGCCCAATGATATCACATATAGTGCACTCACCGTCGCCTTTAGTTGTTCGTGTAATTTTAAAAATAGTGAGCTACTGTTCTGGGCACCAGGCATCGATACCGCGTCCAACGGCCCGCCATTACTGCCCTCCACACCCGCATGCGACGGCACCAGTGACGTCGCCGATGTTGCTGGCGTTGTCGCTGCAGTGCTTGGTGTTGTTGTTGTGGATGTTGTAGAGCTAATGTGTTGTGCGATTTTCGCCACTAGTGAAGTTTCATCGTAGGGCAATGTGGAGCCGAGCGCGGTAGGGCAATTGGAAATGTACTGAGTCACATGCCGCAGTATGTCTCCTGGAACAGACGCAGAGAGAAAAAGGTATGATTAAAGATAATGTTATTTACTGGGCTGAGCAGCGCTAGCGGTGGAAGTGTGTTGACAAAGATGCACGGACACAATACATAAAAATGTTTACTTAATTGGCCGATTAATTGATTGAATGCGGCAATTGTTGCGAACAGTTAAAATTTGAAAGAATTATTTATGACGGCGAGTGTGTTTTGAGTTTTGAAGCAGCGTCGTAGCGATTTGGGGCGTTGCTGTGCAGTATTTTCGGGCATGACTTGCTCACGCCGTCGCCGAAAGCCTAATTGGTCACTTACGGTGATTGTCGTTCGAGCTCACTAACGATTTGCACAACTTCTCCAGCAGATCGTAGATGTCCTTGTAGTTGCTGCGTCCGCCGCCAGCAGCGTTATTCGCGGACATGTTTCAATGCAAGAGGGGTACGTGCGGCGGAGGGGAAGAGCTGTGATCTCACGGCGGCGCGTACGTGTAGCAATTAAAATCACTTTCTTGGTGTTATTTAGCGCGTTGCAAGCAGCCAAAATTGGTCACGTCGCGCTGGTTGCTTTTGCCTTATGCGCGTACTATGCCGATTGAGTTGCGCAGCTGTTGGCGCCGCTCATCCAGTGGTACGGCGACCACTATTGGGACTCCCAACAAAAACACAAACCAACAACAACTGCCAGTGAATTCGGCTCTTTTGCAGGGCGCTTTGATTATTCGGCACTCTTGTTTATACGCAATTATTGCGTGTTGTTTAAAGTTTGCATGTGCACTAATTTAGCAAGTACTTTATTTCGGGTACTGCAGTTATTTTTGCATTTTTTGCATGTTAGTAAACTAAGGAAAAATCGTTTTGAAAACTCTAAACAAAAAAGTGCAATTTGCGCTAAAATGCTTGTGTGAGAGCGAGAAAGACGATCAACAAAGCGACGGCTGACAGTTGAATGCCATCCAAACAAGCAGTCCACAATGCAATTGTGAATGAAATTGTGTACCGTGGGTGAATATTAAATAAATAAATTTTCAGAACAAAAATCTGACCAAATGCATTTTGCACAAATGATGAATTTTATGTTAGCCGCAGTGACATTCAATACAACAATGAAATTGGCGATTGGAATGATTCTTATAATTTAAAATTCAACTTCCTCATTTCCTATGCGATTTCGTTGTTATCTACTGCTGACCATGAAAATCTCATTCAAAATACGTTTGTTTTGGTTTTGTACGAATGCACGTAATATTTTATAATGTGTGTATATTTATTAAAGTCCTGCATGGATATATTCATTTAGGCGGCTACACTACTGTACATACTGTACGTATTCGAAGAATGTGTACAACGAAACGAATAGAAACGAGAACCACCGAGCGTCGCTTCTCGTTTCTATTCATATTCGGTGAATAGCGAACACTGCAGTGCTCGTATTCGGTGAGAAGGGAATATTGCAGTGCTCGTATTCGGTAATCGAGAACTTTGCGAAGTATTCGAAGATCAACAGTTTCATCGAATATTTTTATGCGCAGTATGTAACTTTTCCATGTGTGTACTTGTGGTGCGGTTGAAGTGGCTCATTAGTTAATACGCAAAATGGAAATTATTGAAGAAAGTAGCATAACAAATAAATAAATATTTATATATAACATAAATATTTCTAAATAATCTTAGGAATAATAAAACGAGTATATTCGAATATATTCGAAGCAATGTGTACTATTATTCGAATGCTTTTGTCCTCGTTTTCCCGCTTCGAGCGAATATGAATAAATAGTGTACGTCTACTCGTTTATGTTCGGAGCTTACTCGTACTCGAAGAGAGCTGTACTCGTATTCATTCGGACCGGTCCGCAGAGATGAAGTATTCTATTCAAACGCATTTGAATGTTTTCGAATAGCAAAAATGCATACTCGTGCAAGACTCTAATATTTATATAATTATAAAATATATCTCTTCTCATTGCCTAAAAACTATAAATATTAACTTCTTGCGTACCATTGTGAATGAGTTGCTTCGTTTGTGAATGCGCACCGCACGGCCAGCTGATTATTGCTTGCAATCGACTGTCTCGAATAAAACGCATTCAATTCTGAACTCTGTGAAAAAGCAAAATACACGTTTATAATATAATTTATAATTTGATCAACAAAAACGGCATTCAACATTTGGTATAGTTTTTCAACTGCAAAGCTAATATGCCAAAAGTGCGTAGAAGTCGCAAGCCGCCACCAGATGGCTGGGAGCTGATCGAACCAACGCTGGAGGAGCTCGAACAGAAGATGCGTGAAGGTAACTTGCAACATAACTCATTTTGTGCATATAAAATATTCGAATCTGATACTATTTTGCAGCTGAAACGGAACCACACGAGGGCAAACGCATCACCGAATCGCTGTGGCCCATCTTCAAGATACACCATCAAAAGTCGCGATATATTTACGATCTATTCTATCGCCGCAAAGCCATCAGCCGCGAATTGTACGACTACTGCCTCAAGGAGAAAATCGCGGACGCTAATCTGATTGCAAAGTGGAAGAAATCTGGTTATGAGAACTTGTGTTGTCTGCGTTGCATACAGACGCGCGACACAAACTTTGGCACGAACTGTATCTGCCGTGTGCCCAAGTCAAAGTTGGAGGAGGGACGCATTGTGGAGTGTGTGCATTGTGGCTGTCGTGGCTGTTCTGGCTAGTGCGTAGCGATAGTTCAAGGCAGGCACAAAGGAAATGCAGCAGGAATATTTAAACTGTTCTCTTATGTTTGAATGGGCATTTTTCATATTCCTGCCTAGATATTAGAATTATGTAAAAATTATTTTTTTCAATAAATTTTGACAAAGGACAAAGGTTATATTGTATGCACATATGTATGTGTATGGAAGAAATTTGGTAAGTTATAACAGGACTTTCTTTGCTGGGTAATATTATGGAGATTAATTTAACATATAGACCTGAATTCTTAAAAAGACCAGAGTTCAAAATTTTTTTTCAGCCTGACCTCTTTGGAAAGTTGTAGGTTTGCTAGTTAAGGCTTATTCACTCTGCATTAACTTAATAAATCTAAACAGATTTATTATGATTGAAATCGCCCAATATTTGTAGAATGGCTGCAAAAAGCGAGGTTTTGCTGGTCGTGGCGCCAATCAAGCAGCTGTAATATACAAATTAGAAAGTACATGAAGCATTAATGCATAAGTCTGTAATAGAGTTAGTTGTTGTTATTGATGAGGAAAGTGCATTGGGACCCAGCAGATCTATTGTGCTCCCTTTATGGTAATAAAGTCAACTTGGGACAATTTGTAACCATCGAATATGAAAAGAATGCCTGGAATACTAATTGCACCTAATTATAAGCCAAAGAGCGCCAATAATGGATGAATAAGGCAGAAAAGTTGCGAAAGCGATCTGAAGAGCAACGAATAGCCATACAAATGTATACCCCTTTTGACGCATTTACATTTTTTTGAACATATTTCTTCTGTGAGCAATCCCCTTGTTGGCATTGGAAAAGTTAATGTGGCCGAAATGTGGAACCGGGAGGGTGCTACAGATACGAATACCCCTCACGAATTGCCCGAAACACCACACAAGTGTTTTAATTGCTATCAGAAAAAGTTTGAACATCTGCACATAAATTCACGCACAATAACTTGCGCGCCCCTCGCCGACGCATCGTTCACAAAGTAAAGCAGGCAATTGGCGCGCCAAAAGCGTCGCTGCGTGGGCGGGAGCTGTTTCATAGGAGCCTTGACCAACGAAACGCCGCCGCGCAGCAAAATGCAAAGCGAACTTTCTTGCGGTTCGCACTTTTATGGGAGCGGGTGGGACTTTTTTCCGCTTCGCACAAGTCAAGGGCAGCGTGAAATCCAAAATAGAAAACGAGAAAATTGTGGCGGACAGGAACGAGGGTCTGCGTTCGTTTGGCACAACCAGCACAACTTCAGTCAGCTATTCGTTCACCCAGCCACTGCGCGCGCACACACATACAGACAGACACACACACGCATACTGGCTCAAGCGTGTCTCACAATATTTTAATTTAAGGCGAGGGCAATTTATGTTGGCGTTCGCATAATTCACACCCAACGGCGCCGGGGAGTTGAGTTGACTTTATAGTCGGGGCGCTTGGCAAGACGCATAGCCAGTTAATGGCTGCGTGAAGCAATTCAAAAATGCTTAAATAATAAAATCATAAAATAAAAAACGCTTCAGTTCGCAACCGCGACCGATGAAAATTTTTATAGGAAAATTACTTGTAAAACAAAATAAAGAATTAAAATATGTACCCACAAAATATGGGTTAACAAATAAATGGGCTGAGTGTTACGCCTATTTTCGTGTTTGAACATGGCGTTTTAGATGACTTATTTATAAAAATCGCACATATTGTTATTATATAAGAAATCACATTAGGAATTAAATAGAATACAAAATCGAAAATTTACAGATTTTATTTTGCATTGATAGTTCAATTAGTTTAGTTAGTTTAGTTTGCGTTGTTAGTCGAATCGACAAGCATTAGTAATCCAAGGTTAATAGAAAAGTTTTGTTAAATTAAAAAACTGATGATGATTCTTAGACCAACCTCAACTATATTGAATAATAAATAATTATTAATTATAAATAATTGGATAATAGTATTTTTAAATAAGTTGCCTCTCAGAGAGGTTTTAAAAAATTATGTTAAGTAACAACACAGTAAAAAGAAAGATTGAAATGTTTTCTCATAAGACATAATATTTTTATGTACCTAGTTATGTATCTAGAAAAATTTTTATAGATTAAAAAGATTTGTTAGACTCTTTATTATTACTTTATTATATTTCCACTCATTTAATGTTTAAGCCATTTTATAAGTATGCAAACATTCAATGAATATTTGATTTATCTTTGAAAATATTTCGTGCTGTTTTCTCACATCTTTTTCTCTCTAAATTTTTGCAAATGGTTTTTTGTCTTAAAATCCTTGCATGTTGATTCCTGTTAGGTTGTTCTATTTGTATTCTTAACTGCTTGTTTATCACTTGTTTACGTACAACATGAGCTACGCCTTCTTTAACTATTGCCCTCGCTGATCTGTGACCTTTTGTTCAAACCACATACCTGCTTTTGAATCTTAGCAGCTTTTCAGGTAGACAAAAGATCATATTTTCATTTTCTATACATTGTCAAAGCTGGTTGTCTCTATGAAATGCGAAATATTGCCTAAAATCTGGACATGAAGTGAACTTTAAAATAGGCAAGTTGAATATAGAAAGGCAAGTGTCCATGCCTTGAGCAAACCAGGCCCTAAAGATTGGCAAAAAGGCACAAAGAGCAATTCACATTATTCACTTTTTTCTGCAAGAATCGCCCACATTTATGCCTTACCGGGCCCCTATAAGGCAATCTGAAGATGCGACTAGTCGTACAACAGATACAACTTTGCTTCACAAGTTGGGACTATTTGTGCAAGCTTGACAAGTTATATGACGAATTGCATTGTCTGAGACTAAATTTATACTGAGCTGAAAGGAATTGTGGGCAAGCACTCATTGCATAATTAGCAGGATGAAATTTTTGTGCAGATAATGTACACGGCTTGTCACACTCACACAAGGATCACAGATCACACTTGCTGCTGTGTATGAACAAGCAAGCTGCCTATTTAACCGAACCTAACCAAATTCGCTGTGATTTGGATTTTGGGACGGATAAAGTTATGTTGTACATGTATTTATATGTAGATTAACTACTTCAGTTTTCTGTTGTAGAACCCACTCACATCAAATCTTTACTGTTCATAATGATGGGATTAATTTGTCCATGTTGAGATTTCAAACTCAAATTACTTGTAATTAAGTCAGTTTGGTAGATCCTAAATACGTCGCACACATTTTGCACATTTTATTTTTGCTTTTTTATACTAGAAATTGATTTACAGCTATTCGCTATGTGGCGCTGTCGTCAGCGAAATCAAAGTTTGGCTTTAACACTGAAAACACAAAAGCACACAAAAGCGTCATGGGATTTGTGCGGATTGGGTATGGCAAACGCGAACATTTTCGCGCGAAAAATGATTATAAATGGATTTTTAATTACGCTTACGTTGGCCTATTTTTAGGCGACGAAGCAAAGTAATGCGTGCCAAGTGGGAATGCAAATAGTTGCCATAGGAATGGAATGAATTTTGGGTGGCCAAGTTTATGCATTGGCTTTAATTAGTAGTTTAATATATAGTGCAGCATTTTGTTGTTAGTTCTTGTATGAAAATGAAGTAAAGTCTTAATTTTTCCGCTAAAAATGCAAAAACTCATTGAAGTTGCGCCCAGTGAAAATTTAATTGGTTAAAGACAGATTGTGGCAACTTTTCTTACGCTGAAATATCCTTCGAGTACACTTTAATATGCTAAAATTAAGTGCCAATTATTCCGGCCTCAAGGGAGCACAAGATGTGCACAGAAACAAGAACACAACAAGCCAGCTGGCTGGCTGGGTGGCTGGAGCGGCAGAGATGAAACTATAAATAGAAACGCTTGACTGTGTATGACAGCCATGACAGCAGCACAAATAAAGCACACACAAGTGCTGCGTAACAAGCAAGAAGGAAAGTATAAAATACAGTCAAACCCTTTTCAGTAGCCGCTTCCAACTCGAGTCCCTCTCGAATACAAAAAGCACCCAATGACGCGACTCTGTCGCCTTGAGCGTGAGAGAGGTTCAAATGAGTTGAATCCGAACAAGTCAGCGGGTTTTAGGCGGTCTTAATCGACTTGTGCGTACCCTGCACCAACCATAGAGTGACCAAATGTCACTTTAGATGGCAATGACACTTGCGCCAAAGAAATTTATGAAGCAACCAAATTGTTTACTACTTAAATGGGTTCATAAGCATCTCTGAATCTCTTTACAAGAATCTGAATCTTTTAACAAGAAGAAAAATTAAAATAAATAATGACTTAGAGGGGGCGTGGCACAATCATTTCCCATTGAATTTGGATTAGCAAAATGTTCTTATATGCCATATTTTGTTAATTGGTAGTCCTTTTCAAGTTAGGGGACCATGTCCAATGTGGGTATCGGTTAGTCACAGGGGGGTTTGGGGTTCAAAGACCCCAAACACAAACATTGCTAGTACAAAATAAGGTTTCGAGCGGTATTCGGCTCAAAAGTTGTACGCAAACCCCTCTCCCCTCAAACGAAATCCTGTGTGCGCCACTGGGCAACAATATGCGGACTATTTTCAATATATTTGCCTGTTCACAAGTGACATGCGTACCAGCTGTTAGAGAAATTCTCTAGGTGATGCCGATCTTCTTCTTCTCGGCATTATAAACTTCAGATCAAAATGTGCATACCCTAAGACCTCAGTGCAGGGTGTAAAGATTATGAAAAGTGACTGGCTGGACAGGTTTTCCATTTGAAATTAAGTAGCTTGCAACACTGCACAACAACAAAAAATGGCAAAAACAATTATATGATTTAGTTTTATAGGGTAGATTGTCGTAGAACCTCACCTGACAACAAGCGAAAGCAAAGAAAATCGGGCCACAATTGGGCCTTGACCAAGCGCCACAAGGTCAGCCACTTTAACCCATCTTATCTTAACTTTTCGCCAGCTGGGCTCCTCTGGCATCGTTCATGCTTGTCCGTTTGCTGTGCATTCCACAGTTGTGGCAGAAGCGACGACGCGCACTTGAAGTACTTTCGCGCGTACTTTCGTGACTGGGTGTTTCTGTGCGAAATTGCATTATTTTTGCCTAACAGCAAAAGTTTTATTTCGTTATTTAATTCGGTCTTTATAATTAATTGGAAGCGTGAGAAAGCAGAGTGGTTTAGTTGAAATAAAAAAACCATACTTTAATTACCTGCCGGAAAGTTGGCAACTACTGAACAGGTTGTGCGAAAAGTTTCTAGCTTAGGTAGAAAAATGATATTGTTTGGTTTGAGTTTAGTTTTTATAATATAAAAAATATATAATACCATGAGAACTTAATAAACTTGGTTCATTGCTTTTATGTTCCAATTTCACAGCACGAATTTTTTTAATATTTTCAATCCACTGATCTATAACTCAATTCTATCAGCTCACACAAAGGTAAGTTGTTTACTTTATTGTCTGCAGGATGTCTACAAGTAAGTTCATGTTCATAAATTCTTTATAATCCCAATAAACTCACATGGAACTTATTAAGCTGATATTTACCTCTTTGTGTGCTTTTGAGCTAAGCATCCAGATCACTCAATGTAAACGTGGTGATAGATCCAAGTCTCATCTATATTTAAGATCATGCAGAATACATTTTTTTTAAATTGCATACAATGAAAATATGCATTTTAACATTCACCATAACAGTTGGGTTTTCCTGTACAAACAAATCTTTTTCAAATAAATATTTAATAACCAAATCTTTTTTCGTCTTTTATACGAATTTTTGTTAATAGTTCAAACTGTAGCATGACACAGTTTTGAACATTAGTTAGTATAGAAAGAGGAAATTTTAAGATGGATTTGAGATTTGACATTTGTCCAAGTGACTACTAGGTTTTGAGATACTAGTATAATGATTTTTTCTGATTTATGAGCGAAAATGTGAGCGACTAAAAACTTTTTAAGCTACCTGTACTTTGTTGGAAGTGGCGCTATTGAAAATATTGAATGAGCGCTGTGCAATATTTTTAATTAATAGAATCTTTTAAAGTAGTAGGTACTCTAATATTTTCAGCTGACTGCGCTAATGTTGGTGTTTTCACAGCCCTTGAAAGAAATTTTTATACAAATTTTGTTTAACAAACTTTTAAATAAATAGAAAGGCGAACTAAAACCGGCAAAAAATCACATTGTGCTCAATGTTTTGATCTTTTAAAAGCGGCATCAACCGTGATATGTAAGGAAGAGGGCAGGGTTGTGAACCGGGTTTTGTTTTTTGGCTCTAACTTTTCACAGAATAAAGATATTGAAAAATCGATACCGTTGGAAAGGTGAACATAAAACGCAACTTTGTTATGAAGACAGATAACCGTTTTTATTAAAATTTAACTCTCTACGTCCAATTTTCTAAGGACGTGATTTTTCACTTTTCCAAAAAAGTGGCTGGAAAGTTCGCTTTCCCACTTAAAGTCGGAAAATACGAAGAAAACACCCATAATTTGTAAATAAGTTGAGAATTTCTTTAACCCTTTCAGTCACAATGTCCAATATATTGGACTACAGCCCATACAATTCATACAGAACGGGTTTATTTTCATGTCGGAAAGGGTTAATCAGGAGGCCTCAAGAGGTGAAAAAAGTTATAATGACGCCACTTAGGCCAAGAAACAGCAATGAATGCAAATGCTCAATTTTTTTCAATTTCATCCTAATCGGTATCGCAATGTTTGCATGTGAAATACGAACGCGTTCTCACATTGGGCACCTCAAGTGAACTCACCGCAAACCGAGTAAAATTACATAAAATTACTTGAATTTAATAAATCCGGCGATATTTGACCGTGCTCGTACAAATGTACTACGAAAAACAGGTGGTTCATAACCCAGCCCGCACAGTGGTTCAGAGCCCAACCACGATGCCATTTTGGAAACTTTAAAAATAACGACACTTCCAATCATATTTCAACATAAAAAAATATTGGATCGTAAAATAGAATCAAAACCCTAAATAAATATGTATTACACTTACATTTTTGGAATAAATTCAGTCACTTGGATAGCACTTTAAAAAAAAAGAAAACAAGTTTTCGCAATCGATTTTCAAACACGATGTCTGTAGCTGCCACAAGCAATACGTGTTTACACTTCGGTGTAACCACAAAAGCAGAGTCATATCAAAAGACAAACTTGACAGTTGAAAGATTGGCGATATGTCAATTAGGGAAAGAAAAAACGGTAATGGTTCACAACCCAGCCCTTTCCCTTACTGATTGATCAGATGTACATTCAATCGATAGTCTCTAGACTCAAGATGGATTACTGGTGACTTTCTGTGATTAGTTTCGTTTAGGATCCAAAGTTTCAAAGTTCGATTGGGATCAAAGTTTTGTTTAGAATAGCGTGACTTGTCTTGGGCCGAGATATTTTCCTAAAGGCTATTCCTGTGACTCGTTTCTTTGTATTGGCACATCAACATTGAGCTCCGAATTTCTATAAATCCGAAATCTATAAAAGTAATTGCCCAAGTAGACTTTAGGATCTGCTCATGTCATACCTGGTCTTTAGTCATACTATACCTAGTCTACAAATCCAATTTATCCTTATATGTATATAGTCCATTGCAACTCGTATTGGAGCTTCAAGTTGGTGAAAGTATTCCCAACAATGTTCAGGAGAAATAGAAAAGGAACAGATCGATTGTGGGAATCGTAGCGGAATTTAGCTCGACCCGAAAAATTTCCAATGTCGTGTTGGTTAACGAGAGTTTAGTTGCGGCCTTATCGTTGGCAAAGCCAAGTTGCCAGCACATGTCACGGCAACAACACCCCAACAATTCGTGCATGCTACATGCAACATTTCTGCAACAAACGATTTACGTGTTGCGGCGAAAGCAACAACTTTTGCCATCATGAGCACATTTAATGCTCGCACACTTGCAACAACAAAAACATAACGGCATATTGAAAGTTGCAACAGGCAGCGGACAACTTTGCCGCAGCAACTGGAAGCGGGTGCAAAGTGAAGTGAAGTGTTGGGCGTCGGGTGAAGGCGACACATTCTCTGACTTTGTGCCGTTGTCATTGTTGCTGGCAGCTGTAGCAACTATTGTTGGCGTGTTGATGCCAGATAAAAGTTAAAAAATGTGTGTGTGCGTGGAAAGTTGTTGGCGAAATTTTCTGCAACAAGCCACACAGTGGCGGCGGTCGCAGCAATTGCAAAAGTTGCTGCGACAGTTACGAACGAAACAATGAGACAAGTGCAAAGTGGTAGAATTTAAATTAAAATTGTTTATTAAAACTGGAAAATCGTACAAGCGATCGGTGACAGACTTAAAAGTGAAACTTCTTGGCATGTGGCGGCGTGGGCGGTGTAAGCGGCATCAGCAGCTGCATGGGCGATGGCGGCGACGATACGGGCGACAGCAACGACGTCGGTGTGTGACACGACATTGACGAGCTGAGCGAAGCTGGCGATATCAATGACGACGACGATGGCGACTCGGGTGGCGGCGGTGTTTCCGGCGAAGTGGGGATTGCGACGCCAGGCGGCGTTGTTGCCATGTGCGGCAGGTTGTCCAGGCCAAACACCTGGCGCAGCTCCAGCAGCGCCTCGGCATTGTAGCCGCTGCGCAGCAGCTGCTGCTCCGTTTGGGCCATAAAGTCGCGCATGTTGTACAGCGTGCGCCGCGTCTGCTTCAGCTTGGCGGTCATGTATTGGAGGCGGTAGCGCATTTTCGACTGGCGAATTTTGTTGTTGATGCGCGAGCGACGGCACGACTCGGAGCGCTGATGCTGCAGCGGATCGAGTCCGCCCAGCGGTGTGTGCGCATCGTCGGCGCTGGAACTGGTCGAGGAGCCGGTGGAGATCGAGGTGCTGCTGTTCGGGCTGTGGCGGCGCTCCACCATTACGGGATTGTCGCGCAGCATCTGCTCGACGAACAGCGCCTCGTCGTTGTCGTACTGTGTCTTCAGGCGCTGCGATTCGGTGGTCACAATGTGTTCGACGGTGCGCGTCGTCATCTCCTTCTGGTACGAGTTGATCATGTGCAGCTGCAGCTGTTTCGATATGGACGACATGTAGAGCTGGTGCAGGAAGGTGGGATTGGCTGGCTGCTCCGGCTCGCTGGGCTGCTGCTGCATTGCTCGGTGCAGTTGCGCCTGTTGCTCGAGCTCGTTTAGCTGTTGCTGGTACGACATTGTTGAAGGAATATCAATGCTGAGATCTGGAACTTCGGGAGTGTCGCTTTCGTGTTGCGTGCTTGACGCGGACTGCATTAAGACGTCGAGCTGAGCTGAGTTTTATAGCGAGTGCCTGCGTTCCCGGATGTGCCGAACTCTGACCTGCTGCGTGTGTCTGTCGCCACCGTGACCGGCCGTTTTATGACATTGTTTTTCCGCAGTGTGCGAAATTCTTCAACAATCTGCTGTCCTTTCTGCTGTCACCCGCTGCTTTGCAGTTGTTGTTGATTGTTTGGTACTGTCGATCGCGCGGTGGGCGGTATGCCGCGGCTCGTTATAGAAAATCCGCAAACAGATTCCGCACCCCTAACTTAATAGTGTTCGTCCGAAGTTTAGCTACTGCCGCCTGTTGTTGAATCGGCAGCCACAACTTGCCTGCTGTTGACCTTCTCGCCTTTCATTTCGTCTCTTTGTCTCATTTGTTTTGTCACTTTCCACTGGCCTCTAATGGCATTCCTTCTTCTATCTGCAGTATTTGTGTTTTTATCACACAACAAACATCAACCAGTGATTATCTCTTAAACGTTTCGAAATCCCCTCACAATTACTTGAACAAAGCGGCGCAAATAAGCTACTCGGCTGTGGTTTGTTCTCGAGCAATACATGCAAACTTCCAACACTGTTCCAATTCATTGACTGCACGACGTCAAACGGTTTTCTACTACGAAGCGACATGCAACAGCAACAAATTCCATAAATGTTGCAGCGTAGTAAGAGAGACATAACTACATATATATGTACATTTGTACATACTTACAGTGGATATTTGCTTATTTCATAATTATGTTAATGGTATTGTTAATTTTTTTTATAAAAAAAGATTCAAAACATTTCATCTCAAAAATATTAGTGGAGTTTCTGTCTTCATAGCATTTTAGGTGTAAAGTTGCTATCTGTCGCTACAACTGCTTTCGAAAACATTGCGAAAATTCAAAAATTGCTAACGATAACAAATTTACACCTTACATGCTATGAACAGTGAACTCCGCTTTTGAAACAAAAAACAAAATATTAACAGAAAACAGTTTATTTAATGTGCTTAAACTTAAATTTATATAACTTTTTAGTTAAAGATTAAATTTTGGTTCAAATTTTGTCTAAATTTAGTTCCATATTTTGTTCAATTGTCTTATTTCCTTAATTGGATTTAATTAGATATGCTTAATTAGAAATTTTTTACCCCGATTACATTAAACTTCACCGAATGTTTTAATAATCAAATCGTTGAAATAAATCCTTAAATTTGTATTTCCTTTAAATGTTTTTCACCATTTAAATGCCCAAATGTTTTAGGATTTATAATAAATTTGAAAAATATTGTCAAAGATTTGCTGTGATAAATAAAGTCAAGCAAAATAAACTGTGAGTCACTGTACGTAAAATGTATGTTCATACATACAAATAGGGCTAGCACTGAAATATAATAAAGTTGTTGTTGTTGTTGTGTGGTCGATGTGTATTATGTGCAGTTCCAAAGTTGTGTACTTGAACTTGTAAATTGCAGGGTGAGGGAAACTTGCGATCTATGAAATGTTAGGGTTGCCGTTTGATGTTGGCTATTGGGAAAAAGTTTGCATCATCAGGCAACTGTTGATGCTCTAAAGATCACAACAACATCAATAGCAGAACTCATCTTGTATCAACGTTATGGATTCACTATACAGGATGCTTTTTAATTATAGATCTTTCAAGGACATAGCGTCATCCCCGCTAAGGCTAAAGTTTTGTATAACTTTTAGTTCAATATGGAATTTTTAGGTGGATCCTTATAAATTCGGAGTTTAATTCTGTTAAAATTATTAAACGCGAGTCTGTGGTGACACTTGACTACCGGTTTGCAGCCAACAAGAAAAGGATACCAATTTTTTTCTTTTGTTAGTTGCTCTCTTGGAACTGGAAAACATCTGAGAGTACAACAATTGCCTATAGAAAAGATTCTAACTTGCCATTCAAAGTCGGCGCAAGACTGTAGAAAGATTGCGAGAAGCTTGGCCTTAGGATTGTTAGTTATGTATGTCTCTGACAGTTATTCATTATAGACCTAGAAAATCATACTTCAAATTGTATTCAATAAGATACTTGGAGATTTTTCAAAGGCTTTATGACATCTTGTCTCAGATCTTGAAAATACTTTTAAATGCCAGTTCTAAGAAATTCATAAAACCAGGTACCCGCGAAAAAAACCCACTCTCACTTTTTACTAGTTTCGACGAATTATGGAAAGTGGAAATTTGCGCAACATAAACTTATGCATTATTGGATACAAATATTTTTCCATACAACTTAGAAGACACTTATTATTTCTTGTGAACAATAAAGTTGTTCTTAGAATTTTAATTGAACAAAATTGCAGGAAAATTTCGTTAACGTTTGGATTTGTTGAGTGTTGAAATGACTGCTTGAACCCGCCGTTCAAGGGTTAAGTGCTTTTTTGTAGGTAATTTTTTTCGTTCAACTGTTTGACAGCGCAACCGATGAACAAATTTACGTTTCAATGTTTTGGTTTAGTTGGTTGGTATATGATTCAATCACTAACAATGACGGTGGCGACATTGATTTGAGTCAAACGATTTCAAGGTCGCAAGTAACTTCTATGCTTCACATTCTATGCTTCACATTCATACCTGCTCGAAAATGTAATGAATTGAAATTTTCGTACAGGCGGCAACTCTGCTTAGCCGAATTCAAACTTGGAATCGCCCTCTGGCTGACGTCTACCTAATTCCATCGCTGGCTCCGTACAAATTTACAAAGTTTCTTTTGATTAATTTTGTGGGTTTGGTGTGTTGTTCAAGCAGAACACAGCCGCAGCGGCAGCACCAAAGTTAAACCACATTGTTGTTATTATTGCGGCTGCAGTTGCGTTATTTTTGTGCATAGTTTTTGTTGCTGCTGCAGTCAACACATGTGCAAAGTTTCAGCCTTTGCTATGACTTTTATTGCTTCGGTTCTTGTTCGAGTGGAGTTCGAGTTCTTGTGTTTGTTTTTTGGCATTTATACAAATTTGGCTGCAAACACTTCAATCATCAATCAATAAAAGCTTTTTGCTTGGCAAGTTTTTCCTTAAATTGTAGCAAAATGAAATATTTGCTGCACCATCTGTAAAAACTCGCCAAAAGTTAGTGAGGGATTTGATGGAAAATAAATGTGTTTACATATTCGCAATAAATTCGTATCTATCGATTCTGAGCGAATTTTAATCACTTTTTAAATGAGTTTACATAGAGTTGCGAAAAAACAACAATGCAATTGTGGTTTATGATAAATTGCCATTTTTCATAGTAACGCAAGCAAAACTAATGGAATGCAATTTGTTAATGTGTCGGCCAATGTTTGAGAAAAAGAAGAGGTCAGGATGGCATTACCACTATTTGAATAACAGTTAGTTTTTGTTTAAATAATAAGAACACTTTTCAAATAAAATATGTTTTTAAACAGAAACTTTTGGTGAAACTTTTATTAAAATGGTTTGAAATTGGAAAGATTGGAAAACAGAACTTTCTAATTAACACTTTAAAATTTTTGGCATTTTTTTTATTTGCCATTTTTTTCTAATATAAAAAAAATTACTCAACTCAATTGCCAATGTAAATCAAACGCTCAAAAGCAATTTTGTTTATGTCAAAAGTGATGGACATGTTTGTGTATGTTTACCTTTTTTCGCCCATGACTGGGGCCTATTTATGTATATTTGTTGTGGCATTTCATCAAAATCAAGTAAAGTTGGGAGAGGTTAGCTTAAGCCGACTGTTTATGTAGCAAATGTCCATCAACTGTTAATCGTTTGAGTTTAGGTAGAAATAATGAAGCGGTCTTAAGAGAAGCGTTGCCAGACTAAAGTAGTTTTTTGTTTATAAAATAGAGGAGATATTTTTTAAATTTGATGAGAAAAAAATTCTAGTAAATTATAAAAATGAAAGCTGCATTTTGAATAAATTTCAGTGTTTAACGTTTTTGTTATAAAAACTTTGATTACATTTGAATGGCTTTTTAGAGAATTCAGAGTTTGCCAATCGTCCTTGCCATATGTTTTTCTATATTCTTATTTCTATATTGGTTTTTTTTTCATATTATTTGTCCTTATTTTGGTGTAATCTGTGATGGGGATTCATCGCTTCACACTCGCGTTTCGCCTTCTGGCAACACTGATATAACATTCAATTCCGCAGAGCTAATTGAATCCCTTTCGGAATAAACCTTCGTTTGCTTCCACTGACAGATTTCGGTTGCGTCATTTATGCTATAGATGCAATAAAAGTTTGACGGTTGAATAGGTAAACAATTTTATGGAACATTAGGCAACCAACAGAAAACATTTTTGCTAATTACACTGTACAACACAAAAAAAACACTCTCGGTTCCCATTGTTTTTTGGAATATTGGTTGCGCTTCCATTTGCTATTTCACGTGCAAGTTTCGTTGGAGATTATAGTACCAATTTTGAATAAGTACGAAATAAACACTTAAACACATTTTCAGTTTCGGTTTAATTCTGGCGTTCAAGTTAATTTCTGAGCTTTGATGTATTCAGAGACCTATAGTAGAATTTTATGGTGAATATTTTTGAGGTACATTTTGTCTTTAAAAAGTCCTGTTTTACAGGACATTTTTGGCATTTTAGAAAAAATGGTCAAATTGACCCATACAAATAGGAGCTACAGGGTTAAAATGCTCCACAAAAATGTTCTTCGTAGTATTTGACATCAAATTGCTGAACACATCATATACCTAAAATGTAAGGTTACATGGTTTTCGCATGCCGATTCACCATAAGAATGTGCAAAAAGGGGAAAACTTTGACCCCCCTAAAAAAAATTCAGACGTAAACTTTCAAAACGCCGATACACGTATATTTTTTTTGGGCCCCCTCTACCAGAATCCGTTGTCAGAACCTTGTTATTTAAAAAAATTTTATTTTGTTGTGCAGTGTTATCTGCATTTAAAGAAGATTTTTAATTCAGGCAACAAATTATGATTATGTATTCTATCAATGTTGCCTAATTTTTGGTAAATTTTTCATTTGCAAGCCTTAATCCTCATCCATAACCACCGACACTCTTTCGCTGCCGCCTTCCGACTCCGTTGTTGCCTTGATTGCACACAGCTGCGAGTATTTTAATTGAACAACTTTTACATATTCAATTAGCCCGCTGCATTACGTGCGTAGATGTGTCGCGTACTCGACAAATCTGTGCTGCTTAACAATTTCAACAATGCAAAATAAATTCACATTGAATGCCATTCCACATGCGCGACCACAGCGCGCACAAACAGCCAAACGCTCGTGCGCCGCTGCAGCGGCAGCACAATCCGACACTTGAAGCGCCAAATGCCAGTTTGAATGTGCGGTCGTCGCCGCCGCTGCTGCTGTGGTCGTCCTGCGGCCGGCCGCACATGGGCTGCCCCAGCTGCGACGTTCCGTCGGGCATTTCAAACCGAAATGCCATCGAATTCTGCAAAAATCCTGCGCGGCATTAAAATATATCACCGCGCTCGAGCAGATTTCAGCGTGCAATACACGCGTCCGTCAGGCATCCGAGCGCTGCACACAACTTCATTTCATTTCGTTTGGTTTTACATTTCATTTGGATTTTTTATGAAAATCCTGCAACTTTTATTGCCAAACAATGTTGCATTGTTGCAGTCCCGCTGTTGTTGTTGCTGTTGTTGTTGTGTGTGCATGCCAAAGCTGGTGCGGCTGTTGTTGCGGTTGGGAATACGTGCGTCCGGCGCCATGTGCTGCCATTACGCTGCGTTACGTTACGTTGCGTTGGGTTTTTTATTAATGGGTCACACTGGCAAAGTTTAAATTTTTATAATTGCTACAACAGTGTCGGCACCCCGTACCGCAGGTCGAGCCATCTGCTTGTGGGGCGCTCTTTATTAGTTGGCAAAGCGCCCCTCACCCGCCTCATGTGAACTGCTGCACTTGGCCCGCACCGGTTGCGATTGGCTGCACTTTTGATAGTCTTTCAAAAGTTGTATAATGTTGTTGTTGTTGCTTCGTGCTGGGTTGTTGTGCTGAATTTTGTGGGTACTCCACTGTGTCTGTGGCGCAACTGCAGGCTGTGTATAGTCAAAGTGCTGCAGATATGTCGCTGCGGCACTTTCGCTTACTCGTATTGTTGTTGTTATTGTTGCTGGTGGCACTGCGACTTTGCACTTTGAACTTTTCCACATTATCTGGCTAGGTATGCATTAAATTGCATTAAAATGACAACAACAACAACAACAACACACCCAAGTGCCATAGACAGCGATGGCAACGACCGACCCACCGAGCAGCGCCAACCAACCAACGAACGAACGTACGACCGAACGACACTCCAAAAGGGAAATTTCATCATGATTGAGTGAAAATTGTTGTTTGCTGTTGTGCGTACATTGTTGTTGTGCTGTTTGCCAGCGTTGGAAGTGGAGTGTCGTGTGGTGCTTGGCGCTGGCGGGATATTTAATTTTCGGTAATGATGAAGTAAATTAAAAGTTTTACAATTTATTGCATGCGAAGCTTAAGGTTGATGCTTGATGAGGGAATTGACCAACAATTTTAAGTTGTAACCAGACTAAAGTTGGTTATGCCTATCGGCAGAAAATAATGTTCATATGCATTTTTGTATGTCATTGGGTCGATTTTGCGACCCTTCGAAAAAAAATAAAATGGCTACTGAGAGAAATACATATGAATCTACACATTAAAATGCCCACAAGATATATGAAGTGCGCAGTAGTACAAGTTTTTTCACTTCTCATGCATATTTTGTTAGGTTACAGTTGAAAAATCAGCTCTGTAAAACAACTTGAACATTAATCATGGAAAATTCCAATGTTATTTAGGTGTTTGAATTTAAATTTAACAGGTCCTGGAAATTGCAAGGAGTAGTTTACTTTTCGTTGGTAGCTCCAAAGTTCACGGTGGTCGGAGTTAGGTAGGTTAGGTTAGGTAGGGAAGGGTGTGTGCGGCACAGAGACCGTACTTCTACTCGGATTTTTAACTGATTCTGGAATTAACCAATCAGTCTCAATCCGGGGCAAACCAGTTCAACCTCTTGGATAATGGAAAGCAGATCTGAAATTTTAAAAATTTAAATTTTAAATTTCCTGCAAGGAAGTGTTGAATCGTTTCTACTTCTTCTTCATCTCCACAGCTTCTGTAGACATCACTGGACGAGAGGTGCCATTTGATAAGCATATATCCAATGGCGCAGTGTCCAGTGATGACTCCAACGAGCTGTCTAGTAGAGGTTCGACTCAAGGTCAAGGTCGGAGTGGCTTTGCTGAGTTGCTATACAAACAGAAGGTTGACTCCCTGAGCTAAGCATTTCTTCCGATGTAGGGATGTATAAGAAATTGACTAATTGATGAAGTGTTATTCTTGACTGTTTGATAAAGTCAACTAAAAAGTGGCTCCGTGAGGTGTGGGACATTCTCTTTTTCGTGCATGTGCTCACAACTGCGGCAGTGATCATTAAATTGAAGCCCAGGTCGTTGAATATCATTGTCTGCGGTTCAGTAATCAGTAGACAGTGACATCATAAAAGCGAGTGTAATGACCCGAATACATTCAGGACGGCAGCGATACGGCCACACAACTTTAAGAGGGCGACAGCTTCTAATGTCGCCGTGTAGTCAACTATCTGATTACAATGAAAGCGGCAGCAACGTCATCAAAATCATATTCTTGAGCTTCTAAACATGAACTGTAAAGTGGATAAGGCATTCGTCTATATTACTTTTATTGTTGTAAAATCAATTCAAAACAAATGGTAGTGCTTAGTAATTTGTAGAACTACTTAATTTTAAATGAAATACTAACAAATTTTTAATTGTTGTTCAAGGCACACCGAACAAGTAAGAAAAATGTCATTAACAGTAACTATTTTGAACCAGTGATGCCCATAACTTTGGTTTTGTCGCCTTAACCCTTTCGCTACAGGTTTTAGGCTTCTATGTGGTTATATTAGCAACATTCCATAAGAAATTTTTTAATTTTTATACTCGGACCCTGTATTTTAGAGTGTTTTTCTATGAGAGAAACCACATCGTTGTGGCTGTAATAATTACTTAAACATACAACTTTTTACGCATAACGAAAATTTGAATATTTTTTCATTTACTTCAACCAAAATTAAAAAAAAAAGTATCTGAATTGAAAGAAAACATCAAATTAAAAAGTTCTCTAATTTTTTCTGCTTCTTCCTCCTTTACTATGTCAAGATATACCATTAAAAAAAGTGTATTTTTCTCTTCTTTAAACTTAAATATTCAGTTTATTAATTTCGTATTTTTCCTACAACTTCAAACTATTCTAAAGACCAACAAAAAAAAATGTATTCTTGCAACCATAGAGGATGCAGACGTCCACACAGTAGCATGTTGCCATATGGCAACAAAATAGCGAAAGGGTTAAAAAGAGAGAATAGTTCTGTGTTTAGCGACAGCGACAACTGCGGTCGGTGGTCGTGTAGCAGTGCAGTCGTCAAAGTAATCGTCTTCATACCAATGTTCTGATTCTACATTTTGACTGAGATAGTCGTGCCGCTGCGGTCGTCTATGTGTTCGGGGCATAACCCGTGAAGAAATTATCTAATCCTACTCTGGCTAAGGAAGAATCAGATTTTCCTGAAGATTCTGCAGTAGAGTTTTGCTGCCTAAATCTAGTCAGCTATGATTCCTACCAGCCAGATCGTCTGATAAATGACTGCTGATTGCAATTTCTCTATCTTTATATTTCTGTCTCACTTGAATTTAGTTTATATGAGGCGAACACATTTGGTACCAACGCGTTGCTGATGTGCTTTCAACATTATAGTTTCCACACACAGGTCACGTTATGCGTTTTTGTAAAAAAAATCAAATAGTGAAACACTTCCAAATTGCACGAGATTTGGCAAAGCGGCTTCACATGGCGCCAGGTCAACCAAAATCGGCGACATGTGCTGCGGTCACGGGTTTCTAACTGCTGCGGTACTCGTAGTTGTTGTAAGCGCGATTAGGCAACAAATTGCCACCGTGCGCCGCATTGACAGCCGGTGAAAGTGCAGGCGTCGGCGGGAGACGTCGAGGTGGCTGACCACCTCATGTCATTGCGTGCAACATGCGAATGCTTTTGGATGCCTGAAATTATTCGAATGCTTTTGGACTTTTGGAAATGAGAATGAGTTGCATTAGGAGATATATTTGTGCACATGCAAATCCGTTTATATATACTAAATAGTGTACATACATATACTGTAACACTTCGTTCAATAATGTGTGTGACTGACACATAGATGGCGGCACTAATACTAAATCAATATTTTTTTTCGAAATTGTGAACCTTTTTAGGCTTACTGTCAAAATTATATGTCAATCCGACCATTAGTTTACAAGTTACAGTGCTTTAAGTGACACTACTTTTGAGTTTTCAAACAAAATTAATTCAAAGCAATTCCGTGTGCTGATTTATCATTGTTTTTTAATGAAAAAAAATACTGTTCAATGCCAGGAATGGCTTGAAAAACATTATTCGGACTCTGCTCCATCAAAAAGAACCATTCGTAAGTGGTTTGCTAAATTCCGTACAGGCCATATGAGCACCGAAGACGATGAACGCAGTGGACGTCCAAAAGAGGCTGTTACGGACGAAAACATCAAAAAAATCCACAAAATGATTTTGGAAGATCGTAAATTGAGGTTGATTTGTATAGCTAACACTCTAAAGATATCAAAGGAACGTGTTGGACATATCGTTCATGAATATTTGGGTATGCGAAAGCTATGTGCAAAGTGGGTGCCGCGCGAGCTCACAATCGACCAAAACCAGAACGTGTCGATGCTTCGGAGCAAAAAAAAAAATGGTACTGAAAAGTTGGAAGATCGCTATAATCGGTGTATCGCCCTCGATGGCAACTATGTTGATGAATAAAAACGAATTTTGGCAAAAAAATTTGTTTTAATTAGTTAGTCACACACATTATTGAACGAAGTGTTATATGGTATAAAAGCCAATATGTATGCTTCTGTATGTAAATGTGACAAAATTGCGCAGCCAAGTGCACATTAACTGCTTCGAGTTGCGCTTGCTGCGCTTTGTGACTGTGTCGGCAACTGCAAATGGCAACGCCGCGTCGCGTTGCGTCGCGTCGTGGCGCGTCGCTCAGTGTGGGCGTATTTGCACTGACGGTAGCTGCTGACAGCGAATGTGTGCCATTGCCCGCACAGCTGCCGTACTCAGCCGAGTGTAAGCAGACACTGGGTCCGGTGTGTGTCAGCGCTTGGTGTGCCAACTCTGTCTCCACGGACAGACAAACGGGCGCCAGTGTGGCGATAGCTTTGTTTGCCTTTTGCGGTCGCACAACTGAGCGTTGCACATCCGAAAGCACATTTGACTGATGTCCTTTTAGCATGCACCGATGGCGTGTAGCAGTTGAATTTCGCTCGGCTGTCGGCAATGAAGATAATATAGCTTAATGTGTATTTAATTCGCTAAAAAGTAATTAAATTTTGGTGTTGACTAATTAATGAATTTATTGTATGATTTAAAGTGGACCTTACAGACAACCGGAAGATGACGTTAACTAATAAAAAATCATAAATAACCAAATACAAAAAATTACGAGTAGCTCCTTATAGAAAAATCTTTAATGGTTTCAAATGCTAAGTTATTAGTTGATTGATAGATTAGTTTCAATTTTAATTCGGCATATAGTCGCATATTACTGACATATGTAGTTCCATTAAATCGAAATGCACCAACGATATGGAATTTCATAAATTCTTAGCAACGATTAAATTAAATATCTTTGTTAAAAATTCCACAAAAATTTATATGCCACATTTTGTTTTGTCCATTTGGTGAAATTTGTGGCATCTAATGGCGCAGCTGTGCATATTCGTGCGTGCGTATGTAGGGGAATGTGTGCCCATATATGCATGTACATATGTAGCTGTCTATATGTGACCCTGACCGCTTGGCGTTGCTCAATTTCAGTGGGCCCGGCCTGAAGTGGACCGCACGCTAAAACACTCCCAAAATGTTGCGTTTACTTATGTGAGTGCGGTGTAGTTGGAGTGGAGGCGCGTGGGAGCGAACGGGCGGACAGTGGTCAGAGTGTCAAGCGAACAGGGAACAGTTGCACGTTTGTTTGTGGTTGCGATAAAGCTGCGAGCCACAGCTTGGCAGCGAATGTCACAAGCAAAAACAAGAACAGCAATATATGTACATATGTGTGTATGTACAAGTATGTACTATATGTACATATATATGTTCTAAAATAAGCAAAACTACAACATTCATACATCTATGTATGTACAGCAAAACAACAAAAACGACATTTTCAAACCACAGCGTGAACACAACGTCTGAGCGCTGATACCGAAGCTGTCACAAGCCTCGAGCAACATTAAATGATAACGCATGTTGTTTCATATATAAATGCACACATGTGGACATATTGTTGTGGTTATTTGTTTTGCTAGTTTTTAAACATACATGTTTGTGTAAAACTAGTTCACAAGCATCATTATAGCTTCAATTCTCAGACACTTACTGCTACTTCAATGATTTTTTGCTTAAAGAATAAAAACTACACTACTTTCATTTTCATTGCTTGGTTTTACTATAATCCTGTCCTAGTTCACTTCGAATCTCTCACACTTGCTTTGTGCAATTTGCAGCTCGTATATTCTCTTTTATTTAACCTCACCTCTCCGGCTCCTTTCCGCGCACATTTCTGCGGCTAATAATGCACTCATCCAGTGGTCGGCATCGCCATCGCCATTGCCATTTTCAGTGCCGCAGAAACGTGATTGGCATACGTGATTGGTTGGAATTTGGCACATTCGCAGGATGCGGCACGTTGCGCAGCCTTTGAAGCGCACTCACAACACATAATTTGCGGCATTTGGTAGCTTGTCTTCGGCCGCTTCTTCCGCTGCCACTTTCGCAACTCACTTCAACATTTCCGCTCTCTCGACGGGCGCATACAAAATTTGCGTTACTGATGGCGGCCGCCGGACAAATTGATTCTTCAAGTGGGCGAGCAACGGCTGGCGGATGGGTGCGAAAGTCAAAAGTGGCTGTTTCCGTTCGGCTGCGCCTTGCAAAATTATTGCCACATTCATTTGAATTGATTTTTGCCACTTGCGCCGATAGTCTGTCGCCGAAGCTTCAGGTCTGCGACGACACTCTGCTCGGCGTCGGGTTGAACGCTGGCAATTATCTATTATTTATGAGTATAGTGAAATAGCAGTGAAACGAGAGGAATATCATTAATTTTCTTTAGAAATTCATTTGCAGGCATTGCAGCTAATTTCATGCACAATGAATTTCCGTTGTTCTGGGCAGGGATGCGCAGAGGTGTCCTTTGGGTTTAATAACGATTATACTCACTTTTGAATTGTCAACGAAAGGTTCGCTCTAAATCGAATTATTGTATTTGAACTGAGTGAAATGAGTTAGAACAATGCCAGAGATGCGTTGATCTGAATGTACCAATCTTTGGAGAGGTCTCGAAAGCTTCCATATGTGAGTTTGAAAGATTCCAAGGATACGCAAGTTTTGCCTTAAATCTAGTAATCTTCTTTGAACTCCTAGTTCATGAGCTAAAAAATTGTGAGTGAGTTCCATCATCTTGGAACCTCTGAAGTTCTTAGTAGTAAAATAGTCACATCTGGAGCAAAATTTAGCCACATGCATGTCTAGAGTCATCATCATTATATCCGAAGCAACTCACTGCTTCGTATGGATTCTGTTAGGACCATCGTCCAATCACTCTGAAACGAGATTATGGATCATGAAAAGTACTTTTGTCCACAAGAATATTATTTCACAAAGAGATCGTATGAACTGGTCGAGAAAATCATGTCAATGCTTTAGAACTTTTGCTCGAGTTATATTAAAAGTAGATAAGTTAGGTTAGGTTGGGATGGCAGTTTATGATGTTCGTATTGGTTAGTAGAGACTAGTTGTGTTATCACAGGAATAGAAAAGGACCTTAAACAATACACCTACCTTTTCCCCAATGAAAGGGGGGCTACTAAAACTTCTCTAAGAAACGGGAAATATCCTTAATGCCCATGTTTGACATGTTGGTCAGGTCAACCAGAAAAGACGATGGAGTCTCCTATTGGCCAAAGCTGAACAGTGACGGTGCAAAACTTCCTCTTCTGAATTATAAAGATTTGAGAACACAACTTTTCTATTCATTACTAGTATTCAGCTTGACTTATGTAAAAGTTGAGGTCATACAAAGCTGAAGCTTTTGAGTTTTTTAAACAAAGTTTACAAAGTTTCAGTCTTTAATACTGCAAATTTTTATAAACAATTAGCAGGAATACTTATTCTATTTAACCAATTTTCGGCCGCTGGTCGATTTTTCGACCAGCCACTTTGAAGGAGAGTAGCTCTGCACTTAGACATTATATCTTTGAACTCTTGATGCAGAAAATAGCTTTGGTCTTTTGGTAACCTCTCGAAATAATAATTTTTTTTTAAAACGATAAATTTAGAGATATTGGCGAAGTTCGTGCCTTCGCAAAAGCATTTTTTTAGTCATATTTTGAATATTCTGAAAAATATATAACCTTTTTAAATTATTGATTTATTATTGATTATTTACGAAGCCTAAAGACCAAATTACCACAATCAATTGATATCCATAAGATTATGAAAATATTTTTACCTCTCAGCACCACGTACTTTTCAGTGGTCGAAAAATCGACCATTGGCCAGAAGTCGCCATGTATGTACATACTTATATAAGCCAACAATTGTTTGTTTTCATGCTTGATTATTATTTGACTAAAACTATGTACTATGTACTATGTACATATATATTTGTTTTTATTTGAAATTGAATTTTTATTAATTTATAAAAAAAATTTAAAAAAAAAAACACAAAAAAAATCCACAAATATTCTTGATTAAGGTCCTAAATGTAAGTCCTTAAAAGGAATTAAAAAAATAATGGCTATTTCTGGTAGCGGCCGAAAATGGGTTAACCTTTTCGACCCCAAAGTTGCCTGAGAGCAATTTCATATATTTGGGATCTTATAGCAAAATCTATAATTGATTTGTGGGTTCAATTTAAGTAGGCACCAACATATTATTATTTTTAGAAGTGAATTCAAAGCAAATTAAAAAAATTTTACTTATATCCCCAAAATAATTTCCAATAATTTGCAGCGATATCAGTGAAAGTTTGTGTTCTAATTGAAGTCTACGAACTGGGTGCGTTTGATCAAAACCCTGTTTTTTAATAATAAAATCAATAAGTGATAATTTTGTATTTTTCCAAAAATATTAAATAATTTTTCTGCAATAAAAAAATATTGATACAAAGTTTATTTAACCCGTTTAAAGCTAAAATTGTTCGAAAGTAAACTAGCTCTAGAACTCTAACAAAGAGGCGTGGCGACTTCAAATGTCGTGTGCAGATTTTTTAGGCAAATGTTTCATGATTTAAATACCAAAAAGTAATATAGAGACACATGGTAAAATTCGGGGTGGAAAGTGTTAATTAGAAAAATACCACAAATGAGCCGTTCAGTGCACAGAGTGATTAACTGCACTTTTTGAAAAATCTTAAATTTTAGTGTCAAAGCACTTGGTATAGTCATAACTTTTTATATTTATTAAAACTTTCCTGAATAGTAAAGATTAACACCATTAAACGACAAAATATATATATTTGATAGTGTCCGACCGAAACCACTTTTTTGGGCCGAAACCGAAACCGAAACCGAATATTCGGTTTTTTTTTAATATTCGGCCGAAACCGAAACCGAAACTTTCTAGTTGAAATAAAAATCACCATATCAAGCACTTTTTTCAACAAACGAATTTTACATTAAGTAAATAAAGAACAAACAAGCAAACATAGCATAAATAAATAAATACTTATTAATAAAAACAATTTATTCATTTTTTTAAAAACGTAAACAAGAAGAAATCACCCTTTCGTACCTTACTCGATAATATTCAAAATTAAATAATTTAATATTATATGCTAAAAAAAAGAAGTTTGTTTACATTGCTGGCATCTAAATTACTCCTCCTTTTACTATATATCTGCTACACAATAAAATGTAAAAAATATTCTAGAAAGTTTCGGTTTCGGCTATTCGGCCATTTTTTGGCCGAAACTGAAACCGAAACCGAAACCACTTATTTGGGCCGAAACCGAAACCGAAACCGAATATTCGGTCGGACACTAATATTTGAATTTAAATTATAAAGGGAATTTTAAAAAACAAATTTTTATTTCATCGCATTTCTCAACTTTTTGTTTTGTGGAGTTAATCGATTTGTGCACTGAGCGGCTCAAATATAACTCTTGAAATATTTTGCTGCTAGTTATCATTGAAATAATTCTTAATTCAACAGTTGTTACTTCCACCAGCCAGATGCACATCGTTTCGCCCCATAGTTGGACTCGACCAGTGGGGGTTTTGGGAGTCAACCCCCACCCCCCAAACACAAAAATTGCTGGTTAAGAATATGGTTTCGAATGGTATTCGGCTCAAAAGTACGCAAAACCCTTCCCCGAAGATTCTGTGTGCCCCACTGGACTCGACTATTGGCGAAATATCTCTCGTTTTTTGGCTGCTGTCATCCCAGCAAGAAATGAAGTAGCAATTGGCCAGTTGTTGCTTGTCGGTGACAGTAATTTTTTAATAAATTATCAAAAGTCAATTATAACTAATGATGCAAGACGCCAAACCCAAAGCAACGTGCAAGAAAAAGCGGCATAACCATTCGATTCAATGGCAAGACATAATTTTTCACTGCCATAACAACATTTCAACTGTGCGTGCAATTCGAGATGTGAATAGATCGAAATTGACCCAATTTTTTTTTGGTCGATTTTGAACAATCGGTATGGGACAACTTTTTCTGAAAACACTTATTGTATTTCATTCTTGGGTGCAGAAATTTGTTTTTATTTCATGTTTGTTGAGTCGTACAATCCGTCTGACTCGCCGGGCAACGTACTGACCGCTGAGCTTTGTTGGCCACGTTCATGTCTGTTCGTTTTGGAATTTTAAGTCGCCACTAACAATTCGGCCTTTTTATGTCATGGCAGCGTTGATTAATGACCTTGCCCGGCCATTGACGAAAGCCGCTTCCAGTCGTAATTTTCGTTTTGGGAAAACTGTAGTTGGCTTTTGACGTGACGCGTTGGCGCATTGTGGCAGCACTAAAATCACATTGGCGGTATTCGCAATTTATTGTAATTGCCTTGTTAAAAAGTAAATTGGTAAATTTACCTTAAAATAGAATGATGAAAATTGGAGGCAGATTGACAAACGCTTTGCTCTTTTGTATTTCGAAAAGCTGGAGTAAGTTTTCAGTAGTGTTCGGCCTATTAATCGGCATTGGTATCGACGAAAATATTTATTCGAAAAAAGGATATAAATTGCATTGTTGACAAATTTGCAAAAACTCTGCTTTTTCGCTCTTCTAACACATTCAAGTAGGTTTTAGGTAGTGTTCCGCCTATTCATCGGCTTTGGTGTTAGCAAACAAAATTTTTCCGAAAACAGAAAATAAATTACGCTGGTGTCAGATTTACAAGAACTCTGCCTTTTCGATATTTTAAGAGACTCAAGTAGGTTTTTAGTAGTATTCGGCCGATTAATCGACTTTGGTGTTAGTAAAAAATTTACCTAAAAAAAATTACATTGGTGACAGATTTACAAGAATTCTGCCATTTCGATCTTTCGAAGAGATTGAAGTAGGTTTTAGGTAGTGTTTGGCCGATTAATCGGCTTTAATATTGGCGACTTTTATACGAAAAAAGAACAAATTATATTGGAGACCTATTCGCATAAGCTCGTTCGCTCTTTTAACACAATTGAGTACGTTTTCAGTATTGTTCGGCTTATTAATCGCCGATTGAAAGCTCTTAAAAACCATATCCGAAAAATGAAAACAAAATTAAATTGGTGGCAGATTTTCAAGAACTCTGCGTTTTCGATATTCCAACAGACTTGAGTAGGTTTTCAGTAGTGTTCGTCCTATTAACCCGTTTTGGTCTCAGTATTCATAGTCAGCACGCCCCAAAAGAGACCAACTTTATTGAACTGAATACTCAGTTTTAAATTTTTTGACACAGTGTCCTTTTGAAGAACATGAACACCGCTATCGAATATCTAAACCATATAAGCAAATGCCGCAAACATCAAATTTTAGCATCGACGGCCAAACAGTGCCCAACACTTGACTGCATACTTTATTTGCCCGTCTGGCTGTTGAGCTGTTCGCCAGCCTGTTTGCTTGTTTAGCTGTGTGTTTGAACAGCTCATACAATATTTAATTTCTCTGCATGGAATCGCACAAAAAGCCAAAATATGTTAGCTGAAATAATGCGTCAGCGCGCTGCTTGTCTGTTAACATTTTGTTGGTATTGTAATTTTTATAAAAAAAAATTATTTTTTCAATAATTTTGTGGAAATACTGCGTTGATATTTTAACTTTGCTTGTTTGACTTTTGTTCGCTTTGGCTGTTAGTATTTATAATTGTTGTTATTATTTGCGCATAACGTTTTCGCTTACGCGGCGAATTCTTTACAGGCTGCGCTTGTTTGTTTGTGTGTGTGTGTGGGTATGTTCAGCGAGTTTATTGATGAAAATTTATTTATGATTTGCGAAATTGAAAATCGCTAATGCTGAAAATTATGGCGCAATTCACAGCATCTATTGGAGAAGGGGTAATTTGCAACGGGGGGGGGGGGGGGGGGGGGGAGGGGGCGATTTGCAATTCCTATATGCACCAATGCAAGATTTCAAAGGTAATTAAGTGAAATAGTGAAACATTTCGCATGTTGCTTGCTTTGAAAAACTGAATCAAAGTGTTCCACTTCCATGTGCGAGGAAGAATTTATGTATTTTTCATTATTTTTATGTAGTCATATTATTAGGAGTTACCTATACATATATCTAAGTGTGTTTTTTGTTTTTGCAACATATAATGGGCCTTCTAACTTAACCTAACAACCTAATCTAACTTAGTCAAACCAACTTCCAGCTTTGTTCATTTGATTGAATGCCTCTAAATGTGAATCAATCGCTATTTCAACAACAACAACAACAACAGTTTTCTGCTATCTGCTCAATGATTCACTTAAATTGACTCAAATGACAAACAAATCGATATACTTTGGCTGGGGGTAATAAAAGTTGCCACAAATTTTGCCAACGCTTTCGGCCATTTAGTTGATTTGCTAGCAGCCCATTGCTGCTGCTGCCAAGCCTGCAGTAAAACTATTCGCTGTCGACCTCGGCGGCGCAGTGATTTAGTTCACAATCACTTTGTCTTCAAGGAACTGCAAAGACGCGGCGTCATGACCGCACTATGGCAATCGACAAATAACAAAGCAATAATCGTAATATATGACGCTGTACACATGTGTGGGAGGGGCATTTGGGCAATAAATTTTGGCATCAGCTTCGTATATTTAAATATATAAACTTGCACTAGTCGCTGACGCACAGATGGTGTGTCGCGTTGGCATTATCCTTCGTGTGAATCCTTTAATGCGCACTCGCAAAAAAACCGTATTGAAATTTATGGATGAATTTATTGCATTTCTTTTACGATACATATTTCACGCTATTGCGAGCCGAGTGGGCGGCGTCAAGTCAGAAGGAAGCGTTGCTGGCATTGAAACGCCGCGTATGCCATACTAAGTTGGCCAGCGTTGTGGCAGGTTGGGGTTGAGTGGCGGCTTCGCTCATATGCGGCGAGCGTTTGGCTGCAGCGACAGTGGCAGCTGGCAGCCGTATGCGGGCGTCTGTAATAAAAAAGATTTACAAAGTGATAAAAGTACAAGGAAAAAGTGCGCCACAGATGCATACATACATATCACATATATGTACACACTGGCATGTATGTATGTGTGTACATTAGCATCATCGCTTGCTGGTGCTGTATCGATGACGATGAAACCGATGTTCGGTGCAGCCGATATTGATAGAAAAAAACAAAAAAATCACACACGTGTGTGTGTTACATACAGCAACAATGTATTGTTGTCATTAAACACACATACACTCGCAAATATAGATTACAGCATTTTGTACCCTACACTGAGGTACTGCGACAGACAAATACACTTCGACCCAGAAGGAGGTGTGACCGATATGAACCATCAGAGTCATCAGGAGAATTGATTTAGCAATGTTTGTCCGTCCATCTGTTTGCCTTTCAATAAGCTGGCTTACACAACATTTCTTTGAGAAGTTATGAATACTAAATTTGACATAGCAATTTATAGTTTTTCACCTAATAACTGATATCCATATGGACACTTTTAAGCAGTGTGGCCATACAAAAGTTATTTTGAAAAAAAAAATGTTTGATATTAACAGAAATAATTGGATAGTTTGCGACTGGAAGTGAGTGGTGCAGGCTTCATTTACACTCACATTATTCTCATTGGTTCCATAAGGCACTGTATTAGTTTAGTCATAACCACAAAAATATCCAGGAAATTAAAAAAAAATGATGTCAGGGAATCCTTGAAGCACATTAGTGGCTTACGTTCGGCTATTTCAAGACTGCACTTTACTCACTTAATAAGTAACTCACACCTTACTCACCTTAACTGTACCTAACCCACTAAATAATTTCTTGTCTAGCTCCCCCCTAGGCCCCCCAAGCATTGACATTAAGTCGCTGCTAACTTTGCCACATTCACATGGATCACTCAGGAGTTATAATTCTTTCCTTAACGGTCTCAATTAAAGCTCTAACCAGGGTCTATGCGTGGCCGATCTGGGCTGCCAGCTTTCCTAACCTAACTTATACACGCAATTTTAATTTTTTTGAACGCTTAAAACTGAGAATAGATGCAAATTGCCCCCTTAACCAATTGTGGCCAATATTTTCCTGTCCTAAAAATCCCGGGACTCAAACTCTCTAATCCCGGGATTTTCAGCATTGCATTTAAATAAATTTGCTTACTTATAATATTTTATTAATAACATTTTGAAAAGTTCAGACGAAATAAATTTAACGCCACAATCAAAACCATTCCCTATCTGAGACTTTGATAAAAGAACTTGACTTTTTTTACAATGGAGGGGTTAGAGGACATCTTTTGCAAAAGGCTTATAATTTTTTTACTAAACATTCAACCAACAAGTGTTGAATCGGAAAGATGTTTCTCTTCAGCAGGTTTTATTTGCAATAAATTTCACTCTACATAGATTAGACTTAGTATTTTTAAGATCTCAGTTTTCATTTAATCAAAACGCTTAACATTTGTTTTATCAAAATCGAAGTAAAAATAAATGTATGTATACAATAAGATTTGTATTAATACAAGAACAGTTTGTCAAGTAAATGTTTGCAAAGTTAAAAAAGGTTCAAACATTATTTTGAAAAGCTTATAAATATAACAGAAATTGCAATATTTTGACATTTTTTTAAGATATAGATTAATAGTAACAACACAGTGTAAACAATCAAAAAAGGAAATTAAGCTATACTTCAAACTGTCAAAAAATTCGTCTTCTTTCAAAACCAAGATTACATTGAAAATTTGGCGCCGTACAGTTCCAAACAGTTTCATGAGATACTTACATCAGTTCCGCATTCTTTTTTTATATCCAAAGCCATTTCCCTTATTGAGATACGGGGGTTTTCACGAACTTTTTGGATGATTTTTCTTTCTTTCTTTTTTCCCAGAAAACTGGGTCGTCCAATTCGCCCTTCAATACGCGAATCAAATAGACATTACTTTGATATTATATGTGAGTCAAATATTCAATTAATCTATATTTTTCAAATAATTTCAAAATATTGCAATTTCTGTTATATTATAAGCTTTTCAAAATAATTGTCTATCTTCTTTAAATTTGCAAACAATTACTTGACAAATTGTATATAAAATTAAACAAAACGGATCTGTATCTACATTAGACTGGGATTAGTGGACGATTTTTCGATTTCGATGCTCCGCACCCTCTCATTTCATGCGGTTTGGTGAAAAAGTGCATGAGCCAAACAATTTTGGGGCTAGGGTGGGGCTAAATAGCGTCGCATCTAGGTCAAAGTGAATCCTTCCTGAGTGGGTATTTTGACACATAAGGCAAAACAGTTTCATAATTGAGTTACCAGGATGCAAAAAACACTGTGATGACGATGCGGTAGGAAGGGGCGTGAAACTCATCAGATACTATAATGACGCCTTGTGACATAGAAAACAAGTTTTGCTCCTAGCTGCCTACGCAAGGAGTACCTATACCGGCTGAATACAAAATTCACATTTTCTCACAAAAATCTAATGATTTCTTCTTAACACTCAATTAATATTGCAATTATATTCAAAGTAGGGAGGTTAATGGGGTTTCGACAGTAGATTTTGATTTTTACTTTGTAGAAACCCAAAAGTTGACAGCCTCACAACTCCGATCGTATGGGAGACGCCCTCTGGTGGTGAATTTCCAAAACTTAATTAATTTTGTATTTTTTGTACTCAAGAATGTTGGCGATCGCTGAGTAAATCACTGAAATCGGTTTAGTAGTTTCCGAGATACGATGTTTTCTCGCTTACTTAAAAAAAAATAACTGGTTGTGTTTTAAGAATCTTTTCATCAATAGCTATCCAATGATATATGTATTAATATATCGTTTAGAAGGAAAAACCTTCACAAATTCATATTTTCTGTGGCTATGGGGAACTGTATACCCCAAGCACAGAGTGAAGGTTAACTACTACATTTGCAAGTGGGGAGCCAATGGCATAGAAAATGGCCAGTTTTGTATGGCAGCCCTCTTAAGACTTGGAGTTAGCGGGTAGCTATGTTTGGAAGAAATATTTGGAAGAGAAAATAAATGGGTGTCGGTCATACATTTGATACATCTCGGGCAACCTGGGAGCAATGGGAGCCCATTTTATATAAACGACCATTTTGTATGGGAGCCCCATTAAGGGTTGGAGATAGGGGGTGAGTATGTTTGAAAGAAATGTTCAGTAAGGAAAACTAGAGGGGTCGGTCATAGATTTTAACCCTCTAAGAGCAACTTCTGACCAGCTGTGGAGCAATTTGTCGAATTTCCCAGCTTTTTTGTGAACTTATTTCTTACTTACTTTCATAAAATGAGAGGGTGCGGAGCATCGAGAACCCATTATTAAGAATGTCCATACAACACTAATTTCACTCTAATCTACATGCAGGGTATAAATGAGTCGTTTAAAACCAACTAAAAATGTTCAAACTTCTCGTTTTGTTGTCTTATTTCCATTTGCCGTTTGCAGTCGCTCGTTGATATTCAAAGTATTTTTTATGCGCCACCCTCGTTTTGCCTCGCACCCTGCCCTGACAATTCCCATTTTGTGTTTTTTGTTATTGCTACTTTGACACATTTTATGTACGTCAAATTGTGCTTGACATTTTCTCACTTGAACTACGCGCAGTTGACGCTCATTGGCAAGATTAATGCTTCCTCCAATGTTGACGATTCTTTTTTCGCGTTTATTAATTTTTCCTTGTGCAAACATAATTTATTTCGAGATTTGATATCAATCCAAGTGGCTGGCTGGCGCACATGCGCTCGCAACAATTGCCGATAAAAAGCTTATTAATGGCTTGCAACCGCCGTCGGCTTATCCTTTCCGCCTTTGTGTGAATGCCAATGCCAATTTATTCCAATTAAAATTTCGACATTTGCCATAATTACGTTTTTCGTATCGTTTTTTGTTACTGTTCAATTTTGCAATATTTATTAAGTCACTTTTAATTTAATTCGTTTCGTTGCAGTCTTTCATTTGTGGCACTGTAATTAAATTTTAATTATCATAATTTGTTATTGCTGTTAAATGTTCATTTATTATGAATGTAGCACTTTGCCATTCACACCACCACCAAATTTGTTGCAGCCTGTTGGTAATTTTGTGCTGAAATGCCGTGCAATTTAATGCCGTGCAATGTGTTGCAGGCGGCATTGTGCACATTTTAATTGCATTTCCAATGCTGCACAACGTTGTGTCGTCTAAAAATGTGTCAAAAGCACACAAAAGTCAGTAATTTATGCTGTGCAGTGGAATGTTCAACGTGCGTGACAATTTGTCACATTTGGATGGTTTCGTGCTTAGATGGCTGACTTTAATTTTGCATCTGTTCTGGCGGCTTTCCATTAATACTTGTCAGCGTTTGTTGTATTTGCAATTTAAAATATATGAATGAAATAATTTCTAAAGATTAGATATTTGGTTGACAATTTCTAGCTGATTGAAGCTGTACATACAATCAAAGAATGTTCTTATGAAAATCTACATAGATAAGTACTAATGGATCCAAGTATAATGATATGCCGAATTTTTGTAGTGAAAGACATCTACATATGAAGACTCAAATTTATTCTCATTGAACTGTCAATCTACCTTGTCTTCTTTATTTAGCTGCAATCATCAATAGCGATTGAGAGTTATGTTGACACTAGTCGTGCCAGTTTCATGACATTGCCGGATATAATCTGATCTTTGTCTCCAATGGTTATTCAACTCTAAAAAAAACTCGGTCAGCGGCTGAGCGCATTTGTGACTCTGAGTAAGAAGAAGAAGAAGATGTGTTGCATCTTAGGTGCCACAGTCCAGTCCTGGCTGTCTCTATCAGTTACTAAATCTTAGACAGACTCGCTCAGCTGCTAGATCTCCTTTTTAATGAGCCTGCCGCATCTGTGGCTCTGTGTACAAAGAAGACGTGTTGCATCTTATGTGCGACTGTCCAGCCCTGGCCCGGAGTCGAATCAGTCACCAAGGTCACCAATCAACCATCGACATTATCGGTATTGCCAGTTCCATTAGAGAGTCTGAATGGTTTTACTCTTCCAGCCGGGAATGTGTAGTTAAAGATCCTTGCCTGTGTATAGTTCAGGGGTCTTCTCATTTTTGTGGCAATACAACCGCCACTACTGGCTGATGTGGGCACCATTAGCTGCCACCGAAACCTGATGTAACCTGACCTATTCTAACCTAAACTAATATTTGTGTTCAATTTATATTTGTCGGCCTTCTCAGTCCAGAATGTACCTGATATCCTTACTTACCTGTTCAAACATTTGCTGTTCATTTCGAGAGAGGTATAACTTAAGGTAAAAAGATTATGATTACGAAATTCTTGAAACCAAAACTCTTCTCTGCCCTCTTCTCCTCCTTTTCGTTTCATTCAATCATATTAAGTCCTCTAAATAAGGTGAAGTCAGCTCTGTTTAATTTAAACTTTAGGTGGGCTAAATAGTTCCAGTCGTGGTTCTTTGAAGGGGGGGATGATTAATATACTCTCAGTTTTAATGGTTAATGGGTTTTCTCTCCACAGTAAAATTGTATATAGTCAGCGCTGTTTAGATAAACTTGTCATTAGGGCTTCTCTCTCAACTACCTTTCTTCACCTGACTTTTTTTCGTTCGTTAAGTCCTTATTTTGATTCTTTGTGTTGAACTCTTATACAAACACTTAGATTACACAGTGCAACAAATTAAAAAAAAATTTCGAGGGTCAAACATATCTCATTCGATGGAGGACCTCAGTAGGTAAAAAAGTACCAAGGGATTTTTTCCGGGGTTCGAGTTTTTTTTAAATGCAGTTTAAAGATGGCGGCTTAGTGCCCCTTACTGAAACTTTTAAAACATCATATCTCTTGATTTAAATGTCAGAAAGGAATAATTTTTACGTCAAATGAAAGCTAATGACACGAGGTCGAAGAAAAAAGATCCTTTTTCAAAAATTGCATGAAAAGGACATAAAGGACATCAACTAAATGTTTATCCTTGAATATCCTGGAAACTATGCGAGCTAAATTTATATAAGTGACTTCTGGTTAAAACGCATTCAAAGATCTATACTGCATATTAATTTCATTTCAATCACTTTCACTGCTATTCCTTTCTAACATTTGAGTCAAGAGATATGATGTTTTAAAAGTTTCAGTAAGGGGCACTAAGCCGCCATCTTTAAACTGCATTTTAAAAAAAACTCGAACATCCCGGGAAAAATCCTTTGACAATTTTTCATCTACTGAGGTCCTCTATCGAATGAGATATGTTTGACCTTGCCCCTTGTTTTAGTGTTGCACAGATGCTATAACTTTTGCAAATGGCGGTAAAAGTAAATTTTGCTTTGAGATTCATTCATTAATTCATTTATTAATTTATTAATTTACTAATTTATTAATTTATTAATTTTTTATCAATTTATCAATTAATTCATTTATTCACTTACTCATTTATTCATTTATTCATTCATTCATACATACATACATTCATTCATAAATAAATTAGAGCCAAAGAACATTGGGTTACAACTTTTGCGCCACCCTGTAGAACCGAGCTTTCTGTAACCATCCATAACGTTTTATATGTAAGTATTGAAAGAGTTATGGTTTTATGCTGATTTCGAACGTTGGGCGGTTTGAGTTTAAATTAAGTTGAATTTACGACCTTCTGGATTTTGGCTCATCGCTCTTAACACTAAAGTATGGCATTGAACTAAACAATTAATAACTAACTTTACAAATATAACTAGCAAACTAAATTAACAAACCAAATTAACAAATTAAACTATCTAACAACCTAAAACAACTCACAAACTAACCTTAAAAGTTCCAACATTAAAATGAAAATTCTTAAAGGAACTTAAAGGAAATTCTGAAAGGAACCTTTTTTCATGCCAGTACTTCATTTTATTTCGTTTGAAATTGCCAACAACAGTAATTTTCTTTTATTATAAAAAAAATCAATATATCCAATGAGCCGCCAAAAATACATTACTATAGAAAATCCTTTTTTCATTTGTATTTTATTAGCAAACAATTTAATGAAAAAAAACTAAATCAGCCATAAAGTTGTAACATAAGATTTATGAAGTGCAAATCGTTGCCAGCTCAAGGTAGCGTCTAGTGAAACGTGCTTTCCATTAAAAATTGTTTGGTAATTGATTGCAGTATTTCACCGCACGAAAATGCCATATCGACGAACCAAAGCGCAGGAGCGGGCGCGATGATGGGACGCAACATAAAGTGCACTGTGAGTGCTGCGCAAATCCGAATTTCCAGCGCATTGATTGCGTTTTATGTGCCGCACAAATAAAAGTAATCACAATAAATAAGTGAGTAAATGGATAAATACAAAGATAAGTGGGTGCTGATGCACTTGGAAAAAGTCTAAAGCGCACACAACGCACACACACACACAAATACATTCACACCGATTCAACTATGCCAGCTGCAGGAGTGCTGACTGCCATTTTGATGCCCTGCACGGCTGTGTGGGGGCGTATGCACTTTGATATGCAGTTTGTTCGATATGAAGGAAACGTTTTGGATCGAATAATGTCTGTCAGTGTCCTAAGTGGCGTATAATAACTCTTTAACGAATTCAGTTAGCGCAATGAAACTTGGTACGAGGCATTGTGAGGTAAAATGTATAAAGACTTTTGGAAATGGGCATCTTACCGAATATGATAATTTGAATATTTAATTAGATAATAAAGAACGAAAATAAATCATGTTTTGAAGAGCACTTCACTCAAAACGTGATTTATTTTAAATTTAATCAAAACTTAAAAAATGTACTGAAAAAAAGAAATAAATCTTTGTCTCAGAAATAATAGTCTCATGAGTCATGACTATAGTGCAGCGCTTAATCAAGTCGCTGCGTATCGAGGGAAATCCTCTGACTTGTTACCCCCCTCCCCCCTGAATCCACCACTGCCCATTGCTATGTGTATTTTCTGCATTGGCTCTCGCTAGTCGAACGTATTTTTTACGTCTACGTTTTTTTCCACTCGCTGTTTGCTGTTTTTCTGAAATGACATGGAATGGCATGGAATGAAATATAAAATTGGAATTGGAAAAAATTGAAAAAGCAATTCATCGCGCTAGAGGACGTGCAGTGAATTTGTGTCAGATCACTCATACGCCGTGTGGTGCGCAGGTGACGGTAGATATGTCAGGTGAGTGAGGTGAGTTGCGTGCGTGTGCAGTGGATAGTGGTGCGGATTGCAGCAACTGAAAAAAAACAACAAAAGCAATAACAACAACTACACGTGTTCATGCAATGTTGTTATTTGACTGTCAATCGTGAGAATTTTTGCCTTTTCCTGCTTGTCTTCTGTTGCTGACGACAGTTTGACGTTTGCCAGCTGATGGGCTAATGGCATCACGGTGTTGGTGGCAGCATTGCAGCGCTTGTTGTTGTTGTTGTTTATTTGTATCAAACAAGACATTGTATGATAGACGCGGCCGCATGACACGTTCACACACAGTAATAAAATAAAAATTGAAAAAGTGCCAAGCATTTTTGCTTGGTTGGAACTTTGTCCTTTTTTTGAATTTAAATTTTTATTAAAGAATAAAATTTGATATATTTAAAGGTGGATAAAGGTACTCGTTTTCAGTTTGATATCAGTAATAAAGTTTTACTAAATTATCTTTTACACATTAAAAGTACATTTTCGTGGTTAGTGTTGTTTGTGAGTTTTGTATTTGCATTTTCGTCAGCATAAACTTTGCACTGCTTTAACAATACTTGCAATTGCGATGCAGATCATCTTCTCTCGTTGCGACTATCATCTAAAGCCAACAAATCTAGCAACAACAATGATTGCTTTTAGCTGTTGGATTTTCTTGCCCATAATATTTCTGCAGATAAGAATCACTTTTGTTATGATGCTTTTTGTGCCATAATCTTTCGTTGGCAGTGCCAAAAGCTGTGGAGAAAGAAACAGAATATTATTGCAATGCTAGTATAAAAATTCCTGAAGCAATGAAGCAATTGGCTTGAATGAAATGGAATGTGAGAAAGTAAATAATGCCAAAAGATTGGTTATGATTTTTGATAAGTAAGGTGGGGGTTTGAGCAGGTTTTTTGTATTGTTGGTTGATGGTAAATTTGCACAAAGTATAGAAGCAAAAGTTAAAATTGTAATGAGCTATTCAAAGCATGGATTTAAGTATGTCAAAGTGACTGTAATCGAGATCAGCTGCACAAAGAAATCAACTATGATGAGGTCTATTAAAAATAATAAAATTCCATGATTTGATTTTTTGATTGTGTTGTTATGTTGGTACCTACGCATAGCTCCAAAATATGTTGACATTAACAGCCATTTAACACATTTAGTTTGCTTTTGACAGATAAAAAGTTGTGTTTTGGTGTGTTTGGCGTTTTATTTGTTATCTTAAAAGTTGAGTCTATTTAAAATTTTGTGTGAAAAATAAATTTGAGTACTCCAGTCTATTTAAAATTTGTGTGAAAAATTAATTTGAGTAATCCAGTCTACTTTGACAGGTACAGGTTTTTCACAGACGACCGAGAAGATTTTAACAACCAGTGAAAACATTGAAGCAGTTAAGGGAATTGTTATGAAGAATCGTCGAATCACTATAAGGCAAGTTGCTGAGGATATTAACATATCGGTTGGTTCATGCCATGCAATCTTTTCGGATGTTTTGGGCATGAAACATGTGGCTGCAAGGTTTGTAACGAAATTAACAAATTTTGATCTAAGAAACCGTTCAACATCAACATCAAAAATTAATCATCATAATATATAAAAATATATATTAAATATATAAATATTTTTATAAATTTAAATACAAGGTGCAACCCAAAGTAAACAGGACTTTTATAAAATAAAGAAAACGGATGATTATTTTTGTATAATTCTTTTTATTTATTCAAAATACTCTCCTTCTGCTTCGATACAACGTTTTACACGGTCCAAAAGCATTTGGAATGAGTGTTTTAGGTCATCGGCCGGCATCGCCTTCAGAATGTTGGTACAAGCCTTTTGGATGTCCTCAACGTCCTTATAACGGTTTCCTTTCATCGGCAAATGCAACTGACCGAATAAGTAGAAGTCACAGGGAGCCATATCAGGCGAATACGGTGAATGATTGATGGTAAAAATGCGATTTTTGGTCAAATAATCGGTCGTAACTAGGGCTCTGTGAGCCGGTGCATTATCATGCAATAAACGCCAACTTCCTTCCTCGCGATATTCTGGCCGAATACGACGAATGCGATGCACCAAACGCTTCAAAACTTCAACATAAAACAAAGCGTTAATTGTTTTTCCCGGTGGAACAAACTCTCGATGAATTATTCCCTTTGAATCGTAGAAACAAATGAGATGAGTTTTGATTTTTGACTTCTCACGGCGGGTTTTTTTCGGATTTGGCTCATCTGGGTGCTTCCATTCGGCACTTTGACGCTTTGTTTCGGGATCATATTGAAAGCACCACGTTTCGTCACCGGTTACGATGTTGAACAAGAAATTTGGATCACGTTTGGCTTCCCGAACGATGTCTTTTGCGTGCTCAATTCTCTGCGCTTTTTGGTCGTCGGTTAAAGTGTGCGGAATGAAGCGAGAACACACTTTACGGAGACCCAAATGTTCGGTTAAAATGCGATCAATTGATGTTTTGGAGATGTTCAATTCCATTTCCATCAATTCCAATGATGATTTTGGCTGCATTTTGATAAAATCACGCACAGTTTTGATGGCATCGTCAGTAATCACAAATTTCGACTGGCCGACGTGTTCGTCGTCATTCAAGTCTTCACGACCATTCTTGAATCGATTCAACCACTCATTAACACGGCCACGGGATAAACAATCATCACCATAAACTTGCTTTAACAATTTAAACGTTTCGGTAAAAGTTTTACCAAGTTTAAAACAGAACTTAATATTAGCTCTTTGTTCGATCGACATTCTCGTACCAAAGTTAAAAACATACTGTCACATTGAGCGGGATATTTCGGCGTCTACTAGACCAAATGTCATGAAATTTAGACAGTATGTGAATGAAAGATGTACCTTTCCAACGCATGTCCTCACACATAGATGGCGCCACCAGAAACGTCCCTATTGCAAAAGTCCTGTTTACTTTGGGACGCACCTTGTATATAAAAGAGAGTGGCACAGTGGTTTGTGACCGCATCACGCTCAAACGGAACGGCCGATTTTCATGGGGTTTGTTTTGTTCGATTCGTATTAAGTCAGTTCAGGTTCGTGCAAAAAAAAAATTCCAAAAAATCTATTGGAAAAGTCGGAAATCTATATATATAAATCCATGCTATATTTGACCGTGAATTTTGCACATTTTCAGATAATAACTTTGGAACCATAAGTCACACATCAATTAAATTCACTACGAACTTACTATTTAGTCATGTCCTTCGACAGAGCGAATGGGGCGAGTATTGGGCAAGGGGGCGTGGCACCACCCATACAAGCCAAATCTTAATAATGCAATATCTTTGAAATTGTAAGGCGTACAGCATTGAAATTTGGTACAGCGTCGACCCATAGATGAGTCATTCTACTGGTCAGATTTAATGGGCGGTGGGCAAGGGGCGTGGCACATTTTTGTGACCCAATTATTCCGCTGAACTATAAATCGCACAGCAATGAAACTTGGTACGAACCTACCATTTAGTCATATCTTTCAGCAGAGGGAATGGTGCGGGTATTGAACAAGGGGGCGTGGCACTGCCCATACAAGCCAAATCTTTAATATAGAATATCTTCGAAATTGTAAGGCGCACAGCATTGAAATTTAGTATAGTGTCGACCCATAGATGAGTCATTCTACTGGTTGGATTTGATGGGCGTTGGACAAGGGCGTGGCACATTTGTGTGACCCAATTATTCCGCTGAACTATTAATCGCACAGCAATGAAATTAAGTACGAGCCTACCATTTATTAATATCTTTCGACAAAGGGAATGGTACGGGTATGGAACAAGGGGGCGTGGCACCACCCATACAAGCCAAATCTTTAATATAGAATATCTTCGAAATTGTAAGGCGCACAGCATTGAAATTTAGTATAGTGTCGTCCCATAGATGAGTCATTCTACTGGTCAGATTTAATGGGCGGTGGACAAGGGGCGTGGCACATTTTTGTGACCCAATTATTCCGCTGAACTATAAATCGCACAGCAATGAAACTTGGTACGAACCTACCATTTAGTCATATCTTTCGGCAGAGGGAATGAGGCGGGTATTGAACAAGGGGGCGTGGCACTGCCCATACAAGCCAAATCTTTAATATAGAATATCTTCGAAATTGTAAGGCGCACAGCATTGAAATTTGGTATAGCGTCGTCCCATAGATGAGTCATTCTACTGGTCAGATTTAATGGGCGGTGGACAAGGGGCGTGGCACATTTTTGTGACCCAATTATTCCGCTGAACTATAAATCGCACAGCAATGAAACTTGGTACGAACCTACCATTTAGTCATATCTTTCGGCAGAGGGAATGAGGCGGGTATTGAACAAGGGGGCGTGGCACTGCCCATACAAGCCAAATCTTTAATATAGAATATCTTCGAAATTGTAAGGCGCACAGCATTGAAATTTGGTATAGCGTCGTCCCATAGATGAGTCATTCTACTGGTCAGATTTAATGGGCGGTGGACAAGGGGCGTGGCACATTTTTGTGACCCAATTATTCCGCTGAACTATAAATCGCACAGCAATGAAACTTGGTACGAACCTACCATTTAGTCATGTCCTTCGACAGAGCGAATGGGGCGAGTATTGGACAAGGGGGCGTGGCACCACCCATACAAGCCAAATCTTAATAATGCAATATCTTTGAAATTGTAAGGCGCACAGCATAGAAATTTGGTATAGTGTCGTCCCATAGATGAGTCATTCTACTGGTCAGATTTAATGGGCGGTGGACAAGGGGCGTGGCAAATTTTTTGTGACCCAATTATTCCGCTGAACTATAAGTCGCTCAGCAATGACACTTAGTACGAACCTACCATTTGCTCCTTCGACAGAGGGCATTGTGCGGGTATTAAATAAGGGGGCGTGACCCTGCCACTATAATTTAAATCTGGTTCAAGCGCAATCCATTTCTTTACTAAAACTTAGCAGCAACATTGCTTATTTGAGGCCCTCGAATGCGTCAATCAGTAGCTCCCCCCTCTTCCTTTAGTTGGTTTTCTTCGTCAATTTGCATTGCCATATATTCGCCATTCATTCATTCATTATAAGAAAACAACAAATGCCGTGCGGGACGAAGTTCGCCGGGTCAGCTAGTATTTTTATAAATTTAAATATATAAATATTTTTATAAATTTAAATATATTTATTAAATGAACAAGAAAATAATTCATGCAAGCGAAGGTTAAATATGTTCTAAATTAGACTAAATCCAGCTCCGTTCTCACCTTCGTTGCTAAACTGTCAAGCCATGTTGTTACGTCATCACTTCATAACACTACTCGACAAAAAATGGGTTCATCGCGTGCTCCTAAAAATAAAAGTATTTTTTAAACTAATCTTCGGCTGCTGAACACGAAACTGAAAATAAAAAAATTTTCTTAAGAATCGAAAGAAAAATGACAAAGTTATGATGCACTGAGTGAAAACACCAACTTTACATTTATTACACCGTGCGAAAAAATTTTTTAATTTTCCCGAGACCCATCCAAATGTTGATATAGACGTGAAACTTGAGGGAATTTAAAGTAAAATGAAAAACTGACTATGCCAAGCAGTTTTTCATTTTCTGAACCAAAAACCTTCGAAAAAGGACTCTAAAGGACTTTAAAATTTTAAGGACATACACATTTCAAATATTTTTTTATAATTTTATAAAATTTTATATTTTTAACTTTCAGGACCAAAATATGTCAGGTATGCAAAACATAAATGTTTTGGATCTCAGTCTGTAGATTCATACATCTAAATTTTGTTCTATTTCAAAGTTCTGAAAGTTAAAAATAGAAAATTTAGTTCAGAGGAGACAATTTTCCTCTTTCATTTGATACCCATATCTTCATCATTGCCCAATCGCAAATATTAAAAAAAATATTTGAAATGTGTACATATATCCTTAACATTGTAAAGTCCTTTAAAAAAGATTTTGGGTCAGAAAATGAAAAACTGACTATGCCAGGATATTATAAATGACCTCTAGTTTCACGTCTATATCAACATTTGGATGGGTCTCGGAAAAATAAAAAAATTTGTTCGCACGGTGTAATAAATGAAAAGTTGGTGTTTTCACTCCGTGCATCATAACTTTGTCATTTTTCTTTCAATTCTATTGATGTTCGGCTTAATATTTGCTCAAATAATATATCTTTCATCTTAGATTTTAAAACGAGAGGAGATAATTTATTTTATCTATAAAAAAACGATTCGAAAATGTATAATTTTTGAAAATGGTCAAAAAATTCAATTGTTGTCAACTTTCATTGTCAGTAACTTCCCCAAATCTAATCTAATTTGGACATTCGATATATCGTTGGAAAGGTTAGTTAATTGCCTTCTGAACGACGGCCACTTGTGTTGGTCGGATGGTTGGTTTATGAGATATGTGCTCATGACTGAAATAAGAGGGAAAAACGTGTTTTTCGAAGATTTTTCGAAAACGCTTCTTAAGAAAATGTTTTGATTTTCAGTTTCGTGTTCAGCAGCCGAAGATTAGTCTAAAAAATACTTTTATTTTTAGTAGCATTTTTCGTGTCGAGAAGTGTAATTCCAGTAATATTTTGGTATCTGAGCTGGATATTTTTTCCATTCTTTTCGTTTCCATTCTTTCTTTTCCACCCACAAGTTCGCTAATTTTACTTGTTTAAAAAGTAAAGTAAAATAAAGTAAAGTCTTAAAGCATATCAGCTGCTCTTCTTGTTCATAAATTTAATTTATTGTACAATGAAGTAAACAAAAAAATATATAAAATTACTGCATATTTCCAGAGAGTTCAATATTTAATCAAAACACACTTGAAAGTGAGCTTTGAATGCTTTTCCGTTTCAGATGTTCACACTTCTTCGTTTATGAGAGCACTTCAAATAAATCCTAATTAGTTGTGATTTATTGCTTCCTTGTGTTGGTGCGGCAAAGCGAACCGAAACCACAGGATCCAAGCTTTTCAAAACCGCTGCAATGTTTTTGTAGTGTTTACGTGCAAGCAATTGCACAATTTCTCATAAATTTGAAATTTGTGTGGCTTTAAGGCTCAAGGCCAAAAATCAACCACAAAGCCGTGTCGACTGCCGGATGGCGGCGAAATTAATAAACTTTGAATGCATGACGGAATTAATGAAATATTTGAACTAAAGTGGCAAATATTTGCAAACAAGAAAATGCCAAGCGAGTAACAAGTTTGTGCTTGCTGCAAGAGAAAAAAAAATAAACAAGAACAAATATGACAAACACGAACACAAATATTGCATAATAATACTTGTACAACTACAACGACGACATGAAATTTTAATAAAATGTATTTGCAAGTTTTTATTTGAACAACTGCTGCATACAACAATAACAACGCAAACGACAAACGACAAACTGCGCATGAAATTTCACTGTGACTGTTTTGTATTTGCATGCGCGTTGCAACATTTTGCGTTCGACTTCCGGCGTGTCACATTTCCTTCCGTTTGCCATGGCTTGTTGTTGTTTACTCTGTACTCTGTAGGTGTTGTTGTGAATGTTCAAGCTGAAGCACTGTCGAAATTTAATTTAGATTCGGCTGTGTACATCATCTGAGTGCTGCCCACAGCACAGAAACGCAAACGTGCGGCTTAAGAACATTGACGGATGAACAAAGATGCGGAGGGGGAGGGAAATTTCTCTCGGAAAAATCTATTAATTTAATTATGCCTAAAAAAAAGTGAAGAGTTAGGCAACAGTTTCCTGCTGGCAGCCACACGTTTGCCACCTTCGGTTGGACGCGCCGCCCGCTGCGCGTCTGTCAGTTACGAACATTTCCGCGACGCGAAAGGTGCTGAGCCACATTTTGCGGTGTGGCGCGTTTGCATTTAATAAGCGCGTGCCGCAGCTCTTCTAATGAGAATCACTAAGGAGTGAGCATGCCGCGCCTGCGTACGTTTGCTAATAAATTGTGAAATGAAATATTTCGACGGACTATTTTTAGCATTAAACACCAACAACATTGGCAGCAAAACGCCTTCACCGTGCGGCTAATAGCAGCCGCAACAGCAACAACGACAGGACTAAAGGACGCCAAATGGAAAATTCCTTCATTTGCGTGGCAAATAACTTTAATGAAAACACTTAGCGGCGCTGAGAGAGTCCACGCGCGGAAGCTGTATCGAAGGTCGGTTGGCGCAGCGTCGTCGTCGCTTTTAATGTGCCGAACTTTGATGGCGACACGCGAACACAACGACAGGTAGCGATGACTGACAGTTGCCTGCTTGCGACAACTCGAGCGCTGACATCTGCGTATGTGGGCGTGGTGGATGGCGCACAGTGTGGTATCGCACCTAATGAAATTTCTCTGAGTGACAACGTAATTTCGAAATGTTTTAAATGCTTCAAGCTTGACTAAAGGCGTTTCTCGAGCGGTGCGGGGCGAACGAAAAATGAAATTTCTTGCAAAACTTTTTCCTGCAATTAATTTGTTTACTAAAAGTTGTAGTTTGAGTGCGTGTTTGTGATAGAATTAATGTCAAAATGTTTGCATGTAAGGAAATTAAAAATATTTAAAAAATGGGACAATGTGTGTGTGTAAAAGTGTTTAAATTTACAGTCGCTTTGGGGCAAAACATTTAAATCTTATGCACGTTGGAATGTTTATCTAATGTTGCGAGTTGTCAGCTTATTTAATTGTTGTGTGTCACTCAGTTGCATTATGTGGGACATGTGACATAAATACAATGTGACACACTCATATAATGAACTTAGTGCAAAGCTGTTCAGTGTGGCCAGATTAGGAGATTTGCTTCTAGATTTGTGTAAATTGTTGCTTGTCAGAATGAATTCAAAGTGGAAGAATTATTGCGGCGAAAATTTTGGAGATTTGAATTTTCATATAACTCTTTGTGTTTTTAATGTGTTTTTGGTGTTTAATGGATTTTTGTTAGATTTGTGGATAATGCAGTAATATTAGCTAAACTGACGTCTTAAATGATGAAACTTTTTATGTAAACGAGAAAGTTTACAAAAGGAATTCTGATGGCATAACAATTAAACTCAATAAAGAGCTTTGACTATTTAAATTTAAATTATTTAACTGGTAGAACCACCTCTATTTGACTTACAGCATTGGAAAGTTATATCCTTTTTCGATTTTTAGTTAAAATTTCATGACATTTGGTTCACTGAAAGCAGAGTTCTGGCGTCTGAAGTGATAGAATGTTTGTGTCATTGGTACAAAAATGATGATTGAATAAAGAGACAATAATAAGTTTTGTTTGGATAATAAAGCTTCGTTGGAAAGTTAAATCCCTTTTCGATTTGGTTAACAAAAACGGAGTTCTGACGTCTGAATGACACAATATTTGTGTCATTGGTACAAAAATTATCATTGAATAAAGAGACAATAATAAGTTTTGTTTGGTTGATGAATCTTCGGCGAAAAAACGTGTTCGATGCAGCAGTTGGAGGTTGACGTCGAAGAGAGAGACTCTGTCTTCGGTGGAAGGGCCAAGTTGAGGAGGCCTTATCATCTCTTGGTGTGACCAACTGGAAAAGGCGCTTTATGGCAGACCGTAACCCGAGAACGCGTTGTTTGGCCAACATGTAAGCCGACTTCAAATCAGTAAACACCGTAAATTTCATCAAAATTGTACGAGAATTCATCAATCATCATCATCATTAGCCAAAATCGTCATTCATGGAAAGGGACTGGAAATATCAATTTATCATATTTTAATTAAACCTGTGGGCTACCCAGTAGCGGCTTAACGGGGGGGGGGGAGAGGGCGGAGGGGCGGACCGCCCCGGGCTCCGGGGTGCGGGGGGCCCCCGAGAGAAGCTTGTATATAAAAATTTAAAGTTTTTCAAAACTGAAACTTGTAAAAAACTATTTGCGCTCCACAATGGTTGTTGAAAGATTGTTTGTCACTTTTATCAATTGAAAGAGACAGAGTATCGACAATTGACTTTGAAATTGCAATAAAAAATTCAGTTCAATAAAAGCAAGAAAACATCCTTTCTAATTACCAATTGTTTGCAAATTTTCAAAAAATTTTTTCTAACTACCAATTGTTTGCAAATTTTCAAAAAATTTTCCCTCGAAGATTGATATTTAATTTTTAACTTAAAATTTTGTGCAAAGTATGCAAATACAAAAGTCTAAGTTAAAAATTAAATATCGCAATCTTAGAGTTTGCTTGTAAACTAGTGCGACGTCAAACAAATTTACGGTTATTATTATTATTTTTATAATTATTGGTTGGATAACAACACATCGTCCCGGAAATCCGGTTTTCTTCTTTGATAGACTCTTTTACGAAAGCAATTCTATGCTCCTTGTAAGTAAGCTACTGCTACAGGGTTTTATAAAATATTTCTGTACATTTCTAAACTACTCGACACGAAAAATGCACCAAGAAATAAAAGTGTTTTCTAGACTGGAACTTTGAAATAGAATAAAAGTTAGATGTATGAATCTACAGACTGAAATCCAAATCTTGTATGTTTTCCCTACCTGACATAGTTTGGTTCTGAAGCTTCAAAATTGAAAATTTAGTTAAAAGGATGTCTTTCATTTGATACCAAAAAAAAATCGTCATTCATGGAAAGGAACTGGAAGAATAAATTTATTACATTTTAATTAAACCTGTGGACTACCGCACGTTGTATAATGGAACAGCTATTGATTTCTTGAAACTCAAGATGAAACCATTTCTGTTACCTGGCAACATTGTAGTTGTTGTCTTGACATTTGAAAGTCAAAATATCATAGTATCCTACGGGAGATCCAATTAAAAAGCGTTTTAGAAAGTCGTTCAGTTGCCTCTAGAAAATTTTCAATTAAAGTTGAAAGTTAACTTTTTAAAAGAAGGGCTTTTTGAAAATCAAGTATAATTGTCTTAAATCAGAGATTTTGCGATTTAAAATAAAAACTGTCCAGGAATCCAAAAACGAGTGAAAGTCGATTCAAACGAAGAAAAAATTAAAACAGAAGTTTAAGGGAAATTTAAGTAAATCAACGTGGAAGATGAACTTTGAAAAAGTACGATTTCTGGGAAATTATTCAATTACCTGCAGTTTCTAAACCAGAGAAGCGAATAACCTGTATTTTGGTTTAACTTCTACGATAGTAAAACTATTCTGCTTTTTAAAAATTTTCTATATTTAATACGAAGAATAAAAGATAATTCAAAATTTTTTATTAACTATTTTAATTCTTAATCGAATAATTATTATTTTATGTTCTGTAGAGGTGTGGCCGAAACTTGTTTGAAGTTGATTGATGTAACAAAAAACTGCAATGTACATCAGCCCTGAAAACGTTTTAAAAAGTGAGGCACATTTGTGCGCGCTTACATAAATTGTGAAATAAGACTTTTTCGAAATTAAATGTTTTTGCATAAAAGTTGACAAATAATTTAAATATTTACATATTAGTAACGAAAAAGCATATATGGAACGCATGACATGACTATGTGTCAAATCGACGGTGGAGAAGTAGACGCAGGAAAGGGCGGACATTAATCCGACGCACGGCATGTTTGTACGTTCGTTCGTTCGTGGGTTGGTTGTCTGCTGTCGGTTGTCAGCGTTGGAACGGAAGCCTTTCACTTTGCATAGTTTCTGTAGCTGTTTTTTATTTTTGTTGAATTTTTTTTTTGTCTGCTCATCCATTATGGTTGCTGTTCGTTTTGTTGTTATGCAGCTTAAAACGCTTAAAACGTCATGTCTGTGTCATTGCAAATTTATAGGGAAAGTTTTCGATTTACAATGCAACAATGAGCAGCGACGCAACAAAAACAGCGCACAAAACAAAAAAATACGAAAAAGTAAAAAGAAGTAATAAAAACATAAAAATAAGAAAAATCAAATAGAGCTTTTGTGGCTCTGATAAACATAAAATTGGGATTCAATGTACCAAAAAGAAGCGAAAGAAAACGCAATGTGAACTATGGAAAAGAAGACAAAGAAAGCGCAGAAATGTATGTAAGGTGATGCATGGAAAAATGATAAACTCCGAGTGGCGCTGAGTCGCTCCGCACGAAACGCTTCCAATTGTGCACATTTCACGCATGAATTCGCCTTCCTTATTTGGCAACAGTTGCCGACACGTTTGTGTGCGTCGCGGCATTGGGCATTTTCACCGTTTCGCTTTCATCGGCGCACAGTGTTGCGAGTTCATATAGCAGAGTGACAAAAATAGAAACAGTGGTCGTACATACATAAATCAAATTTGGTATACAGTTATTGTATGAGTAAAGAACTTACTGTGCAAAATTTCAATCAAATCGGACCAAAACTTCGACCACCTCCCATACAAATGGATTTGAAAAAACTTCATATCAAGAGTGAAAATTATCTTAGTTCATAAAAGCTACGTTCATAATATTTGTATTTTAACATAAATTTATTTATAAATGTGTATACATATATAGTAGATAAAATGCGCTTTTTTCAAAAGTCATTGAAAATAAAATCTCGATAAATTGCTCCACAGCTGCTCAGAAGTTGCTTTTAGAGGGTTAAAATCTTAGATTGAACCCCACTAATTTTTCCTACTGAATATTTCTTTCGAACATACCTACCCCCTTTAATCAACCTTTAATGAGGCCCCCATACAAAATCATTGTTTTTAGAAAGTGGGCTCCCGCTGCTTTCAGGTTGATCCCAGACGTACCATATGTAAGACTGACCCCCATTTATTTTCCCTTCCGAAAGTTTTTTCCATATATAAATGAAATTTTGTATACAGTTATTGTATGAGTAAAAAACTTACTGTGCAAAATTTCAATCAAATCGGACCAAACCTTCGATCACCTCCCATACAAAAGGATTTGAAAAAACTTCATATCAACAGTGAAAATTATCTTAGTTCATAAAAGCTACGTTCATAATATTTGTATTTTAATATAAATTTATTTATAAATGTGTATATAGATAAAATGCGCTTTTTTCAAAAGTCATTGAAAATAAAGTCTCGATAAATTGCTCCACAGCTGCTCAGAAGTTGCTCTTAGAGGGTTAAAATCTTAAACTGACCCCCACTAATTTTTCCTCCTGAATATTTCTTTCAAACATACGTATCCCCTATCTCCAACCTTTAATGAGGCTCCAATACAAAATCATCGTTTTTAGAAAGTGGGCTCCCGCTGTTCTCAGGTTGGTCCCAGACGTACCATATGTAAGAATGACCCCCATTTATTTTCCCTTCCGAAGGTTTTTTCCATACACACCTAACCGCTATATCCAACTCTTAAGGTGGCTGCCATACAAAACTAATAATTTTCAATGGAACTGGCTCCACACTTGTAAATGAAGTAAAGTAAGCGAGGAAACATCGTATCTGGGAAACTACTAAATTGATTTGAATGATTTATTCAACAATCATCAACATTCCTGAGTGCAAAAAATACAAAATTAATTAGAGATAAAAAATTCTTCACCAGAGGGCGCCTCCCATACAAGTGACGTAGTTAAGTTGGCAAGTTTTGGGTTTGTACGAAAAAAAATGGAAGCGTAGTGTCGTAACTCCATTAACCCCAACTCCATTAAACCATTTCGAATATAATAGTAATCGTAATTTATTTTCCGAAGCTATCTTATACCAAACGGTGAAAACATCGCGAATTTGCACTCAAGTCTTCACCAAAAATGCCAATAATTTGCATTGGCGCTAATATGCGCAGCTGAAAATTTTACAGCATAATGTACAAAACAAAATATCAAAAAATTTCGAAAGTGATAACAAGTGTTTTTTTTTTTAAATCACCTTTAAAGTTTTAACTCAGTTTTTAATCACTTGTTTTCTTTGTTTAAGGCAGGTTCTCACCTTGTGGGAAAAAAAACCCGATTTTTTTTGCCTTATCGTGTAGATATGTATATGTTTCAAAAATGTGCTCCAGAAATTTCAGATCAAAATCTGAAAAATTACAAAAGTTACAGGCCGTTACATAGCGCAGTGTCGAGCACCGGCCGAGCGCGCTTTGAACTTTAAACGCGTTTTTCTGAGAACCACATTTTCGGACCTTACGGAAGTGATTGAAGGCGCTGGAATGAACCAATCGTCACCAATTTTTTAAATGTTCCTTAGGGGTTTTTCTAATAAACGAACCACGATCAGCCAAAAATATTGAAAATTGTTTATTTTAAAAAATAATAAGTGAACAAAAAATCTTAAGTTTTTTTCAAAACCTCATAACTTTTGTAATTTTGGTTTTTTTTTCATGATCTTGGTTCATTCAATAGATAATACGGTACACATTAAGAATGTGTTCGATTTTTGTGTTTCGGATGACGGGTTTTGACGGAATCACTTCCGGTAGCGGGACACCTCCTCGCCGACATGCCGCCACTGATGGACGCCCCGTGGCCCCCTTTTTTTGATTCATTCAATTTGAAAAATTGTATTCTCTAAATAAATGTGTGTTCATATCCATTTTCAGCTTTGTATCTTTAACCGTTTTCTCAAAAAAAATTCCTAAAAAAAGTGCACTTTTTCGGATCCACAAGGTGAGAACCTGCCTTAATTTTCTTCACATTAGTACTGCTCAGTAAGTCTTAGGGACTCGCTCATAATTGCTTTTGAAATATTGAACCTCAAAGTGAAAGCAAAAATGTGCTGTTTGTACACACATTTTTTTCAACGCTGTGACTGTGCACTTTAAGAGCTCATAACTTCTATATTATCCAATATTTTTTATTAAAACTTGAGATTTCTCTTAATTGAAATATTTCCAACAAAACCTCATACTCACATTTTTGTACTTATAACATTGCATTTTGGCATTTTTGTTACTACTCGCAACACTGTGCGGCGCGCTGTGCACAATTCACGTCAGATGCGGCGACAGCGGCCCGCTTGGCCGTTGGCAACGTATGTATGTAACTTTTGCAAAAATTGATATGAGCCAGCGCCATTTATTTATGGCCGGACATTAATTACTCACAGGTGCTGCACACTCACCGCGCGCGTTGCGCATGTGACGCCTTTCCTGCGCACGGAAGGGCGGAAGGTGGTCACTGCGGCACGCACACTTGCACATACAAGCTCGCAAGTTATCGCGTTCGTATCGCGAAAAAAGCATAGCAATGAAAACTAAAAAAAATTCGCCAATTCTGCGCTCCTTTTTGTTCTTCCGCTACGCGTGTGAATCGCCCAATTGACGGCTGGCGGCGGCCACTGCTGCTGCTGCTACCAAAAATGGCACAATTGCGCGCGCCTCTGTGTGTGTGTGTGTGTCAGTTTTGTGGTTTATCAACTTCGCTAACCGGCTTTTTAACATTTTCGGCTTTTACTTTTGCCATTTTTATTTTTGCGTTCATGTTTTTCGTTTATTGGCTGCGCTTTCTTGTTTCGTATCGCGTTGCCTTTTTGGGTCAAGTGCGACAGGCTACATGCGAAGTAAATTTCATGTTTTTTTCGCAAGTCCTTGAAATGTCGTTCCGTTTCACTCTGTTTTACGCTTTTGCCATATTTCTGTGGCATTTTAACAATTTAACCGCAGCGTACGGCTTACAGTTCGCTCTGCGTGGCTTTATAGGTTGATGTATATGTATGTGTGAATGTGTATGTGTGTTAACGTTAAGGTCAACGCAACGATAAGCGGTCACTGCGGTGCGTTAATGAGGCGAGCCGCGACTATAAATGAAAATGTTCTTTGTGCCATTACAAAGTTCATTATAAAGTGGGCGTAGGTCGCGCTACATACAAACACACATAAACACACAAAATTACAGCCATACAGCTGTGACGTACCGAAGTTGCGGTTGAGTAAGACCAGAATAAATGGACTGTGTCCGCGCCCAGTAAACAATTTGATTGGATTTTTTGTCTGTTTATTGTAGACTTTTCTGCTTACTGAAAGCATTACTTCAACATAGTCTGAAAATTTAAGCTACGGCTACGTCTGGACTAATGGGTCCTTAATCCATTAATGTTTCAGGTTGCATGTAGGCAACATTCATTCATAATTCCATAATTGATTTATTATTAAAATCAATTTTTATTAAAAATTCAAGGTCCGAAAAGCAAAGCGAACCTGCTGAACTCAGTCAAGTTAGCTTATAGGTACCAGGGGTCTAGAAAGGCTTCCATTCGAGTCTCGAGCGAACAAAAGCAGAATAAAGTAACTTTACCTTAACCCTTTTGCTATCTTCTAGTAAAAATTATAAACTTTTGAAAAATTAAGCTGTTAAGTATTCATGTCTCTAAAATTATCCATTACATACATTTCCAAAAAACAAAAAATGTTAGATATTCATTGCATATAATTGTTGTTGTGTTTTATTGTAGTAGTACACAGTAGTTGGGGTATATTTTTGAGCACCGCAGCAGAGTTAATGGTATGCGGGTCTGAGAAGGCCGAAAAGTTGGGATGATAACATGCAGTACGAAATACACTTTAAAAAAGTTGTTAAAAACTACATAGATCTGCTTCATCTCAAAAATTCCTAAAAAAATATAGGTCACAACATTTAACGATTAAAATCGGATTAGTTAGTGGTTAGGTGCTCAGCTGGTTAGGGCGTTGAATTGCAAATTAGAGCCAAAGCTTGACCCCATGTTCGAAATCCTGCCGCATCCAACATTAAACAAAAAAAGTTTTTTAGTATTTTATTTCCTATCGAAGGAAAATTTCAATTGTGAGAGGAAGAGAAAGAAAATTGACTTTGACTAAAAATTAAATTAATTAAATTAATTAAAAATTAAATTAATTAAAAACTAAAAAAATTTAATTAATTAAATATTAAGAAAAAATTGGTATCAGTTTGAGACGGACAAATGCGCTACGTAATAAGTTAGGAAAAGTGCAAAAGTGTTTGCTGGGTTACGGCGGCGACGACTGTAATTGAAACTGATGGCTCATTTTTATAAAATTTCTTGCTCCATTTGTATTGTTATAATTTTTCTTCTTTCATTGCCAGTCACGACTTTAATTGAAAGAAGGCGCGCACACAACCGCACAGGAAATGAGTCAAGTCGGCAAAGGCACGGCGCTGACGTTTTGTGGCCTACAAAAGACAAAAAAAAAAAGGAAAAGTGTTTTTAATTGAAATGGGAATATTTGTATTGGCATTTAAAAAAGTTTAACGATTGCATTGCAGTTTTAAGTAGCATTGAACATTTGTATTTGAAAATATTTCTGCGACTGGGAAGTTGGTGTATGGAGTGTTGTGATTTAAGTTGTTGGAAAGTGATTTTTTCGCTAATAAATTTTTTCTCGAGTAGTACCAAGATGTCTCTATCTATGCGGAAGTTGGAGGTCGTCGACGAAAAGGGAGACCGAGGGGAAAATATGCGTTGATGTTCTATCTAAAAAATTTTTTTTTAAAATCACTTCAAATAATATTTGGACAATTCATAATTTTCTTCTATTTTAACGTATTTTCGGTCTGCTGAATGCATTCAAACAATTTTTCTTTTCATTAAAACAAGTTTTTTTTGTTTTATTATCAAATTTTTCAACTCTATCAAAACATTAAATTTAGAAAATAAAATCAAATAGATTCAATTATTTTACTTTTAAATTTATTACCATCATTTCAGTAACCTAACCAAAAAAAAAAAATTTAACAACTTTTCTCAAAGTCATTTATCTCTCTTAGATCCAATTTAGATCCAAAGAACACTGGGTGACAACTTTTGCGCCACAAAGGCTATGGATCAACTTACATTGGACCAGACATGGATCTTTGTGGCTTTCACCAGGTTCAACGCAATCAGAGACTTTGTTTGGTATATTCGCTTCCACTCTCCCAGTCAGTTATTGGGTATAGAAAATGAGCGGAAAATATGTGTTGATGTTCTATCTAAAAAAAATCTGTAAAAAATCACTTTAAATAATATTTTGACAATTCATAATTTTCTCTTATTTTCACGTATTTTTGGTTTGATGAATGCATTCGAACAATTTTTTTTATTAAAACAATTTTTTTTTGTTTTATTATCAAATTTTTGAACTCTATCAAAACATTAAATTGAGAAAATAATATCAAATAGATACAATTATTTTACTTTAAAATTTATTACCATCATTTCAGTAACTTAACCAAAAAAAAAGACATTAAACAACTTTTCTCAAAGTCATTTATCTCTCTTCACAAAGTCATTTGAGGCCACTTAGAGTCGCTCGAGAATATAGAGAAACATATTTTGCCGCATTGCTCTTTGCTCTCTGCCATTAAATGCATTCACTCAAATATATAAAAAAAAATGTATTATTTTGCCCAACTCATCTTTTGCTTCTGGATTTATGACACTCTGGCGATTAAACGCAACCAGCCAATCAACTCAACTAACGGTACTTGCACTACTCAAGTGAGTTTTCCTTCCCTGGCGATAAGTGTCGATTTATGGCGAATAATCAATTCCGTGCAGATTCAATATTGGCGAGTAGTGTTAATTAATTTTTCCGCTTTTCTTGCTGACTGTTTGCCTCGTTTTGTTTGTTACGCTGGGAAATTGGTTTTTCAATTCTGCTTTATTTCTTTTGTTTGATATGGAAAGAGACGATCATATATTTTCACTGTTAAAAAGTTGCTATTGCTTTCAATTTCAATGTGCTGCTGCGAAAAATTGCTAGCGGCAATTGAGGCGCGTGAAGAGTGAGTGAGAAGGAGCGCCAGGCGCGAAGTGTCAATATTGAAAGTTTTTTCAATGTTCTTGGTGCATTTTTCGATATCAAAAGAAAACTTTTAAATTGAAATAATGACTGTGAATGTGTTGCGAAATTAAGTTTGTTTTAAATTGGGAAAATTTTAATTAAAGCAAATTGAAACAGATGATTGAAGAGATGCTAAATTTCGAGAGTGTGAAGCACGCAAGAGGGGTTTGGGGGTTCAAACAGGCCAAATATGTTTTCGTGACAAAAATTTGGGTGGCAAATATACTCGTAGTTTCAAATGGTATTGAACTTAAAAGTTGTGTACGGAACCTGCTGCTCTCAAAAATGAAATAATGTGTGCGAAACTGGTGCCAGCTGATAAGCTTTAGTAGTAAGGATCGGTAAAACAGCGCTGCCAGATCAGGAGATTTCCTCCTAGATTTAGGAGATTCTTGGACTTTTAGGAAAATTTTCTGGGGAGAAAGTTTAGGAGATTTATATTTTTTGTAAGGGGATTTTTCGCATCCTTAGTGGATTTTTGGGAGATTTTTGGATAACGAAGTATGACAAATTGGGAACACTGGCAACAAAACATATTATGGCAACTATTTTAATAGTCGAAGCACCCTATTGTGTTAAAAAATTGTAAGCTTACAAAATGTAAGCTCGTTCTATCTCGTTCTCACTTATTGCCGTCACAATGAAATCCCGCCAAAAATGTTTATTGTATAATTCATTTGTTATATGTTTGTATTCGTTAAGTTTTTGTCCTTAAGCTGAAGATGAATAAAAAAGGCTGCATTAAAAAAAATTGTATATATATATTTGTATTTTTATGAGAAGTTTAATTCCTTTAAAATTACGCAAATTATAAAAAAAATTTAAGGACATTTTTTTAACTTTTGGGAGGAAATTTCAGTATTTTTTTAAGGTTTAGGAGAAAGTCATTTCAGGTATCTGGCAACACTGCGGTAAAAGATTCTTGGTTGAATTCTGATTTCGACTGCTGTATTGGAGGTCATTTAACGCTAGAAAGATTGCGAAGTTTCCTTACCTACATTGACTACATATTATATCCGCTGATATCTCGAAAAGTACACATCGGATTTGGCTAATTGTAATTGTGGAACCCTAATTGTAGAACTAATTAAAACATAAAAAATACCATATAAAATTCATCAAAGCAAAAGTTGATAGAAATACTAAAGAAAATGAAAAACCATCGAAATGACCACAATGGTCTTTCTAGTGTTAACCCTTTCCCCCCTTTTTACTGGGGAAAGTTAAAATTTTAAATTTTACATCTTAGGCTTCCATGTGGTTATATTAGCAACATTCCATAGGACATTTTTAATTTTTATACTCGGACCCTGTATTTTAGAGTGCTTTATAACGTATAACGCATAACGAAAATTTGAATATATCTTCATTTACTTCAGCCAAAATTTAAAAAAAGAAAGTATCTAAATTGAAAGAAAACGTCAAATTAAAAAGTTCTCGAATTTGTTCTGCTTCTTCTTCCTTTACTATGTCAAGATATATCATTAAAAAAACGTGTATACTTCTCTTCTTTAAACTTAGATATTCAGTTTATTAATTTCGTATTTTTCCTAAAACTTCAAACTATTCTAAAGACCAACAAAAACATGTATTCTTGCAACCATAGAGGATGCAGACGTCCACAAGGTAGCATGTTGCCATATGGCAACAAAATAGCGAAAGGATTAACGGTCCATCCTGCTTCAGATATGTACACAAGGTTGGAGTTGGCAATGGTTTCCACTGGAATGGTTTTGGAAAGCAAAACAGAAAACAGTTCAGTTTATATTGAGGCACAAGTTCGCAGGGTCAGTATTTATATTCGTTTTTGGGCTCTTTTAAACACACCTGTGATGTACCAAATCTTGAAAAGATTGCCCAAAGGGGACAGACCTCTGAAGTGGCTCAATTTTCGAAAACAATGTCGCAATGTCATTCGATCTTGAAGCCTTATTTGTATACAATTTTGCAAGCATTCTTTTAATTACTTATCTACGAAAATCTATTTCAGGTATGAAGCATTAAGCAGAACTTTCGGCGACAATTTTAGCCAATTACTGAGCCAAAATGCGTAATGATTTGTTCGAGTTCGTTTATGTAGGTAGAGCTGCAATTAACGTAGAGTTCTTCACCCATTTAACGACTGATTGGCCCAGTTTAATTAGTTCGCCACAGTAATTTGTGGCCATGCAAACGTTTACTTATGCATTTGAGCTGTTCGCTCGTTATGCTCCATAAGGACACTTTAGGCGAATTGTCGTTACTTACAGGGAAATGAATTTTTTGTAGGCTCATTACGCTGCTCGACAGTCAGATTGACCGCAAACAACCTTTTTCGACATTTTTCGCCCTCAGCTGAAAAATGGTCATCTCATGGAATTACTTCAAACATCATTGATTTCTTGTTATTCTATGCGGCTGTATTGAATTGCCCATATGCCAGACAGATATTGACCACTCTGAAAATAGCCAGAAGAAGAAGAAGAAATAACGTACATACGAATATATGAAAACAACAATGAACTGAAAGGAAATGCCAGCAAGCACACATCAACGTAATAGCTCAGATGCCACACAAACACACACACAACAGTGTGTGTGTGTGAGCGTTGGGTGTGCGGCTATCGGTTGTCTATGAATCGATTGTATGACATTATAGACAGCAGATTCATGTGGGCTCTTGATGGGTTTTCTTTTTCGTTTTTGCTTCACTGAACTCGAATGACTCTTGTGCGGTAGTTTTGCAATTTTGCACAATGTACGAACAGACGGACGAACTGACGAACGGCGCCGGCGGCAGTGAGCGGCAATGTTAAAGGACGGCAAAATTGCTATCATTGAAAATGAGAGCAAGTGGAAATAAATTTGACAACATAAAAGTTGCTCGAGTGTTTGCTATGCGTTTGACTGATTTGTTGAGTGGCGATAGACGATCGATAAAACTTGGGACACAAAACATAGACAAACTTTAAAGTCAACAAAACGCGCTTAAGGGGGTGAAATTTAAGGAATTTAAATTGATGAATGGGTTGTAAATGAAAATAAACTTTAGAATGCACAGTTTAAGGTAAAGGAAACGATTTACAATAAATAAGGACTATGATTTTTTTAATTTTATATTTTTTTTAATTTTTTAGTGCAATGATTTATGCTGCTCCACTGTAGTCGTTACTGAGAATTTTCATAGTTTCGTTTATTTATTTTTTGAAATTTTTTAGCTCAATAGTTGAAAGCAGCAACTATTACAATTTGTGTTAAATTAAAGCAAAAAAAAAATGCCACTCAAATTTACTCTCTGGCTACATGGAGTTAAAGTTTTTTCGCTGCTGCAACGCTGCAAATAACCAAATATTAAAATATTCACATAAAAAGGAATCAACACTTTGTCGGAATTTGAAATGTGTAAAAGCCAAAGTAAACATTGAAACGCAGCGTGAAATTTATTCGACCATTAAATGTTGATTTTTCGATTCCTTCCACACTGCGATTTCTTTCCTCTCTGTTCCTTTCGTTTTCACTGGACGCCAACTTCGTTTACCTTTTCATTTAACACGTTCAAGTGCAAACAGGTTGGCGAATGGCCACAAGCTGCTGACATTCAATGGCGCAGGACTTGGCGCGCTCAAGTGCTAACAATTTTTGGTCAAGTTCACTGCTATGTTGTTGTGATTGTTGTTGTTGTAACATTTAAAACGAGCTTTAATGCGTTTGTAATTGTTGCGTTGTAGTAGACTTTTAGGTTAAGGCGAACGTTGTGGCTCAGTGGTCGATTTATAGGATCACAAGTTAGAGCATCGCGGGTTGAAATGCCTAACTAATAAAATAGTGAATAAAGAGTACTTTGGAAGAGGCAATGTCCAAAATAAACATTTAATTGTAACAATCTTAAAGCTCTTAATACGTCATAGTTATTTATGTAGTTCGTAATGGTTGAGGTTATTGCCGGAAAAAGATTAATTCTGACTTGAGAGGTTTTTTTTACAATTCGGGTAACACAATGAACCTTATTGGCCTCTCAACTTGCTGGCTCAGAAAGAAGAAGAACGCTGACAAGAGGAGCTTTCTACAACTCGGGCAGCACAATGGGTAAGGTCCATTGGTCTTTAATTATAGTAAATCTCTCAATTCGCTGGATCAGGAAGAAGAAGAATACTGACAAGGTGAGGTTTCTACAATTCTTTCCACAATTCAAGGCCTTACTGTCCTCGGAGTGATCAAGCTGGACCGGCAGACTACCTACAATTAACCTAACCTCTAAAATAGTTTTGCATTTTCTAAAAATTTTAATTTAGCAGCATTTCTTTCTTAACACTTGAAAGACCATTGCGGTCATTAATACTAAAGAAAGAACAGATATTTAAAAATTAAAAATCGTCAAGTATTTGTTTTTCTTTAGTATATCTGTCAACTTTTGCTTTGATGACATTTATTTTTTATTGGGCTCTACAATTAGATTCACACGGGGACTTAACTATTATAAGTTTTTTAAGAAAATAATTGCAATGTAACTATTACAATGCAATATAAATTTTATTTTTTGAATATAATTATTATTTGCGACAATTACGTTGCGTAATAACTGTTATGGGAAACAAACACACCACCTGGAGACCACCTGAACTATTTTTCAATGGGAAATATTTATTTTTTTAATATTCAACATTTTTCTCATCAACTCAAGCAGAGCTGGCAATTTATGAAAAAAAGTATTTAATGAAGGTTTCGTGTTTAAGGCTTTTTATTTTTTTGGGGGAAGTTTTGAGAAACTTTTGGTGTTTGTAGACCCCCCCTATTTTTTAATGAGAAATATTTTCCCAAAAGACAATATGGTATTTTTTTTAATACTTTACTCAATACAAGCTTTTTATGAAAAATTTTTCCGAAAAACATGAAAAAGGGGGTAAGGAAAGGGGAAGGAGGGTTCGTGTGTACCCAAAAAATGTTCACACGTTCAATGCAAACAACTTTGTCTTGGACATCAAAGTTCTATCTCTTCAAGTTGTTGTACTTTCCGTGTAAAAGTCTATAGGGACCCCTTTAACCGTTATGTGCAAATTACAAAAAACTCAGACGTGCTGGACTATTACTTTGTGCGGCAAAAATGATCAGTATGACGTCCTCTTTTAGAAATATACGGTCGTTACTCTGTTGCACTCAAAAAGTTTAAAATTGTTGCACTGTGTTATTATTTTGGAATTTTTTTTGTTTACGTTGCTTCATAACTTTGCTTCATGACTTTTTTATTTACGTTACCGGTAACTATTATTTTGAGAACATTTTTTTTACGTTGCTTCATAACTTTATTTATGATTTTTTGGTTAGTTACGTTGCTGATAACTTTTATTTGAAAGACAAATTTTTTACGTTGCTTCATAACTTTTATGAAACAAATTTCTTTTTACGTTGCCTTACCACATTTTGAGTATGAATTGATTTTTAATATTTTAGTTGTTGGTGGAAATTAGGTTTCTGCAGTTAATTTGCGTTTGTCAATTTAAAACAATTAAAAATCAATTCATATCCAAAATGTGGCAATTCAACGTAAAATTGTTTTTTTTTTCAAAATAATAGTTATCGGCAACGTAAATGAAAAAAAAACAATCATAAATAAAAGTTATGAAGCAACGTAAAAAAAAATGTCTCAGAATAATAGTTATCGGTAACGTAAATGAAAAAAGTCATAAATAAAAGTTAAAAGCATTAAAAGCAGAAGTAAAAAAGCATTGTAAAAAACAAAAATCCCAAAATAACAATTATCGACAACGAAAAAATATTTATTTCTCATAACAGTTACTATGCAACTCAAAAATATTTATTACATGATAATAGTTATAGGCGACGTAAAAATTTCTTATTGGGAATAATTATTATTATAAAGCAATAATTATAGAAATTTCTTAAATTAGGGCAATTTTTTTATTCCCAAAAATATGGATAATAATTATTTTAGGTCTCTGGTTTCACAATTAAGGTTCTACACTTACAATTAATGTTTGTGGAACATATTAAAGAAGATTTAGTTGAAAAGCTGTTTTGATTGATGATTTCGTATTCAGGATTTTCACCGAAATTCCCATATTTTTGGAAAGCCTACGCCCACAACTGTTTATAACTTTTTTCCTCGCAACTCAACTCGTCGGCCGTCATTCCATATATTTCAATTGTAGCTGCCAAGACAAATGTCGGTTGTTGTTGTTGTTGTTGTTGTTGTTGTGCGGCTGTGTTATATATGGTTAAAGTTTTTCCTATTACTCAGCCATAAACGCATTAAAACTTCAAACTGCAACAGTAACAAAAACAAAAAACAAAAACAAAAAACAACCACATATTACCGGCGAAAAAATAAAACCGACACGATGGAATCAAGAAAGAGCAATAAAACTATGATAAAGTGCACCAGCGCCACAACGGTCAAAGTCATTAATAGAATTTACGCTCAGACAATAACAACGACAACAAAAACAATGCAAGAACAGTTTGGTCCAAGCACCTAATCAAACTTTTTGTGCGACTTCCGCTTGACGCGCTGCGTCACCGTCACCGTCGCTGCCAGCCACCGACCGGCCCCGCTGAGAGGTGGCGGTGGCAGGTGGCAAAAGGCTCCTTTAAATGGCTGACATTAAGTTGAACAACAACGTCATAAAAGGCGGAAATGATGGTCATCGTTGGGCGGGCACACGCGCCGCCACATTCTTCCTCGGCGAGTGGCTGAGTGTAAAGTGTGACGTTGCGGAAGTGTGGACTTGGATTAATGGGTGAGCCGGAGATGAGGGGCGACGATATGTCGGGAACGTTGCTGGCAGCGCAACGAAGGTGCAGACAGCAGGAAATGCGGGAGATGTCATAATAACTTTCGAGGATACACGGGCGACATCTGCGACCTGTGTGTGTGTGTGTGTGTGTGTGTGTGTGTGTTCCTTCGTTTTAGTTTGCCAACTGAAATTAATTAAATTACCTTTCAAATTGGACATGAGCTTTACACATGGCTAAAAAACAACAAACCCCAACAACAACAACAACAACAATATCAAGAAATATAAGCAACTAGAATAAAAACAAAACATGACAGACATGAAATAGTTACAACGAGAACGCAAAGCAACACGGACAGTAAAATCAGAGCGTTTTACAGAAAAATAACGTATGACACTTTGAGTTTGCATTTACATGACTGAGACCGTTATTCGATACACATATGTACGTGTGTATGTGTCAGTGTGTGTGCTCATCTACCCAACAGCCAAATTAGTGGGTTGGTGGTGCCGCTGGCTCTATGGAAAAGTTGCTCTTCAACTATGATACAAGTCCGCCATTTTGTTTATTTAATTCGGGCAACAATAACAGCAAACAATTCCGGCAACATATGCGCATAATTTGCTGCATATTAGTGAGGTTAAATCGCCAAGAAGTTTTTCAACGCACGCACAACAACAACTTAATACAGTGTGTGCGTGTGTGTGTGTGTGTGTGTGTGGTGGGAGGAGTCCAGCGTTCTACATCAAAACGTGTGATTTATGTGCTGTTAAAATGGCCACTGCCAAAATTTATGGCCACAAATTTTGCCATGACACAATTTTGTCAAATTAGCACAAAAGTTCTGCCCCACACAACAACACACCCTTAATTATGAATTAATGATAAGCGGCGCACATTGGGAAAAAAACAGGCAAAAACGCTCGCATTGGAGCAAATTCAAAAGTTGCGAATCTGAATTTTTTTTTTACTTGTCGTAATATTGATACACTAACCAGATAGAAAATCAACTTTTCAAGTGCCTTCATCCCATGACCTTGAATTAACGGCCTTTCAAAGTTGAATGTTTTATTATATTATTTTCACTTATAGCAAAATATCGTTAACAAGGCTGTCTTCAGATGCCTGTAGAATCTATATTTTTTAATGAAATCGCATAATTTTTCACATGCGAGATTACGATATTTAACCAATTAATATGTAAAAAAATTTTATTTAAAAAATGTTTATTTTCACAGAAAAAATCATATCTAACCTTTGCCTCATGTTTTGATAAAAATGAGTAAAATCGGGATTTTCTCTGGACTGCAACTTTTGAGATTCCAAAGGATTGCAAGAAATACTTATACACTGAATAGGTGGGGCATTCAGCTAAATGATGGTACCAAACTTATCTGCGGAGTCCTGCGTCAGCGTGAATGCGAGCAATTTTCGCATGCCAACCCAAGCACTTTTTGTACTCAGCACTGGTGAGCAACGATATATTTTTAATTGCTGAGCAAAAACTATAACGTATGATAAACAGCAAGGCTGGTATTGAAAGGAATAAATATGTATTTAAATATATAGAATTGAGATGTGTACATATATATCGCATTGATTTATTTATGTCCGTCCGTAAATATCCAACTTCCAACTCGTCTGTTTGATGGAAGGTATTCATAATAAGTACCTAGCTGTAGAAAAAGTTGAGACACGAAACTGAAATTTGGTAAAAAAAACTTTGGAAATCATGAGAACAACATATTGCCTAAAATGGGCGTGGTTTGCCCATTTTTTAACAGGGTTGCCATATAAAATTCTTTTTTCAAAATATACCTTCCTCCCTTATACATACTAAGTCATTATTTTAATTTATTATTATTATTAAGGTAAATGCGCCTAATTCCGTGCTAGTCCCCAAATCCGTGCTATCCTGGCAAGCGAAGTTTAACATGCAACGTTCTGGGAAGGATTAACAGGAATAATCGAGTTGGGAAGTTGTACATATTTCAAGAAAGAGTTTGCCTACTTTTATTAAAATGGGCGTGGCTATGTATCACATAATTAAAATTTTTTCGTCTAAAGAGGATTTTAATACATGACAACAAAATTTTAGCCTCTTTTATATTCTTAAAAATAAAGTCTGTATGGAGAGTAGGCGTGGTCGTGGGCGAATTTTTTTTAAATTTTTGGAATAAATCATCTTCTACTTATGGGAAACCGTTATGCGAAAATTCAATCTTTTATCTTTTTTATTTCCGAAGTTATTAAATTTTTCGTTATACATTCGGAAACCATAAACCGTGTGCTGCGAAAAAGTGCTCAAATTAAAAAACGCTAAAACACGTGTAACTTTATTTTTGATATTCTACGAGAATCAGTTATCAAAATCTTGACTTTTTTTTTTGCTTCTGATTATGCATATTTCTAAAGCTCTTAACTTCCGACAGTAGGGTACCAGCTCCTGGTAGGTAAAATTAAAAAAAAAATAACTATACAATTCTCTGAGAAAATCTGAAGATAATAGCGAAATTTCAGTTCTCTAGTGTAAAACCTATAGATTCTAGACCTCAAAACAGGCGATGCGAGCGTTTTTGCCTTTATTTTCCCAATGTGCGGCGCTGAAGCTGATTGCGAACAACATTGCTGACAATGAAGCCGGATTTTGCGCAGCGATTAAACATGCATTACGCAGCGATCGCGATCGCCGTTGTTGGCATATTTGAAATTGAACGAAATAAGCAAATGTGATAATAATTTGGCAAAACTTTTGAATTTTTAACAAAATCAATTTATATATAAAATGTTTGAATAGTTTCAAAGCGCAAAATGATGACTGAGAAGATTAGTTATGGAAATTGAACAATAACTAATTTTACATATGTATATTGTTGGAAATAATATAACTTGTAGAGGATTTTCAACGGCCATGTCCCACAGTGGCGCACACAGAATTTCATTTTTGCTAGAACTTTGAGTTCAATTAAACACAAAAATTGCTGGTGCAAAATATGGTTTCGAATGGTATTCGGCTCAAAATTTGTTAATAGGGTTTCTAAGGGGATCGGTAGGAGTAAATCTTTTTCGAACAAATTACTGATTCTTTGGGCAAATAATCATTTCGGTAGCAAATTCTCAGTGAGACTGAGACAAATCTGAACCATGATTTGTGGTCTAACGGGTTACTGTTTAATTGGCACCCACGCAAGAAGGTTGGGGCTCTTTTTGAACGACCTCTGTCGCATCTGTACGACACCTTCTACCTTCTACCTTCATGAGAAGCTCAAACTGTTTGAATGAGTGAGCCATCGTATGCTCGACTGAATTTGGTATCACTATTGGCCTTCATGGTTTATTTAGGCTCCGCCAGCCACACCTGCCTACCTTTGGCAAATGCTCAATATTTCTCGATATTGTTGCTGGATTCATTAAAATATTCATACTTTCCTTTACTAGTTTCCTATGTTTATGAAAACCACAAAAATCTGCCCGCCTTGAACAGCAGCCTTGACCGAAATCCTGCAACGAACTATTGCGAAATGTTCCATAGGTGAAGAAGTATAAACTCACTCACATATAACTATGATTACAACTTTGAATATACATTCATTCATATGCAAAAAATCACTATCATATTTAAAGCTTTCATGCCTCATGAGTCATGACGTTCCTATTAAACAAAATTTTCCAAAGTCCATCTTGCTTAGTCGCATTAAATGTCCGTTTGAATAATAAACGCAAACTATTCGAATTGTTCTCATTCGAGTTTTATATCAAACTGACACTGGCAGTGAATAGTTTTTCTCTGCTCGTTAGGCGATTATTTGCTCAATAAAAGTTTTATGCATAACTTAAAAACACTGATTGGCATATTTAGAGCAGAAATTAAATGTCTACATGGTATTTCACGAAAGCATATACAAAATTTAATGACAAGCATTTTTTGTTTAGAAATCAGCAATTCCGTTGCAGCAATATTTGCCAGTGTTGCCATGCGTATTTATTGTACGCATTGGTTCAAGGCCGCTATTCAGCATCGATGCTGATAACTTTCACGCTCCGCTTTAGTGTGAAAAATTTAATTTTCCTGCTGCAACATGAAATCGAAATTGAATATACAACTTCGATTCGGTGCACATTCGGCGCGGAAATACGCGCGGAAATGGCGTCGGCGTTGGCGGCATTTGCAGCTCAACTGGCGTAAAGTCATAATGGCCAACAATAATGGCCGACAATGCAGCGGAAACGTTGCACCGCGTCGCGCAACAAAAGCGCCAGCCAGGGCGGCACAACTGTCGACACTGTTGTCGAGTGTAATTGCGACACTGTCATCGTGATTACAAGTACAACACTGGCGTCGGCAATGGCAACGGCAACAGCAGCGGCAGCATTGTCATTGCTGCAGTCATTGTTGCGATTGTGGTTGTTATTGTTGTTGCATTGCAGCAATAAAATCAAAGCACAAAAAATGTGCACTGCACAAATTGCTGTATTGATGGCGATTGTTGCGTTGTGCAGTGGCGGCAATGTTGGCAACAATGGCGTCGATTGCGGGACTTTCAACGGGCGCGCAATTATGAACCGTTTTGGCAGTGGTGCAGCAAAAAAAAAAAAAACACAAAACTCGAAGCACCAGGAATTGAAAATAAACAAAAGCTCCAGTGCGAGCAACGAACGAACGAACAACTGAATGAACTTATGCGCCTTTCAAATGCAGTGAATGGCGGTATTCATGATCGGTGGCAATACGCTGAAAGAAGCCAGCTTTAAATAAACATATTGAATCATATTGTTACCGATCTCACTAAGTTAGCTAGGAATTATCTGTATTTTGGCATACATTTTAATGGGTCATGGGTCTGTTAAAGAGTTTTCTAAGCGCAAATAAAATAATAAATAAATAGTGACAAAAAGTTGTATATAATGCAAACCACTTGTTTTGCTATTATCTACTGAAAACTTTTTCTTTTGCTATGTTGTCACAGATCGTGAATACCGCCAATTTGAATATTGAAAACATTGCAGCTGAAAGTGAATTCGTGCGGGCGCTATGGTGCGAACTAACGACACATTCGTACCTTTTGTTGTCACGGTTCTGTTAAATGTTATTCGGAATTTTGTTGTTCCTTTGAATGTTTTGTGTTTTTATACGCTCCATTGTGGTTTTGGGGTGTTCACAATTTGATTAACTTGGCTCATTAGTTTGTAAAGCTTAGAGAGAAACGTTGCAGTATCTCCAGGAGAATCGATTTAACTCTTTCGCTAAGAATTTTGAAAGCCTTTTGTATATATTTGATTTTCTACTTTTTGCAGATTCTTTGCCTGAGTTTATAATATAAATCACGAGTTTCAGGGTCAATTGAACATGCTGTGCTACATCAGAGCTATGTCGTAGTGAAAGGGTTAAGTAACAAAACAATGCATTTCCTTATGTCTGTTCGTGTGTTAACCGTTCTTGAAAAGTTGAATATTTAGAGATGACTTTTAATCAGGGACATAACAGTTATAACCAGGGAAAGGATTTTATGGAAATTGCCTTTTTTGTTTGCTGCTAGATAGAGCATTTCTGATTGAAAATGAGCACGAATTAGGTCCTCCTGATTAGAAATATACCATTTTCATTTTGAATTTCTTTGCCTCAAAAAGGCAGTTTGCCTTTTTCACCCATAAATGCCTTTTTTATTGCCTATTTTACCTATAAATGCCACAAAATGCCTTTTTCAAGATTTGTCGAGCGCCTTTTTATTTTTCTTTCGTTTTTAATATTTTCCCCCTTTTGTTTCGCAAAAATACCTTGAAACTAAAAAAAATTAAGTAGCAACATTGCAATTTTGTTAACTTATCGATGCTTTTACACTGATTTGATCATTCCTAAGCCGTTATTTTTTGTTGTACAGTGGAAAATTTAACGAAAAAATTTAAAGAAAAAAATATGCCAAAATCAAAAAGTTCGGTTAGCAGACAAATTTTATTTATTTTTTTGTGATACAAGTACGGCTTTTATGTTTTTATATGAGAAGTTAATATATGAATTTAAAATATGTGCCTACATTTAAATTAAAATATCTTAGTTTCAGTTTTTAAACTATCTTTGAAAATCTTGATGTTCCTTTTCTTTTACAAAAAACGAGGTATAAATATTGTATGTTACAAACGTCAGATGAAATAAAATTATTAAAAAATACATACCGTTTCCCCCTTTTTTAGATTTTGTAGTATTTTTTTCGTATTTTTAAATGCCTGTTTTTGCCTTTTTAACAGTTTTTAATGCCCTATTTTGCCTTTTGATGCAGTTTTTAGTGCCTTTTTCTGCCTTTTTGGCAATTTTAAGCGCCTTTCCGTGCCTTTTTGCTATTATATTTTGCCTTTTTTATAGGTTTTTAGGTCCTCAAAATCCTTTGCCTGGTTATAACGTTTTTAAAAACAAAGTTGGAAAATAACTGTTTCACTGTAACAAATATTTTAATTGTTACATAGGTATAATTATTATTTTGAAATAATTATTTTTACATCTATGTATAGGGTGTTTTTTTTAGAGGTTTGTTTTTCGAATAGAGATAAAACTGGCATTTTGTGGTCAAATCTGGCAACTCGAATGTCATTTATGTTCAGTTTGGTTTGCCATTTCATCATGAACAGGTTGACAAAAGAACAATGCTTGCAAATCGTGCAAATTTATTTCGAAAATAATGGTTCAGTTCGCGAAGTTTACCGCAAGCTCCGTCCATTTTATGGTCGACATAATCGTCCATCAGAGCAATTAATTCGGTTAACCATGGGTCGTTTTCGCACTACGTTTACTCTATGTGATAATACGCATCCGCAGAGACGTCGAACAGTGCGCACCGAAGAAACAATTGCCCCTGTAGAGCAAAATGTTGAAGAGGACCCAGTCAGAAGAGGAGTCAGTTACCGTTAATGGAGACCGGTATAGAGCCATGATAACCGACTATTTTGTTCCCGAATTGGATGGCATGAATGTGGATGAGTTGTGGTTCCAACAAGACGGCGCTACATGCCACACAGCGCACGTCACAATCGATTTATTGAAGGAAACATTCGATGAGCGCATAATTTCGCGGAATGGACCTGTCAATTGGCCACCAAGATCGTGTGATTTGACACCATTGGATTATTTTCTTTGGGGATATGTGAAGTCGCTCGTCTACGCCAACAAACCAGAAACGTTAGGGGACTTGGAAGCCAACATTCGTGGCGTTATTGCCGACATACGGCCCCAAATGCACGAAAAAGTGGTTGAAAATTGGACCTGTAGAATTGGCTTTATTCGAGCCAGCCGCGGCGGCCACATGCCCGAAATCATATTTAAACATTAATGGCATAAAATTATCCTTCCAATAAAGCCAAATTGATGGACATTAAAACGATTTTCTTGTGTTTTATTTCAATTCGAAGTTCTATACCTCTAAAAAAAACACCCGATATAACTATTATTCGTGACAAATATTTTTTTCTGTTGCCTAATAACTATTATCAGCAAGAAATATTATTTCCATTGCTCGGTAACGGTAAAAATCGCGAATCCAAAATCGAATCAATGATTAAATTTTGTATTGTCCAGTACCCGTCCCGGTAGAAGGTGCAAGACTCAGGGAAGTCCTTAAATGTGATGGATACCCAACTCTGACAACGAATTTATTTATGACACTCATACGCCACGTTAATTATAATTAAATGACACTCATACGCCACGTTGCGCTGCGCAATAAAATTCACATATCGCAATTACACAGTTTGAATGTATTTTTTTTGGATTGGTGTCTTAAGCAAATTTGTTGGTCGTTAAAATGTCTACAAACTTGCCGAAGACAGTAAAGCGATATTCGGAACGATTTAGGACCTATTAGAATTTCAACGTTCGAAGACTTAAGCGACGAACTCGACTAAAATGAGCAAACTTCAAAGTCGGATTTCTCTTAAACTAGCCAAATGGCTGGTGGATCTCAACTCAGTATACCTATAGAAAAGTCGCTCAGTAGGTCCCCCCCATGTCTGAATTTTCGACTTACACAGTGTTATTGTCCAACATTTATAAATATCTCTTGAAAATGGGCAACGTTTTCGAATTTTCAAAAATTCATAACTGTTATTTTGGGTCTCTGCTTTTAATACAGACACTGTAGGTGTTTCAACTAAGACCTGGTACTCCACAGGGGCGTGGTTCCTTTACTTTTAAGCATGTTTGCCAAATACACTTAACTCAAATATTAATCAAATGCTTCATTGACCTACCTAATTGATCTGATATATTCCTTTAATTCCTTGGCCCAACCCCCACATTTGGTTGTCTTGACAACAGTGAATTAGTAGGAAATGGTGTAGTAGTGGGAAATGGTGAAAATAACATAAAGTTTATGTAGATATTAATACATTTTTAATCATCAGCAGAGCTGCCAACTTTGTCATTGTTGTCTTAAGTGACATTTGGTTATTCCGCAGTGAGTGTAGGGCACGCACAAGTAGTTCGAAACCGACTGACACACACCTACTTCTTGCTAGTTTTTAGTCGCATTTTCCACGGGCCATGTCACGCATTGGTGGCGCCAAAGTGTCCCGCTCGCACAAAGTTAACTAATGCGAAATCGAAGGGCCACAATGGCAAACAAAACAAAAAACAAAAATGAAAAACGCGAAAACTTTCATCGAAGTTGGCAAAAGTGTGGCAGAGCATTTAGTAGAGCAACCGATAACACGTTTACGTGCAGATCGCATTTATTTACGTGTGTGTGTGTGTGTGAGTGTGTGGCCGGAAAACACAAGCGACGCGCATGAAATTGTGTTGACCGCACAGGGTGGCAACGCTTAGTTGTGCAGTTTTGTGTTGGTCAGTTGAACGTTGTTCACTTTTTCAATTGTTCGTTGTAGTTTTTTGTGTGCTAATTTTCCTGTCTTTTCTCTTTTGGTTTAACTGCACGTTTGGCTCAACTCGGTTGGGGAATTTTTCAGATATTTCAGTTGCCTCACAGACACACACACACACATGTATACACTTCATGAGTTTGCGCAAGTGATTCCGCGTGTTGGTGAGCTTATCGAGTTTTGTGGTTTATGGAGTGAAATATCGTTGAGAATATTTGCGTGCAGAATTTTTCAGGAATTTGGGGTTTTCTGTTGTGTGTGTGCAATCAAAAATTTGAACGAAGATAAAATTGAGCGTTTCATTTAACGATTCTTGGAAATTTGTTGACGCATAATTTGTCTATGCATCACTAAAGTTTGAATGTAGTAAAGCTGCAAGCTTAGTTTTACTTCAGAATTGTAATCATTTTCTTAAAAGTGCTCCAAAATTTCTGTAATGTGTTCGAAAAAAGAAAAATGATGCAAAATGTTAATGCTGGCATATAATTTTTTCTGGATTTAATTGAATTTTTGTGATTGAACTTAACACTAGAAAGACAATTGCCGTCATTTTGATGGTTTTTCATTTTTAAATACCTGTATTTTCTTTTGCATTTATATCAACTTTTGCTTTGATGACTTTTATTTTTTTATCGGGTTCTACAACTAGTTCTACAATTAGGGTTCTACAATTACAATTAACCAACTCCGATGTGTAATTTTCGAGATATCAGCGGATATAACATATAGTCTTTGTAGGTAAGGATAACTTGCGGTCTTTCTAGGTCTAGAATTATCTGCAGAGTTGAAGAACCCTCGGTGTCCTCGAAGACCAGCAATAGTTCAACAGCTTCAAGTAGTGCACATAGAGAAGGAAACTGCATACACAACCGTCTTGCAGGCCTTAGGTGCCCCAACAGGGATAGCAATTCAACCTAACCTAATTTAATCCAAGAGTAACTTTTGGAATACTACATCTATCATGGCTGTAAACACATTTATTTCTTTCTACACAGTCTAAATACACATTTTTTATATAAAACATTGTTTTTGTAAACACTCGACTACAGTTCCACATGAAAGCGTTGACAATTTTCTAATCTTTTTCAGTTCTGTTCCATGTGCAATTAACTGCTGCAAGAGTAACAGCCATGAAATTTGGCAACACACAGAAAACAAACACGAATTGCAATTAACTATTTGCGTTGTGAAGTTGTTGTGGCCACATTGAAGCGCAACACGCCAAGGAAAGTTGCGCGTCGAATGCGTAAAGGAAACATTGCGCGGCAGTAATCTGCAATGCCGGCTGGCGCTGCACTTTGCTGCAATTAATGCGCACATTTGCTTGCAGAGCACTACGGCGAAATTACAGCGGCCAGCTAAATGATGGCGGCAAAAAGGCGTCAAGTCTTTCGGCGCAAGTGGCAAAAGTGGTGAAAACTTTGCCTAAACTTTGCCAGCGCCAACCAACCATTGTGCTCGAACAGCGCCAACAGCAACATTACTCAAATGGCAACAGCAAAAACAACATGAACAGCAGTGTCGCGTCATCGTGATCAGCAGCTGCAGCAAAACGACTAACGCGCGGCATTAGCAACAGCAGCAGCCACTCACTGCTTGCGTGCGCTCTTCACTTTTGCTGGCAACAACTGGCAACTGTCAGCCACTTCCGTATCGTATTTATGTACATTTCTCAAAGTTTATTTTCATTTGTGCTTTGCGCATTTCCTATGGCGCCGCACAGCTGCTTGGCGGCTGTAGAACGCTGCGTGTATGCGTAGAACTTTTCATATGCATTGCAGTAGCGCCAACAAAACTTGACTTGAAATTTCTTGCATGAGAAATTTATTATTAAATTTGCACAAAGCTTAACTTGCTTCGAACAAATTCACACACACATACAGAGACAGAGTTATAGGTTTGTGCGTGAGATGTGAGTATAAAACTGACCGAGCGTATATTTGTGCCCAGTAGGAAAATTCTAACTAAGTGCGTAATCGCTTTAATGATTGTGAAGTAGATGAAGAGTGGACACTAACATATAGTAAAATATTATAAAGATTATATGGCCGATCACATCTATTTGTTTAGTTCTTACTTGGTTTGATTCTGAAATCTCAACTAATTTGAAAGTTATTGTGTGCACTTCAATCATTCTGCTCATTGGAGTCTTCAAAGGACAAGAATTGACTCTGTCTCTCTTCCTCATTGATGGCTACGGAAGCTGTTGTGATGTAGTAGCAATAAGGAAGATAGAATCTTACCTATGCAGTTATTCAGACCTACAAGAATACAGCTGTCGTTTTTGGGGATCTAGGTTCCTGTCTAGTGTGGGAAATATCGGAACTGTTGAAATTCAATAGGAGTTCGAATTGGTTCAATGATTGAAATTGGTGTTAAGAGACATTTGAATAGTCATCCAGCTACTCAAAGCGACTCACAATGGGCTTTTTCAGTCCATGGAGTGGAACAACCTTTGCAATCTAACCTGCACTATAGTTGGTATTATAAGTTTGACAGACGAACGACAGATACGAATATGGCCAGAGATAGGTAGACGCACGTACGGTTGATAATGGCTAAAGTTCTTAGAGACCTGGATCTACCGAAATACGGGTCGTAGGAAGGAAGGGATCGACGGTTGATGGTTCAAGGTGTAGTCAACATTTGGATGCTCTAAAAGATAGGCAGATGCGCGAACAGTTAAATATGTCTAAACCAATGTCCTTGAAAACCTGGTTCTACCGAAAAAGGGATCGTAGAAAGACTGCTGTGGACTTGAGGCAATGATTGAATTACATATCGATTATCTCGATGGTCAAGGAAGTGGTCAATGATAGGTGGCTGCGCGAACAGTTAAATATGGCTAAACCGATGTCCTTGGAAACCTGCCTCTACTGAAAAAGGGGTCGTAGAAAGACTCCTGTGGACTTGAGGCAAAAATTGAATTATCAAATAGTCAAGGAAGGTCCACATTTGGATAATATTAAAGTACCTCAAAAGGTGAAATGGTATTATCAAACATAGCCAATGCACTGACAGATGCGCGAACAGTGAAATATGGCTAAACCAATGTCCTTGGAAACCTGGATCTACCGGAAAAGGGATCGTAGAAAGACTCCTGCGGACTTGAGTAAGTAAGTAACTGAGTTACTAAAATAAAAACATATGGCAACAGTTAATCAAATTTTATTTTTGGTTTTTCATATTTTAAATAATATTTTCTCCTCCATATTATTTTGAAATATGTACAACAACCAATGTCACTCGAAACAACGCCCGAAAGCGTACAACACCAACTCCAATGCAAACTGGTAAATGTTAGTTTTGCATGCGCGAGATTTATGTGGCATACCTTTAGCCTCCAAGTTACTAGTTACATTGTAGAACACAAACGTCAGAAATGCTGCCAACACAACTGTATCGAGTTAATAATGTTGGTCAATTGAATTTATTGCAAATTCACTGCGTTCATTCTGCAGCCGCTTGTCACAGCATGTAAATGCCGACCGGCGACCACACCCACACATTAAACGCAGCCACAGAGGCGTACTTGTAAATTAGGCAAAGGCACTTATAATTTATAAGCGAACGACATGGCGCGCAACCGCAGCTAATAAGCTGCCAATGCCGACAACAATGCATTTAAATTATGATTACAAATTGCGGCAGCGTTTTAGGCGTATTTGCGCTACGCCAGCTGCACGAGTGCCAATAATATTTAGTGCGCCGACCGACCGACGGACACTTGAACAAGGCAAACAGCGATTTGCAAACAGCGGCCGAATGTGTGCGCGAGTGCGAAGATTATGTCAAATGCCACGAGGTCGCATTAAAATTAAAAGGGACCACCAATTGCGCGCGCCACATACCACACACACACACACACACACACACACAGTCGAGAGAGAGAGAGAGAGACTCTTAGTGAAAAGACGTGCCTATCAGTCGCTCCGACAAAAAACCAAACAAACAAGTGATATAAAAGTGCAAGTGAGACAAAAGTGTGTAAATCGTTATACGAAAGCAGTGTGAGCAACATAGCCAGCACACCAAGTGACTAGTCTGGTGGAAGTGGTGAAAAAAGTGTTTTTCTATCCGACCGGCCGTGCAAATTTCTTCTTTGCCGACGCGTTCGCCGCGGTCGCGAAACTCGCCGCACGAAAAAAGAGCGGGAAGAAAACAGCTGATCTCCATTGACAGATCGGTGGTCAGAGTGAAACAGAACGCTCAAGTGAGAAAAGCTCACCAAAGCGAGTACACCAACCCTGTGTGCACAGTGCGAGCTTATAGCAAGGTCACAAACCATAAAAGCTCACGGTGCAATTGTGCTTTGTAAACTCACCACACCAGTGAGACGCTGTGATTGGCTGCGGCGAACTTCAAGACACAACCGGTGTTGCTCAGCCATTTTTTCTACTACGAGCTGAGCAGCGACCAATCAGAAGCCGAGTAGCGTAGCAGTACCCAAATGAGCGTCAACCGATCGCCCCAATCGGGGCGAAGCACCGAAAATGGCGGAAACGCAACGCCGCTCATTGGCTCTAAGGCGGGCAATAGCACGGTAAGGCAAATTGAGGGGCGCTTTACAGAACGGGGTAGCAAAATGGCGGCAAATGATCTTTCGGCAGCAAACCCTTTCAAGAGCAGTGCGAAACTGGCACGATCACCCACTCGCAGGGATGAAAGGGCAAACTCATCACCGCCTAACCTACAACTAGAACAGAGCGGCACTCCAACCTCAATCGGTGGGCAAGCAGCGCAAACGCCATTGAGCCAGCGCGAACACGAGCGAACGGCGCTGGAAATGGGCGACGTAACAGAGATACTGGCAACAATGGCCAGAAAAATTGCAGAGCTCCAAAAGATGATGGAGGCACAGAGGCACGTAAACCAGCCGATGAAGAATCTTGCTATCGGCATAGCAAAGCTGCGTAAGTGCGTTGCCGACAAAATTGGGACCAGCAAGACAACAACAACGGAACATAGCACGCAAACAACCGAACAGGTGGCGGAGAAAAACGCCGACAGACAGGGGAAAAGATCGAGGGCGACAAACAACGAGGAGGTCGATCGGATCCTCGAGTACCCGCCACTGCCAAGCACCAAGCGTACGAGGGTGACATCGCCAAAGCAGCAACAAGGCGTAAGTACATCGAACGCAGCAAACAAGAGAGCGACAGGCTCAACAACAACAGAAGTGCAGCAGCAACAACATACAAGCGGCCAAGCGCGGCCATCACTGACACAAGACTGGACAGTGGTTGGCAAAAAGAACGGCAAGCCAGCTAGCGAGAAGAGCAGAGAAACCCGGGTCAGACCAGACGCGCTTATTATCTCTGCAAAGGGAAGTCTGTCCTACGCGGACATTTTGCGCAGAGTAAAAACGAGTGACTCGCTACTTGATCTCAGCGGAAACGTTAAATCCATTCGCAGGACTGCCAAAGGTGAATTGCTGCTGGAACTAAAGCGCGCTCAAGAACACAAAACAGCGGACTATCAAACCGCGCTAGAAGGGTTGCTCAAAGATGAGGTGCAAGTAGCAGCCAAGACGCACATGATCACGGTCCAATGCAGGGACTTAGATGAAATCACCACAGCGGCGGAGATCTGCGATGCGCTGCAGGCGCAATGCCACATCCAACGGCCGGACGATACATCTGTGCGTAGCCTGCGCAAATGTCCAAACGGCACGCAAACTGCCTATATTAGCCTGCCGGCAGAAGACGCGAAAGAGGTGCTGAAAGTGTCACGCGTACGCATTGGATGGGTGGCATGCCGTGTGCGCGAATCTGTAAACGTTAGATGCTGCTTTAAGTGCTGGGGTTATGGCCATTTGGCACAGCAGTGTAAAAATACTGTCAACCGTTCAGCGCTCTGCAGAAAGTGCGGTGAGCCGGGCCATGTAGCCGCCGCGTGCACAAATCAGGAAAGGTGCGCGCTATGCCAAGGCGAACATGCCGCTGGCAGCTTTAAATGTCGGTTTTATCAAGAGGCGTTGAGAGGTGGTTGCCAATGAAAATAGTGCAACTAAACCTTAACCACTGCGCCGCAGCACAAGACTTGCTGAAACAAACTGCCGTCGAGCAGGACTTCGACCTAGCCTTGCTCTGTGAGCAGCACAAAAACATTGATGACCACGGGTGGACAGCAGATGCGGACAATAGGGCTGCAATCTGGGCGCCCAACAACAACAGCAGCTTTCAGTGCAAAATGGCGACGCAGGAACGAGGCTTCACCTGGGTAAAGCTGAACGACGTGTATTTTTTCTCATGCTACGCCCCTCCTAGTTGGAGCAACAGCGACTTCGAGCGCATGCTGACAGCACTTGTCCTGGAAGCGCAGGGCAAATTTCCGCTAGTGGTGGCGGGCGATTTCAACGCCTGGTCAACGACTTGGGGCAGTGCACGTACTAACCGGCGCGGCAAAATACTGCTGGAATGCCTGGCGCCGCTCGAGCTCAGTTTGCTCAATCATGGTGGGCAACACACATTCGACTCCGGCAGAGGCAGATCAACGATCGATCTAACTTTCGCACACAACAAGCTGGCAAGAAACGCAAAGTGGGCTGTTAGCAGCATGTACACGCATAGCGATCACTTTGCTATTATCATGGAGCTAGAGTTGCGTATACGTACACCGCATCAGGTTCGCAAAGCACAGGTCAAGGGCTGGAGGAGGCAGGCTTTCGATGAAGCGATGTTTGAGCTGGTTTGGAGCGAAGAGCAAGTTGAGCCGGATACTGCCACGAGAATGGCGGTCAGCATTACTGCCAAGCTGTCAAAAGCGTGCGACGCCGCAATGCCGAGGCGCACGAACAATCTACTCAAGAAACCGGTCTATTGGTGGAATGACGAAATAGCCAGCGCTAGGAAAATGTGTCACCAGGCGCGCAGAAGGCTGCAGAGAGGCAGGAATCTGCCGACACGAGAAGCGCTGCAGCGCAACTACAAGGCGTGCAAAAAGGCTCTCAAGGTGGCCATCCGCAGCAGCAAGAAGGCATGCTTTAAGGCGCTATGTGACGAGGCAGATGTAGACCCATGGGGCAAAGCGTACAAGGTGGCTATGAGTCGCATCAGAGGACCGAGATCGCCGCAGCCGACCGACCCAACGCTCATGAGCAACGTGGTCGCCACACTATTCCCACCGCAGGATAACCTCGGAATTGTTCCTGAGCAATTGATCGCAATAGGCGACATCCCGGAAGTGACGGCCAGCGAGGTACTGCAAACTCTGGGTAAAATAGACAACAACAAATCCCCAGGGCTTGACGGCATTCCGAACGTGGCACTGAAAGCTGCAATGCGAAGCAGGCCGGAAGTATTCGCTGCCTTATACGATGCGTGCATGAAGGAGGGTGTTTTTCCGGATAAGTGGAAACAGCAGAGGCTAGTGCTACTGCTCAAGCCCGGCAAACAGCCAGATCAACCGTCATCGTACCGGCCCCTGTGTATGCTCGACACAACAGGCAAGGTGTTAGAACGCATCATATGCGACAGACTCCAGTCAACGTTGGAGAAGCCAGGCGGACTGTCGTCACAACAGTATGGCTTTCGAAAAGCGCGTTCTACGGTTGATGCGATACAGGCGGTGATAGGCACAGCGCGCGAGGCCACGAGTGGCAAACGATGGCTTGGGGGCGCGAAAAAGTATTGCGCCGTCATCACGCTCGATATAAAAAACGCATTTAATTCGGCCAACTGGGGTCGTATCATGGACGCTTTGCTAGCACTTGAGGTCCCAGTGTACCTGCAGCGGATCATATCGAGCTATTTTCACAACAGGCTGTTGCTGTACGACACTGACGACGGCGTGCAGCAGTATGCGGTGTCCGGTGGCGTTCCACAGGGCTCAGTGCTCGGTCCAACCCTGTGGAACGTCATGTATGACGGCATTCTCCGCATCGATCTGCCAGATGATGTGAAAATCATCGGCTACGCTGATGATATCGCGATCGTTGCGGTGGCGAAACACACCGACACCCTACAACGTAAATGCAACGACACAATAATACGCGTGAAACAGTGGTTGACTGACGCGAAGCTGGAGCTGGCGGCACACAAAACTGAAGCTGTGTTGCTCAGTACGAGGAAGCGGAGTGAGGTGCTCACCATCACAGTGGGAGACCACGAAATCTCGTCTCAGCCCTACCTCCGATACCTTGGGGTCGTCATAGACACAAAAATGACATTCAAGGAGCATCTGAAAATCGTATGCGAGAAGGCAGCACGCGTGAACGGCGCACTAACGCGCTTGATGCCGAACGTTGGAGGTCCACGCGCCAGCCGGCGAAAACTATTGGCTAGAGTAACGTCGTCAATCATACTGTACGCAGCCCCAGTATGGGCGGACGCGACAAAAACGCGGGAGTACATGAGAGGCATCAGGGCGACCTACCGTTTGAGTGCACTACGGGTTGCTAGCGCCTTTCGCACGGTGTCAGACGATGCTATAGGAGTCATAGCGAACATGCCGCCTATTGACCTGCTAGCCCTCGAGATGCAACGCCTATATAGTGTACCCAGCAAGCCGACGAGCGTCGCGAAAGCTGCGGAAAGGAGCGCCACCATTAGAAGCTGGCAACAGAGATGGGAGCGATCCACCAAGGGGCGTTGGACTTTTGCGTTGATCCCGGACATCGCGCGGTGGGTAGAGCGCAAGCATGGTGAGTCAGACCACAACATAACGCAGCTGCTGAGTGGGCACGGCTGCTTCAAGCAGTACCTCCACAGATTCAAGCATGATGACGACCCCTTCTGCCCGCAATGCCCGGCGAAGCACGAGACCGCAGAGCATATCCTGTTGGAGTGCCCGCGGTTCAAGTCCGTCCGAAGGGAATTAGCGTTAGCTCTTGGGGAGCATCCGTCCGTTATAAACCTGACTGCACACATGTGTGACACCCCACGCAAGTGGGAAGCTGTATGCTCGGCTGCAGCCAGCATTATAAGAACACTGCGCGTTTTAGAACGCCAACGTAGGGAACATAGATAGTCCGAGGTGGTGGGCACGGTGCCGCACCCTACTGATACCAGGAAGTAATTCCTTGCAGGACGTTCCCTGGTATCAGTGTAGGAGATAGAAGGGTTTTTAGTGGGTGAAAGTCTCACACTCCGGCTTTCAATGCTTTTCCCTTCTTTAAAATAAAAAAAAAAAAAAAAAAAAAAAAAAAAAAAACACACACAGTCGCATGCGAATAGTGCAAATAGTAATCAAGCGAGCGCCGCTGGCCACAGCTCTGACACAGTGCACTGCAATCGCAACTGATGCCTGCGGCATTGTTGGAAGAGCGAACAGGGGGGCGTATACGCACCGCGATTGGTGAAATCGCGAAATCGCATTTGTGTTCGAGCATTGTTGCCGCATGTGGACAATTATGCGCCTATTTGAACGCTGCTCATTGCTTATGAATGTTGTTGTTGGTGGTGTTGGTGTTGGTGTTGCTGCTGTTTTACTTGTACACGTGGCGATTGTTGTTGCTGTTGTCACTGGCAATACTTGTCGAACATATTGTATGCATTTATGGTCGGTTGCTTTGGTGCGGTTCGCTGTGCGTCTGTGCGCCTTGCAGTATGCAATATGCAGAAATTGCACTCAAATTGCATTTGCGTAAGTGGCAGTGAAGCGTGCTGCGTCTTGTGCTGTCTGTGGGTTTGAGAGTTGTATAAGTTAGTTAGTTGTATGGGAAAATTAGTGAGGCGTGTGTTCTGGTGCAATGTTTTTTTTGCAATGTTTTCTGTTTTCAAACCCTGGTTTTGGTTGAACCCACTAATTGCTGTTCAATTATGCATACAATTCTCTTTAATCTCTCTTAGTTCATAGTTGGTTGCGTTCTTGTGTCGAGGTGAAAAAAAGCTATCAACTATCCACGACATATGAATATAATGAATAGATGCATGAAAAATGCCGATTACCCGAGGGGGCACGGCAAATTCAATTTGTGTCGCTTTTGTGAACGCTTGAGTGCATTTCAATTTTTTTCCCCGCTTAGTTTTCGCTTTTTATTTTACCTATGTTTGCATTTTTTGTTTACTCTAATTATGCAAAATCCTTTCACAAAGCCACACACACACACACACACACAGACACACGCTATGCACACATGCACACAGCCGTTACCAGCTGCACGAATGCAATGCCGAACAGTGACGCAAAAAATTGCTTCAACGCAAACAAAAAAAAAATACGCAAAGGAAAAAGTGCAAAATTCCACTTTAATCCCACACAAGTCGCTTTTACAATTTTATCATCTGTTCAAATCCTCTGCGCTTCCTGGCCGTCGGTCGGCGAGTGCCGTCGGTGCGCTGCCTGTTGGCACACATATGCCCAATGTGTGTGTGTGTGTCCATAAGTGGCGTGTGTTGTTGGCGTAAATGTGTCTGTCGGCTTACAGACTTTATGGGTTTTTTATTCTGTTTGCACAAGAAAACTTAAAGGTAAATTTTGCCGTTGTGGTAAGCACTGGAAAATATTGCATTCAATGTCAGAGTGGAAAGTTGTGCATTCTGACACTGTTGTCAGTGCATATTTGGCAAATAAATAAAATAAAAGACATTATGGAAAAGCAGTAAAGGTTGAATGTTTTTGCTAAAATTCAAAGTTGCACTATTAAAGCTTGTTGCCTGCGACCTAAGAAGAAATATGTTGAAATTCAAAATTTGTTTACACTTGCAACATAAATATGCGAGTATGTGAACAGAATTTATCAAAGAATTTACTACCATGGAATCAAAATGCACAGACATAATCTACTTCAAATATTTATTATGAGAAAAGATGGCTAGCTATGCAGTCGAAAGAGTGTCGGCAGCGTAGAAAGAAGTCACACTGATTCCATTTGAATTTATTCGAAACATTGAGAAAATCATATCAGATCAGGGGCGGATTCAGAAAAATATTTGAGGGGGCTTTTCAAAAAGTAATTCTTTAACCCTTTCGACCCCAAAGTTGCCTGAGAGCAACTACACCTAGTTGTCATCTTATAGCAAAAGCTACGATTGATTTATGGGTTTAATTTAAGTAGGCACCAACAAATTAATATTTTTAGAAGTGAATTTATAGCATATTACAAAAATTTTACTGTTATCCCCAAAATAATTTCCAATAATTTGCAGCGATATCAGGGAAAGTTTGTGTTCTAATTGAAGTCTACGTATTGGGAGCGTTTGATCAAAACCCTGTTTCTTTAATAATGGTTAAATAAAATCAAAAAACGATAATTTTGTATTTTTCCATAAATATTAAATAATTTTTCTGTAGTTAAAAAATATTGATACAAAATTTATTTAACCCGTTTTAGGCTAAAGTTGTTCAAAAGTAAACTAGCTCTAGAACTCTAACATAGAGGCGTGGCGACTGCACATGTCATGTGCACACTTCTTAAGCAAGCGTTTCATTATTTAAATACCAAAAAGCAATAGAGTGAAGCCATGTCAAGTGGGACCCCCAAAAATTCACGAAATCACCGATTTTTGAAATAACTGTCTTAATTTGTAGCGGGTATGATGCTGACGACTTGGCATTATTATTTCGTTAAAATTCAATTTATTGTTAATGTTATAAACAATCAAACTTTTTAGCCAAAAAAAATTTCTTAATTTTTTTCTCAAAAACTATTTTTTTCTCAAAAATTATTCTCGTTTCATTGATTTTCTATCTTTTTATTATTTAAAATACTGATACTCAAATAAATTAGAATTTTTGTACTTTATTAGAATTGCAGCTTCCGCCTTTTTTTAATAACTTTCGAACTAATAAAGTTAGAGTAATGAAATTTTTACACGTGATCAAGGAGATTTGGGGTTTTAACATACTTACCTTTCAAGAAAATTCGATGTAAATTTCGAAGGATATAAAGGATTAAAGTTTTCAAAGGACCTTTTTCATATCCTTTTTTTACAAATAGATATAAAATTAATTTGATTTAAATTCTTGAGCATTTTCTCTTTCATTTGATATATATACCTATATTATTTTTTATATTTTTTTTATTTTATATTTATATTATATTTATTTGCGCCTAGAGAGCGCACGCCGCGGGAGATAAAAAAATTAATATTTGAAAAACGGCGCAGACCGACAAACTTCTGTGAACGCTGAAATAAAGGGGAACGTTTTCCGCATATGATGACATTTTTTTTATTTTTTTGCAGCGTGAAGAAGACTATAGAAAACTTAATTGTTTATAAAAAATTAATGCAAAAGTTATTTTTTAAACTAATTGAGCGTGAAAAAAAATTGTAATAGATAGCCTCAACAGTTAATTATAAATTCGCGTGGTCATCTTTTAAAAAAAAAAAATAGTTTTTGAGAAAAAAATTAAGAAATTTTTTTTGGCTAAAAAGTTTGATTGTTTATAACATTAACAATAAATTGAATTTTAACGAAATAATAATGCCAAGTCGTCAGCATCATACCCGCTACAAATTAAGACAGTTATTTCAAAAATCGGTGATTTCGTGAATTTTTGGGGGTCCCACTTGACATGGCTTCACTCAATAGCGAGACACAGGGTAAATTTCATAGAATGCCCAAAAATGCCTTTTGTTTTGTATGTAGTTTTAAAGTTGACCCTAATATTTCGGGGGTTTCAACCCCCAACCCTCGCCACCCCCCTGAATACGCCACTGTATCAGATGCATTAAGCATTGAAGTTGGTCTTTGAAGCGTCACCAAGCTAAGGTTGGTTATAATTTGTAGGGAAGCCATACAGAGATGTAACATTGTGACACCACATTCGGATAGTCACATTGGAATAGGTGCAGTCTTACGATTCTGAAAACTATGAGGATTTAATCGGACTGTCGGAGGAATCGGACTATCTTCCTGATAGTAAGAGTTGAAAACTGAGAAAGACTAAATGACTTACTATTATCAAGGATTGAATTTGAATTGTAGGAAATTTTTCGGATTTTGCTGATTAGCTTAGATTGGGTATCTGTCTCTGTATGACACACACTTAGGCCTTATGGTCTGTTGTGATACCACAATTTTACCCGTTCAATATATGTTACAGCACACATTTCAAGTGACGGGGGAAGGGGGACGCCGAATCTGAACGACGGTTAGTAGCTTTTCTTTCACACTTGGCGGTTTTGTCTCTGTCTGCCATGATCCCAGTTGTGCATTTTTCATAAATTTCATCGATTTCTTTGATTTCTTGTGAATAGGGAATTGGATTTCTTGCGAAAGCCTCTGTTATGCAAAGTCAGCGTTCTACCAGCACTACCGAGGCCGACAATTTGGCAGACAGAGTGCCGCTTTGAGGACGTGAGAGAGCGAACCACTTTCTCTGTATCTGCCCCACGTACGTTCGAATCAGGTTTGAGATGTTTGGCACTGATGTGTTGAGAAGCTACCAACTTAGCTCTTTGGTACCCCAGGATCTATCTTGATTTCTCCGGAGGTCGGGTAGATTCAAAACACATTAACAAGGAACATCAAGTCGTAGTACAATGGACGTTTGTATGTAATGTCTGAGTGCTGTGCTTCCAGACTGTTCCGACAAGGGCAAACCAAGAGAGCCGAATGGTTCTAGAGCCAAAAGATCGTAACACTCACACCTACTGTAGTGCATGATAGGACTTATAAGGGCGTTCTTTGATTATCACTCAGAGTCTGCCTATTTGCCAGTCATTGAGTAAGCCTTTGCCATGGTGGAAGGGGTCATCGGGTCTATGTGCCTGTGTCAGGAATAGTCTGTATGTTAGCATTAACACTGTTCCCACACTTTCCTTTAACGCATTTTCATCCTTTAGGGGAGTTGTAGATCCCACTGTATTTTGTCTCAACGTTAGTACATATGCTTTAACACTAGAAGTACCGGGAGCGGTCATTTGACGGTTTTCAGTTTTTGATTAACCGTAGCTTGAAAACGGTTTAAGTTACGAATCTGGTTCTCCTTGACTTTTAATATTTTACACTAAGCTCGATATTCTAAAATTTTGCAATCACTGCGCCGTTCTGTTCTCTTTATATCATCGATTTTACCTACTAGTACCACGAGCGGTCAAATGACGGTTAACTACGTAGCCATGGGAATAAAATTATAACATTCACAAAAAAGTCAAAGATGGTACAAATTTTACAAGAACCTATGTCTTGCCTTCTGCTTTATATTAAATTTACAACCGACTTTTATATATTTGTGAATTTCAAAGCAAAAACAAAAATGCATTATTTTACGTGTTGTGTTTGAAAGCATGACCAGAAAGCGGCGAGACGAAATTTACTATGGTCATGGGTAGTAGCTTTACTTTTAAAATATTTGCCAAAACTATACTTTTTTACATTCAAGAACATAAATGAATGTTGTTTTAATGCTTACAATGAAAAACTTCTGCAGATTAAACCGATTTCGTTAAAAGCTCTGAATACCGTCATTTGACCGCTCGTGGTACTAGTAGGTATGAGCAAAATCCGGTACTCCTAGTGTTAAGTATGCAGATACCTTGAATATTTTTTTTTGTTCCTTGTTCAATCCTCTCTGGAGCATAGGGCCTCCACAAGACATTGCCATTATGTTGGCAACGTTAATCGGTTGTGTTGTTCTGCCTGCCGTAGGTAGTCCTAAGTGATGGGGCTGCCATCTAACGCCGCTTAGGAAACTCGCCACCGTTATTTCGAGCTATCGCTCGTAGCGCCATCTGTTGTGTGAGGTGGTTACAGCAGAATGGTTGGGGACCTCGCTAGATCAATTAAGTGCGCTATTTTTTTCGCAATTGTCCGCTTCCCGCTTAAATTGTATTGGTCTATGAAGTTAGTAAGGGTAAAATGATAAAAATGCCAATTTTTACTCCTTGCTCACTTCGTTTGCGCCTCGTGTTGGTTACGTTAATCGAGTCAAGTTCTCCCAGGGTGGGTGATTAGTCTCTCACTAACAGTTTTATGTGATAGGGTTGTGGTCCCCCAAGTGAGACGTCTCCGCATATGAAAGTTTACTACTGGGTTGTGTAGGGGTTGTGGGGTTTGTAGAAGTTTATTACTGGGTTGTTGTTTGAAAATGCAGAGGTTGGTGTCTTTGATGATGTATGCGGTACGACATATTTCTGTTAGTCCGAACTGGCACTGCTAGTGTTGTTGTTGTTGCGCAAGTACGGCTTCTGGATATGAAAATTTGCTACGAGCGGCTCATCACAACTGATTCGAGTGGAAAGGATAGCAGTTTGTTTAGGTGAAGGATTTGATTGAGTAATGCCAAAGGAATGGAAAACAATAAGAAAGAAGGAAATTTTGAAAAGTTCCCGACTAAGTCAAGTCCCAACTCTCGACAGCAATCGAACCCATGGTCTCTGGGATAGGAATTAAGTGCACTTCAGGCGGCTTAGAAACTATTAAACTAATCAACTCATCAAATCAATTAAAAAGAGCCGATTACTCAAATTGTTTTTTTAATTTTGATTAAATTTTGGCTAATTTGAAAAGTCACTAATATTAAAATGCGCTCATTATTGTGATGCTTTTACCTTATGACCAGCTGTGGTCTCAGATAGTCTACAAAGCAAATCTAGTGGGATCAGAAGCTGGATTCAATGGTAAAGCTGAGGTGAGCCAATGGTCAAAGTTTTTTACTGTACAAATAAAGTTAAATTAAAAAGATTACAATAAAAATAAAATAAATACATAAGGCTGAAGGCATTCGAAAGAATATCGAGTATAGTTTTAATGTCCCACAAAACATATTAAAACATTTTTACATAAAGAACTCTTTTTTGGTGCTTTATGTCTTTCAAGAATAAAAAATAAAACTAAAAGCATCCTTTGAAAGGGAAGCACTGTTCTGTACAAATAAAGTAAAATAAAAAAAATAATAATAAAAAATAAAATAAATAAGGTTGAAGGCATTCGAAAAAAATCAAAACCTCAAAAAATATTAAATAATTTTTACATAAAGAACTCTTTTTGGTGCTTTATGTCCTTCAAGAATAAAAAAATAAAATCATCCTTTGAAAGAGAAGCACTGTTCCAATGAAAAACTACTGAAACAATTTATTTTTACAAAGTTTGCGTTTATTTTCTTCCCCCAATCGTACTTACCAAAGTCCCTCAAATTTAATTTACATGCAAATCTAAAAGTTTTATTTTTTTTAAATATATCTCATTTTATTGATTTCTTTTGCTTCTCTGCTGGTTTCTTCATTTTCATCATTCATCTTTTCGAACTGTTCAAATTCTAGTTTTTGTTTTTGTTTTGTTTGTTTTATTTGCAATATGAATTTGAAATTCCATCGTTTACACAAAAAGATATACGTAATTGTTCATTTGTTTTGTTTTTGTTTTTCATTATTTTCATTGTATCTATGTGTTTCAGTTTAGTTTTAAATTTTTTAAATCAATTAAATTTCGTTTATTAATATTTATTGTTATTTGTTTGTTTGTTTGTTTTTCTTTCAATTTTACTGAAATTCTATTCATTTGTTCGGCCAAATGTCTTTCGCTTGCAGCAATTTTTTATTTTATTTGTTGTTGGTTGCTTTGTTGTATTTCTAATGAGTAAACATTTACAACTAGTTTAATGCTTTTCGTGTTTGTGTGTGTTTGATCCATTTTAAATGTTCGAGTGGCCAGTTCTCATAAATGTTTAATCAGTTTTATCAAGTTTAACAACAATAAAAATTTTAAACTTTTTGCTTTGCCGTTGGCATGCTGCTTCTTCTTCTTCTGTTAGGTTTTCTAATTTTTTTATCTCTTGACATTTCATTGAATTGCAACATTTTCCTTCCGTTCAATTAAAGTTTGCTGCCTTTCAAATATGCAATTTCGATTTGGCGCTCTTGTGGCTTAGTTATTTCTTTCATTTGTTGTTGTTGTTTTAAAAGAATTTTATCTAAATTAGTTGTAACATTTCATTTGAAGATTTTCACTGGTTTTGTTTTGTTTGTTTTTATTGATTTTGCAGCCTTGACGACGACTTTTTCTTTGAAGAATCATTGATTTCTCTTTGGGGATTTTCTTTAAATATTTGTTAATGTTTTAGTTTTAGTTGTTTTGTTCAAGGTACTACGACAATATTTAGGTATTTATGCACATCTACTAGATTTGTTTTTTGGTTTTATGTAAAAATAAAAATCCTCTAAAACGAGATTTTTTTCCGCTTACATTCTGTGTGTTGTTCGTACGCCTGTTGTATTGTGTTCTTGTTGTTGTTGTTGTTGCAACAAACTTCCTATGACTTTGTCTGTCCGATGCTCAACGCGCTACATTGTCTACATTTCAACTGTCAGATGCGTGGACGCGCATTCTGACACTTTCATCAGCTAAACGAATATTTACAAATTTATTAAGTTTAATTACTTCAAAGTTTTTTCATGACTCAATTCACAGGAAGGTTGACCATATACAAAATAGAAGATTTGCTACTTGCCAGCCCTCTGAGGTCCCTCAACCTGCCACCGACTTGTTTTTTCCGCTCTTAAATATTTGTCTATGTTTTGGGTTTCGTTTGGTTAAAGCTTTTGCGGCTTCGCATTAACTGTGTTCGTTTGTGCCTTCGCGCGCCCACTTTCACATTCGCTCGTTGTCTGTCGCAGTCGCTCGTCCACTTCTCAAGTTTGCCCCCAATCTCGAGTTTCTATTAGCAAATTAGCGCATCTCAATAAAATTTGACACTATTTATTATTACAATAATATTAATTTTTTCAATTATAATAAATTTCTATGATTTTCAGTATTTATTATTTACACTTTGTACAACGAGGGGGGGTGGGGGGGAAGGGGGAGAAATGGTTGATTCGTTTCAAGTGTAGCATTTTCGCAGTGAGATTTGAATTTCCTGTGAGCCTGAAGTGGGGTTTCAGAACTGAAGTGTGAGTCTAAAAGTATGCTTTGAAAAAGCGAACTCAAAGCACATACAAATGCGCTAAACGCCCAAAAGTATGCCACAAAAATGCAAACAATTTGACTTTTGAATATATTTTGATATTGAAATGTCTTCATAATTTATTAAAAATAGGTGGAAAATGAATGTAGCACCAAAAAGACAAAATAGATATGATTAGGTTCGAATAATGGGTAAAGAAACGTACACTTGGGGCCCTTCCTGACCATTGTGAGTGCCCTATTTGAGTTGATGGATTTTTCATATAATGTTAGGTTCGGTTAAAGTGGCAGCCTTCTTTTGAAAAGTTCAATGAAGCAAAAATATGCCAATCGTTTTGATACCAGGTTGGGCTACTACAACTTTTAGGTACTGGAGACTACAAGGATTTCAAATTGAAGCTCGCTAACTCTGATATTTAAAGTTAAAGATTGGTTAGGCTGGAGTTAAATGAGCAGCTTAGGAATTCTAGTCTTCTCCTGGCCGGAAATGGACATTGTCATATAAAGTGCAGCACGGTTTTTTCGAAAGGACAACCACGACAAAAGTCGCTTTGTGGCAATTCTAGTCTTTCTTTGACGGCTCCCTGGGAGCACAACAATTACTGAGCTGATGGAGTTTCAATTCTCGAGGCTTGCAATGTATACCATGATATATATATGATATCCGATATCTAGAGTTGAAGCACGGCTAGGCTGGTATGCAAGGAGGAGTCTAGAAAGAAGGACATTGCCACATAAGGTGCAGCATCGTTTCTTCTTCCTTTTCGGACAACTACAACTATAAAAACCACGACAGAAGTCTGTATCGTCTTTTGTTTTGAAATTAGCCAGATTTGTTTGTCAATGCTGCAGATTCTAATTCTTCATTTTTCCATATAACTTCAAATGGTTTAGGTTAGGTTATAGTTTACTAGTCTCAGTTTTTTCTAGGCAGTGCCTAGTTTTTCTCAGGCAGTTTTTTCGGAAGGACAACCACGACAAAAGTCGCTTTGTGGCCATTCTAGTCTTTCTTTGATGGTTCCCTGGGAGCACAACAGTTGTAGAGCTGATGGAGTTGCAATCCTCGAAGTTTGTAATATATATAAAGTCTTCCTCTCGCCAGAGAAGCACATTGGAACACAAAGTACAGTACTGCCTTTTCTTCCTCTTCGGATACCCATAACATAGAAGTCGGTTTTTTTGTATGTTGTTTAGAGTTAGGCAGATTTGTCTGCCATTGCTGCTGATGTGTTTCTCTATTTTTTCATACAACTTCAAATAGTTCGCTTGTATGACATTAGCAGCCTCAGAAATGAAAGTTTATGGTTGTAGCTTTCACCTGGTTGGGACTAAAATTGTTTACATTTTCGTTTTAAATTTTCATCTGAAAAGTTATGAAAATTGCAAAAATTTAAATGTAATAATTTCTAGGCGATTTCAAAAAATCTAAAGACCCTCAAAATATTAAAAATGTGATTCGATATAGCGACAGATATGCAATTTTTCATATATATTCATTTATTTATATATATTTATGATATTCATGTCACCATTTTGAACATAAAAATTGTTTTCAGCATTTTCAACGACTTTGAAAATGCATCACAAAACTTCCAATTTTCCAAGAAATTGTTTGCTTAAAAAAATTTCCCAACTTACAGCGCGGAAGAATGTAAAAAGTGAACAAAAGAGTCAGTAAGAATCAGCTCAAGTAAATACAAATTGTTTATAAAAATTTCCACTTCTGTGGCATACTTTTTGGCTTACTTTCAACAGTAAAACTTGTGAGCAGCCTCGTTGCTATTTGCCATTTTGCATAAACTCTTCAAAATGTGAACTTTTTCCTACACTTTTAGTCCAACTTTTTGTTCGTCTCTACTTAAGGCTCGTCGGATGTGTTGATTCACTTTTTGGGATGCTTGCAAAAATATGGAAATTTCTCATATCAACAATGCTGCACATATATCTTTGTTATTGTTGGGGGGGGGTTGATGATATTTGCTGTTCTCGTTTCTCTGCGGCTTTGTACAATAAGTGGGTGTGTTTGTGTGTTTACAGTTACTATCTTAACTACATTTAGTGTAGTTGTTTGTATGCAAAAAAAAAACGGTTTAACGCAGTTTTAATTGTATTTGTAATTGTAGTTGTAGTTGTAGTCTGTGTTATGCCATAGGAAACTGGAAACCTATTGAATGTTAAAAGACTGACAATTTCTTTCGTTTCTTTATAGTCGGTTTTTAATGCTACACACAAGTATCTGAATCCTTCAAGTTCCCACAATCGACCAGTGGACATAGTCGACCAAGTTTACTTATTCGCTTCGCTGAAACACTTCTCTAAAAATATGGTACATAGTTGCTAGTTTTAGACTTCTAGTAAGTAGATTAGGATTAAAATGTTTGGTTTGCTGTTGGTTGTTGCTTATTGTTTTAACAATTTGGACACCGTTGCGATTCTGAAAGACAGAGAGAGAGAGAGAGAGCAAGCGGCTGCTTTCTCGGTTGCAGTGCGATTTCAAAAAGCTTTGGATTGAGTTTCGTTCTAAGGTACAAGAGTTCTACTATCGAGTTTTGCATTTGGGTTTCGTCACGCAACTCAGATTTTATGTTTGCGTAAAATGAACGATGTTGCATTGCTTTGGTTCGGTAGAGCAGTGTTTGCATTGGTTTTTTTGGATTGGTTTAGAGTTAAAATTTTTATACCGGAAGACTACAATGTACACATAAATACTTTGAAATACGTACACATATATAGATTAGATAGTTTAATTGATAGTTGTATGTAAAGATGTGAAGACTGTTGTACGAGTATGTAATGTGCAGGTGGAATGGAATGGAAATCGCTGGGTGCTTGAGTACTTTGAGTACCGTCGGTAAGGCAGTGCGGCGCCATAAAGCACCGAAATGTTGGTAAAGCGATTTTAGTATTTAAGTTGGACTGAGTGTTTTGTTGCAGCTGAGGCTGAATTGGCTTTGGGCTTTATAAGTCGAACTTGCGACTGGGGAAAGTTGGGCTCAAAATTCAGGGCGATAGAGTAGAACAGAGTTGATTGATGTTACAGCTCATGAATTATAAATCGAAAAAGTCCGTGAATCAGAAATTCATGAATCAGAAATCCATGAATCAGAAATCCATGAATCAGAAATCCATGAATCAGAAATTCATGAATCAGAAATTCATGAATAAAAAATCCATGAATCAGAAATTCATGAATCACAAATCCATGAATCACAAATTAACAAAATCATTGCTTTTATTTTTACAAAAAAATATCTCTATAGGATAATCTGTTATCACGGCTCATGTCGACTCAATCAGAAAATTCTGGAATAAAAAAATGTATCTTTCAATTTTCTAAAATCTCAAAATACTTTGCTAAAGTTACTCATAAAGTCTCAGGTATGTCATAACTGATAATTTAACTGATGGAGTAGAACAGAGTTGATTATTATCACAGCTCATGAATTAGAAATCGAAAAAGTCCATAAACCAGAAATCCATGAATTAGAAATTTATGAATCAGAAATTCATGACACAGAAATTCATGAATCAGAAATCCGTTAATCAGAAATTAACCAAATCATTGCTTATATTTTTACAAAAAAATATCTCTATAGGGTAAACTGTTATCACGGCTCATGTCGACGCAATCGGAAAATTCTGGAATGAAAAACATTAATCTTTCAATTTTCTAAAATCTCAAAATACTTTGCTAAAATTACTCATAAAGTCTCAGGTATGTCATAACTGATAATTTAATTTTGATTTAGCATTTGATTGCCTTCTCGGACCTCAATAAGGGTCCAATGTGAAGACTTTCTTGGTCTCTAGCTAGAATGAATGAGAAATTTATTGTTGTTTTTTTGTATTGAAATTTTATGAATTCTTCAACCTTTTCCAGTAGAACTCAATGATTGAAAGATTCACGTTAAAGTCCCAGAAATGTGTAAAATGAAAGCAAGATATACACATCGACTCCATAGACTTGAATGCCAACTTTCCGCAAAAGGATCAGCCACTGTTCACAACAACAAACTAACCCATATACCATAAGTACTGATTCGTAGATGAAAAGATGATCGAAGAGCAAAGTTAACACATACAACAAGTTAATAGTTAAACATCATCGAAACCTATTGAACAATTCTCCATACATGTACATACAACTTTGAACGTTTTATTGTATTAAAAATTAATGTTGCTTGTGGTCCAATGAGCAGTTTGCAGCTTTTGATAAGATCTTTTGTTGTTGTTTTTGTTTGTCAATTACATTTAAATTTCTTTAAGATTCGCTAATAGTTAATGTAACAATTTGATTTGCTTTAAACGATTTTGCAAATGTTAGATATTAATTTTGTTGTTGTTGTTGTGTTTTCATTTTTCGTTCAGTAGTTGTGTAATTTACAAAGTTAGGCTTTCGTTTAGCAAAAATATACAATAGTATATATATTCATGTATGTGTGTAATTCAAGTATAACACAATCTGCTTAAAAGTTCATAGATATCATCGAGTTGAACGAGTTGGATTTGTTTTGGATTTGGTTTTATCTAACACTAGAACAAGTTTTTAGTTCGTGGATTTATCTTTGCTTACGCTTAGTTGCATTGATTTACAGTTTTCCAGTTGGGAATATAAAAAAATAAATTTTGGTATGTTGTGTTTAGTTTGTGGTGCGCAACAGTTTCAGTTGTTCTGATTCAGCTGATCTATTAAAAAACAGAAAAACAGTTTTTTAATTTGTATCAACAACATTTCAACAACTTTTTGCAACTCTAGCAGACAGCTTGAGGCCTTCAGTTTGTGTAGAAGATGGTTTGAAAAAAATTTTTTTTTGTATTCTCGACTAATTTCTGGTACAAAAATCTGCATTTGCTTTAGTGACAAAAGTGCTACTGTTCGCATGAAAAACCATTCTGTGCAATGCTCAACGTTTGAGCATTGTTTGAGTTTTAGTGCTCTTCCAGTTTCAGAGAAATGTTTCATGATTAAGAAAAAAATCTAGTTCATTCTCAATAACAGCAAAAGTCTGTCAAAATAGGCGCACAGCTTTTTCGTTGGCCACATTTACTAAATTTTTTACCACTGCCAATTGGTGCAGAGATTTCCAAAATGTTCACAATCCAGTCCAATGAGTTTTTGACTGACTAAATAAACTTCTAATTAGACGGTTTTCTGTCTTACAAAAAATGACTGAGGGAACTTTGGTAAACATGGGTTCTGCACTGAATCAAAGAATCTCAAATGTTTTCCACCAACATCGAAACTGTCTGTACCACATGTTGCTTGCCCACAAATGTTGCTATCCTTCACCAAAGTTTGCCACGTTTACCACCAATTTGCAACGAGTATACACCATAAAGTTTACACTAAACTTTACAGCTTGTGTTCGCCTCAAAGTATGCTAAGCAGGTTAGGTAAGATTAGATCAACACACTTCGGTCACATTAGACCACAAAAATAATGCAAAGTAAAACTTTTCGAAATTACTTTTTCACACCTATTTACGATTATGTCGATGTTGCAAAGGTGTCATGTTTTGTGGCATACTTGTAGGCGCCAACTAACTGCACTGTGCACTGCCTTGTGTCGGTGTAGTGTTTGGTCAGCTTTTCACACAATTTCCTAATAAAAGTCCTTAGCTAACATTTATCTACAAATATTTCTAATTACAACAACAATTTCATACAATTTACAATGTTCAATTTGCACTGACAGCGGCTTTAAGATTTCCAATCCGTTACAGTTGAGTGTTTTTTTTTCAGTTTGTAATATCTAAATTTCAACACATCGAATTTGACGTTTCAATTTCAATATAATAATTTAAAGTTTTTTTTTTTGTTATTTGGTTGCTAAATGCTTTGGATGTTTTACAAATATTCTTGTCAAATTTGTTGACATGTTGCAAGTATTTGTCGCTTTAAATTTTTATTACATTATAGAGTTTTGAAGTAAAGCTTTCGTTTCGTCATTGCAAGAATGTCGCAAAGTTGTGCTAACAAAGCAAAGTTAGAGATTAATAAATAAATAGAAATTATAATAAAATAAAACAGAAAAGTACAGCCATTGTTAATTTTGTGCCTGTGGAGTCAGCTTTGGTCTCTTTTAATTGAACTGAGAGCCTTAAACGCGCTTCTCAATCAATTTTTAGTTGTGTGCTGCTTAGCTTCTGTCTCCAAGCGCTTCTCTTGTCCGTTGGAGTGCAACCACATACATAAAAATGTGCGAAAAATAAAAGCCCTTCTTCCACAAAACTTTTCTGAACTGATCCTCTTTGAAGGTTTTGCCGCTCATTTTCATCCTTTTGCCTTTGATCAATGCGCCATGGAAAAAAATTTCATCATACTTATGCACAACATTTTAGTTAATTTGAAAAAGTATAAAATTCTAAATGAAAAGGATTGAAGTGGTTACAAAAAATTGTTATAGCACATCCGATTTGCTTTTTCCATATCTCAACTACAGTCTGTGTGCTGTTTTACTGCCTTCAAACATTTCCACAATAACTATTGAAAGTTATTCTTAAAGGAAAATATTTCGTATTCAAGGAAATGTTTAATGCTCTATTTGTTGTTGTTGTAATTTGTTTGTATGCATGAAGTGTGTGTGTGGTTGTTGGCACGTTTTTGCTCCTGTTTCCTATACAATTTGCAGACCACAAAATTTCTACCAATTGACTCACATTACCATTGTTTGTAGCTATTGTTATACACACTACACATTCATACACACATACACATATAGTATATGTACATACATATGTATATATATTTGTATGAATTGCATGAAAGCAGCAGTAACGTGCAATTCCAGTCAATCACTTTTCATTATGTTTTGTATTTTCCTTCCAATAATGTGGCAACCTTTCATAATGAGCTACGCCCATTTGGGCGTTCGGATGTTTGGCGCTAATTTGTTGTTTTTTTAAATTTATTTATTATAGTTGTTGTTGTTGTTGTAGCGATTATTGTTGCACATAAATGGCAATGCGTTGATGTGCGGTGTGTGTGATGTTGTTGTTGTTGTTATTGTGATTGTTTTGATGACAATGTTGTTGTTGTTGCAGTTGTTTTTGTTGTTGTTGATGATGACAGCAGATAGCGCGAATGGTTGGCATTGGAAATGAAAAGCAAAAAATGTAAGCAGCACAAATACAAAGAGATCGCATAAAAGAGAAAAAAGACGGAAGAAAGAGAGAGAAAAAACAAGAAAGAAAATATTTTATTTATTTGTTTTCGTTTCATTGACATATGATTGTGTTTTTTTTCGTTTTGGTTTTGTGGCTTTTGTTTTCCTATTGTTGTTAAAGTTTTCGATTGTTTTTTTGTTTATGTGTAAAGTTAAGCATTCAAGAATCGTTCAAGCGCGAAACGTGCGAAAATCTAACACAAACATTGTAAATATTCAAAGCATTCAAATACACACACACACACGGTGCGCACTGACCAGCGGCTTTCTATGCTTCCCTCGTTGTTAAAAAAAATAACAAAAAATATATAAAAATATCTGAAAATAAAATGCAGTTAGAAGTTGATATTAAAATTAAACCTATGCGACTTTTAGGCTCGAATAATTAATTTTTAAAACTAAAAGATTTCGAAATCAAGAGTAATTCAAAAAGTAATTATTTGATTCGAATAGTTAGAGAAGAAGCAGAAGAACCAGTGACCCAAAAGACGGTAACGGGTTGTTACTTAGAGTTCGTACAATATATTAATAATTGGAGCTTTAAATTTGAGTCTCAATTGGGCTAAAAATATGAGCCATGAATTTATATTTAACTTCAAAACACGAACAAAAAAAAAGAAATCCAATCATTAAGTTAGGTTAAGTAAGACAGGCAGTTTGCTAGTTTCTCAGCCAGTAGACTTGAAAGGCCCCAAAAGCGCATTGTGACGTCATTCTATGTTCGGTGTTGGCTGGTTGTTGGTTATTGCATCAATCTGGCCAAATTATTCAGCGTTCTGGCCTTTCGGTAGCACTTCAAAAGTTAGTATCTACAAATGTTTGTATTACTTCAGTTTTCTCTAACTGCAGCTAACCTACCGCAACACACAAACAAACACATACACACACACACACACCCACTCGTACGCACACAGACACTTTCGCTGTAATCCTAAACCAAAAATCAACCAATAGTTTAACAAATATTTAGATACGACAGGACTTTGATTATTTGCACTACAGTCAACTTAACAGCGACCGCTCACGCTTGAAACATACTAAATATATATGTACGATATTGTACATACATATGGATACCTCTCTACATGCACTCATCCCTTAAGTATTTCTCAGCGACAAATAAAATCATAGAAAAGAGGCTGAAAACTAAAAAATTTATATTCCATACAACCACTAAACATTTTCTCACTGAGAACTTTGAGCGTTTTTAATCTTAGTTTCAAAGTTTCTAAATGCCTTGAAAACAATTAAAATTTGCAAAAAAATAGAAAGAAAAAAGTACTGAATACTTTAGGATTTGTGTTTTTTATAAAAAATATTTGCATTAGTTTTTATTGATTGGCCAATACAATACAATATTTGTTGTTGCTAGTAAATACCATCAATCAGTTTTTACGCTCCACCCACATTTAGCTATGTTACAATTAAAAATTCTATTGTTTATTATTATTAAATTGTAATTAATTAAAAGTACTTAAATAAAGCGAGAAATAAAATTTCCACTAATTGACAAATTATCATTTAACGTACACAAAACGAATTGTTGTGAACCCGAAAATGAAATGTATTGAGACGATTTGTGCCACACTCTAACAGTTAGAACTTAAAAATAAAGTAAGTTAAAATGTTGCAGTCGATATTGACCGACGAATTTTACTTTACACTATAGACACGCCCTTTGGTCTGTCTACTGTCATGGGAAGCCGGAATTCATGTATAAAAATTGATAATCACTTAAAATGTGATGCACTAATATGGTGCGAAAAGCATAAAGGAGGAAATATTTGACTGTTATAATCCATAATTGGTTAAAAAAGCCGCTAGTGATGAATACATTCTTTTATGAAACAGTTTGAAAAATTAATTTCGATGCCTCAGAAAACGAATATCGTAAGTTCCATTGAAGTTAGTAGCACATACGACATTTATTTTCTCAGTTGACGATTTTTGTCATTGGTGCGGCCAATTATATTCCAAAAAATTAGTTGCATATATCTATGACTAAAAGAGGTTTTCTTAACCATTAACGATCATAAACAGCCGTAGAATGTTTTTTCTAAATACGAATGAAATCTCCATGCTTTGTGAAATTTCTTTTTACGACAGATCGTTGCTATAGTAGACCATACCAATTGCCAATAACATTCACTCAATATTTATAAGTTGCTATTAAAAATCTTCGCTTTGCAGACAATATCCAGCAAACTGACAGACAGACGAGTGATCAGGCATGTCTCACTTATTTCCTTAAATACGAATTTAAATATCGAAAACTGTACCGTAGCGCAGGGTACCAATTTTTTTCTCTCATATTCTACACGTTTAGGCTTTCTTGCTTTAAGATTAAATTTAAATTATTTCAATTTCCCATCACTACTTAAGCTGAAAACATTTACTAATTTCTGTCATATCTAGTGGCACAATTCCAAAATTCATCTTCATCTTTTTCTTCGGAATCAAAGATCCATAACTACTGGCATTCCATTTCTTTAACAAGTCGACACACACACATTTGCATGCTTCAAGTTGCCGGCAAATTGGGGCTTCAGTTTGTGAGCTGTGTTGTTGACTTTGGTGGTGATACTAAAACGAAATAAAATTAAACGAAAAACTAGTTATGAATGAATAAAAATTAAATTTGAATATGGAAATTGAATATAAAAAATTAATTACTAAAAATAAATTTACAAATAATAAACCATAAGTACTTGAAAAATATTTTAGTTTTTTTTTTGAAAAAGATATAATATTCTCTAAAATAAAGTAATGGAATCCATAACAGACAACACATGCGTGGAGGTTTTGTGTTACAAAGTTGCCATTATTTTTGGTCCAAATTATTGAAGCGGCTGCACATTACAGAGATACGAAGTTGAATCACATAGAGAGATGTGTCCAAAAATAAAAGGTGAACGTTTGGAGTATTTCGCTTTGAGAGATGCCGAAGGCTATAAATGAGTTTTAAGGTATCGCGAGTCAGGGGCGTTTTAGTGGTTAAAATCCCTACAAAACATTTGGGTAGAAAATATGGTTTCAACTAGTACTGGGCCCAAAAGTTGTGAGCAGAATCGCCTCGTAAATGAAATCATGTGTGCGTCACTTTGGCCAAACTAAGCTCGTGCTTTGGTCTCATAACTTAAGAGGCGATGGTACACCATACAATTGTTTGATTCCTGTATTATCCTGTATGATCAAAACAACTCTGAGAAAAATCTCACTAACTACTATTAGGACAACTTTGTTATATGTCTGAATCGTCTGTAATCGAATGTATGACGACGTCTTTGGTTGGATATCCCAGAAGCATGGACCCTATCACAAAACTTTATAATAGTTAACGTTTCAGAGCTGAATCGGGAACCCATTTCCATACGAATTGGAAGTCACTAACTACTATTAGGACAACTTTGTTATATGTCTGAATCGTCTGTAATCGAATGTATGACGACGTCTTTGGTTGGATATCCCAGAAGCATGGACCCTATCACAAAACTTTATATGAGTTAACGTTTGAGAGCAAAATCCGGGAACCCATTTCCATACGAATTGTTGCTTGAATTGCATGAACTGTGCAATGATGCTAAAGTTTTTAAAGCTTCAGCGAATATTAATGAATGAGGACGTTCCTTCAGATGGAAGGATGCAGTCGAAAAATTGGCATTGCTTGGTGTGGCCGGATCGAAAAGTAGCGCAGAGTGCCGAGGCACTTGAAGACAGTTGTTGGAGTAGAAGAAGACGGACATTCGTTCAGATCAGTGATGACCATTCTGCTGGCATCGAAGCTACTCGCACGTAGCGTAATGGTCATCATTGTTATAGATGAGAGAACGAAGTAAAAAAATCATTGGCATCACTTAGTGTGACCAGATCGAGAAAAGGCACCGGAGGCAGCTGGAGACAGTTGCTGAAGCAGCGGACATCCGTTTAGATTGTTGTTATTTTTGTTATGATAAGTCGAGTAGGTAATTAAGTCCATTACAGCAAATGACTCTGAACTTTAGAAAATTGGCTGACAGATTACACAGTTCTTCCTTAATGAAGGATGATCAAAAGTGCCAACTTCCCAATGCGCTTCAATCATTAACTGGTCGACTAGTCTTTTCCATGCGTCATTCACAACAAACCAAATACTTTCAAACAAATTTCGCAAGCACAAACGTATCTAAAGTGTTGAATGCAGATAATTCAAGAAAGCTGGAAATTTTCTTGTAGTGTTGTTGTTGCTGGCGGCACATGTCTCACATGACTTGTGTCTAACTGTCGGTGTATTAGCAGGAGACGCCCTGCTTGGCCACCGTGTACCAGGTGCACACCTTAACCAGCGACGGCGAGTCCGGCGTGGTTGCTCGGTCCGGTTGCTGCTGTTCCGTTTCGCTGGTTGCAGTCGCTGCCTCCGGCAAATTTTGTGGGCTGTGCGCCGTGTCGACGACGGTTGCGTGCGCAGGACTCGTCTGGCGACTGCTGTGAAGATACGTTTGTGCTGTTGTTGTGGCAGCTGACAGTTGGGGCGCAGTTGTTGTTGTTGCGGCGCAGCAGTTTTCGGCAGTTTTGTCGCGTAGGTTTTGATTTTGATTTGGCTTTTGATTACGTTGCTGCGATTCGCATTCTATGGTCACAGTGGTGCATGTGGCATGGCTGTTGTTGTTATTGTTGTTGTGTTGACAGCCACGATTGTGGCGTTTGTGCTTTTGTTGCTGCTGCTGCGACGTCAGTTGGCGGTGTGGTTGATGTGGCTGCTGTAGTTGTTGTTGCTGCTGCTGCTGCTGCTGCGCGTACTGATATTGCTGCAGCAGTTGTTGCTGCTGATATGCGATTTGTTGCTGATGTTGCGGATGGTGAAAGTGCATTGGCGCCGGCGGCACGTCGCGGCCCATCTGTGGTCCCACTTGCGGGCAGCGAAAGCGAATCGCCAGCTCGTTGGCCGCGTTGAGGTCGCGCGACGAGGACGTCGCCGACGGCAGCAACACGGTCAGCGCCAGCTCGCGTTCGCGCTCGTCGCAACTGCGCGCCGCTCGGCGACTTTTGCTGCGCTGTTGGCGTGCATTCCGACTCTGCTGGCGATGTTTGCTGCGCTTGCGCCGTTGCTGCTGTTGCTGGTGGTGTTGTTGCGTTTTGCTGCGCTGTCGCGGCCGCATGTAGCGCAGCCGCAGCTCGGACTGCGGTCGCAGGCAGTGACGACAGAAGGACGAGTCGTCGTCGCTGTTGCTGTTCGCATCGTCGGTGTTGCACGTTGTGCCGGCAGTCGTTGACGTTTCGCTGGTATTCGATGTGACTTCCGGCGGCGCGTGTTCGACCGACGCCGCTGCCATCGCCACGATCGCGCTTCTACTACGCTTCTCACTAGCTACGCTACTATTTGCTAACTTTTCGCTCTTTTTGCTCTCTAGTGCCGCTGTCGCTGCGGGCTGCTGTTCTTGTTGTTGCTGTTGTTGTGTTTGCTTTGGGGTTTTTTGATTCGACTTACGTTTGTCCGGCGTTTTACATTTATCACGTTGCATTTGTTGTCGTTGCTGCTGTTGTTGTTGCTGTTCCTGTGATTGTTTCTGTTGCTGTTGATATTGTTTGTGTTGTTGTTGTTCTTGTTGTTCTTGCTGTTGTTGCTGTTTGTGACTGTGCCTTTTACTGCTGCTGACGCCGCCTCGGCTGCTGCCCCGTGCCGACGAGTGCGTTCGGTGTTTTCGATTGGTGCCCTCTTCCCCACGGTCCAGCGGATATGGTCAGAATGCTGAGTCAAAGACGGACATGGACCTGGAGATGGCCTCATCGTTTCGGCACGCCTCGAGAAACTCTTCCAGCGTCACGACGCCATCTCGATTGATGTCCATCTTCTGCAAGTAGATCGTAAAGGAGAGGAAAAGGAGGTTTAAAGTTTTTAAAGGAATATTGTAGATTTTAAAAGATTCTTTTGGAAATAGAAACCAGTGGCGCACAAAGGGGTTTTAAACCCCCCAAACACAAAATTTGCTGGTACAAAATATGATTTCGATGGTATTGGGCGCACAAGTTGTATTGGGCTCACAAGTAAAAATGATATGGTTAGCTTCTGAACTGAAAAGTAACATCAACTATTCAGATTTCAGTATGAAAAGCAAATCAGCCGATTTTTTGTGCCTGGTCAGCCTTCTTTGATTGTTTTATGTCAATGTTTTATTACTGCTTTTGTTAGATATCCTTTAAAATAGTGTCCTTTTCAAGTCTTAGTATGGCACATATAGTATTTTTTTTTGTCTGAAAGACGAAAACACGTGAGTCCTTTGATTGGATGAGACCTGCTGACTTATGAACATTACAAGCTCCTTTTGTATGCCCCAAGTGGAGCATACAAAAAACTGTGAGTAGTTGTCAGTTGCTAAAATTTTATTATAAATCATCGTCATACATTTAAAAACGAAATTTGATCAATTTCAAACCATTTCCCTATTTTGCCTGAATTGCTTTTTTCCTCGCCACTACGAAATTCGTTCAATTCGTTTCATAATTCAAATGCCGCTCGCCATCAAATTCATCTCGCGCCGCGGGCCTAAAATTATTATTGCGCAATATTTTACGCATTGCTGCGCTCGCAGCACACACAAACAAAAGCGCAAAATAATGCGCCGCAACAACGGCCAACGGCAAAAAAGCCGAGCCAATTAACATGAAAATGCCGGACAACAAAAGCGCTGCCCGTTAGAGACAACGCCGCCGACTTCCTGTGTACGGCTGAGCGTTGCGAACGCAAACCGACAGGTCGCTATCGCTTCTTGTTAAGTTGTCTGCTTATCATTTCCGTTTTTGATTTTTCGTTTTTGGTTTTTCGCATTTTTGTACCCACGCACCTGAAATATGTGCTCGACTTTTCCTTTGATTTTCTCCTCCTCGGGACACTCGTCGGGCAGGCGTCCCATCAGTTCGTATATGGCAGTCACAATATCAGTCATTTCGTCGCGCGTAATAAAGCCATCGCCGTTGATGTCGTACAGCGAGAATGTCCAGCGGAGCTTCTCCTCGACGGAGCCGCGCGACAATATCGAGAGTCCTTGAACGAAATCCTGCGGAATGGAAAATCAGTCAGCGGATAATAAATATATGCAATGTAAAATGTTCAACATAACAAAAGAATGAAAAAGAGAGCACATAAATAACGCAAACGTGAAGTTTTACACGTTGTGCGGAATTTCGCCAATTTCAGCTAATTTTTTATGACCGCTGAAGGATCGCGTGCTGGCGGTTTAAGTGTCCCATTTATTTTGTAACTTTGCAACGGTGGCGCAGATTATAAATGTATTTTCCTTGAGAGCAAAGTGAAAATTGGCAATACAGAAAAAATGGCATTCTATGCATGGGACATTTGTGAATAAGTGGTAACACTTTCAGTGAAGTGTGGAAAAAGTGAGGTGGAACCGAGCGGCAAATGAGGAATGGAAAATTAATTCACTTGGACTTTTGAGGTTTTTATGGACATTTGAAAGACCAATGTGTGTTAGTGCATCAATGGTTTTGGTGTTAGTTATTGAGAACATTTTAAAGGCTCACATCTACCGGAACCGAACTGAGGAGCCTGTGCAAATATTCGAAAATATTATTGTGACTTGGATTTACATTTACGAGTAGATAATAGTGAGGCTGTTGTACACTGCGACCACTATTGATGCTCCTACTTGCTACTAGAGGTCGCCAATTAGGCCCAGAGCCCTAATTAAAATTTGAAGTTCTCGTGCGTTTAGATGTTTGGCAGTCCTGATTGCTGAGGGTCTTCTTCTGCAGTGAAATAATACATCACAAGGTCGAAGAAAATATAAGATGATATATTCCGGTGTTTCCTTCGCATTTTTTTTTGGCTTAGTTTAAATTTTATTATGGCTCAGCTTTAGTATTATTGCACCCTGAGGTATACAGTGATTAGGTTAGTGCTGCGTTGAAATACAGCTTTTAAATAAATAACTAAACATTTCGATTTTGTTGGTTGGATAATGCATTCTATCAACGAAAATAAAGTTAAACCGAATACGCATCTCTTACAAACACAATCATTCTATGGTGGGCACTGCTGATAGCAACCAGCAGAACATTCTGTCCACAACCTCTGCTCAAGTATTCTATGTTATTGACAGCAGAACGCTCTGCTACTAACAGCAGTTGTCACTGTAACTTACAGGGGAACAGAAAAATGTACATATTCTTTGATTCTTATCATTTCGTTGTATTTGAGTACTGAAGAAATTTTGAAAATTTCATTTTTGAGATTCTAAAGCAGGGGTGCCCAAAATCTTCTTATGGAAGAGCAAACACCAATACATGTAAAGTTGCCCAAAAAAATGCAAACAAAAAATGGAATTCAGTATGTACACCGAAAAAAAATTGTAATCTTCTGTAATGTTATTTAAAAAAAAACAATTCTAATCTTCCTTCTTCCATGATCCTTCTAATAAATTATCCAAATTGATATCAATATCAGTTGTGGACAATTTTAATGAAGCCTCCAAATGTTCGTTGCTTATTCTATTTCTGTGCTTGCTTTTTATTAATTTTAAATTCGAAAAAGCACTTTCACAAATATATGTGCTACCAAACATGGAATACAAACTTAAAATTTCTTTGTAAAGTAAAGGATATTTATTTGGTGTTAAAGATTTCCAAAAGTCTTCGTTGAAACGAAACAAACACCGAATTTTTTCTAGTGCTTCTCAATCGACAGCCGCACACGTTTTGAAGCAAATTCATTCGCTAGACAACAACAAAACCTACGTTGAAGATAACTGTCGCCACCCAGTAAACATTTGGGCTTGTTATGAAATTACCAGCAACTTGATATCAAGCATGTTTCTCAACCCTTACCTTTGAAAGCAACACTTGCTTTTGGCTTGATATCAATTTGAAAGCAATAGCTTTTTCAATAAAAAGGGAAGTAATTTAGCAATTTGAAATTGCTATTGTTTTCAAATTCATGGCGAGCTTTAATGTTTACTGGGCAATGCGTGCGGAGTGCTGTGTGTATACTACACCTTTTCAAGTTCGATTTCAGGAAGTGTAAAAACAATTTCAGAAAGCGTAAAAGCAATTCCAGAAACCGTAAAAGCAATTACAGAAAGCGTAAATTCAATTTCATATAAATATAAATATAAATTTAATTACAGAAAGCGTAAATTCACATTCAGTTTCCTGAAATTGCTTTTACACTTTCTGAAATCGAACTTGAAAAGGTGTAGAATGCTCAGCCTATGCAGTGAGGAATTAGATTCCTCACCCTATGCTGAAGAGGATTTGCAAAAACAAATGAGGAACGAGAGCATAGGGCATGGGCACCTCTGTTCTAAAGTATAAAACATTCTATTTGAACCAAAACTGAGATAGCTCTAAAGAAGAGAAGAAGAAGATAGCTCATCTTCTTCTTCTGCTCAAAATGCTCTCGCAGCTGCTTCTGTATGTCTAGCCTGTGATGAAACAAAAATTATTCAATTAAAAGGTACTCAAATGTTTCCTCTGTTTCCAATTTGAAGATTTGAATTTTCAATTCAAAAATTAAAGTTTCTATTTAGATTTTAAAATTTTAGGCTCCAGCTCACTAACCGCCCCCCAATATGCCACCAAGCAATAATATTACACGCCAACAAACAAGTTTTGATGGATGACAAAATTTATGAAGTGCAGTAACATGGAAAACCTTATCAAATGGCTTTACGAACATTGCAGCTGGTGTACCTCATACACTGTGAATGTTATCGCGCAGAGCAAACACTCATTACGTCGAGTGCATAGTGCGACTTGTGACTTGACAGTCTCGCCAGTGAGTTGGCCTGCTGACTGCGGCAATGTAACTAGTCAGACAAATGGCGCGTGGCTCTTGTGTCGCGTGTTTATTTATAGCCACAAACATACACACACACACACACACACACAGACACAAACGTCAATGATAAATGTCAATAATTTTCGCTTTATTGCTTTGATGGAGTTACATGTCAGTCCGCCTGCCCCCCGGTCATTCCGCTCGCATTAGTTTGTTAATTTGCGCTGCAAACGATTTTGGTCTGAAAGCGGTGACAAATCGGACGCCAGTTGTTAGATATTGTTGTTGGTGTTGTCAGTACGCGGTGTGAACGCGGACGTTTTTCTTAACTGAAATTCACCAAAGTGCCGCTTAATTTTTGCTACTGTCTTTTTTATGTGCAATGTTATTGCAATGTTGTTGTCGTTGTTATTGTAACAGCCACTGTGGCGCTTATGCCATGAAAGTGAATTAAATTAAATTATTTACAAAGTGCTTAAGTACTATAAAATGAAGTAGAATTGTTTTCGTTGCGTCATTCGTTGTCTGCACGTTCCCGCTACCCCGCACCGTTCACCACTCACCACTCACCTCTCGTTGCTCTGTTGTTTCTTTGCTTGGTGGCATTTTTGATTGCACGTCAAATTACATGCGACATTGAGAAATTCAATTTTGCAGGTGGCACTTCAGAGAAAGTTTGTTGTTTTTGTGTTTTGATGTATATTTTAATTATTGTTATTGTTGTGTTGTATAATTGTGTTGACATTACTTATCTATGTACAATGTGTATGGTATGTTGCTTCAAAATAATTGAGTAATGTTTCGAAAGAGAAAAATAATCAGGACTTTAAATCGATTTGCCAAAGGACTGAAGAGGTAGATGGAAGGAGAAAGGCAGGACAAAGCTACGGAAAAAGTGACTTATGAAAGAAAGACAAGAAGGAGATATTAAGAGAAGGCAAAGGAAGATTAATGAAAAAATATATTCAAAAAAAGAAACGATGTAAGGGAAAATAGTGGGGGTCTCAAGGATGAAAGAAGGGAAGAAACAAATTGGCAAAACACGAGAAGAAAAGCAGTAAACAGTGAAAAGTGGTTCGTTGGAAGAGAGAAAGGAAAAGAGTTGATATGGAAAGACGGGAGGATGGGAGGAATATAGGAGGGCAGGAAGGTAAAGAAAGAAAGTAGGAAATGAAGCAAAATAGTTGATATGGAAAACGAAATTATGGGACAAAGTAGGAGTGAAGAAAGATAGGAAAGAAAGTAGCAATGAAGATGGGATGAAGATATGTATAACTAACTAAGGTAAAAATGAAGCTAGAACTATAGGCAGATACGTAGGAAGTAAGGTATGTAGGAAGAGGATGATATTAGATGTAAAAGAAGGTACGAAGATTGTATGCATACAGATGAGAACGAAGGAGGAATGAGGGTATGAATGGAAGTAGTAGTGGAGGTATGGCGGAAGATAGAACTGTAAGTAGATACTTAGAAAATAAGGTTTGAAGGAAGTTTGATCGGAATGTGGAAGAAAGGGAGCAAGGGATATTAAACGGATGGTGGGAAGCAAGGTAGGAATGGAGGTATTATTAAAGGTAGGAAGGGAGGAAGGAAGGTAGGAAGGGAGGAAGGAAGGAAGGAAGAAAGGAAGGGAGGAAAAACGGGATGAAGGAAGGAGGGGGAGGGAAGTGAGAAAGAAATGTGAGACGAATGGTGGGAAATAAAATAGGAGTAAGGGTATGATTAAAGGTAGGAAGGGAGAAATGAAGGAAGGAATGATTGGTGGAATGAAGGAGTGTGTGGCGAAGGAAGGGAGGAAGGAATGTGAGATGCATGGTGGGAAGTAAGGTGGGAATAAAGGTATGGCTGAATGAAGGAAAGGAGGAAAGAAGGAAGAGAGGAAAGAAGGCATGAAAAATTTGGGAAGGAAGGTGGAAAGGAATGAAGGAAGGAATGTGTACCGTATGGGGGGAAGTAAGGTAGGGATAAAGGTATAAGTGAAGGTAAGATATGAATGAAGTAGGAAGAATATAAGAGAAGAAAGAAAGGATGACGAAATGCGATACGAAAGGTTAGACTGAAGGTAAGAAGGAATGTGAGACGGAAGGTGGGAAATAAGGTTGAAGTGAGGTAGGAACTAATATGAAGGTCGGAAGTAAGGTTGGAAGAATGGTTAGAATAAAGTTATAAAGGAATGTGAGACGTAATGTGGGGAGGTATAGATAAAAGTAAGGGGAGTGTAGATGTGGAGGTGTTTTGGATGGGTGTAATAAAAGTGGGAAGAAGTGAATAGAAAAGTTAAGGAAGGAAGGACAGAAAAATTATAAATAGAAGGCAAGGTAAGAAGAAAGATATGAGAACTCGCTTCCAAAGGACAATAGGAAAGAAAGAAGGAAATAGTGTAGGAAAGTACGGAGAAAAGAGAGAAGGATGGAAGAAGGAAAACAATTACAAAATTGGAAAGCAGATGATTAGAAAAGCGGTGGAAAGGATATAAGTAGAAAGAAAAGAAGCAAAAAAAAACATGGTAGGAAGTACTGCATAGAAGATACAAAGTTGAAAAAGAAGAAAGGAAAAAACGAAACGAAAGAAGCTGCCAAAGGAAGAAGGATAAAGATAAATAGATATGATTGGAGGAAATAAGAATAACGGCAGGACAGCAGAAGAAAAAAAAAGAACGGGAGGAGGCAATCTGGGAAAGTAGAAAGTGTGAAAAGAGAGATACGCAGGAATATAGAACAAATAACGATAGGAGGACCAGCAGGAAAGATAAAAAGTAAAAGGGGGGAAGATGAAAAACCTGGGAAAGTAGTAAAGATAGAAAATATAAAGGTAGGAATGCAAATAGTGAGATATGAAATAAAAAGGGCGGAAGGAACAAAGGTAAGACAGATAGAATGTAAAAAAAGGAAGCAGGAAGAAAGGACTGGATGTGTGAAGAAAGGAAATACATTAAACGAACGAATGAAGGAAAGAAGTAAAACATAAACGAGCAAAGGAACGAGCAATGAATTTAATATTTAGGATTGGTTCCTGGTCAGTCAGGAATAACTAAAAGGCTTCAAATTACCTGGGACGCAGGTACATAGGAGAAAGGCGAACGAGTGATAAGGAAACAGAGAACAATTAAAAACTGGTTTGCTTGAATATTATTCACAATTCGTGAAATGAATTTTTATCAAATATCTTAAAGTTTGTAATTAAAAAATATTTATGATGCAAATGTTAATAAACAAAAATATGTATGATTGAAAGTAAAAACTAGTGTCCGACCGAATATTCGGTTTCGGTTTTGGTTTCGGCCCAAAAAAGTGGTTTCGGTTTCAGTTTTGGCCAAAAAAAGATGTTTCGGTCGGACAGTAGTAAAAACTGATTGACCATTTTCGACTCAACAAATTTATATTTTTTTATATTCATATTAATTTTTTTGCGTCCCATTTTCCAAAGTCATTCAATTCATTCTTTGGCGCGCACAGATTTCATTTCATTCAGTCAAAAAATGTGTTTTTCTCGTTAAACGCACAAATTACATTCTCCATAGTTAATATTTGCTTGTAGCAAATGGCAAAAGTGTAATGTGGGTTTTTCAATTAAAAATTTTCAAACATAAAATTTCAATTAGTGCTGCGCCATTTGCACAAATTGCATTGCATTACAGAATCGCGCGTAGGAAGCAAGTAGAATCAAGGAACCAGAAAACAAAATACAAATCAATGGCAGCAAGTCTTGGGGGGCGAGGGGGGAAACACAGGCGCAGAAATTATCATTTCTAAGCGATAAATTTTATAACTTCATATCGACAGGCAGCAATCTCCGGCCAGTCGGCTGTGATCAGAAGTGACGGAACGGAGCAGCAGCGGCTGTTCTATTGCCTCAGATTGGTCGAAGGTTTGCAGATGTTGAGTGAATTTTTGAAGCGAGTCAGTCAGCAAAAGACGTAAGAGGGAACTGGAACTGTTGCGGGGCCGCGTGCCAAGAAATTGTTGACGCTGCCGATGGCGCGGCTGATGGCCATTGGCGTTGATGACTGCGGGCAGTTGCACTGAAAATTGGCAACGCCAGTTGGGCAACAATTGTTGGACGCGCAGTGGGTGAAAATATTAAAATTAATTACGTGTAGCCTATAAAAATTGCATAAAATCGAAATGGATGGGCTTCTGTGGGAGTGACAAATGTTTTTAGCTAAATGCTGTGATTTTACGTTTGTCTCAAGTTCCATGAAGTGAAAAAAGTGGGACAGTGCCAATTTTTAATCGAACTTAAGCGCTTTTCACAGCATATGAATTGCTAAAATTAAATATAACCCAACGCCATTTGTTGTAAACCTAAACTTTGCACGATAAGCGGCGTTGATGAAAAGCGCCGATAAGGAAATGACAAGAAGCTGGGAGAAGGATTTTGTAGTCGCTTTCAGTTTTGACACATCAAAGGATTTTTAAACGAAGCACATAACGAGCAAATGAATGACTGCAGCACAGAGTGAAATGAATAAATTGCAAAGGTAAATGTTGGCGTCAGTGAAATATGGCGTTGGCGATGGCGCGCGGCGACGTTTGATGGAAGCATTTGCGGCATGATTGAAATTTGCATACGGCTGGCATACGAACGTGTGACAGCAGTGCTTTGCGTGCGAAACGAGCGACAGTTCATAGACGGGGGTTTTGTGGGGTAATATGCTTTTGACAGTTTTTTAAGATTAATGAGCGCCAAAAAGTATGCCCTAAAATATGCTTAAAATGCAACCAACAATTTTAGGGTTGGGTAGTAATGGCAGAGTGAAAACTTTCTTGTTTGAAATGTAATACAAAAAAGAAATTTTTAAGTGTAGTTTATGAAATGTGATATTTTGCGTGGAAATAGATTAATCAGCGCTAGAAAGTATGCTTTTAAATTGAACTTAAGATGTAATGTGTGCAACCAAAAATGTTAATGGCAGAAGTGCTAAATTGTGTTGCATGATTTTAGGAGTTGTGTAATTGTATAAAATAAAATCGTAATAGAAAAATGTAATGTAATGTAAAAAATAAAATAAAATAAAATAAAATAAAATAAAATAAAATAAAATAAAATAAAATACAATAAAAGAAAATAAAAAAAAATAAAATAAAATAAAATAAAATAAAATAAAATAAAATAAAATGAAATAAAATAAAATAAAATGAAATAAAATAAAATAAAATAGAACAAAATAAAATGTAATGAAATAAAATAAAATGAAATAAAATAACATAAAATAAAATAAAATAAAATAAAATAAAATAAAATAAAATGAAATAAAATAAATCAAAATTAAATTAAAAAAAAGTAAAAAATGAAATAATACAAAAATTTATGAAATAAAATAAAATAAAATATAAAATGCTATATTTAATTAAAATAAAATATAATAAAACAAAATAAAATAAAAAATGAAATAAAATAAAATAAAATAAAATAAAATAAAATAAAACAAAATAAAAAAAATAAAAAAAATAAATTAAAATAAACAAAATAAAATAAAGTACAGTAAAATAAATAAAAATAAAATAAAATAAAATAAAACAAAATAAAATGTAATGAAATAAAATAAAATAAAATGAAATAAAATAAAATAAAATAAATTAAAATAAAATATAATAAAACAAAATAAAATAAAAAATGAAATAAAATAAAATAAAATAAAATAAAATAAAATAAAATAAAATAAAATAAAATAAAATAAAATAAAATAAAATAAAATAAAATAAAATAAAACAAAATAAAATAAAATAAAATAAAATCAAAAAAAATAAATTAAAATAAACAAAATAAAATAAAATACAGTAAAATAAATAAAAATAAAATAAAATAAAATAAAATAAAATAAAACAAAATAAAATAAAATAAAATAAAATAAAATAAAATAAAATAAATTAAAATAAATAAAATAAAATAAAATAAAATAAAATAAAATACAATAAAATAAAATAAATAAAAATAAAATAAAATAAAATAAGAAAATATAAAATTAAAAAAAAAAATAAAATAAAATACAAATTAAATAACATAAAAATAAATGAAATAAAATAAAATAAAATATAAAATGCTATATTTTTCTCTGATACAGATTTCTACGAATACTTTAATTTCATGTATAATGTTTAGAAAAAAGTGTGACCGGTACGGAATGACATTTGTCACCAGAATCAAAGAGACAATCAAAGACTTTTAGCCCATTGCGGTTTGTATTAAACAAGTTCTCTTTTGACTGAAATTTTGTCCAGCATCGAAAGACTTTCACTTACTGTTGTTCCACCCAACCATAGCGATCCCCTTAGCAGAGAACAGCTGTTTCCGCCCTGTGTTTCCCACTAGTGTCAGTGTGTGCGTGTGTATATGTGATCTGTAAGTATGTGCCTGTGTGTGTGTGTGTGATGACCTCAATGCCAGCATGGGTTTGGCACTTTCAATGGAAAATTGGACGTACATGTCAAACGTCAAAATTCTATAATACTCAACGTTGAGCAGGCGAAAAGTAGCGACGCAAGATTGAGATTGGGAATGCGACGAGGACGAGGACGCGATATGGAGACGATTAAGTGTCAAAGCGTATGAATCGCATAAATCGCAACGTGCCACACTAAACGTCATGCAGCCATTGTGCAGAAATGTGCGAATATGTGCCGCATACATTTTACATACAAAGTCTGTCTGTCCGTTTGTCGATGTGTCTGTCGGTCTTTCTGAGTGCAAGCCAGACTAAGCCGACGCAAATTTGCTGTCATGTAAATCGCACATAAATTGCAGCTCCATCGAGTGGCAACGACGATGGCGGCGGCGGCAGCGGTTTGCGACAGTGCCGGAAGTTGGCATTGTTGGCGGCATTCGAGGCATGTCCGTGTTTTGCTGCCATTATGTAAAGTCATTATTCAAAATGCGACCTCAAAGTGGCAGAGGCAGGTAGAGCGAATGAGAGAGTGACGGCTGACAAAACAACAGCAACAAAACAGTCAATGCCAAAAAGCAACTTCAAGTCCCAATCGCCGCAATCAACGCAGCCAGCAGCGATGTCACTGCTTGGCGTTGACGCTGTCACTGCTACGTATTGTTCTCGAAGCGTGGCTGCTTGTTGTTGTTGTTGTTGCTGTTGCCACAATCGAAGCGTTAAAATCATAATAATTCATCACGCTGATAGGACACGTTTCCCGATGCCGAATTTCATTTGATTTTCCCCTTTATGCGCCTTTATTTATGCAGCAAACGCTTTGACAGTGGCAGTCAATCAAGGGCGTGGCTTAGCTGAGCTGAGCTGGGTTGGGCGCTGAGTTGCTGTCATTATATGTGTCTGTGTGTGTGTGTGTGTGGCAAATTCATTGTTTCGTGCGCGCGAGCGCGCAATAAGTGAAATAATTTGAAATTTGCATACATTAACATTGTTCACACACACACGCGCGCACACACACACATGAACAGACAACGTGCTTGGCAAAAGGTACACAAATCGACAGCACCGACTGGCAGCGGGGTAGACAAACACAATGCAAATTTTTACTGTCTTTCTTGCTGGCACATTGAAATTACTCAACAGTCGACCAGTTCCTGTGCGCGTTCGGGTGATTGTGTTTTTATTTATGAGCCGATTGCGTTGGTAGTTTGTCCAACTTGCACCCGAGTGTGTATGTGTGTGTTTGTGGAGAGTGTTGGGTGTGCTCGTGTTTGATGATAAATTCAATTAAATAAGAGTTGCCTTTCCATGTTATATTTTTCAAGCCATGTGTAGCTGAGAGTTGTGGAAGAGAGTCGTGGAAGATTGAAAATTGACGGTGTATGATTGAACTTCTGCATATTGAAGCTTCCAGATTAAACTGGATCAGGAAACTGGAGCAGTTTTTTTCAAACTTTAAACTTTTAATATTTTATTAATAATTTGTTAACTTAAAGTCAGTCTTTGAATAAAGGTTCTTGTAGACTTAATACCAAATCAATGTAAGACAGCGTAAGGCTCACAAGAAAAGGCTTTTCGTAAGCCGGAGAATTCAGTTTTTGAACAGACGTTTTTTTAGACTAGATATAGATAAATGAATGAAAGATAACTTAAGGCTAAAACAAAAATTTCAATTAATTTATAATTTAATCTATAACTTAATTTATTTATAACTTAATCTTTAAAACTCAAAAGAACTTTAAAAAGTGTTTGAATGATTGCTTTATGGGCGCATTGATAACACTGCACAACACAAAAGTCCTGTAAAACAGGACTTTTTAAGGAAAAAATGTACCACGAAAATATTCGCCATAAAATTCTACTATAGGTCTCTGAATACATCAAATCTCAGAAATTAACTTCAACGCCAGAATTAAGCCAAATCTGAAAAGACCTAAAAGATATATTTGCTTTCAACATTTTTCCCATACACACTAACCCTCAAAAATGAAATTTTGAATAAGTACGAAATAAACACTTACACACATTTTCAGTTTTGGCTTGATTCTGGCGTTGAAGTTAATTTCTGAGATTTGATGTATTCAAAGACCTATAGTAGAATTTTATGGCAAATATTTTCGTGGTACATTTTTTCTTTAAAAAGTCCTGTTTTACAGGACTTTTTGGCATTTTAGAAAAAAAGGGTCAAATTGACCCATACAAATAGTAGCTATAGGGTTAAAATGCTCCACAAAAATATTCTTCGTAGTATTTTACATCAAATTGCTGAACACATCATATACCTAAAATGTAAGGTTACATGGATTTCGTATGCCGAGTCACCATGAGAATGAGCAAAAAGGGGAAAACTTTGACCCCCCCTAAGAAAAAATTCAGACGTAAACTTTCAAAACGCCGATACACGTATATTTTTTTTTGGTCCCCTCTACCAGAATCCGATGTCAGAACCTTGTTATTTTGAAAAAAAATTTGATTTTGTTGTGCAGTGTAACTCATTTTGAAAAAGGTCATCTTCAATCTGGCTTGAAACATTGGTTTTCCTTACTGAACACGCCTCTTCCTGGGCGCTACATCTATACTGAAAACACTTATATGTCCAGGCAGTTCAGTGAAATTGCATACAATTGCAATGGCAGCAATTCAAGGGAGGCAATTCAGCGTTCGGTGCAGGCGAGCGAAATGAAAGTCAATTGCCTTGCAATTACGAGTGGCGGCACAAAACGCCTAAAAGGCTGCAACCGAGTGATAACGTTGCGGCAGCAAACAAAATGCATATGTATGTGAGTGAGTGTATGTATGTGTGTGGCATTTGGCGGCATTTCAAGCTGAAACCATTACCAATTTGTATTTCCAACGATGCCAACGACAACGAGGACAACAACGACGCGTCGATTCACGCTAAAAACAAGCAAATTGAAAAGCGAATTTTCACGACTTGCATGTTGTCAGCTCATTCGTGTTTTTGCTCAGTTGTGTGTGCAATAGTTGTTGTTGTTGTTGTTTTTCGCTTTGGTCGTTCGCATTTGCTTTGTTTTGGTTTGCCGTTTGTTTTTTTGCAGAGACCTAAAATAATTACACTGTGCAAGTCGAAAATTCAGACATGGGGCGGACCTATTGGGCGACTTTTCTATAGGTATACTGAGTTGAAATCCACCAGCCATTTGGCTGGATTGGCTCTAGTTTAAGAGAAATCCGACTTTGATGTTTGCTCATTTTAGTCGAGTTCGTCGCTTAAGTCTCCGAACGTTTAAGTGCTTATAGGTCCTAAATCGTTCCGAATATCGCTTCACTGTCTTCGGCCAGTTTGTAGATATTTTAACGACCAACAAATTTGCTTAAGACACCAATCCAAAAAAAATTCATTCAAACTGTGTAATTGCGATGTGTGCATTTTTTTGCGCAGCGCAACGTGGCGTATGAGTGCCATTTAATTATAATTAATAAATAAATTATAATTATAATTAATGTCTGAATTTTTGAGGGAAAATTTCACGCACAGTGTTATTATAAGTTTTGGGAATAAAAAAATTGCCCTAATTTAAGAAATTTCTATAATTATTGCTATAATTATTTCCAATAAGAAATTTTTTACGTCGCCTATAACTATTATCATGTAATAAATATTTTTGAGTTGCATAATAACTCTTATAAGTAACAAGTATATTTTTCGTTGTCGATAATTATTATTTTGGGATTTTTGTTTTTTACATTTACGTTGCCGATAACTATTATTTTGAAAAAAATTGTTTACGTTGAATTACCACATTTTGAATATGAATTGATTTTTAATTGTTTTAAATTGACAAACGCATATTAACTGCAGAAACCTAAATTCCACCAACATTTAAACAAATAAATATCAATTCATACTGAAAATGTGGTAAGGCAACGTAAAAAAATAAATGTCTTTCATAAAAGGTATGGAGCAACGTAAAAACAAAATTTCTTTCAAATAATAGTAAATAACAAAAACAAACGTAAATAACAAAAAATCATAAATAAAAGTTATAAAGCAACGTAAAAAAAATGTTCTCAAAATAATAGTTATCGGTCACGTAAATAAAAAAAGTCATAAATAAAGGTTATGAAGCAACGTAAACAAAACAAATCCCAAAATAATAATTATCGAAAACGAAAAGAAAAATTGTTTTCCTCATAACAGTTATTACGCAACGTAAAAATAAACTGTCGCAAATATTAATTATATTCAACAAATAAAATTTATGTTGCATTGTAATAGTTACATTGCAATTATTTTCTTAAAAAACTTATAATAGTTAAGTCCCTGGATTTTTTTGTTACTTTTCTCTTCGGCTTTTCAATTTTCCGGCTTTGCAATGGCATAAAAAACGGCGCGTCAAATTTGTATGAGTGTGACATATATACAAGTGTGTTATATACATATGTATATATATATATATATATACTATATACTAGTTTATATGTATAGGTGTATGTATAGGGTGTGTATTTGTGTGGCTGGAAATGAATCAAAAGTCATTTGGGCATAAAATGGACGGCCATAAATCTTGACTGAGTGCGATTGCAGCATTGGAGGACGATAGTGAAAAGGAGACAGCATGAGAGAGAGAGAGGAAGAAACACTGCTGTGTGATAGCTCCATGCGACGGCGCCAAGCGGTAACTGCTGTCCGGCAGCAGACTCGTAAACTTCCGCAACGCACTTCCGCTCAATGCGTTTTCACTTGTCAGCGGCGGTCGGCCTCCCCAAACAGCAGCAGCAACATCGCATGAAGCGCGCAGATGCGGCATTTAGTTTTTATAGATTGCAACCGACGCACCGTTCAGTCGTCATAACCATTCGAGCTCAACGCTTGGCACAACTTTATTGCGTTTGTGTCTGCAGTCTTTGGCGCCGTAGAGCGTCGTTAACATGTTAAGCTCACTTGATGCCGCTGATGTGGCTGTTTATTAGGTGTTTAGTGGGAAGAGCGGTGCGCGGATTCGTAGGTCAAATGGCAGCGTAGCCGCGAGCAGCTGCGCCCCAATGAGCGCAACGCATCGCTGGCGCACTGACTCGAATGTGGCTTGAAGTTGGCCGCCCGCGACGTTGAAGTGAACGCACCATAATCGAATGAGGCTTACAGTGTGCTTTATGCCGTTGGGCATTTATTGTTGTTATTGTAGTTGTTGTTGCCGCGCAGGCTTTTAGTTTTTTGGACGCTTTGATGGGGGAAATTCGCTTTTATCTTTTGTGCGTCTCATTTCATTTCATTTAATTTCATTTTCACTTTCGTCTGTTGTGCAGCTCATGTTGTTGTTATTGTTGTTGCTATTATTTTCCTCCTCTTCTAATTCTTTTTGAGGCGGTATTTTTTTTTCGCTTTTAAGCCCACTTAATGACTTTTGGCTCATAAAAATTGCAACAGCGCAAATTGTTGCTGTTGTTATCGCGCTTGTAACTGTTGTTTACGCGTGTCAGCGTTGTTGTCGTTGTCGTCGTCAACGTTGTTGTTGCTGTTGTTGTTGGTTTTTTTGCAGCCATCTTAAATGGTTGATGTGATTTTCGTAAATATCCACACAGGACTTTTTTTTTGGTTTCTGTGTTTCCTTACGCTTTCATCTCCTGTTCTGCTTTAATGTTCTGCACTGTCCAATGCTTTTCGATGCTCCACTTGCACACCAACAAACTGGCTGTCATGTTGGCGTTTTGTGGCCAGCTGACGGCACGTTATATGTTTATGACCTCGTTTGGTTTTTGGTGCCTTTTGAAGTTGTTTTTGGTTTTTAATTATCCTGTCAGTTGTTGCTGATGTTTTCATTAGCACAAATTAGTTAGCAATTTAACAGTGGCTCGTCTCTCTTTTTCGGCATTCTTTGTATAATAATTTGTTCCAATTTTTCGCCAGAAGTGCTTTCAGGCTTTGCCTTTGCAAGTTACGTAATGGAACTAAATAACAAATTATGTCGATTTGCATAAAGTTAAAAAAAAATGAAATGAAAAATACGAGTGCAAAGAGAAATTAAGACAACGTTGTAATTAGCATGGAAAATACTAAAATGTATCATACAGGGACCGAAAATAATGTTGATAGTTTTGCAACAAAAAATATTTATACTTGTATGCGATATATTTTCGTATATATTCGGACTATAGAATTGTGGGAAAACTGATTCAAGCACGCTAAATGTTTTGTCGTCTTGGTGTGGGTTTTAGATTTTTAATTTTTGTTTTTATGGGAAAACATTAAAGTTTCTTTAAGTATGTGCAACTATAAGAACAGAGCAAATTTTATTACCAGATGGGAGGAGATCGGAGGTGAACTTCTGCCAGGATTGGTTTTGATTGTCAAAGGCTTTGTTGACAATTCAATAATGTCAAAACTGCACCAGAGGTGGATTAGAACTGTCAACTGTTGACAATCTCAAATTGCGTTAAAGAAGTCATAAATCAATGAGGTCGAGAAGGTTCGAGAGTAAGGTAAGGACTCCATTTCGAGAGACTCCGAGTCCTAACTGCTACCAGATGGACGTCCTAACGTTAACTGTAAATAGTAACCGTAAAAACCCATCAATATACGATTGGAATTTATTTTTGGTGCCTCCTCCAGTCTCTCAATTAGCAAAGTATCTAAGTGAGCCAATCATAATTTTGAGAGTACGAGGCAGAGTCAGAGCGCCTCTCACACTCTACTTTTCGCATTTTGTGCATATGTCACTGTCGATGATGCCAAGCTTGTGGGCATGGACTTCCACCAGGCAGTAGCCCATTAGTAGTTCCATGTTTGAGACTTAATTGAGCCGTTCAGTGCACAGAGTGATTAACTCCACTTTTTGAAAAATCTTAAATTTAAGTGTCAAAGCACTTGGTATAGTCATAACTTTTTATATTTATTAAAACTTTCCTGAATAGTAAGGATTAACACCATTAAACACCATTAAATATATATATTTGAATTTAAATTATAAAGGGAATTTAAAAAAAAAACAAATTTATTTCATCGCATTTCTCAACTTTTTGTTTTATGGAGTTAATCGATGTGTGCACTGAGCGGCTCAATTGGAGAACTCTTTAATCTCTGACTGCATTAATTTCGAGACATTGAACCTTTAGGAGGCACTTGACATGAATCAAACTCAACCCAGAGACCCACTGGATGGGCTGCCTTGACTTGTACGCGGCAACATAACAGGAGATAGTTTCTGCTGGTAGAAATAGAAACGAATTCAACGGTATTTAAGAAGATGACTAGCTCTTACGAAACAAAAAAATATATAAATATGTACTACTTATATACGTCAAGGCAAACTGTGATCCATCAGGGCGTATGAGTAACGTTTGAATAACTGCGGTGCCAAATCATTCCATCTAGTAATTTTTGTTGAAAAAAATTTTAAAATTACATTGAATATATAAAAAAATTGGTATAATTTTGTTGCATAATTTTTAATTTGTTTGTATAATTAAAAAATATTACATATAAGAACTTTGTGTCTTTATTGTGCGTTTGAATGAAATGGGCAACAAAACAAAATTCCATTAAACGCTGAACGTTTCTTCTCCTTATTCACTCCACTTGAGAGCAAAGGTTGTGCTGGTTATGTTAATCGATTCAAGTTCTGCCAGCGTGGGTGATTAGCAGTTCTGTGTGATGGAGTTGCCATCTGTCGTCGCTTAGGAGAAACGCCTCCGCATGTGAAATGTGAAAGTTTATTACTGATTTGTAGGGCGCCCTGTGAAGATTTGAACTGTTCATCACTGATTGGAGTGCAAAGGATAGTAGCTTGTTCAAAGATAAAGGATTTGAAAAGATTCTAACAAGATGTCAACAAAACGCGCGAAAACCGCGTAAAGCCTAACAACGAACAAAAAACAAACATCGTTACGCAACGAAATCGCAGCTCTCAGCGTCCATTGTGATTCGTTTGTAGTTTTTGTTTGTATAATTTGTTGCCTTTCCTGCGCGACAACATTGTTGCCAATCAGCCGAAATTCCAACGAGCGATGTTCTAGTTGCCGTACAAATTCCGGCGCGATTTTCTCAGCAGCCATTAGCATTTTGTGCTGTGTTTGTTGTTGGCTTTTATGGAAATTTATGCAAGCATTCGATTTGCGCAGTTGGCACTTTTTCTGGGAATTGTTACATTTCTCTTCGGCAGCGTTTTGGGAAATTGCTACAAGTTGGTGGTTGCTTCGTTGTGTTGAAAATTTCGAAAAGATAACAATACAGTTTGAAAGGCGCAGATAAGCGACAGCAAGCGGCCTTGTGGCAGATGGAGAATATGTCCAAAAAATGCGACCAGCACAAAATTTGGTTTGGGTTTGCTTTTGTTGGAATTTTTGGGTTCAATTAAATTAAAATAAATTGTTGTGTTTGCATAAATGGCGAGTAAATTAAATTAACTGTGAGAAAGGATCATGTGTTGTCTACTTGCAAGTGAATTTTCAAATTAAGATGGAAGAGTTAAGAGGCAATTTGACTGGCACTATGAAGTTGAATGGAATTTGTTGAAAGAATTTGTTAAATGAATTTAACTTTATTATTTTCATTTGTTATATAATTTTATGGACTTGTACGAAAAAGTTGCGCGACAATTTAACCTAATTTTTTGCAACTAACTGAAGTATGAATGAGGAAGGGAAAACACATCAACTTCTATGCACTTGTCCTGCTTTATTCAGAAGAACGATGAACTAGTTACTTAAGCAACTTTTTCTTCGATAGTCCGACAAGATTATTCGCTGTCTACTAAAAGCTTTGTGAAGAAGCTCAAACTGGTTCAATGAGTGGGCCGTCTTATGCTCGACTGCATGTGGTATCAAAATGGGGCTTCGGACATTGTAGACAGCCACTCCTGCCTAACTGAAGTGTGTCTTACTAACTAGCCAAAGTAACTAAAACCCAAAGTAGATTTTAAGAAGTATTAACATATTTAAAAAATTCAAAAGTTCCTGTTCCCAAGACAGAAATAAAGTAAGGTCAACAGAGCTAGCCAAATGCTAGTCTGGAAAAGACAGAATCCTCTAATGTATATACAAATATGAACTGAATTTTGCGGTTCAATGTGCTCTCTTATGATGAAATAAATTTCATAACTATTTGTTTTCGACTCACCTCAAAGCTAACGATGCCGCTGTGATCCTGATCGAGCGTGTTAAATACGTAGTGTGCATACAGGGTCGGATTGGCTGTTGTCCATGAAAAAAGTGAGGCGTTTCCAGCAATCGGCGTTGTTAAACATGGAGTGAATATAGTTTAGAGAAATAAAAGTTGATTAGCCTTCGTTGACGTGGAGCTCAAGTGTAGGTATAAAATTTTTTTAGATGTTATTGGTTATAGAAAGTTCAAACAGAATAGACATTACATTGTGACACATTTATAAATTAATATATCATTTACATTACATGTATTAATTATAGGAGTATTCGAATTATTTTCTTCACCAGTTATAATAATTAAAAGCTAACATCTATAACTTTTGCAAATCATAATCACAAATACACACGCATAATTAAAAAAAAAAAATACACCCAGTTTGGGGAAAGCAAAAGCATTCATATACAATTTTTGGGTATCTGCTTCATTACGCATTTCTTTTCTGGAGCTCAAAAGCAATTAGCTTTAGAAGAATACAGTTGTTTTTTAAGTCCATGAAAGGCGAAAGATTTTAGTTGAAATGATTTATTCGTCATGTTCAACATTTCTTTAGATTTAGATTTGTTTAGATTATATGGTGAACCATTTGGTGTCTAATTCGGAAATTAGGGAGACACGTTACTGGTAATCTTACGCAATTAGCCACGCTTATTGTAATACTTACACATACTAGATTACGAACCTATTTACAGATGTAACAACCAGACATTTGTAAACATAAATTGGTTTTAATTTAGTTATTTTCATGGCAACGAGTTAAATGTTACGTATACGCCAAGTGTGCTGTTTCTTTTATTATAAGCGAAATTACAGCAATTTCAAAGTTAATCACTATATTCAATATTAAAAGATGTAATTTTGGAATGTATGACATAAATTTATCATTTTGAACTATATTTTGAAAACTCGGTGAACCAAGGTTCGTATCTGGGAATCAAGGAACAACGTTTCCGTCAATCTTAAGCAATTAGCAATGCTAATTTTAATGCTGTCACATACCAACCTACGAATTCAGACAGTTATATACATAAATTTGTTTAAATTTAGCTATTTTTATGTCAACGAGTTGAAGGTTACGTATACGCCGAGTGGTTTCAGATGTTGATGTTTATTTTTTTATAAGAGAAATTACAGCAATTTCAAAGTTAATCACTGTCTTCAACATTAGTAGATCTAATTACGGATTTTGTCACATAATTTTAATATTTTCAAATAAATTTTGTAAACTCGGTAAACCAAAGTTCTTACTGGGAATGAGGCAACAACATTTCCGTCAATCTTAAGCAATTAGCAATGGTCACTTTAATGCTGTCATATATCCACCTACGAATGTAGGACAGCTAGACACTTACGTAAATAAATTTGTTTAAATGTTGCTATTTTTTATGTCAACGAGTTGAAGGTTACGTATACGCCAATTGGTTTCAGATGTTTATGTATCTTTTGTTATAAGTGAAATTGCCGCACTTTCAACTCTTTTTAAAGAATCTTGAAAACATTAGACTTAAGAGATTTTAAATAGTTTGCATAGTCCTTCAAAATTACAACCATTTGCCCCCAAAGCTAACTTACAAAGGTTATTCAAGAATTTTTGCAAGCAAAGCTTAAACCTATTCATACTTATAGCCTTATATCTATGCATATCTAAACATAATACAATACGTACATATATAATTAAACGTTCTGCACATAACAACGGTCTATGCACACTTAGAGGTCATTGCATAAAACCAAAGAATATGAAGTAATATAGAACGCGCATCTCATACAAGCAAACGCGTTGTATGGTGGGTACTGCTGATAGTACCCTCTGTTATTGACAGCAGAACCCTCTGTTACTAACAGCAGAATTCTCTGTAACTTCAGCGTAACATGAGAGTAGAAGCAAAGAAAATAAACATACGAAGGCACATTGCTGCGCCGTGGGATGATTCGGAGGTAAAGACGATGTGCTGTTGTTGTTGTTGTTGCGCTGGCGAAAAGCTGAAATTGTTGAATTGAACAATTCTATTTCTGGCTGGCTTTTGTTTTTCTTCTATAAGCCGCACGGCGTCGCATATTCCTCCCGAACTTACTGCCGACTGTAGTGTGCGCAAAATCATAGAAAAGAAAATAAAATATGGTTGGCATGGCGACTTATATGATCGCTACAAGTAATAAAAAATAAATAATAATAAGTAATCATTAAAGACAATTAAAAAGAGAAATGGAAAGAAAGGAAGAACTTTTTTATTAGCTCGCAATAATTGTTAAACAATTGTTTGTAACTTTGTTGTTTGTCCCGTTGTTTGTAACTTTTCCCGTTGTTTGTAACTTTTTTTACGGCCCACATATAATGTTTGCGTAAATGAACTAAAATAAGAAAATCTAGGATTTAAAATTTACTGTCCCAGTATTCATCACTGAACCATTCTGAAGTAAAATTCTTGCATTAGTCGGATATATGTACATATATGCCTCAATACCAAGTTTTAGGGTCAACCCCTCCCAAATATTTGTACCTTGGAAAAATTTTAGATTTTGTTGTTGAGGCGAGTAGCATTAATACATATTATTGGCAAACGAAAAAAAAAAAAGGCGGTGTACTGTTTTTTGCGCTGTGCCATGTAGGCGGGAATAGTGTGGATGTTGTTGCCTGTTATTGTTGTTGTTGTTACTTTTGTTTTAATTTATCCTTTCTAAAATGCATAAGTTTTTATTGACTAACAATTATTTTCAATTTTTGTTTTTCAATCCTACTTTTTATACAGCCCACATGCAGTGTTTTCGTAGGAGTTTTAAAATAAGAAAATCTAATATTGTAATTTTATGGTCACAGCATTCGCCATGGAACCATTCAGGTGTAGAATTTTTGTATTATTCTAAAACGTAGGTATGCCTTAATAACGGGTTTTTAAGGTTTTGCTTCGAAAACTATCAGGGCCGCAAACTATCAGGCAAGTTTGAAATCAATGGACCCAATAAATCAAGGTTATATTATGTACCTTTGTTTTTGACCCTGTCAGATTTTTATGACAAGATACTTGTCTAATTATTTCTCATTCATTTCTCTTTCACCATATTTGAAGTCAATAGATCAATCATCAATAAATTATGTTTCCCATACAAATTTTTAACACTTGTTTTCCCCGTTAGATTTCGATTAAAAAAATGAAAAACACTTGTCTAATTATTTTTGATTTCAAGTGTTTTCACTAGTGTCCGACCGAAACCACTTTTTTGGGCCGAAACCGAAACCGAATATTCGGTTTTTTTTTAATATTCGGCCGAAACCGAAACCGAAACTTTCTAGTTGAAATAAAAATCACCATATCAAGCACTTTTTTCAACAAACGAATTTTACATTAAGTAAGTAAAGAACAAACAAACAAACCTAGCATAAATAAGTAAATACTTATTAATAAAAACGATTTATTCATTTTTTAAAAACGTAAACAAGAAGAAATCACCCTTTCGTACCTTACTCGATAATATTCAAAATTAAATAATTTAATATTAGATGCTAAAAAAAGAAGTTTATTTACATTACTGGCATCTAAATTACTCCTCCTTTTACTATTTATCTGCTACACAATAAAATGTAAACAATATTCTAGAAAGTTTCGGTTTCGGCTATTCGGCCATTTTTTGGCCGAAACTGAAACCGAAACCGAAACCACTTATTTGGGCCGAAACCGAAACCGAATATTCGGTCGGACACTAGTTTTCAACAATTTTAAAGTCAATAGGCCAATCGGTTCATTTTTTTCGTAGTTTTCCCGTATTCTCAAAATTGTAATCAACCATGTCAAAATATAAACAAATATTTTTACTTGGAACTCGCCACGTAAAAATATTTCTAAACATTTTAAATTGGGATCAACCAGCTTTGAGTATTTGTAAATTTTTAAATCAATCAAAGCCCACCATTAGCCAGCAAAAAGCCATACACCTCAAAGATTCGATTGATGGTGACATTACAGCAATTTGTGCAGCAAAACCAATCGGCAACACAGAAAAGCATACACACAATAAACCACAACAACAAAAACATTAGCGAATCCCGAATCATCTTCGTTGAAACGACGATGACAATGCTTTGGTTCGTTGTTTGCTCTCCGCTTGCGCTTCGACAAACAAGATCAATAAACATACGTGCAAAAAACGATTGAGCGATCAATACGCCACAACAACCACCATTTCAATGTGCACGAGTGAAGCCGTTGCGAATAACGACATTGCGTTTTGCTGTTGTCCTACGCAAATCTAACAGAAAATGTTATGAACTTAACATTCTCAAATGCCTACGCTTCGCTCTTCCCGCTCGCATCTACACAGCCGAAAACACTTTTGTGCCCACATGCGCGTTCTATATTACTTCATATTCTTTGATAAAACTCACTGCTGCTGGCTTATGGTCGCCTTTAGGGAAAGAAGAAGAATGCTTCACTCAGCCTTTTCACCGAATCGCTTGTGGCCTTAGCTCGACGATATATGTAAATGTCACTTAGTGACACAAAACAACCCCTCAACCCGTCATAGTTCACACAATCACGCTACACGCTACACTCGGCATTTGCATTGTGTTGCGTTGTGGCGTAGTTTTATATGCAATTTTTCCATTTTCACTTGATGAGTTTTCATTTTGCTGTCATCAACACCACCAACAACAACAACAACAACAACAACAACAACAACAATAAATAAAAGCGAAAGCAAATATTTCGCGCCAAATGCATTGCTGACACATGTCGCTGTTGACATTTGTATGTGTGTGTGCGTGTGTGCCATGGCATTTTCTATGCCGCGTTAGTGGCGCATTTTTATGTCATAACAATAACAACAACTCTGGCTGCTTCCACACTGCCGAGCGTGCGAAAATAATGAAGTGCACTTTGGACCGACGAGACAACACAACGTCACTCAAAACCCAACCGAAAGACGTTGTGTGTGTTTCATGCTATAAAAAATTAAAAAAAAAAATTCCACGAACTTGGGAAAAAAGCAAAACAAAAACACACATCGTCTCTCAGCGTCGCCGTTCGTTGGGTTTCTTTTACTTGAATTTTTGTGCTGTGTCCTGTTGGCTGTGATTTCAAAAAGTTGCTTTGACTCGTTTGAAATTTCCGCCTGCTTTCAACATTCTCTGCTTCGCATGTTTTTTTTTTGCTGCCCTAATGGCAGCCAAGTCCTGCCAGCACAGCTTAATTAAGGTTACACAGCTTCAATTTCCTTCTCGTTTTGGACTTTTGAGTAATGTGTTTCGGGCTTTCTGTGCTACCGCCCATACATCTCAAACTGTCGGTGTATGTGTGTGTATTTGTGTGAGTGGGTAATTGACTGCTTTTGTGCCGTTGCTCTGTAATGGAACTTCATGCAGCCAAATTAAGCAGTTTTTATCTGCTTTGCGTTGGCGTTGCTTACGTGCAGTGGAGTAAAATTTGATACTAAACATTTTTGAATGCCGACAGACAGCACACACATCAAAAGTGGCTGAACTTTTGTGCCTTTTCCACATTACAGATTTGATTGTTTTTAAAATATTCATAGCTTGCAGTTCTTTGCGAATAAATGAAAAATTCTTCTTTAAAAATGGCCAAAAATTCTCTTTTGATTCACGCAACAGTGAAATTTGTAAAACTTTCTGCACGAATTAAACATTAAAATGGCAAACGAATAAATTCATAGCTTGGCTATGGCTTTCATGGAATTCATTGCACAGTTGAATTATTCACATAAAAACATTGGCAGGAAATATCAAATGAAAAGGTCTCTATGAAAACAACAATTTCCACGTTGCGTTGTGAAAAATTGCGAAATAAATTAAACGGCATAGATTTCCGCCATAAGCAACACACACGGCCAACCAATGTGAATTGAATATTTTTGTTTTCTAATCGAAATCAACGGAAAGAAGAAACGTTGGCCCACGCAAGTCTTGAACGGCTATCGGCCGCGAACCATCTTTGGGTGCGTTTTTGCTTTTCGGATTGTGCTGTAAGCAGCAACAACAACAACTACAGCCACAACAATAAGTAAAGGAAACGCAAAATACGCAAATAAAACGTAAACAACGCAACTAACAAACGAACAAACAACCAAAAGAAACGTCTTGAGAGAAGAGGAATGAATGAATGTAAGCAAAAAATATATATAAATCATCGATTTTGTGTGTAATGTTTGTGTGGTATTTATTTGTTGTTGTTGTTGGAAAGCTGCTTATCAGTATAAAAAATTATTTCAATATGTTTATTTGCCAACTGATGGAAAGCAAACAAGAAATGCCATTTTGTATTTGAATTTTCACAGAAACGCAAATAATCAAATTTAGAGGCACAAAAACATACACGAAAACATAACTGTATATGCACATAAGTAGGCATATGTTAGATGCATATACAATAAAGGGAGGATAACAAGAATTTTTTTTTTTTTTTTTTTTTTTTTTAAACAGGAACAAACGCGCAGGGATGACCCCGAAGCATTGCGTTGGTTCAGGAAGGATACAAAGGTTAGGAGATAAGATAAAAGATTTCTAAATCAAGAAAACTCAAGAGGCCACAGATGCAATGTGTGGTCTAACATTGACAGAAAGGTCCTTGAGAATACGAATTGAAGAAGGTTTTTCGAACAAGAAGTGCACTAAGAGTGAAAAGTTATTTTTAACAATGGATTTCGGAAATCAATAGATTTTTAAATGAATTTCAAAAGAACTGATTTCAAAAGAACTAATTGAAGGAGGCCTCTTGAAAAAGGAGAATAAGAAGAGAGACATTCGAATTTTGGCGCATGGATGTGTGAAGAATGGTAGAATAGAAGCTGGAATTCCTTTGGAAGAACTGAACCTGACGTGTAGTTTTGCAAACTTCAATTGCAGAAGGCCTCTGGAACAAGGAGAGCAGGAAGAGAGTATTTTTAAGAACGGATTTTTGATTTCAATAGATTTTTGAATGGATTTTAAAAGAACTGAACCTGACTGAAAGTCACCAGCGAACACTAATTGAAGAAGACCTCTTGAAAAAGGAGAGCATAAAGATATAAATTGGTATGGATATGTGAAGAATAGTAGAATAAAAGCTGGAATCCTTTAAGAAGAACTGATCCTGAAGTGTAGTTTTAAAAACTCCTGGTCTCTGGAACAAGAAGAACAAGAATAGAGACATTCCTATTTGGGTGCATGGATGTGTGATGAATGTCAGGAGAGGAGCGAGATCTCTTCTCATAAGAATTGTACCTGACGTGTCCTTCAGAGAATATTAATTGCAAAAGCCCTCTGGAACAGGGAGAAGAGACCCATTAATGCTTTGGTGTATGGATGTGTGAGGAATGGTAGGAAAGGAGTCGCAATCTTTTCCGAAAAACTGAACCAAACAGGTGCTTGCATCAACCAGAAATGCTTATTTATTCATATTTATTTACTGAATGGGTTACTGTTGAAAAAACCAATGTTGGATAGCCCAGAGGCAGTCAAAACTGGTTTTCGAAGTGAACAAGTTGGCATGAAGCAAAATGAGTTGGCAAAAGGAGACTTTTGAGGATTCGATTTATGAATTGAATTATACAATTCAACTCTGGAAGGCCTGGTTTACATTTGGTTAAACTCAACAGCTGGGTTAGACAGACAGCTAGTCGATTGTTTGATTAGTACACTCAGTAGTAAAGAATTTGCTAGGCATCGAGGCCAAAGCGGACTTTTAATTTAAGTTGTGGATCTCTAAGATTGTTACCTTTATTTATGACATCGTTTAGTCTCCTTTAGTCTCAACCTTTCTGAAGAACAAAAATGTGTTCAGGACATTGCTAAAAATACGATATGGTTAATAGAAAAGTGGCTATTTGTGGCAATTGGCTATTTACAAGAGAGGATGAGATGTGAACCATCAATCGCAAGGATCAACTTGAGACAGTAAAGTGCATTGTTATTTGGAGAAAAGTCATTGATTACAAAAGACCTTTGGATGGTTAAACAAAAAAGAGGCCAACGTAACTGGACCAAATAGATGATCCACCTTGACAAATTTATAGGTTTAGCTTATAAGACTTCGATATGTTGATCACACCGTGCGACGAAAATTAAAAAAAATTTTCACATCGGAAAAAATTCATATGGGCGTGAAACTAGAGACCAAACATAGTAATACTGCGTACTCAGTTTTTCATTTCTACATCCTTTGTCCTTTTAAAAGGACTTCAACATTTTGAAGGGGATAAAACATACAAAAAATATAAAAAATACTTAACCTCGTTAAAATATGGCGATATGTATATCAAATTCAAGAGGAAAGGCTCGAGAATTTTAATAAAATTTTATTTTTATCCATTTGTAAAAAGAGGATATGAAAAAGGTCCTTTGAAAATTTTAATCCTTTATATCCTTTATATTTATATTGAAATTTCTTGGAAAGTAACTACGTATGTTCAAACCCAAAATCTCCTTGATCAAGTGTCAAAATTTCATTACTCGAATTTTATTGGTTCGAAAGTTATTAAAAAAAATGCGGAAGCTGCAATTCTAATGAAGAACAAAAATTCGAATTTATTTGAGTATCAGTTTTTTAATAATAAAAAGATACAAAATCAATGAAGCGAGAATAATAAAATTTTTACACGTGATCAAGGAGATTTTGGGTTTTAACATACTTACTTTTCAAGGTAATTCTATATAAAATTTCAAGGATATTTTTTAAATTTGTAGAAATGAAAAACTGAGTACGCAATATTACTATGTTTGGTCTCTAGTTTCACGCCCATATGGATTTTTTCCGGTGTAAAAGATGCTGTCGCACGGTGTCATCAGTGTTTATGATTTTCCATCATCAAAAAGCTAAACATTAAACCATAACAATCGTTGATATCGATTCATTCAATAAAATTTTTGTTGCTAACTAACATTTCGATACTATGAATCTGTGCATGTATTGGTGAATGATTGGTTTAAAGAGTTCCCAGCACAGTCAATTCAAATTGGATCACTCTGTACTTATAGCAATGCATATTTCTGTATCTTTATGCTTGTACGTCTGAATATTTTGATGTCTGTTGGCGTCGCCATACACTACGGTTTCTATGAGAGGAATGAAAGAGAAAAGTGCGTCGAGACGGAGACGCGCAGCAAATTGAAGGCCAAAAGCCGCCTACAAAAGCGATTACATTGTGTGCTGTGGCAGTTCAGTCTTCAGTCACAGACAACTACAACAGTAGAACATGGCAGTAGAAACGTAGGAGTAGAAATATCATTGTGTTTGTGTGTGAGTGTGTGTGAGTGCGTGTGAGCTGATTACAGTGCGTCTAATTTGTGGGAACTCTTGTTCGCTTTCGCTGATATGTGAGTTGTGTTGTATTGTGAGTTGATGATGTTTTTGCTGTAAGAAGCTTTGACCGACGAGCACTTATTTGCTTCTTTACTTTTGCTTGTACTTGTACTTGTAACATCTGCCATGCATTCCGCACCATTCGTTGGCGGCATATTTTGAGTGCCGCAATAAAAGTGAAATAGCGTGCGGCATGGCTGATGTCGGGCAGGAAATTCACATAATCACTTATTTTAAGTAGGATTTATGGCATTGCCTACTTACAGGCGTGCAAGCGTACACAAGCACTTAAGTACCGTCGCTGCCACATACGCATTGGTGGCCGTCCATGTGCACAAATGCGTTTGTGTGCGAGTGGGAGTGTGTGGGTGTGTGGGTGCTTTAGAGTCGTCGTAGTCGCTAATGAATTGGCACATACACAACAAATTGTCTCTGCTTTGCTTCGGACACAGCAGCCAAATTGAAAATGTGCGTCAAATTAATTTCACTTTTTTGTGCGGCATTTTTCGTGGACCCTTTGAAGTGTCCCACATACGGTCGACACATACAAAGCAGTTATTCTCAAATTCGTGTTCATGCTAACTATTTGTTGTTGCCGTTGTCTGAAGTGTCATTATTTGACAGCTTGTACAAGCTTTTGCTTTTTGGTGTTGCGCTTTTATGACTCGCTCGGCATTTGTCAACGCAACAACAGTTACATGTGCAATGTGTTGCGACGAGGAAGCTCAGATTCTTTCTGGGTTTTTGAGGCGCAAATTGAGATGCAAGGTTGTTATATAGTTTTAGTTTGAATGTTTTACTGTGGGGCTTATTTCTAAAATGGTGAAATATTAAGTTTTTATTGTTTGACATATGACATGGAAAAAATGTGCTTTAGGCAAGTCTCTTTAGGTAGCTTCAAGTAGGCAAATCTTCACCCTTTCTGTAGCAATTTGTTTCCTTCATTTCCGTTGCTTCAGCTGCTCTCTCTGTTTCCTCTTGAGGCCGTTTTAAGTACGCAAATCTTCAGCTACTCTGTAGAAATATCTTTCCTTCAGCTTCTTTCTTTCAGCTTGTCTCATTGCCTTCTCTTCAGGCAGTTTTTTTGTAGCAACTTATTTCCTTCAGTTTCTTTGTTTCAGATTCCCCCTCCTTCTTCTTCTCTTCAGGCAGTTTTAACTACGCAAATCTTCAGTTTCTCTGTAGCAACCTTTTCCTTCAGCTTCTTTCTTTCAATTTTTATCACTGTTTTCTCTTCAGATAGTTTCAAGTATGCAAATTTTCAGCGTTTCTGTAAAAATTCCTTCAGTTTCTTTACTTCAGCTTTTCTCTCTGCCTTCTCTTCATGCAGTTTCAAGGACGCAAGTCTTCTTCTTTCCTTTAGTTTCTTTGCTTCCGCTTCTCTTTGTGCTTTCTCTTTAGGTAGTTTGAAGTACGCAAATCTTCAGCTTCTATTGAGAAGCTAAAGCATCTTTTCTATAGTTTCTTTGCTTCCGTTCCTCTCTCTGCCTTCTCTTCAGTCAGTTTCAAAGACGTAAATCTTCAGCTACTCTGTAGCAATTTCTTTATTTTAGATTCTTCCTTTCAGCTTGTTTCTTTCAATTACTTTCTCTACCTTCTCTTCATGCAGTTTCAACGGCGCAAGTCTTCAGCTTCTCTGTAGCAATTTCTATCCTTCAGCTTCTTCAACAAAGCTTCTTTCTTTCAGCTTGTGTCATTGACTTTTTTCCGTCAGTTTCAAGGACGCGTATCTTCAGTTTTTCTGTAGCAAGTTCTTTCCTTCAGTTTTTTGTTTCACGTACGCAATCTTATCTTTATCTTATCTATCTATATCTATCTTTATCTTTTCTAGAGCAGTTTCTGTTGCACAGTTTTCTTCTTTTTTATGTTCTTTAGTATTTGAATAAAGCTTTGAATGAAGCTTTTACGAATGAATCTTTTTAGTATTCTTGACATTTTTGTAGAAACAATTCTCAGTTCTCACTCTTCCAGTACAAAACGGTGATTCGATTCTTAAAATTGGAACATCAAAGTTGTTTTGCAAACTTCTTGAAATACTTCCAGCAAATGATTTCTTTGAATTTGAACATTTTTATTGGAATCATCAATCAACCAAACAAAGTTCAAAAGCGCACAGAATTGGCTCTAAGACTGACAGAGTAAAAAATATAAATAATAAACCATATATTTAGTTTCTGTTGTTATAAAATGTGAACCGAAAACACATATGCAATGCAGTTTTGTTGTCTAGAAGATTGAGCAAAGAATACGAAATTTCATATGTAGCAAGTTGTGGACCTACACGAAGAATACGAAACTTCACTTTTATTTATATGGACGGCAAATTTTTTCCGCTCTGCCTCGCTGATTGCTGTCTGTTGTTGTTTGTAGTGTGGCTGTTGCTGTATTGAAACTTAATTGTTAAATTGCACATGTTGTCATAAATTATGGCTTCGAATGAAAAGGCCGAAGCCAGTAATTGAAGGCTCACGCAATTGCGGCTGAAAACTGCAAATGGGAATGAAAGTACACGACTCGATAGTGGTTTTTTGGTTGTCTGTAATTGACTGTAGACTGGTTGGTTGTTTCTTATGTATTGTGTTGCAATATGTAACAATGTGTGTGTGTGTGTGTGTCATATGGACCAACCCAGGCACACGTGTGGTCGTACGGCTGTATGCATAATTGAACTGATGACTTTGGTTATGGCAGTTGAATCCTTCACTAAATTAGAGAGATTCGTGTTTGAGTCATGTACAAAGTGAAACAGTAAGAAAGCAAACAAGTAGCTTATTTGAATGTGTGAGGCAAATTTTAAAGCCTTAACGCACAATTTAAGACAAATTTTCTTGGTCTGTATTATTACGAATTTTTCGAATCTCATTTTGCATGACTCTCTGCAATGATTTCAAAAAGAGTTCACTATCAAAGAAACAAAAATTATATTGGGTGATTTTTTAAGAGCCCTCGGATTTGATTTAAAAAGAAAACACATACAATTTAGAGAATTCCCTGTCGGACCTGAGACAACTGGTTCCCAAAATTCATTTGTTTTTCAACTGGTTTTTTCTAAGTCAATTGGACAACTAGTTGTCAAAGTAGCTGTCAGCGGATGCAGAAGTCAGTCAGTTCGCGTCTAATCGTTCACGTTCTGTGTGCGCGTTCATAGGCGAGAAGAGACATGAAAATACGAAACGAAAGGAAAGACGAAACAGAGGTGAAATAATCAAAAAAATTCTGTTACGGCTGATCTTGCGATACTTTTGTTATAACGTAGAAACGTAGAAATGTTTGCATTTTTCGAGCTTTCTGTTTCATGACTCGAAGTTCGCTCGATTTGCATTTTTGTTTTGTCTTGAATGATTTCAGTAAGAATTTTGCGTGGTTGCGTGAAGCGTATTAATAAATTTATGTAATTATGTTTATGTAATTATTTATTAATTAATTTATTTTTTAATTAATTGCAGGCGAAGTCAGGATGTTGAATTGGGTCAGACTCCAAACAGTTTCGACAGAAGTGTGTCAACAAGTCGAAGTTCATCTTTACGTGCACCAATATTTTTTTCATTCGCCATGAATTTTTGTTGTTTTAATAATATTTTTAAAATAAAATTAATATTTAAAAATTTCAATGATTTATTTTCCTTTATAAAAATCAACTAGTTGGAAAACTAATCCCGACTAGTTTGCAAACTAGTCGCTTTGTAACTGGTTTATAAACTGTTTTAGTTCGGACTAACCTTGGACTAGTTGCAAATGGATGCAGACGGGAACAGTTGACTGTCGCCTAGGACACCGCCACGTTAAAAGGGTGAATTTGCTCCAAGGAAACGAGTCGATTCTGAGGTCAGCTATGACTGTCAAGCAACCAGTTGAAAAACTACATTTGGACCAGTCCGATTTCCTATAGGGTTATCATTGAAATAAGTATGCGACAACCACTGAAAAATAAACCGACTTGGCCGCAGCAGCTCGAAATTGAAAAACCCCTCTAACCACAATTTTGCCGTTTTGAGCCCAAAATAATACCTGAGACCAATTTTAATGCAAAATACATTAAAGTGAAAATCCATTCTGGCCGCAAGTCAAATAAGTTGTGCATTATTAAAGTGTTTGCCGGCACATAAACATGTTCGCTGGCAAGAGACAATGTCTCCAAAAGGCTCACACACACACATAAACACAGCAACTCTCGCACAGTTCTCGCTCACTTTGCGGGCACATATCCATTATTAATATTATAAATGATCTGCTGCACGTTGACAGTGAGAGATAAAAATAAGCCGGGTTGCGCGGGTAGCCGAAGCCGGCAAGGAAAATCTGACAGGATAGGACAGGACGATAGACGTTAGGCGCATGTTGTGCGGCCAGTCAAGCGGCGCAAGGACCTGCTGGGTCCTAGTGGCGGTGCTCGATGTTGACAACGTGCCCATTACTGAGTGGGAATATAGCTTCTAACTAACGGTAGTTTATGTTCAGGCATATGTCTGCGTGTGCGTGTGCGTGTGTGTTTGCATTTGTGTAAGTGTAGACGAATGTTGTGTTGCGCATAAATAACCAACAGCCAACACATGCAGCGCACTTATTTATGTATTTACACTGTGTCTATGTGCGTGCATGTGTACGTGTGTGTAGGTGCAGGCGGTAGGTGCAGGAGAGGCTATGCTCCACACTCGCATTTGTATGCATTTGTAGTAGCTGTGACGTAAGGACACTTTTCTATGTTTGAATGGCAAATGGGAATGTAAATGAGAATGGAAATCTATTTGTTTTTTGTTATTGTTTCCGCTGTCGGTAATATGGCTGTTGTTGTTTTCGCATTTGTTTTGTTGCCATATGACAATCCGGTGATTTCTCATGTGGTTTACGCAAATTGCTTCACACATTGCCTATTTGTGTGTTCACGTGTCTGCTTGTGTTTGTGTGTGTGTGTGTTTCTGCCTTTGTGTGCTCTGTTTATATTCAGCTGTCTGTCTTTGCATCTGTCGTGCTGTCTGTTCGTGTGTCTGCGCTGCTGGCCGCCATCACTGCGGTCGTCTATTTTAGTGCCTGCCCTGTCTTTGTGTGCGTGTGTTTGTATGTGTGTGTGTGCGTGTGTTTGTATGTGTGTGTGTGCGTGTGTGGGCTTTGCGTCCTTCCGCAATCGATAAATCAGTAAGGTTTGGAAATGCGTCCGTCCATTGCTTGTCTCATTTGGCTTTCTTTCCCTCTCAGCCGCTTCGTTTCGAATGTCTGCTGCGCTTCGGTTCGCTTCAGCTCGATTCTATTATTTCTCTCTATATTTTTATGTCATTTGCTTTTACCTTCCTTTTTTCAATTTGGCAACTTTTTGTTGTTGTCATTGCGTATTTATAACCAATTCTTTTCAGGTGTCTTACTGAAGCTGTTAACGGATTTAACGTGCGCATAAAAATTTGTTCTTGCCACAATGTAGTTTTCTTTCCTAAATTGCTTTTGTTGGTTGCCAATTTCATTTCCCATTATTTGTTGCTGTGTTTTTACTTTTTTGTGCAGTTGGTTAGGTGTAATAGAAAAATATTTGTGAACCGCGTCATCACGAATAATCGAACAAAAGTGTTTGATGCGGTGGTTGGTGGTCAGCGACGCAGAGGGAGGCTGCATCTTTTTTGGATAGATTACGTAGAGAAGGCTCTATCAGCTCTGCACATGAGAAAGTAGGATTATGCGTGGCTAACTGTCAATTGGGAGGTGTAACGGAAGGCTGTCATTTGGTAATGCGTTTTCATAGTCAGTTATATACGTAAATTACGTATATATATAAAAATTACGTATATATGAATTACAAAGTGAACGTTTATGTCCAAAATAAGACTGTCTGGATTGAGTTTGATTGAGCCTTATTTTACAAATGGAAACAGATGATTCGCTGGAAAAGGTGATCAAACTACTTTCGACATGCTGAAAGCCATTAAATGAGAAGATTATGGCACAGAAAGAAGCATCGCTTTGAGAAGATCCTGTTTTATGTCAAGTTATACAATTGAACGTAGTAGCTGCGGTTAAATCAGCTCGTGGCGTCGATAAAAGAACCAGGTTGAGGGGACCTTGACCTATATTAGATCACAGAAGTTATTGCATGATATTTTCGTATTGAGACCAAGAACTTTATGCTATCATTGTGTTGGTTTTACATGGAAAGTTAGTTTGACGGAAGATAGAAAGTTGGTGGGGAAACTTGTGAGCAGCGCCTTTCATTTACCGACGTTAAAAGTGACAGAAAAAATGTCCGCAGTAAGTTTGTTACGACTGAGAAACGAACCTTCTGTACTCTGCGTTGGAACATCGTGGAAACATGGTAAGCATGTTCTGTACTTGATGCCCATGTTACTTTCCCTGGAACAGGCTTTCGCGGCATTAAGTAGTTCGTCCATAACTTGCAACACTTCGACTATGTTCTAAGAAGTCAATGAAGCTAGAAACCCTATCGTCTGTTATAACCTTTATCGCCTGATTCTGAATCAGGTCCAGGATACTCTACCCTACTCGTCTTCTATAGGCTTTATCACACGATTCTGAGTGCTGAACAGGATACCCTCTCTTCCCTACTCTACTCGTCTTCTATAGATTTTATCACATGATTCAGAATGAAGTCCAGTCCTTTTCTTACCTACCCTACCGTACTCATCAGGATACCTACTCTTCCCTACCCTACTCGTCTTCTATAAGCTCTATCACAGGATTCTGATTATGGTCCAGAATACTCTACTGTTCCCTACCCTACGTTACTCGTCTTCTATAAGCTTTATCACACGATTCTGAGTGCGGTCCAGAATACCCTATTCTTCCCTACCCTACGTTACTCGTCTTCTAGAAGCTTTAACGCACGATTCTGAATTCAGTCCAGTCCTTCTCTTCCCTGCCCTACCCTACTCGTCAGGATACCTACTCTTCCCTACGTTACTCGTCTTCTATAAGCTTTATCACACGATTCTCAATGCAGTCCGGGATACCCTTCTCTTCCCTACCCTACTCGTCTTCTAGAAGCTTAATTGCACGATTTGGAACGCAGTCCAGTTCGGCTTGTGAAGCTTTTGACCAGAAGTGTACACTTAACTCCATTTTTGGTGCATATCGGTGATGTAAAATAGATCAGCCCGAGATGTGATGGAGTGAAGTATTTCTTACATTGCTTTAGGAAGCTACACTGCAATTGTGATCGTTCCACCGAAGATTACTTCTTATATAAATGTTCAGGACATTTAGTGCTTCTGATTCGACGATTCCCACGCCTTCCAGGTACAAAGAGAAATGGGAAGTTTGGAAGCTCGTCTACGAGATAACAAACAACACTGAGTCTTACTGAGTTGATATGAAAGTACTACAGACTGTTAACATTAAAAAGGAGGAATGAAGTGAAACTATAATTTACCACATTAAAGTTTTTAAATACGTACATATCTAAATATATTACAGAGTTAACAGATTAAAGCTTAAAATACATGAATACCATCCAATGGTGGTATTCACAATATGTGGCAACAGCTTGACACAAATTATGGTTACTGGTTTCATTTCTAACAGCATTAAAATTGCCAAAAGCTTGTTTACTTTTGACATAACACATGCAACTCTGAATTTGGCTGAAGTTTGTTCAAAATAAGAAGGCACCAAGAAGTCCTTTCATTGAATTGGTTTGATCAGACAGAACAGCGTTGCAGTAGTTCGAAATTCGTTAATGGGTTGTTAGGCCCCAATTGCCACACATTGTGAACACCGCCATCGAGGCACACAGCTTGAATACTCATACATTTCATACATATTAAAACTAGATTCAGTCAATAATTTAAAAAAATCGAATACTACTTAAATAATTCTTTGGCTTAATTTTCTTAATGTTTTAGTTCATTCGTTTCACATTTATATGATTTGAATTATTCATTAGAGTAATAATTTGTGTTTTTGGTTTGCAAATAAAAACGCACAACAACACTGATAGCAGCACAGGCACATGTAGGTAGGCAGATACAACTTGTCACTACAGTTTTCTATAATTTTTTGTGTTTTTTTTTTAATGCGCACAAATGGAGCGAAACGAAGGCAACGGAATGAAATGGAAAGAAAGAAAGAAAAACATGTTTTTTTTTGTTTTTTTTTTGGGCAAGCGTTAGTAAGATTCTAGTTCATTGTCAAAAGTGTTAACAAAACATTTTATACTGTACCGCACGAACCTCCCTGTGGGAAAAATTGCGAATAGATAATTTTAAAGGTGTCCTCCTTGACAACGCCCGACGGACATTCAGCCTTAAAACCGCGATAAATTCGTTTGATTTCATCCTCGGTGAAGCGTGTGGCACGACTGAGGGCACTTAAGGAATCCGGGCGGTAACGTGCTGGCGTCTCAAACTCCTCCAATTCGGAATCTGTAAATGAAACAAATTTGTTAGGTTTGTGGATTTTTTCAATAAGAATAATAAATAATAATAAACATAATTTATAATTTTTACATGAACAATAATCTAGAAAGAAATCTAATGTTTGGTTGCTGAGCAAATTTCCGTGTGTTTGTTTTTTTTGTTTTGCTGTTTTCCCTTGACGCTGCATTAAAATTTACAACCAATCTAAACTAAATACCATAGCATTCCTCTCTCTTTTTCGCTTTTCGGTTTTTTGCAATTTTCAAGCAAGCATTTTGGTTACTTTTTTCCAACTCTCCAGCTCCAGCTTCGCCGCATTCCCGGCGCTTGTCAAGTTTGTTGCTGCCGGCAACTTTACATGCCTTTATCTGTACTATTTGCAACAACAACAATAGCACAAACACCAAACTAGCGGCAAAAATGTTCAACTTTTCTGTCACTGCCACTTTTTATTTGGTCTCCGGTTGGCTCAAACCTGCGGGGCAATTTTCTCGACTGTTGCAGCTGGCATTTGCTCAAACGCTCACACGCTATGTACATACATATGTGTGTATACGAGTATATGCTTGACTGTATGATTTTTATCTCCTGTCACATGTCTTCTGTGTATTGAAAAATAAGTTGCTTGTCGCGAGTCCTTTTTTCATTTCTTCATTCACTTCATTCATTTCCCTATTGCGTCTCTTCTTTGATATGTTTGTTTGTCTGTTTGCACATATTTTGATCTCTGACTTTATGTGATTCTCTTCTAACTGATTTACTCGTTAAAGATTTAGATCGCTTCAAGCAACAAAAACAGCCAGCAAACATTTTGCTGCATATGGAAAGATGCGATTCCTTACTTGAATTACAAATTTGTGCAATTTTTCCTCAATTTTGTTTAGATGTTTGTTTGAATTGAAGTTAATTAAAAACAATTTTTTTTAGTTCTATGCTGTTTAACGTTTTGCTAGCAGTTTTCAGTTATGATGTTTTTTGATGTCCAATGGGCGCCTTTATTGATTGGTTTGTCTTTATGGCAGAAAAGCTTTCAAGTGGAAAAAATTGAACATCTTTAATGAACAAAAAATTGATTTAATTGACTAGCTTCCGGCTTGGATTCAAGGAAATTTGAATTATTTTGTAAATTATAAAGTATTTTCCAAGAAGAGGTTGAATGAATCGATCATTGCATTGTCGCTGTCGAGATGAGATTTTCATGAAAAATACATCAATAAACATGGGTTTAGCTAATTTCATTACATTGTCGTTTAAGAGATTAAATCTTAATGAAGAATACATCAATAAACATGGTTTTAATTCGTTTCATTACATTGTCGTTTGAGGTATTTAATAGAGATTGAAGAATATATCAATAAACATGGGTTTCGTTTATTTCATTACACACAGTGATTCGTTCCATAGACAAAATTCAAAAAATATATAGTCTCAGAATTTAACGATTTTGATGTCGTTTGAAAGGTAAAACTCCAACTAAGAAAACCCCAAAAAATCTATGCAAAAACTTAATTAGGGTCTGTGCAAAAGCGGCTCAAAGTTGAAATTTTATTCACAAAAAAATTTAAACATATATTTTCTGTTTTTTAGTCTATTAGTAAAAAAAATTGTAAAAATACATGGTTAGCATGAAGTTGCTAAAACTTTCAACATAGATTAAGAATAATAATAATAAAAGAATGTAATAGATTACATCCTCCGATATCTTCCGGTCTGAGAAAATAATTCAATTTGAAAAGTGGTCTAAACACCTATTTTTCGTCAACATTTATTTCATTTATCCCTAAAAGTATGCAATTAGCATGAAAAATTTATAAAACTGCACAAATGCAAAATATACGTCTATTATTATCGTTTTTATTGCAAAACCAGAGGGTCCGAAGCCAATTTCTGTTACTCTTTGGAATAATCAATGGTGACGTTACCGATTAAATGTAAAATCTGAAAAGTCTAGCCAACACACTTGGAGCTATAGCTCTCCAAAAATTACGAAATTTGCAAATTCAAGTCTCAGGCATTGCCAAACTACAAAAGCTTAAAAAATACAAATTATATATTTCAATTCAGCAGACCATGATTAACTAGTATACCAAGTTTTATGAAGAATGGACCACTCCTTCTAATTTTGTACCGCGGTTGTTTGGAGTCGAATCACTGTGCATTGTCGTTTTAGAGATGGAAGAATACAACGATTTACTGCCAATTCATGTTCAAAACTCTGGACAGCTCAAATTTGGAAGACTTTAATGTGTGGCAGATAGAAACTATTACGAATTATTGCCCTCAATTCAATAAATCCTTCTTCAAGGCAAATTAAGCTCAAAGCCACACGACTGCAAATGAAGGAAAGCTGGCAAAATGAAATATTATGGCGCGGCTGGGTGGTTGGGCTGCAACTAGAAAAAATCATTCACAATATGAATGAATTGCCTCGTTGTGGGTTCATATCAAAGCAAGCAACCTAAATCCTGCATGCTAAATGGAGAAGCGCACTAAAAACGAGGGGCTAAAGGCGCTCGGCCCTAACAAGCAGCCACCGGAATCGGAGCCAACAAGACAAGTGTGCAAGTGGTGGCTGGTTAAGTGGGCCCACTCGCTCCGCTCCCCAACGAGAACACATCGTGACGCGCACAAGTAGCTGCGCGAATAAAATGCAATTAATTAAAACGCGGCCACGGCTCGTGTACGGCGAGTGTCCTTGGCTGAAATGTGATGCCGCAGATGGATGGTCGCGCAGCGCTGGCGAGTGGCGAGCAATGAATGCCGTAGAATGCAGCAGACGTGCTCAAAGTGCCCAATTGGCGCACTGTGGCCGCACGCTTTGTGCCTTTTCGGCTACGAAGAATAACTGCTGCATTTTAATTAAAAAAATATTTTCACTTAAAGCAACACAAATGTGCGCGATTTTTTTTTCATCGTATTGGAATTTTGCTGTCTTCGAACAATGCGCTTTGAGTTGTGACCTCTTTGTGCTAATTAACCCACACAGATAGAGTGAATAATAAAAAGCAAAACAAACAAAAAAAAAACAAAAAAGCTAAAGCATGAAATATGTAGAAAACAGTAGCAGCAACAAAAAGGAGAAGTACAACTACAACAAAAAGCAAACTGATGGGCGCCACTCAGTGAAAAAGTGCAGGGCCAAAGGGTTGTCAAACATGCTGTCAGACTGTCGCCTTCAGAGTGCTTATTTTAGTTGCAATTGTTGTTGTTGTTGTTGTCGTTGTTGTTGGAATACAACATTGCACTGTGCGCTGCATTTAACTTAATTGCAAAATGTCCTTTTTAAGTATTTTCTATTTAATCGTTGCTGCGTACGCGGGAAGCGGGGCCGGGGGTGCACGTTGTACGCGACAATGGGCACTGCGTTGTGCCATTGTTTGTTGTTGTTGTTGTGCAGAAGCGTATCAACTTGCAGCGACTGCAGCGCAGTGTTGTGCGTGCAGCATTGCATGTCCTGCCGCACGCCAAACTAACTAATGATGATGAATCTGGCCCATTGTCTGCAGCAGACGCTGCGCGTAATAATGAGACGTTTGTTGCTGCCGCAGCTGCACTCGATGTTGCTGGGTAATGAAGTTGCTCGCTGACGATGATTAAAGTGCAATTTTTGTGCTCAGTAGTGAGGTTAGGGTGGAATTCGAAATAGCCAAGAGGTCAGTGTTGAACTTAACCCTTTAGTTGCCAATTTATTTCATTTTGTTAGAGAAAATCAGTAGATTTGTTGGTTATGTGTTGAAACAGAAGTTTTAAAAGTGTGTTTGGGATAATTTCTGGCAATTATTGAAGTACAATTTTTGTGTTCAGTGGTGAGGTTAGGGCGAAACTCAAAGTAACAAAAGGATCACAGCTGAACTTAACCCTCTATCTGCCAATTTATTTATTTTTGTTAGAGAAAATCAGTTAAATTGTTTGTCAAGTGATGAAGCAGAAGTTTTAAAAGTGTGTTTGGGATCATTTCTTGTGATGATTGAAGTACAATTTTGCGTGCTCAGTGGTGAGGTTAAAGTAACAAAAGTATCACAGCTGAATACAATGTTTGTATTCAGCGGTGAGATTAAAGTAACAAATGGATTACAGCTGAACTTAACCCTTTATCTGCCAATTTATTTATTTTTGTTAGAAAAAATCAGTCGACTTGTTTGTGATAAGTTGAAGTAGAAAATTTCAAAGTGTATTTCGGATCATTTCTGGCAATGATTGAAGTACAATTTTTGTGTTCAGCGGTGAGATTAAAGTAACAAAAGTATCACAGCTGAACTTAACCTTCTAGCTATTAAATAATTTTCATTTTGTAAGGGAAAATCAGTCGACTTGTTTGTGATAAGTTGAAGTAGAAAATTTCAAAGTGTATTTCGGATCATTTCTGGCAATGATTGAAGTACAATTTTTGTGTTCAGCGGCGAGGTTAGGGCGGAACTCAAAGTAACAAAAAGAACACAGCAGAAGTTAAGTGTCAAACTTCCCATTTTTAGTTTTTGCTAAAGAAAATTTAAGCAGAAGATTTTAAACTGTATTTGAGATCATTTGTGGCAATGATTCAAATTTAATTTTTGGGTTTACTCGAACTCGAAATACTCTTTCACCGTTCAGTTGCTAATTTTATTTAATTTTGTTTTTGATGTACCGTAGTAGAAGAAGATTTTAAAGTGTGTCTGAGATTAATGCTGGAAATGAAGGAAGTACAATTTTTGTGTTCAGTTTTCAAATTTAAAACACAAGAAGGTCACTTTTTAAGGTTATCTTTTAGTTTTAAATTTCTAGTATTCGTTAAAGAAAACCAGCCAAAATACTTCTGTTGTGTGAAGTAAATAGAATAAGATTTTAAACTAAATATGAAAGAAAACTTTTTAACTCAATCGAGTTCCCGTTAGTGCTGCAAATGTTTACAAAGTAACGGCCTGGCGCTCTTCTAGATTAGCAACTCCGCCCCTGTCATTAGCGCTGAACGCCGTTCAGCTTGTTTCGTGCTTTTCGCCTTGCAATCTTCTGAGTAGCGCATCTTTTTTCATGTTGCTCGCAGTTCTTCTTTTTCTTCTCTTCACTTTATTTTGTTACTCTTGTTCACTTGTGCTGTGTTTCCTTGAAAAAAATTGCCACATTGCGTTCTTTTTGTGTTAGAATGGGTTTCTTCATTGTTGTTGTTGTTGCTGTTGGTTGCAACTTGTTGACGTTGTCGTCTGGCATTCCGCGGGCCCGAAATGAAGCAGTCGAAACGTGTGGACGGCATTCATGGCTGTCGGTGGCAGTGCGCAGCGGGAAGCGGCGAAGTCGCTTAAATGTTGGAACGCTAAAAGTGTCAAGCGGATTTAAGCTAAAAGGATTGTTGCCAGCAGGCGTTTGATTGCGAGTGTGTTGGCAACGTAAGGCGTGCAATTTAAAAATTTATAGAAATCCATATTAAAAGTATCTTCAAGTTAATTAGCTGGTATTATGTTGCACAAAGTGTTTGTAAGTCGGCACACACTGTGCTTGTTGCGGCATTTTGCTGTGGTTTAATAGATTTTGGCTTAATGCAGTCGACTTGTTGTTAGTATTTTTGGAAATGATTTTGCTATCCTTTCACAGGTCACATTAAACAAAAGTAGAAAGAATATTTAAAGTTCAAAATATTTTACTGTGCATTAACCATTTGTGGAAAATGTCAGAAAGCCATGTGAAAGACTTTTACGTTTCGTCATTAGCGAATCTTCACCATCAACCACACTCCATTAATTTATAAAAAAACGAACAAATTTAACAAATTTGATGCTCACCACATAAGCAAGAATCCTTCGACTCGTAATTGTGCGCACCGCAGGAGATTTTGTGCATTGCCAGAAAATGCAATGAAAGCGCGTCGAATGTGCGCACACATTACGTTTTACTACCCGCAATTTTATATTCATGTGTCATATTTATGCAGATACATAAACCCACACACACACACACGTTAGTGTATGCACGCATATAAAAAACACCAACTCTGACAAGGCCAAAAGAATTTGTTTATTTAAAAATTGTGCGCACTCCTTTAGTTCGTCTGTGCAGCAGACTGGCATGCGAAGCGAAATTTGCCAGCTTGAATGATTCCTTCAGGAATACGATGCGCTCTGTTGCGAGCTGACTCGGTGTCCTTGCCGCGGCTAACTGGCAGCCGTACATTGCCGTCTCTATCTCGCAATTTCTTCATAAATTCTTTCCATGTTAGTTTATTTGGTTTTTTGTTTTGTTTGCCTCTTTTTTCAAATATTCGTTTGAATGTTTTTCTTTTATTATTTAAAACATTTCAATTTTTCGGTACAAATGTCGACGGCAGCAACGCTACGCGTTTCATTAGAATGCGCCGCTGTGTCGGTCTGTCAGTCTTTCGCTTCACCGAAATACTTTTCGCTGTCTTTGTTCGCTGCGCCGCTTGATGGACATTTGAGCCAACAAAAAAATGCAAAATATTTGGTTGACTTTGAGGCGCAAAGAAAGTTTTCGCTTGTGTACATATTTTACTTCAGCAAACTTTTTATTTCTCCTCTCTGCTTGTCGCTGTTGTGTGTAGTTTTGTAATGAGACAACATGATGCACTTTCCGCACTTTCTTTCTTCACTTTTTTCTTTGACTCTTTTTTGTTGGTTTTGTGTATTTTGGCACATTTCGTCTGATCGTTTGTGCTCGCGTTCTGTTTCTGGCGGGCACGTCATAAAAACGATGTGGAAAATGTCAGCGAGTAAGAAACAACAATAACAACAATGGCAACAATGGTAACACAACCAATGCCAGTGACACGAGGCACAATTATTGTTATCTTTATGCCATATTGACGGGCTGAAGAGATGCCACTTTATGACAGTTTGGCATTCACTCCGTTCCTTGGCTGCGTCTGTGTTTTGGCGCTGCTGCTGGATGCGGCAATTGTGCATGTGTGTGTGTGTGTGTGTGTGAAATGTTTTTGAATGGCATGTTGAAGGTTAAAGTGTACACTTGCGGAAAATTCGGGGCACAAATTTAGCTTTTTTGACGCTGTTGTTGACTCAGTTGATATATCCTTGAAAAAATCATAAGGCAGAGGCACTGAAGAGCATTTTGTAGTTCACTTAGAATTTGACACATGCAATTTAAATTTCCAGAAATGTTAGTAATACTTTATAGAGCTGCCTACAGATGATTAACTTAAGTAATGTTAGGTTAGATTAGGTAGGTTAGGTAAGGTTAGGTTAGATTTGGTTATAGAAGGGGTGTGTGCGGCATGTACATTCACTCAAAGACTCTGAGAAGCTCTTTGATGTCAATACTGGTGTCCCCTCGTATCTGTTGGGCTAAATGATGAATAGTAGCGAACATTCTTCAAGAAGGGATTTAATAAATTTCAGTCCTTAAAGTGGCCAGAAGTGGACATTAAATAGAGATTTTATAAAAAGAATTTACTTCAACGAGTTCAAACTTTCAAGAAGTTTGATTCACTTTGTCAGAGTTTTTCTGAAATTGGAACTCAAAATTTATATGATAGTAGAATTAAGAGCGGCAAATTCAACAGCTTCCCAAAGGAGAAGAAACCTGGCCTAAACATGTTTGAAAAGTCGTGCAATCGATATGATTGCCTGATGCAAAGCTCTGAACTATGCCTGACTTCTCTTCTATCATTTGATGGCTGTTCCGCTACTCATGCAAAGTTCTGAGCAATGCATCACAGTTCCAACTTTTCCTTCGTCATTTGATGGTTCTTCATTTACTGATGCGGGTTCAGAACAATGCATCACAGCTCTTACTTCTCTTCTATCATTTGATGGCTGTTCCTCTACTCATGCAATACTCTGAGAAATTCATCACAGTTCCATCTTTCCCTTCGACATTTGATGGTTCTTTCTTTACTGATGCGAGCTCAGAACAATGCATCACAGCTCTAAATCTTCCTTCGTCATTTGTTGGTTCTTTCTTTGCTTATGCGAGCTCAGAACAATGCATCACAGCTCTAACTCTTCCTTCGTCATTTGATGGTTCTTCATTTACTGATGCGAGCTCAGAACAATGCATCACAGCTCTTACTTCTCTTCTATCATTTGATGGCTGTTCCTCTACTCATGCAATACTCTGAGAAATTCATCACAGTTCCATCTTTCCCTTCGACATTTGATGGTTCTTTCTTTACTGATGCGAGCTCAGAACAATGTATCACAGCTCTAAATCTTCCTTCGTCATTTGTTGGTTCTTTCTTTGCTTATGCGAGCTCAGAACAATGCATCACAGCTCTAACTCTTCCTTCGTCATTTGATGGTTCTTAATTTACTGATGCGAGCTCAAAACAATGCATCACAGCTTCAACTCTTCTCCTATCATTTGTTGGTTCTTTCTTTACTGATGCGAGCTCAGAACAATGCATCACAGTACCATCTCTTCCTTCGACATTTGATGATTCTTCCTTCACTGATGCGAGCTCAGAACAATGCATCACAGCTCCAACTCTTCTTCTATAATTTGATGGTTCTCCCTCTACAATCAATAAACTGTTGAGTGTTGGTCAAAGAAACAATTTTGCATAGTTTAAAACAATTTGAAATTCTCCAAAAGTTTTTGCCATATCAATCATCACACTGCTCGCATCACACGCTTTCAATTTCTTCACAAGCAGTTTCCTCTAAAAAATCAATTTCCAAGTTGTGTTTTTATACACCAACTTCTCAATCATTATTTCAAGCATGGAAACGTCAAACGTTTTAAACGCCGCTCTGGCACTGATAGAGTCGAGTGCTCAGTCGCTCAGCATTGAGTGACAAAACCATTCAAATCATCAGCGTAAAGTAAAAAATTTCCTACAACAAAAAAGCGCCCATGCCAAAGTTTTATTGAAAAAGTTTGATGAATAGAAAATTTCCCACCGGTTTTAAATGAGTTCGAAATACTAAACGACACTGCAACACTTCAGCGGCAATGCGCCAAAAATGCGTCCAAGCGGTGCGGCATTGAATTAAATCGCAAATTTAATTCTATAAGCTAATAAAATTATTTCGTTAATCAACAGCATCCTTTGGTCGTTTGGGACGCTCAAGTGCCAGCCGCGGCGCATTGTCGTCATTTTAGAGCATAAATGACTGTGGGTGGGTAGAAAGTTTTTAGTGCTGCCGCATTGCCGCTGAAATTGTTGAATGGCAGCGTAACGCAACGAAACGTGGAAATGGAGGGCAAACAAAAATTTAATGCCAATGACAGATGGTATCGTTGTCTGTCGAATTCAATGCAAGCAAAGAAAAAAAGGTAGAACGAAACATATCGCCGCGAGTACGTGTTGGACCTTTTTATGCAGATTACGGCTGCAGGCGGCGTCATTTCCGTTGGGTCGCGATTGCCGCGTTTCATTTGAGTGCGGCAATTGGCCAAAAGTGCCGCACAAATGGCCGTTAAGACGCGAAGGGGAGAGCGACAGAGAGTAGGAACAAATTACGAGCGCAATATGGATCGAGTGTAAAAGGTGACGAATTTAAATACGGTCGAGCTTAAAGTTTGTTTAAGTATGAGCAAAGAGCTTCAAATATTTAACGCTCGAGTTGTAAAACAATTCAGGCAATTTCTGTGTGAATTGTTAGATTTTGTTGGTGAATCGATTGAAGTACATATATAGTAGAATTGTTTCCTACTCTACGGAATTTGCTAGCAAAATGAAGGAATTTAAAGAAAGAAGGAGCTTAAAAGCGGAGTTAAAAAAGGTATGATGTAGTTGGTAGTCTTTGTCCCGTTTCTTGTCCTCTTATGGGTTCATATAGCACTTTATTCTGGTGTTTTAATAAGTAGTTTTGTAACAACGTCCCTACCGAAAGGACTAATAAGAAGCGAAAGGAGGAGGTGAAGGAGGTAAGCCACAAGTAGTTTTTTAAGTTGTAATTATCCATAAACTATGAGATTTTTTAACTAAATATTGAAGTTTCAAGTTGTAGTCATCCATAAACTATCAGATTTTCGTAATAAATACTGAAGTTTCATATTGTTTTCCTGTTATATGACCATTGTGCCTAAAATTGGGCGGATCATGCGCCGAAAAGTACTAGATCTCATTCATAAATTATTAGATTTTCCAACTAAATATTGAGGTTATGTATTTGTTTTAATCCTTTTATATGCCCATTGTGCGTCAAAAAGGACTAATCATGCCCAAAAGTATTAGTTCTTAGTTGAAGAAGGTTTTTGAACTGTAATCATCCATAAACTGTGAAATTTTCGTACTAAATATTGAGGTTATGTATTTGTTTCAAGCATCTTATATGACCATTGTTGTTAAAAAAGGACGAATCACGTCCCAAAAGTATTAGTTATTAGTTGAAGAAGTATTTGAGGTTGAAATCATTCATAAATTATTAGATTTTCGTACTAAATATTGAGGTTATGTATTTGTTTGAATCCTTTTATATGCCCATTGTGCTTAAAAAAGGACGAATCACGCCCGAAAAGTATTAGTTCTTAGTTGAAGAAGTATTTTGAATTGTAATCATCCATAAACTGTGAAATTTTCGTACTAAATATTGAGGTTATGTATTTGTTTCAATCGTCTTATATGACCATTGTGCTTAAAAAAGTACGAATTACGCGCCCAAAGGTATAAGATCTGAGTTGAAGAAGTATTTTGAGTTGTAATCATCCATAAACTGTGAAATTTTTTGTACTAAATATTGAGGTTATGTATTTGTTTCAATCGTCTTATATTACCATTGTGCTTAAAAAAGGACGAATAACGCGACCAAAGGTATAGGATCTGAGTTGAAGAAGTATTTTAAGTTGTAATCATTCATAAAGGATTAGATTTTCGTACTAAATATTGAGGTTATGTATTTGTTTGAATCCTTTATATGTCCCAAAAGTATAAGTTCTTAGTTAAAGCAGTATTTTAAGGTGAAATCATTCACAAACTATCAGATTTTCGTACTAAATATTGAGGTTATGTATTTGTTTCAATCGTCTTATATGACCATTGTGCTTAAAAAAGGACGAATAACGCGACCAAAGGTATAAGTTCTTAGTTAAAGAAGTATTTTAAGGTGAAATCATTTAGAAACTATCAGATTTTCGTACTAAATATTGAGGTTATGTATTTGTTTCAATCGCCTTATATGACCATTGCGCCTAAAAGTGAGCGGAGCATGCGTCTAAAGGTATTAGCTCTGAGTTGAAGAAGTTAGATTGGTTCTTATTCAAAGTTCTGTACATACGTAAATTTGTTCTCGAAATTCCGCGATTAAGCAGACTGATTTACGAACGCAGAGACAGAGAGATGTGCATTGCTTCCTTGCATTGCATCCTTGTGGGTTATTACTTTTTCATATCGACAACGCTTTCTATATATATACCCGAACACTTCACTGTAGGTTGTAACTAGGCTAGAAGGTACAAACTTCTGCTTTTCTTAAACCCTTAAACAGATTTTTTGTTCTGTTAGATTCTTGCAAATGCAACTCTGACTCGTCGCTTCTGGCCGTCCAATGAACGATAAACATTCACGTATTCAAAAGTCGTTTAAACTGCACACAGACTACACAGCTTTGAGCAAACTTTTGCTCAAGTTCTATTAAGTCATTCTACATCTACTTAAAGGACCATTTGCTGCACATTCATCCCGGGGCGAAAAACTTCTGGTTCTTCTACTTTACTGTGCATGCAATTCGGAAGCTTGGCATAAAATTTGCCAAGCTTCTTATCTTCTTTACGGCCACGCCCTCAGCATGCCAAATAAAGCGTCAATATTTTCTCGGCCGCATCATCTGGGAATTGCCAAAGTCTGCTTGTGCTGGTCGAGCGCAGCGTTTGGCGCATTTTATTGCACTTTAATGCTACGCAATTTTAATTGAACTATAAAAGGAAATGCGCAGCATGCAAGCGAAATGGGCGCTTCGAGCGGCAACAGTGACACATTGTTGCACTGGCAAGTGGCGCGTTGTTTGCCAATGTTGCATTATCTTTTGGCAGAACGATGGGAGGACTTAATTTTTTTATGCTGCAAAGAAAATGCGTGGCTGCACAATAAAATGTTATTGTAAATAAAAGTAAGAAACTCGATGAGGGGGCGAAAGTATTCGATAAAGTTTATTGCAGTGGAAAATGCGAAACGAAAACCAAATGAAAAGCGATTTATGTAAATGAAAATGGATGGCATGGCTAGTGACGGGGAGAGGAGAATTGAATGTGGTAATTGAAAGTGAAATGTGAATATGAAAATAGATATGTAAGAAATATAATCAAAGGTAGATTAAATGGAGAGTCACTACCTCGTCCTCGTCCTTTTTATCCTTGCAGCTACTACGACTAGACTTCTGGTTGTTGGAAGTTCTTTATGAAGTCAAACCTGAATCTTCTGTAGTGGCTATGAGCTACAAATCTGTACTCTCCAAGCCTTTGTAGGATTGATCCAATGGGACTAGAGCCAATAATTGGCGTCACCGTTGCAGCACCGTTCTTTACAATGGCTCAAGAACCAAGAAAGCATTGCTTATTAATGGAGTGAAGTAGAATTCTGCAGAATCGCAAAGTGTTTTTTAGAGACCGGATTTTCTTCTTCGACTGGAGAGGAAAAACTGCAACTAATGATTGAAACGATCACAGGGCATATGTGGCTAACATACGAATCATCGATGACCCTATTTGCAAATCCTGCCTCAAGGACGTAAACATAATAGAGCATTTCATCTGCAACTATACAGCGTTCTCGAGAAGCAGGAGGCACATATTGGGCAGCGATGTGTTGGTATGAGCGACCTTAAAGAAACCAGAAAGTTCGGGGTGAGTGAAGACCCCTAACCGCTTAACAGAATGAACTCAGTCTATGAAATGTTTGCAGTCTTCCTGTTCACACTCACATCAACAACAACAACAACAGTAAGCTTCTGTAGTTTGCATACCATTTCTGTTTTTATGTCTTTTGTTGGGCATTATTCACGACATACAAAAACAAATACTGTGATTAGTAGCTCGCATTAGGATTCCTCAGAGAGAAATTAAGTAAAGCATAATGAAAACGAATTCAATTCAATAAGATTTGTAAAGCAAAAATACTGAAATTAATGAACCTTTGTGATTTTCTGTCACAGTTTTCCAATATAGTCAGCAATTTTGTTGGACTCTATAACAAATACACAAAATCATAATTAACAAAACTTTAATTGACAACTAATTCAGTTCAATAAAATTTGTACAACAAAGAGAATTTCTGTAAAAATTTTCTAAAATATAGTCAGCATTTTTTTGGACTTTATAACAAATACACAAAATCATTATTAACAAAACTTTAATTGACAACTAATTAAATTCAATAAAATTTGTAAAGCAAAGAACGCCTGAATGAATGAACCTTTGTGAATTTCTGTGAAAGTTTTCCAATATATTCTGCTTTTTTTTGGAATTTATAACAAAGTTATTATTAACAAAACTTTAATTGACAACTAATTCAGTTCAATAAAATTTGTACAACAAAGAGAATTTCTGTAGAAATTTTGCAAAATATTCTGTATTTTTTGAAATTTATAAAATTCAACTAAACTCGAATGACAACTAATGCAACTCAATGAAATTTCTATAGCAAAGAACACAAAGAATTTTTGTGGAAATTTTTCAAATCTATTTGGAATTTTTTTAATTTTACAAAAACCAACAAAAAGCAGTAAATAAACAAAAGCATGCAATGGCATTGGCACATGTGACACAAATGTTGTAAATTATTGTGTTGCAACATTCAAATGAATGCAAATTAACGTCCATTGCCGACACCAAACTAAAATGTGCTACAATAACAACAACAACAACAACAACGAGAGTAGCAAAAACAATGCAACACTTTAATTTTCAGTCGATCCAATGCAGCGCGGCCGCCAGTGGGTTTAATTGAATTTTATGTGCAGCTGCAGCAGGCCGTGAAAGCAGCAAACGAAATTGAAAACTGCCGACAGAGAGCAGTAAAAACTGAGTGCCATTAATGTGTTGCGTAGAGGGGGCGGGCTGAAGGCAGAACGAAGGTGACGGCCGTTGGCGCATGCGCAGCGCATAAAAAGTGCAGTGAATTTATTGTGCGGCAATTTGCTCGCCACTGCGTTGCACGTTTTTCATTGAATGCGCTCGCCGTTCGCTGTTCGGCCGCTTTCGACTCGTTAACCTCTGCGTGTAGTTGCCATCTTGGCGCAATGGCCAATAAAAATAAAATGCACTCAACGCGAACAAAACAATGCAGAAGTAAACAGCGGAAAAGGCGAAAATAAAAATGGAAATGGCATGAAATGTAGTGAAATTGTTGGCGCCTGTTTTGGACATTTCGCCGCGTGCCAGTTTTTTCGCGTTTTTTTGCCGTTTGCGTTTTTTATGGTTGTGTGTTTGTGTGTGTGTGTGTGTGTGTGTAGTAGTAGTAGTAGTTTTCGTGGGCAGCCATTTAGTGAACGAAATGCACTGCGCGCACTTTTAACTAATCGATTTTACGGCGTTTATTTACTGTTGCAGCTTTGCAGCTGCGCGTGCGGCACTTAATTGGCTCCGTCCATTTGAAATGGTAATTTGGTCTGAACGGTGCTGTCGCTGGCATTTGTTGCCGTTAGCATTTCTATTTATTTTAGCTGATTTGGCGATAATGAAATGGCTTGAAAAACTAAATGAACATTTTAAATATAAATGGGAAAGTATTTGTTTTATAAATAATGCGCGCTTGTAATTGCGCTGCTGTAAGTCGAAGCTTTCATTAATTTGAAGGTATGGAAGGAAGTTTTAGTTTTTGTAAACGAAAAAAAGTATGTGGAATTGGCTCTTGTTAGACATTTGGCAACCCAACGACATGCAATGAGGTTTTCTATGGTTTCATTAGCAAAATAGTTGGATAAGAGTCAGATGCGTGTTAAGAGTTATGGACGATGTGAAAGAAGATATCAATTTAATTGTTTGATTTTTTTTTCTCAAACGTTATTATTATTTGATGTTTTTGTTCCTCAAAAAATGTCACATCTGCTCAAGCAAATTATTATTTATTTATTTAGTTTGCTGTTACATAAAAAACAAAGGATTATTTTTTTTACTTGGATTCTGCTTGGACTTAATTTTGTACTTAACTCAATACTTAACTCCACTCAATACATATTTATATTTATTTACGTAGTAGTAGTACTAAGCATAGCTGAAAGAGACACCTTGCACGAGTGTTGCCTTTTATATTTTTTCAAAAAGGATGAAAATGCATTTTGTTATCATCAAAGTATTCTTTCTTTCTTTTCAAAGTATTCTCCTTGAAGATTTATACACTTTTTCATGCGTTCAAACCAATTGCCGAAGCACTTTTTTCACTCCGATTGTGACACTTCCAAAACATGGTTTTTGAATGCTTCAGCAGCATCTTCTGGCGATGAAAATCGTTGACCACGCATCGATGGTTACTGACACAATGACCGATTTTGGACGACCTTCACGAAATTCGTCCTGGAGCGAACGGCGACCACGCTTGAATTCGCGTCATCACCAAATACCGAATGAAGGCGATCGAAGCACTGTTGTTGAGATAATTCACTTCGGAAATCGTAAAAAAGCATTGCTCGAAAATGTTCACGAGTTAAATCCATTTTTTGACCGAGATGAATTTTTCAAGTCACTATAAACAACACAAATAGCGATTGAAAATCAAAATGTTCTAAGCACGTTAATGGTAAAAAATGACAAACTTTTCAATGGAAATGTCAGATTTTTCGAAAACGTACTAGACCATCCCTATCGAAAAAATATAAAAGGCAGCCTACGTATAAACATTAACCCTTTCCGACATGAAAATAAACCCGTTCTGTATGAATTGTATGGGCTGTAGTCCAATATATTGGACAGTGTGACTGAAAGGGTTAAACATAGCTTTAAACATTCAACAGTAACAAATCAAACTTTGAACTGTGACAAATCAAGCATTTAGAGATGATTAATAAAGGAACACTCGTCTAATGGGTCGGATTACATTTAGTTTTGATGCCACGAAATTTGGGTCTGAGAGCACCGCATTTTCCTTGATTGGGTGAGGTCCCTAAGTTTGATGTCAAATCACTGCTAAAATTTGCTAATTGCCTGCGAAGAGCGCACTTGTGCGTTTCTTGTAATTCTCATCTGCTTCATGTGAATAGCGATCGAAGTAGATGAGTGTTTCACCAGCCCGAGCTAGGAATCGAACCTAGGGCCTCAGTATGAGAAGCCAACAAGCTACCCATTGAAATGTCGAGGCCGGCAAAAGCAATCATTACTTCCAAAAATTTTTATGAAGCTTTTTAGGAAATTCATCTGGTATCGCTAAAGACCCAACAGGGTCAACGGGTGGCCCATTCGGCGAACCAGCTTAACCTAACCTCAAACTTAACCTAACCTAATGTTTTTTTTGGTCAAAGATCTCTTTTAAAATACATGAAAATGAGTGCAACACAACAAACTGACAGCATCAAAACGTCAAAATATGCTGAACAAATTCTTTAGTATGCAAAGCAAAATTTTAAAGACACCTGGCAAGTATTTGACGCTGTCAGCGCGTCAAGGCGCCACTTCACCTGCAAACCGTCAACACCGCACCCACTCAAGGTGTCGCATGAGCCTGTGACAGCAGAGACAATGTGAGAGTAGAAAGAATGCGGCTTGAAAGCGACACCGGAAGCAATTCAGGCCTGACGCTGCGTTTAAATCATAATTTCCGTCTTGCGCGCAAAAATGTTCAACCCCACAGCAGCTAAAAGTGCCAACACGTGCGTTTTCCTTGCGAGTGGATGTAATATGTATGCATTTGTATTTGCATGTGTGTGTGTGTATGTTTGTGTCTGTGCAAGTGAGCGTACTTGCAAGTGCACTGGCATTCATGCTGCATTCAAAATCCGTCAAGTTAAGTTTAGTTGAGTTCGCATGAGCGCCACCACGCGTTGCCACTGTTTCAGTGCAACTGTTGTTCGCTCAGACCTGGGTTGGTACTCGTATCTGTTCAGTTTGCGTGGCTTTTGCCCATTTAGCAGATTTAGCCGGAAGGCCACAACCACAGCGCAAAGCGGCAACGTACTTGATGCTGCTGCGGGTTGTGGGTGAGGCAGCACGTGTCATACAGTCACAGTCGACTGTCGACAATAGAACACATCACTCAAAACCAAATTGTGCTTGCAAGGAAACTGTCGGCGACAGGGGAGGTAAATGGTGTTTTTGGGCAAAGCATGGTTGATGGCAGCTGCTTCAACAAATCGTTTTCTAAGGCAACGTAGAGAGGCATTAAGTTTTTGGTTTTAGTTTTAGGTTAGGCACGATTTTCTGCGTCTTCTTCTCCTTCCTCTTCTAGTTGTACATGTGTTTCACTTTCTTTCTTTTCATTTCTAGTCATTTTGAACTGTTTTCTGGTTTTCTTTTGCCGACAGTGAAAAATGTCGTAGCTTTGTCTGCTGCTGCTCTGCAATGTGTGTCTTGTTGCATGACAAATGCATTGCACGTTACTCGATTGTGCTGCTCGATTGTGACTGTCTGGCTGCTGCTTCAACCAGTGTTCGTTCGCTTTGCGTTGACTTGTCACAGCTGGCTGCACGTATTTGGTCGCAAAGCGACTGCAAGACTCACGTCTCACTGTTGCATGTTTATTTAGCTGCATGCGATACAAATTGTGTTGTTCTATTGTAATAAAAATGTCGGATATATTTGGTTTGTAGTTGTTTAGTTATCAGCTGACAGATTCCTAATTGTTCTTAAGAAATGATTAACTCTTTTATGGGTATGCAAAATAATTTGCAATATGCAGGAACTTCAAATTCTATGAGGTTTGATGCATCAATGTGAAAGGAAAAATGTTTGCTAGGCAAAGTCAGGGTAAGTGACTTCAAAATTAGTTAAATAGTAAAACAACATTTTTTGTGGGAAAAGCCATCGAAGTAACTTAAAAAAGAGTTCCAGAACCTTACAAAAAGCTTAACAAATACTTCAAAAAGGTCTTGGAAAAATTAAAAGTTGGCCCACAGCTGCTCAGAAATTGCTTTCAGATTCATAACATGTACGATGGTCCTCAATATGTACTAAAGTGTTCTTTATCTATATACATACATATATAAAAATGAATGTCTGTTTGTTTGTTTGTTTGTTTGTTGGTCACACGACACCAAAACTCAAAAAACAGTTGGCCGATTGAGCTGAATCTTTCACGGAATGTTCGCCTTAACTGAATCTCGGTAAACCACATAATGCGAATACGACCCGACATGTGGGCGTGGCATCTCCCATACAATCTAAATGTTTAATATGGAATATCTTCGGAATTAGAAGTCGGACAGCATTGAAATTTAGTACAGTGTCATGGCTTAGACGTGTCGTTTCACTGATAAATTTTTATTAGGTTCTGGACAAGGGGCGTGGCACTTCTCAAAAAACCCAAATGTTTTGAATAACTTTGGATATACAGGTCACACATCGATGACATTTGGCACAATCTTAGAATTTAGACGTGGCCTTCGACAGGGGAATGGAGTGGGTATTTGATGAGGGGGCATGGCACCGTCCATGATGGACGTTGGAATAGAAGCGTGGCATAATTTTTGTGATCAAATTTTTCGCGCAATTCTGAAACTGGGTCGCACCCTTCAACTGGAAGAATGGGTAGAACATTGCATAAAAGAGGCGTGGCACCGCTCATACAACTCAAATATATGTATATACATATAATTTTTTGTCTTGACTTACGACTGATTGACTAACTGATTCATTACCGCCCAGCCCAAACCGCTAAAGCTACAAAGATGAACTTTGAACTGTAGATACATTTAAGAAAATAAACTTCTGCTAAGACGAAATTTTTGAAATTCGGTGTCTAAAGGGGCATGACATGGGTTAAAGTGTTGTATGAAGAAACTTGATTTATTGCGCTCATTGACTTTAACAACAAAGCCGCGGGGCTCTGCTAGTTTTCTAGAAATTTATACATTTTTTACAATTGAATATTTTGTTTAAATATTTAAACCCATTTTTTTTTCAAAGTTCCATTAATTATAATAAAAAGGTATTGTTTTGCATTTAATTCAATTAAATAAACAATAATAAGACCTAAGTGACAGACTAATGTGCACAGCAGAAACTATCAAAGAAACTCACAAAATGAGCATTGTGCATAGAATTTTTTTTATTAAAATGCAAATTCATTCCACGCGCTTTAAACTCATTTTACTTTGAAATTATTTTATATAATTTATATTATTCCATAAAATTCACACAAAATATATGAAGCTCTAAAAACCGATTCAATGGATTCGCGTGAGTGTTTCGTAGAAATTGTGGAATTGTTTGCTATTCATTTAGCCAATGATCAAAGCAAACTTTTATGGTTTTAATATTTACTGATTGAAAATTTTAATAGACATTTTGTAAAATTTTGTATTTGCTGTTTATGTGCGCATTTCCGCAATCGCAGTGGCCCACACGCTGCGAACAATTGAAAACAGCTCAAAGTGCGATGATAGCAGAAGAGGAGATGAGTGGCCGAAAGCGAGGCGTTTGCTTTTATTGCTTTGATTTTCATGTTACTTATATCTCTCAAAATGAGTGAAAAGAAACTGTGAAGATAATGATTGAAATAAAAGGGCTTCATTCATAAAACTTGGAGAATTGAAACAATCGAAAAGAACAGAACACACACCATGGACTGATATATGCGCACTATGCTGTGATGGAGTCAGTGGGTGGGCCAATTAATGAATCAACACAACAATAAAACCGCTGGAAACCGTTGAGCAGAAAATCAATTATTGATATTGCATTATTTCATTGATGACGAACAATGTTGGCTTCTGGCCCGAGTGTCGTTTGTGTTGAAATCATTCAGACTGGTATTCTCATCGAGTTGGTTAGAAGTGGAAGTAGTCAGTCAAATAAGAATTTGTAGGACAATACTGCTGTAGGGGTAAAAGTGTTGTGTTAAAGTGTGAGTGTATTCTGGTCTATTGGCGGACCTCGCCTCAAAAAGGTATGGCTAAGTTTGAGCCTCAGTGTCTTGCAAAAAGAAACACGCAGAGTGATGGTTCTAAGCAAGCTGGTTTATTTTCGGAAAATTGGTTACCTAAATACTAATTTACAAAACTGTTATACAGCGGAGCATTTCCAGCGCTCCGCCCATTATTCCAGTGACCAAAGGCTACGTCCAATCAGCGTCACTGGACCATTGGGTCAACTCAGCACTTTCCTCAAGTGCCCGTGCCCTGCGGTAGGTGACATCACACAACATGCCGATCAGTGCATTTTTCCGTAAGTGGGACATTGCACTGCGGTAGGTGGTGTCGGGTGGCACGCCGCTCGGCTAATCGCTGGCTCAGCCACTTGAGTGCTGCACTGTCGTGCGCGTGGTGTCATTTGGCACATGTGAAGTAAAAAGTGTAGCGCGATCGACTGGTTTCGGCATAAGTGGTCATGTGGTACCACTACACTGCAGCTGATGTATGGACATCATAAGGGTCGGTTGGTTAAGATTGAGGCGATGCTGATTTGAAGTACAGAAAAAGAAAACTTTGGCCAATATCAAATGTTAAGGCCGATTAATCGGTCATTTGACTACAAGTAGATACAAATTTTGTGCTACTACATCAAAGACATTATTATCTCTATACATATTTATTTGTCCTGACTGACTGAATGACTGACGACTGACTGACTGAATGACTGACTGATCCGTCAACGCCTAGCCCAAACCGATAAAGCTACAAACATGAAATTTAAACTATAGATACATCTTGAAAAACGAACCTCCGCTGACGGGATTTTTTTTTTAAAATTCGGAGTCTAAGAGGACAAAATATGGGTTAAAGTGTTATTTGAAGTAACGCGATTTAATGGGCCTACAAGGTGCAACCCAAAGTAAACAGGACTTTTATAAAATAAAGAAAACGGATGATTATTTTTGTATAATTCTTTTTATTTATTCAAAATACTCTCCTTCGGCTTCGATACAACGCTTTGCACGGTCCAAAAGCATTTGGAATGAGTGTTTTAGGTCATCGGCCGGCATCGCCTTCAGAATGTTGGTACAAGCCTTTTGGATGTCCTCAACGTCCTTATAACGGTTTCCTTTCATCGGCAAATGCAACTGACCGAATAAGTAGAAGTCACAGGGAGCCATATCAGGCGAATACGGTGAATGATTGATGGTAAAAATGCGATTTTTGGTCAAATAATCGGTCGTAACTAGGGCTCTGTGAGCCGGTGCATTATCATGCAATAAACGCCAACTTCCTTCCTCGCGATATTCTGGCCGAATACGACGAATGCGATGCACCAAACGCTTCAAAACTTCAACATAAAACAAAGCGTTAATTGTTTTTCCCGGTGGAACAAACTCTCGATGAATTATTCCCTTTGAATCGTAGAAACAAATGAGATGAGTTTTGATTTTTGACTTCTCACGGCGGGTTTTTTTCGGATTTGGCTCATCTGGGTGCTTCCATTCGGCACTTTGACGCTTTGTTTCGGGATCATATTGAAAGCACCACGTTTCGTCACCGGTTACGATGTTGAACAAGAAATTTGGATCACGTCTGGCTTCCCGAACGATGTCTTTTGCGTGCTCAATTCTCTGCGCTTTTTGGTCGTCGGTTAAAGTGTGCGGAATGAAGCGAGAACACACTTTACGGAGACCCAAATGTTCGGTTAAAATGCGATCAATTGATGTTTTGGAGATGTTCAATTCCATTTCCATCAATTCCAATGATGATTTTGGCTGCATTTTGATAAAATCACGCACAGTTTTGATGGCATCGTCAGTAATCACAAATTTCGACTGGCCGACGTGTTCGTCGTCATTCAAGTCTTCACGACCATTCTTGAATCGATTCAACCACTCATTAACACGGCCACGGGATAAACAATCATCACCATAAACTTGCTTTTACAATTTAAACGTTTCGGTAAAAGTTTTACCAAGTTTAAAACAGAACTTAATATTAGCTCTTTGTTCGATCGACATTCTCGTACCAAAGTTAAAAACATACTGTCACATTGAGCGGGATATTTCGGCGTCTACTAGACCAAATGTCATGAAATTTAGACAGTATGTGAATGAAAGATGTACCTTTCCAACGCATGTCCTCACACATAGATGGCGCCACCAGAAACGTCCCTATTGCAAAAGTCCTGTTTACTTTGGGACGCACCTTGTATTATTTTTAAATTAGGTGAAAACACTTGAAATAAAAAAAAAATTTGCACGTGTTTCTTATTTTTTTGAAAACCAAAACTTTAAGGGGTGAACCAAGGGTTAAAAGTTAGTATGAAGAAATATGATTTTTACGCCTTTTGACTTCAAACTTGGTGAAAGGACTTAACATGTGAAATAATTCGATACGTGTTTGTCATTTTTTCGAAAATCGACGGGTTAAGAGTTTATATGGAGAAACTGTGAAAAAACATGAACTAATGGACCTATTGACTTAAGAGTTAAGAGTTTGTATGGTTTCCCCATGACTTAATGCTCAAATTGACTTCAAATATAGTGAAAGCACTTTAAATCAAAAAGAATTATATAAGAATTTTTTCATAAAAATATAGCAGAGTCAACAAAAGGTTAAGAAAAACTTGATTTATTTGTAGTTATTATATATTGTGTTTAGTGTCCATTAGACATGATTAAGTCCAAGATTTTTCGATTTCGGCGTCGCATCGAGGTCAAAGTTCACAAAAAAGCTGGGAAATTCGACAAATTGCTCCACAGTTGGTCAGAAGTGGCTCTTAGAAGGTTAAAATCTATGACTGACCCCCATTAGTTTTCTCTACTGAACATTTTTTTCAAGCATATTTATAACCCATCTTCAACCCTTAATGGGGCTCCCATACAAAATGGTCGTTTTTACAAAATAAGCTCCCACTGCTCCCAGGTTGCCCCCAGACGTGTCAAATGTATGACCAACACCCATTTATTTTCCTTTCCGAATGTTTCTTCCAAACATACCTACCCGCTATCTCTAAGTCTTAAGGGGGCTGCCATACAAAATTGGCCATTGGCTCCCCACTTGCAAATGTAGTAGTTAAGTAAGCGAGAAAACATCGTATCTCGGAAACTACTGAACCGATTTAAATGTTTTATTCAGCGATCGCCAACATTCTTGAGTATAAAAAATACAAAATTAATTAAAGGTCAGAAATTTACCACCAGAAGGCGTCTCCCATACGATCGGAGTTGTGAGGTTGTCAACTTTTGGGTTTCTACAAAACAAAAAAATCAAAATGTATTGTCGAAACCCCATTAACCTCCCCATTTCGAATATAATTGCAGGGTTGTGTTCCCTGTTAAAGAACTGGTTTGAGTTTCTAACGAAGCCAAGTAGACAGTGAATGGTCGATTCGTCCTGATCACACAGTTTGCATAAGAAGAACTCATCAAGGTGAATCTTTGTTTTGCTTAAGAATGCAGTACAAATAAATGAAAAGTAAACGAAAGTAAAAGTATCCTTCTCTTCCTCATTCATGCAGCTACTGCAAAAATTATTAGAAAATAATTCAACCTCAGTCTTTTCCGAAAGTCGACCTTATTGCAGATGATGCCACATTGCTTTTAGCTGAAAACCAATTATCCAACTCCATGTTAAGGACGCTGTAGTGGTGTCCAACTCAAACTGTTCACGCTACTAATTTCACGCTGAAACATTCCAGAACTGGCACTGAAATGCAAATAAACAGCGCGAGGTGCACCAACGCGTCAACAGCAGCTGCTCAACAACATCATCCAGACGATTATCACAAGCTGTCACCTCGCCGCCGTTCCACAATGACATTTAGCCAGTTAGCCAGTTAGCGCGTCGCACCGTGGCTGAGGCAAAGCGAATAAATTCATATTCGCGCATAGAAAAACGCGCAAATATTACAAAAAGCAACAGCAACTGGCACAAGTGGAGAGTGGCGAAGGAGAAATGCTGCATAATCCCGGCGCATTTAATCAGGATAAACACGACAATGAAGCTTAATTGCGCATAAATCATTTTTGTAGCGAAGCGATAAAGCCGGACGGACGGATAGATGAACGCGGCGGCTGTTGCTGCCACAGCAGATAAAACGATCTCATATCATTACACACACAACATGTATGCAGGCATTTATGTGCATTTGTGTGTTCATATACACATACACACGCACATACACAAATGCGATACATGGAGCCAAGTCAAGTATTGTGCAAACAAGCAATTTGTATGTGTGTGTGTGTGTGTGTGTGCGCGGTGCAGGATGTGTTGCATGTAGTTAGGCGCCGAGACAATCCAACGCCACATATCAGTGGGAAATACGCTTCGGTGCTCTGATGATAACGACAGCAGCGACAGCGGATGAGTGGTTGAGCGGAAGGGAGTCTGAGTGGACAGACGGACGGATGAGCAAATGGATAGCTGGTCTTAGCATAGGAAAGTGACGCTATGTGTGCAGTGGGGCTAATGGAAAATTGAATGGGTGTTAGCGAAGCCGCACATTCGCTGACACACAAATACGTACAGAATCCGAGGCACAGACGCAGGGCTGGTGTGTGTGCCACAAATGGAAGCAAGTAAGCAGCCTGGCAGATGAGTTCAATCAGAGGCTGCAGCTGTTATATTTGTTGTCTTTAGTTGACACTTACAATATTGGGGTTCTGGCAATGTTTTAATAAAATACGAAAAAAATATGAATAAGTGAAAGTAGAAAAAATATAAAGTGGCACTCGCAACATGGATTCGAGTTGCAACAAAATCTGTGGCATGCAAATTATCATATTTGCTTTTTGCTTTATAATTGGAAGTAAAAATTAAGCAAAAGGCAAATGTTGTGCATATGGTTTGGGAATTAAAAGTTGAAATTAAGCCAAAAAGTATGCAATAAATAAGGAGTTTTGCGGGTTTTAGGGTAAAGCATGAGGAAGTTTATGAAAATGAGTACACGGTTTGGGATTTAAAGTTGAAATAAAGCCAAAAAGTATGCAATAAATAAGGAGTTCTACGATTTTCAGGTTAAAATATGAGGAAGATTATGAAAAAGAATTAATATTGCTACGAAAAGGCACTCTGCTCTGCCGTACTTTACTATGCCTGAATGCTTTTCCAAGCATACTTTTGGCATGCCCTTTGGAGTACGGCCAGTTGGCTGTTATTCCGACATGGCAAGGATGGTTCGCGAAAGGTGATGGACTTTGCTAGAACAATCGAGATAGAGACCACAACTAGAATGTGCAAGAAACTTCGGCGCGATAAGAAAACCAGTATAAAAGCAGCAGTGTGCAGCGCAGAGAGAGGAGTCTTGGTTGAATAAGCAAAGTAGCAACAAGTGTAGATACAAGCAAAAGGTGTAAACCTGTAAACAAAGTGATTGTTGATTTTTGACTGCGTTTGGCGCTGAGTAATTGAAGTAGTTTTATTTTCAAACACAATTCAAACGAACCTTGGAAAACTCATATTCGTAACAATATGTTAAATGAGTAAATTTTAAATTACTAAATTTTAAATCACTACCCCTTAACACTGGAATCCCTAAGAGCGTAAATATGACTGAATTGAGGTCTTTTATTAGTTTGAAATGGTTTGAAAGCTTAAATTAATGACATCGATTTCACATTTTAGCTCTATGGGGCTAAATCGAGAGTAGCGAGAGCCGACTTTAAAAAAAATAATTTTAACCCTTTCCGGAAATTTGCACGATATATCGTTCAATATTTTTTAAAGAATTTTTATTTGACAGCGAAAGCATTTTTTATGAAACGGCTTAATTCTTATTAACTATGTTGTGTTGTACCATTCTGTTTCAAAATATAAATAACAATAGCCGTGGCTACACAGTGTGAGTGAGTTTTGTAAGCAGCTCTTTGCAAGAATTTGGCGATGTGATGCTTCTGCGAAAGAATTTTTAAATATGTTATACTTTTTAGTAGCAGATGATTTATAAAACTTATTAAATTTAAAATTTTTTGCGTCTAAATATCTTTCCCGAGCCTTTAAAAAAATTGTACGATATATCGTACAAATGACCACAAGGGTTGCAAAGCTTTGTACGATTTATCGTACAAATGGAAGGCAAAGGTTGCAAGTGGTGTTTGCATTTTTTTAAAGTTATGGATTTGGTAACAAAATTTTTCCGTTTGCTCGAATGCCACACCCATCAGTAGATCGTATGACTAATAAAATTCGACTAATCGGCAAATTTCGACTAAGAAATAACAATTACTAGACGATTTTGTGTTTTACTGGGCAGACACAGATAATGTAAGGTTAGACATGAGTACTTGCCACTCCCACTACGATGATAAGAATCGGCTATATTTAGTATATTTCTGTGAATTTATATGAATTTTAATTCATTATGTGTGTTATTGAGGGGAAAAGCGCTTTGCAGAAACAACAACGATTATATAAATGTGACTCAATTGTTTATATATATAATGTATGTTTATGTATATAAGTTTCGATCAAACTGAAATCATGTTTTGATTTTTATGAATATTCTCTATCTATCTATCTATTCTCTTCTATCAAAAATCAATAAATTGTTCATAAAACTTAAAAAAACGAAACAGAAATTTCATGCAATTTTACTCCCTTGCGGACCATTGTGCGATATATCGTACAAAATTCATTGAGCTGTAATTTTCAACCTAAATGATAGTTATTTTTGATATTTTGTTGTATTTTATTTCTAAACTGTTCAATGACAGTCAATATTTTGAAGGAAAAATTGGTATCTCTCGGAAAGGGTTAAGTGGACACCTTTTGAATTAAACTGTCACTTTTGTTTGAAAAAAGTGTTAGAATGGACAAATTTTGTTTGAAAAAAGTGTTAGAATGGACAAATTTTGTTGGGGTGAACCTACATTTTATTTCCTTAGGATCACTTTTTAAGAAACTGCGGTTAAGTTGTCGATTTTCCTCGCAGTTATACTACATTTTATTTCTTCAGAAATAATTTGTAACCATCTTTTAATTATCCTACATTTTATTTCTTCAGGAACAGATTTTGGGCAGCTGTGGATAATTTGTCGTTTTTTTTTGCATCCATTCAACTTTAAACTCAAATCAACTCTCCTTACCTTTCGCCTTACTTTTCTAGTTATTTTGTTTTCATAGGCCTCGTTTTGGTTGTATTTTCTCATCAAACCTATTTGAAAAAATGTACCTAACGTGGCACCTGTAGCCAGTCCAGTGTGAAACTGCATTGTGTTCTCCACATTTAAGCACTAAACTCTTCAGTTTTGTGGCAGTTTTATGCTGCCGATCCACTGGCCACATACCGAGGCACATTACCTGCTGATAGCCACTGTTCAACCGATTATTTACGCAACTCATTACGCACAACACAGGCACCAGCACTGCCAAAATGGCCACTCAGCAGTGTACCTGCTTTATCTGCGCCCACACGAGGCAACAATTCACACAACACAACTCAACAATTGTGCCATTGTTATTACAGTCTTTGGTAGCGTTATCGGGCAGTGTTGCCACTTTTCCTGCGACAACAAATGCACACCTTGAACTCTCGGACGCGCTCCCAACAACACCGATGGCAACAAAGCGCCATTCACGGTCAACTATTTGGCAATTTGTAGCACGGCGTTGCCACTTGTCACTTGCCATCCATTACGGCTGGCAATGGGCAAAACGGAAAATGTTGGCGTTGCAATTTGCATTTATTGCATTCGTTTTGTGTGCACAGGCGTGCGTGCTGTGCGTTTGTGTACACACATCATATCAGTACATACATATAGATAAACATTTACATACATATGTTTGTATATAAGCATGCAGCAGGCACTTCATAATATGTTCGCTTACTTCTTGTGCCACACAACGTGCGTCGACTATTTGAATTTTAAAACCAAATTTTGCAGTTTGTTTGATTTTTGGTCAACTGATAAACACTGACCGCAGTATAGCTGTGTGGGAGTGGGCGTTGCTGCTGACAGCTGCAGCACAACCGCAAAAAACAACAATAAAGTGCAGCATGACCACAAAACGAAATGAAACTGAAAATATGCAGCTCACAGTTTTGTGGTTTAGATTGGCGGCGGCGGTAGTGGAAAAAACTCTATGGTGGTTGATTTTGTTGTTGTTGTTATTTTTGTGCGCTGACGCTTGCACAATGCAATTTTTATGCGCATTTTAAACAACAAAAAGGCAAATATTTTCATTCTTTCGCAGTGGAGTGCACGGGACGTATACGTAACATTTGGTTTAGTTATTTCAGTAAATAAAAAAGTTTGAGATTTTTTTCTTGCATGACTAGAATGTTACTTTGTAAATGTAAATTTTCAGAGAAGGTTCAGCAGGTGTGACAGTCAAGTGAAAAGATCTTTGGGAGAATGTCCTCAGGTGGGCAGGGTGCGGTGGAAGGCTACTTCATCTTATTTTCAAAGTAATATAAAGTTGATTGATTGATTGATAAAAAAAGAATGAACAGCAGCTTTTAAGTTTCTGATTGCGTTCAACCTGGCGAACGCCAGAACGATCCTTGTCCCTGTCCAATCCAAGCTGATACACAGCCTCCGCGCGGCCCTTCTGGATAGCTATTTGGCACCCGCTGAATAGTGAACTAATGTGTGCAGCGTGTCCAATCCCCAGGACTTGAAATTTGGGTTGTGCGCAGGGTTTGGTGCCCGCCACGTAAAATCTACCACCAATGAAAGCCAAAAACAAAGCCTCGGAAGGAATCCACAATGTTGACGACCACAGCAAACGATTTAAGGACCACGATTTGAGGATATGCACCTGGAATGTCCGGACCCTCTATAGGGAAGGTGCCTCTATCCAACTGGCGGAAGCCCTCACAAAATGTAAGGCTGACATCACCGCCATCCAGGAAATGCGATGGACAGGACAAGGTTGCTCCAAGCGAGCAGACTGCGACATCTACTACAGCTGCCATGCGGAGAAGCACGAATTTGGCTGCGGATTTGTGGTCAGCAAGAGACTTCGCCACCACGTCTCTCGGTTCACTCCGGTGAACGAACGGCTGGCTTCGATCCGCATCAAGGCTAAATACTTTAGCATTAGCCTAATTTGCGCGCACGCCCCGACGGAAGAGAAGGACGATGCGACCAAGGATGCCTTCTATGCGAAGCTCGAGGACGTCTACGACGGGTGCCCGGCCCATGACGTCAAAATTGTCCTCGGGGACTTCAACGCAAAGGTCGGGCGAGAAGGTATCTTTGGCCCCACAGTCGGGCAGTTCAGCCTCCATACGACCACTTCGAACAACGGTCTGAGGCTGATCGATTTCGCCGCGGCACGAAACATGGTAGTTAGTAGCACCAGATTCCAGCACCTCGATATCCATAAAGCCACCTGGCTATCCCCCGATCAATCCACCCGCAACCAGATTGATCACATTGTGATTGATGGAAGGCATGCTTCTAGCATTCTAGATGTGCGCACGTTCCGAGGACCCAACATCGACTCGGACCACTACCTTGTTGCAGCCAAGGTACGCATGCGTCTTTGCGCAGCGAAGACCGCGCAACCTAGTTTGCGAAGAAAGCTGGACATCAGTAAGCTGCGATCACAAGGGGTAGCCGAAGCTTACTCCGCTCAACTCTCCAACCAGCTCGGTCGCTCCCCCTCTCCACCTGATGACATCGGCGGATTATGGGCTCACTTATCCCACTCTATGCGCGCCGCCGCAGAAAATGTCCTTGGTTTTCGACGCCCACCACCAAAAAACCAATGGTACGATGAAGAGTGTCGCGCAGCCACTGCAGCGAAGAATGCTGCCTACAAGAAGACCCTGCAGTCGGCTGCCACGCGAGCCGTGACAGAAAAATACCGGGAGGAGAGGAAGAAGGAGAGGTCCCTTTTTAGACGCAAGAAACGGGAGCAAGAAAGGCCCGAGCGTGAGGAAATCGAGGTGTGCAGGTGCAGGAATGACGCCCGAAAATTCTTCCAAAAAGTTAAGCGTCTCACGGAAGGATTTAAGCCCGGGGCATTTTCTTGCAGAGACGAAAACGGGGATCTGGTTACGGATGCGCAGGGTGTACTGAGGTTGTGGAAGGAGCACTTCACCAAGCTGCTCGCAGGCGACGAAGGGAACAATACCGCCAGTGGTGAAGATGTCCAGATGGCACCAATCGACGACGACGGTGTGGATGTGCCACCGCCCAACCATGACGAGGTCTGGGTCGCTATCCAGCGACTCAAGAACAATAAAGCTGCAGGGCCGGATGGGCTACCAGCTGAATTGTTCAAGGCCGGCGGCGGTGAGCTGATTGGGTGCATGCATCAGCTCATCTGCAAAATATGGCTGGAGGAACGAATGCCCAACGATTGGAACCTCAGTGCCCTTTGCCCTGTGCTGAAGAAAGGCGACCCAACAATATGCGCCAACTACAGGGGTATCAGCCTACTTCCCATTGCATACAAGGTCCTGACGAGCGTACTATGTGAAAGATTAAAGCCACTCGCCAAGGCGCTGATTGGACCCTATCAGTGCGGCTTTAGACCTGGTAAGTCCACCATCGACCAGATATTCACTCTACGCCAAATCCTGGAGAAGACCCATGAGAACCAAATCGATACTCACCATCTCTTCATCGATTACAAGGCAGCATTCGATAGCCCGATAAGGGATCGCCTATATGCCGCATTGTCTGAACTTGGTATCCCTGCAAAGCTCGTGAGACTTTGCAGAGCGACGTTGAGCAATACGCGCAGCTCCGTCAAGGTTGGAAGTGACCTCTCCGACCCATTTGATACCGTTCGAGGATTCAGACAAGGCGATCCTTTGTCCTGCGACCTCTTCAACTTCACCATGGAGAGTGTTCTGCGCAAGGCCGGTGTACATCGTAATGGCACAATTTTCAACAAAAGTGTCCAGCTCCTTGCCTACGCTGATGACATTGATGTCATCGGACGTAACAAGCGAGATGTCACCGCTGCCTTTGCGGCTATCGAAAGAGAATCTGCCAAAATGGGTCTGGTGGTAAATGAGGGCAAGACGAAGTATATGCTGTCTACACGCAGGGACTCGCAGCGGCTAGGGTCTCACATCGAGGCCGACAGGTATACCTTTGAAGTTGTCAAGGAATTCGTCTACCTTGGCACCGCCATCAACAGCAGCAATGATGTCAGCCTGGAGATAAAGCGAAGGATTACTCTTGCCAACAGGTGCTACTTCGGTCTCGGTAGGCAATTGAGAAGTAGAGACCTCTCTCGACCGACAAAACTTGCGCTCTATAGGACGCTTATCTTGCCCGTGCTTCTCTATGGCGCTGAAGCATGGACAATGACACGAAACGACATAGCGGCCCTTGGAGTGTTCGAGAGGAAGGTACTTCGCAAAATCTTCGGCCCTGTACGTGTTGGTGACGACTATCGTATACGAACCAATAACGAGCTGTATGAGCTGTATAAGGACATGGACGTAGCGCAGCGAATTAACATCCAGCGGCTACGCTGGCTCGGTCATGTCTGCCGTATGGACGACGAAGCTCCGGCGAAAAAGGTGTTCGATGCGATGGTTGGAGGTCGACGGCGAAGAGGGAGGCCGTGTCTCCGGTGGAAGGACCAAGTTGAAGAGGCCCTGTCATCACTTGGTGTGACCAACTGGAGAAGGCGCGCGCAAAGCAGAGGCGCCTGGAGAGAAGTTTTGCGGCAGGCCGTAACCCGATAGCGGGTTGTTATGGCCAGTTAAGTAAGTAAGTAAGAACAGCAGCTATTATCCTCGCGTTTATTGTTTTCTGGTTTTCATTTCCTAACTTTTCTTTCCACACGTGTGGTTGGCTGTGATATGAGAGCAAGGGAACAGTGCTGCCAAGTACACTTGAGAGGATTAAGTTATGAAGAGTCTGTTGACTCTGAACATAAATATCTGGACCCTGCAAGAAAGCTTTAGAAAGAACATCACTGATGAATGGCTTGAAAGAAGGCGATTTCATCTTTTTGTTGGAAAAATTAAGTATGTGTTGGCTCTGAACATCGCAAGTTGACGTAATACATGTCAATACATGTATCAAGGCCGAAACCCATTTACGGTAAATATTTAACCCTTTTCGGTCAATTTCCACATTTCTTGAGATAACAAGTTTTCCTTCAAAATATTGACTCTTATTGAACATTTTAGCAATAAAATACAAAAAAATGTAAAAAAAAAATCATTTTGGTTGAGAATTACAGCTTCATCAACTTTGTACGATATATCGTACAATGGTCCGCAAAGGAGTAAAAATTCATGAATTTTTGGTTTCGATTTTTTAAGTTTTATGAACATTTCATTGATTTTTTTGATAGAAAACACTAATTATAACAACAAAAAATTAAAACGTGATTTAAGTTTGATCGAAAGTTGTATAAATTATATATATAAATAATTGATTCACATTTAGTCGGCCTTATATAAAATTCGTACAGATTTGCAGAAAGGCACTGAATATAGCCCATTCTTATTATCGTAGTGGGAGTGACAAGTGCGCCTGTCTAACCTTACATAACCTGTGCTGCCCAGTAAAAAAAAAATCGTCTAGTAACTCTTAGTTTTAATCGAAAATTGCCGAATAGTCGAATTTTATTAGTCACGTGGTGTACAGATGGGCGTGGCAGGCAAGCAAACGCAAAAAATCTGTTACCAAACCTATAACTTAAAAAAATGCAAACATAACTTGCAACCTTTGCCTTTCATTTGTACGATATATCGTACAAAGCTTTGCAACCTTTATGGTCATTTGTACAATATATCGTACAATTCTTTTATAGACTCGGGAAAAATATTTAGACCCAAAAAATTTAAAATTTAGTAAGTTCTATAAATCAACTGAGATTCAAACTTTGAAATTGTTTCGCTTTTTGGTACCAAAAAGTATTACATACTTAAAAATTCCTCTGCAGTAGCACCGTCATTTGCTGGTTTTTCAAAAAGCTGCTTACAAAACACATTCATACTGTGTAGCCATGGCTACTATGATTTATATTTGTAAACAGAATGATACAACACAGCCTACTTCATGAAAATGAAAAAGCTGTTCCATAAAAAGTGCGTTCGCTGTCAAATAAAAAAATCTTCGAAAAAATCTTACGATATATTGTACAAATTTCCGGGAAGGGTTAAGTTACTTGTTCGAAGAAAGTGCGACAACAGATTCGTTGTGCATTGCTCTGTACTTTCCATTTCAGTGGAAAGTACAGTTCAGTCTACCCACACAATGCAATGCCAATTTGTATTGAATGCTCATAAACATTTGTCAGTTGTAAATTTTCAATTTATTGCTTTGCCTCATTTCAATGTGTTTGCAATTTCGCAGAGTGCAGCTCATTACATTTGGCATTCCACCGGAAACGGAACGCGAAGGCGCACTTGAGATATGTGGAAAAATGAGTTCAGTGGGTTGCTGAATCACCGCTGAAGACCGAAAATTTCATTTGCTTAGCTAAATTGATACTTTTGCACCTGCCACATGCCGTCGGGAATGTGGAGCAATGTGCCGTTTGTGCTCTCATGAAAGATTTGTGACTTGCTTGTTTATTTACAAACATTGTTGTACGTTTGCTGCACGGCGGGGGGTCGGCTATATAAACAACATTTAATTAGATTCTGTTAACAAATGCAAAAAACAAAATAAACAAACAAACGCTAATTTCAAATGGTTTATGTTTTCATGTGAAATTAGTTGCGTGGCATGAAATCAGAAAATTTAAGGACCAGCGAGTTGAAATGCGGCAAAATTGCACTGAATTTTACGCTTCTGCATGGACATAATGCGATTGGGGTTGTAGCAGAAGGATGACAGAGAAGCAACAAACGGCAGAGTGAGTCATGAACATCGATGGTTGGCGCCAAGGTGGGGAGAGCAGCGGAGCAGTGTGTTGAGGGTGGATGGCACAAGCCCCAACCGTTGCTTTGTTTGTCAGAATGTATAGGTTTTATGAGGCTATTATGAAGTGTTGCGTTGGGCACGTCCTTGCCACACAAATCAAGTGCACATGCGACAAGGATATTCATAAAAATTCCATTCCAAATCGACATAAAATGCTTTTTAGCTAAGAATTAGTTGGTAGTGTAAGAAACAGCGAGCAAAGCAATTTAGCAGATGTTAGTTTACTATTATGTGCGTACATTCATAAACATAAATACATGGTTCATACATGTTGAGGAGTTTAAAATTCAATTGTAGGAATTTGCGATCATTTTACATGGTTTCCAAAGGCAACTTGGAAACTTTTACATGAGTAAAAATGTTTTTATTTTCAGTTCCGAAGTTATGAGTAGTCCTTGTTTACGATTGGTTCAGTCGAAGCTAGTATTTTCCATGTTTTCTTTTTCAGAAGTAACAAATACAGACGTTTTTTGTTGAACTGACTGAATACGATGAAGGAGACAGTTGAATATTCCTCCATTATTATTATAAGTAAAAACTCACAGTGAGTTTTTTCCTGGAAGTGTAACCTAATTTAACTCTGGGTCTAGCAGAATTAACTAAATCAAAAATACTAGAAAGAAAATATATGACAAATCTGCTACCAAAGTGTTTCCTGGTGGTTTATGAACTGTTTGATCTTTCGCAGAACAGTTGCCACAGATCCAAAACGATGTCAATATTTCGTAAGCTATTTGTATTTCTTTCTCTTAGGCTGATTTTAAATCACCTTAACCCTCGATCTTATTACTATATAACTATAACTTTGAGACACTTGTCTTAGAGGCTAATAAGTTCCTCCTTCAAATACTCTTACATCCTTTCGTAGGGTATCTCTTGTCCGCTCGAAAACAAAAACAAAAACATATCTATATACAAATTTTTATAATTTCCACTTCTAACCTCTGTACTTGTTTTTCGGTAAGTAATGAAAACATTTGTTCACAACTATCACTTTTTCTACTCCACCACATTTTTGACACCTTCGATCGGCATCCGCTTACCATTTTGTGTTGTACTGCCTTGAAACAAGCTCCGCAAATAGCTGAGCAGTCGCCGGTGCAGCGGTCGATGTCGATGTCGCGGCACTTTGCGACACTGGCCCTGTTCGACATCGTCTTCCGCAGTGCTGCCGCACTGTGTGGCATCCACAATGATCTCGATGCTGCGCCGCGAACTCGATTTGCTGAGCGACTGTTGTGGTTGTTGCTGTTCTTGTTGTTGTTGCTGCTGCTGCTGTGCAGCTGAAGGAACAATTAACGCATCGCAGACACTCGGCCCCGGGCCGGCTATGCTGACGATATTGGCACCGACACTGGCGCCGGCGCCGCTCAGCGGCTGATGTTGTATGACAGATTGGCGGCTGGTGCTCGGAATGGCAACGGCACCGGCTGTGCCGCCGCCGCCACTGCCGGTGCCGCATGTGTCGCCGTAGGTGTGCGCATTGGTGCCGCGATAGATGAGCTCGTTGTCGCTGGACATTTGACGCAGTGCGTGCAGGCCGGTGTGCGAGGCGCTGGTGGGGATGCTGTGGCTGCCAGCGGCCCCGCCGCTACCGTTCAGACCGGTGTAGTAGGCGCTGGTGGGTCGCTGGTGTTGCTGCACTTGTGGCCCGGCCATTGCGGACGAATTGCTGAACGGCGGCGAAGCGATCTACGTTGTGATGCAACTTACAAATTAATGGAACACAATTTTTATATTTGAGTTGGGATTTTTTTTTTGGTTGAATTTTTGTATTTTGATTTTTAATATTATTTAATTTTTAATTAATTTTTCATTATTTTGTTATTAATTTAATTAATAATTTTTTCTGGCTGCGTAATTCGCACTATTTGCACTGCTGGTGCAGCTCAGCTTTGGTGCGAAATCAGCTTCTGGCTGCGCCCGTTCAACGCCCACAGAAGCAGCCAGCACATTTTGTGACAACTTTGCTTTGTGTTGTTGTTGCCATCAGAAGACATTGATTGATTTCTCGACCACACTGCGCTACATTGCGCTACACTACACTAGACTACACTACACTAGACTACGTTACACTAGTCTACGTTACACTACTTTACACAACGTTACACTTTTGGCACGATTCGCGATTCGCTTCGGGCTTCGTTTCGCGCGTTTGTGATTAGCTCTCGCTTCCGCCTGGTCGCTGCACAAACTTAAATTACTATCGATCACGCTTTGCGCACACTTTCGCCGCGTCAGCACAAACGCACTTTGCACAAATCGCGGACGCTGGTCGTTGCGCCGGCCGCGCTGCGCCGGGCCGCCTTCGAGAGCGGGAGTGGTAGACGCGTTGGCCCGTTCGGCCGTGCGCTCATGGCATGTCGCGCGCACAAATTGCCTGTGTCACTCAATGTGGCGACGACAATTGCAAACGACAGCGCCTGTTGTTGTTGTTATTGTTGTTGTTGTTGTTGTGTTTTGGTAGTAGTGGCAGCAGCAGCAGCAGCAGCAGCAGCAGCAGCGACAGCTGTAGCTGTAGCAGTAGCAGTGGCTGTGGTAGTAGTGGTAGTAGTAGTGGTAGTGTTGATATTTTTAGTAGCATGATTTAGTACGTTTCGCTTGGGTTCTTTCCTTGCGGCGATCTTTTCAACTCGCACACGCACATTCGCACATTTGCATTCGCTTTCGCATTGGCCGCAGCACGCGCGTCGTGCACACTGAGAGCAGCGGCTCAGCAGCGGCGACCGCACCGGCCGCAGCACGCGCGTCGACTAGCGCGTCGACGTCGTCGGCCGAGTTTCACGTGGCGGCCGTTGTCGGCGGCGCGGTGTGCGCGCGCCGCACTCGCTTTCGCTTTCATTGGGGCCGACTGTCGGCTTGACTGTGTATTTGGCGATTTGGCGTTTGTTGTGCTTTTATTTTGGTTAGAAAATCTGCAAGTAAAGAGAAGAAAAACAAAAACACATAGTCACATTTCTGTTTGTTGTTGTTATTGAATTGCAAAAGCACAGTGCCAAACTTAATTTGGCCAATTGATTTAGACGTATTAAGGGGGAGAAGGAATGGTAGTAGGTGTTAGTGGCAAAATGTTAGCGTTTTGGCAGTGAGCAGACGTCATGTTAACACACACTTTGACACAAATATGCTTTGTTGGCTATGTACATAAATGCATGAAAGCAATCAAATTAATTGAGATAAATAAAAATATCCGATTTCTTAGCTCGACATCGCTGTGTTCATAACAACCAGTGACGCACGCAAGGGGGGTTTTGGGCGCTCAAACTTCAAAAATATTTGTTTTTTTACAAACCTTCGGTTGGCTAATATGGTTTCAAATGATATTGGGCTGAAAAATTGTGGGGCAAAACCGTCCCGCTCCCCGAAAGTGATATTGTGTGTGCGCCACTGATGACAACATATATCAATTTGCATATATTAATTTACAACAATCAATTTGATTTAAATGTTTGACTTAGGCCTCTAATGAGTTAAAATTCCATGCTGCACTCATTTTAAGTTGTATGCACCCACAAATTATCAACGAATTTTGTAGTTCATATGAAGCAATTTTCAAAATTTTCTTATCTTATTTATTTATTTATAAAAATTTTCTAAAATACTCTCATAAAAAAAATTATCTAATTTTTTTTAATTATCTATTTTTTTTAATATCTAAAAAAAAATATATTAATTATTTATTTATTATTATTATTATTATTTATTTTATTAATTTTTCAAAATTTTCTAAAATACTCATAAAAAATTATCTAATTTTATTTAATATCTGAAAAAAAAAGAATTATTTATTTCATTATTATTATTTATTATTATTATTTATTTTACTTATTTGAAATTATTATTTCTTTATTATTTTAATTCACAAAAACCAATTTGTACCTGTAAACAAAAAAGCCATCGCAATTAATTACGCATACGCACCGTTGTGCTATTTTCGGATCACCCTGCAGCGCGCCGAATCTGGCTGGGCAGCGGCAACAAGGTGTACCGACAAAACTGTCACCGCTGCCTGAACGCGTAATGGCGCAACGGCTTCGCAGAAGTGCGTCAGCGTGGCGCAAAGCGCACATTTTTGTGTGAAGAGCTACTTATAGCTTTGCACGTTGCGAGCGGGCAGCCAACTAAATTTAGCTGAAATGCTGAAGCAAGTGCAGCATAAAACGTGAGCATTTTGTAAATGCTGAAAATAAACTTTCGCACGCTGCATCTACCACAAGCAATAATACGTACGAATTATCGTTGAGCGCATTTTTCAACCAGTCATTCGTTGGGATTTTTGCAGCTCAGCTGTTCGGCAAATGCCACTTGAATCCAATTGAAACGCTTGCAACGTGCCGCACGATAACAGTGTGTGCCATGTTCGAAGGATCCAGCGATTTGGTTCTGGTTTTCTTTTGTTGTTTTGCTCAAGCAAAATGAAAAGTTGCAAATGATTTCGTGATGAATATGCAATTTATGAAAAGCAGCCACTTGTGCGCTGCCAAGGCTATCGCTGGCGTTGTTGTTGTTGTTGTTTTTCGCACAGTTACTCCTACCATACAGTGTGCTGCAAGGCGGAAAAAATCGCTTGTCAAAAGTTGGTCTTCAGGCGAGCTGATAGCGCAATCGAGCAGTTGTTGTCGCTGTAAGCATGAGCAGCAGCAGCTGGCGGCCGTTGTTTTCTTGTATGCGCTGCTAGTGACGTGTACGCTTTTGATTAATGTCTTCTTTATTATTGAGACGAACGCTAGATTTGGCATTTGGCCAGCAGCGCAACGTAAGAAGGAACAGAAATATGAGCAGACTTGAGAAAAAGACTTGGGAAAACAAGACAAGCACTACTCAGACGCGCACTTTACCTGTATTTGGGTCATTAGTTAGCAAAAGAAATGCACAAACACATTTTTCTGGCGTGTGTGTGTGTTACGTTTGCACTGCGCTGTGTCCTTGAGCAGTTGGCAAGTATGCGTTGTACACATAAATTGAATTAGTGTGCTGAAGCGGAATTCACAACTCGCTCTGCGATTCGTAATGCAGCGAAATTATGCGCTGACAATTCAACAGCTTTCATTGTGCATTGGGTCAGGGAGAAATTTTTTGAAATTCCCGGAGCCCGGGCAGTGCAGTTGCGTATATGCCGTTCTATGTGGCGTATGAGTGACATGCGGGGAAAATTCAATTTCACTGTGTTCCTTGGCAGTTTTGTTTTTTTCAAGACGACAAAAAAGTCATTCGAAAAAGCCATTGAAGAGAAATGCAAGCAATCTTTTTGACTGCCACTTGAATATTAATGAAGAATAATATGCACAGGCAGCTTCTGCCTGAATGGTTATGTTGTATGCAACTTGTTCCTTACGTTCGGTGCGTTGTGGCAGTATGTGTGTACCTTTGTGTGTGTGTGTTTGTAAATGTGTGGTGCCAGCTGCCAGCGACGAGATGCAAAACCAGTTTCAGTTGACGTTAACTGCAACAACAGATCGACAAATCATAATGCATTAAGAACGTAGCAGCAGCTGCTGGCTGCTCTTTGTTGGTTGCCCGTGAATTTCATTTCATATTGAAGAACAAAATGTAAGCAAAAAACGTACAAATAATAAATTTAAAATCAACAGGTAACAGAAGTAAGAAAGGGAGAGGTGTACTTAAATCACAAAGTGGCATGAGAAATGAAATGAAAACGCATAAATAACAAAAAATTTTACAGAATTAGCAAAATGCTGGGCAAAGTATTTAAGCGCATGAAACCTAGTTGAGGAAAATTGCTGAAGAAAGAAACACCAGCTGCAAAAAAAATGAAGAAAAATATGCATCATAAATAAAAAAGATATGAAGGATGAAAGAACTCAAACTATATGAGGGGTAATTAAAAGAAGAGGCAACAAAAAAGTCACAAATCTATATAAAAAGTATAGAGAACCAAAGTAAAGTTGTGATTGTATAAAAAAAAGTGAGATTTATGAAAATTTCAAATGAAAGTAGACAATTTCTTGAGTTGATCTAGAATGTAGAAATTTAAAGCCGCTAATGCAATATGAAAACTTGCTGAAAGTTAGAATCTACTTGTCTCCTAGTCCATCCTGGCAGTCATTAATATGTATGAAAGCGCATAACTCACTGTTGCAAAGAAGATAGACGACGAAAGCAATGTTCACAGTTTGTAACAAGAGGAACCCCAAAAAATTCAAACAAAGCAAATGCTTGAAAAAATGTCAGCGAAAATGAGTGCAAAGTGGAATACAGCTGTGAATAATTAATGGTGTGAAACGAGCATGAAAAACGAGGACGAAAGAAAAACAAGGCTAGAAATAGACAAGCGAAAATACGCCAAGAACAAGTAACAAATTTAAGAAAAGAAACATGTCAAATAATCTAAAAAACTAAGATAACATTTGAGGGTTTGGTAAAAACTGAAAAAACAGTTGAAGGGCCAAAGAAGTGTAAAGACTTAGATAAGCAAATGTACGAGAAGTACTAATGAAGTCCCAATTAAGGAGTTAATGCGCTGAATACAAATTTTGTAAACCAAGCGATTAGTTTTACATGCAAACAAGAAACTGCAGGTTCCATGACAGTGGCAAGAAAAATTATAAAATTGGTTTTAATATTAAAAATATTTGAAATTAAGGCGATTTCAATGTCCAAATGTCTCAAATATTTAATAGAGAGAAAAAGACAATCTGCAATCCAAGTTTTCATATTTTCTTATGAAAAATTCTTCTTCCGATTTCAAAGGGATAAATTCCAATAATGTTTATTGAATAACATGTTAAGCATTCTTTCACTCAAAATTGATATCGTAATTGGTTTTAAGCATTTCATTGAACCAGTGAACAAAAATGTAATTCCATTCAGACCTCTCAGACCTTTCAGTTTCTCTGTGCACCCTTCAACTTTACATACAACGTTGCGGCTGTCTACCAGCAGCTCAGATTTACAGCAACGTCAAAGCCAGAGAGTCAACAAAATTCTCTTTAAAATTCATTTCACCATTAAATTTGTTGTAAGACCTCGTGTTGGGTTTTATGGAGTGCACAGTGCGGTCGGGTGTGCGTTGAATGCTGCAACGAAAAATGACTGCCGGATATTTTTAATACAACCAACGACAAGAATCCAATTTCCGACTACTTTCCGGCACTTGAGCGCAGAGGGCAGTGCGGCGAGTGTGAGTGCGTTTTGCAAATTCTACTACGGCCGCACTCGACTCTTACCTGTGTCCAATTGGTTGCTTGTTGTTGCCAGGACAGCGCGGCTGCCGGCCCATTTCGATTGTTGTGCGAGTCGAAAGTTGGGGCCATTGTGTGCAGCACTTTGGCACATAAAGCAAATGTGGCTTAGCTGGTTGGAATAAATGCGACAAAGCGCACGCAATTTTCAAGTATATAGTAGGGAAAGAAGAAGAAGCAGTTGGGGGACGCAGAGGTAGACAGCGGACGGCCAACTAAATGGCTGCTGTGAGGCGCACTGGGAGAAAGCTGAAAGGATGTTGTAATTCAGTGCTGGGTGCGTTCGCGCCATTCAGCCGTTTCGGGTAATTTCTTTGCGAGATCTGGTGGTCTAATGGTCCTGCGGCAATGGTCCTGCGACTTTGATATGTATTTATAGTTGATGTATATGAAATATCTTCTTGTTATACGCTACACTGGCGCGCAAAGGTAAATGCACAGCCGTATGCAGTTTATAAGACTTGAGGCGAGATGTATGAACAAAAATTTTGGGTGTTGTCAGTATGATTATCCTGGATAAGTAGTTATGCTCATTTATTCATTTGAGAGTCTTTTGGCTGGCACAGTGAGCAATGAGTGATCTTTGTCTGAAATGTGGCTCAGATAATGTTGTTAACTTCTTATTGTTCATAAGAAGAGCTATCATAGATTTACGTTTAAATTAAACCTGCTATCCTTACTTAATACGGTAAACACGATTGCCAGAATACATTCAAGAAATTTCTGAATTAGCTTGCTGGAACCAATTTGTAAATCAATTACAGTCCAGAGCTGATAGCAGAGGGTTGGTGTCTTTGCTGAGCGCTGCATCGGTTTCAGTTCGTTTGCACTGGTAATGTGTTGTTGTTGCGTTCGTACGGGCTCTGGTAGGAACTTGCCACATGATAATAGATTACAATGAACAATGTAGGCAGGCAGGTAAGTAGCAGTGGCGCACAAAGGGGGTTTTTGGGTGTTCAACCCCCCCGAAATACAAAAATTGCTGGTACAGAATATGGTTTCAAATGTTATTGGGCTCAAAAGTTTTACGCAAATCCATTTCTCCTCCCCCGAAATGAAATCCTGTGTGCCCCACTGGTAGGTAGGTGGTAGTAGCTGCTTCTATATGGGTCTATATGGCCTATATGGGTCTATATGGCCTATATGGGTCTATATGGTCTATATTAGGTCCATATGGGTCAGTTGCAATACAACAAGTTTCGCCCGTTTAAAATGTGTATCCAATACTGATTTTTAAGAATGTATTACAACACATATTTGAAATGGATGGGGGAAGGGACCTACGATTTAATGTCGAATCCGACAAGGGTAATGGATAATGTTAATAGAATGGGATATGGATATTGGATAATCTTAATGGGATGGAGAAATTATTAAAAGAAAAAAAAATTAAAAATTGAAAAAACCGGAGGCCAAGCTTTAATTGGGATTTGAACCCACGACCTCTGGGATGGAAGCTCAGTACCATAACGCTGAGCTATCGAAGCGGCATAAAAAAATTTCATTATAATTTTTATAACTATTTTCTTTGCAACTGCAAATTCAACAAAAACATTGCGTTTTCTCTACCCGAAAATCTTATTGAAGCTTCAAAGCTCTAAATAAATAAATAAATATTAAATAAATTACTTCGACTGCCTAATACTCAAAGTTTTGTATAGTGCAGGACATTAGTCAGTCGCTCAATGCCCACTGAAACGTCTCTGGTTTGTAATTTTACGTAAGGACACGTTTTCAGCTTCCAGCTGCCAGCTGCCGGTTGACTAGAATCATTTTTAATATCGCTGCGACCGGGCCAGCTAATGTACATTATGTACATACATATGTACACGTATTGTATGTGGGTGAGTCTCTGTGTGTGTGTGGAAGTACACGCACACGTATTTGTGGTCGTTTCATTGCCAGAAGTTGTAGTTGATTTTATTTTCATTTTACTCTCGTTTCGATAATAACGCTCAGCCTCAACTTGTGAAAGAACGAGAAGGGTAAAGTGTCTGTGTGTGTGAGAGAGAGAGAGAGGGAGAGAGACTTTAGAAGTGGCTGCATGGCAGGCAGGACGTAGTGAAGTGGCACGAAGTTTTCGCTTTTGTGTAATGTTCACGATGCGGGCGCCGTAAATTGTATTTCCTGTTCATTATTTCATTGTTGTAATAAAGTTCACTTTCAGTTTCTTTATTTGTGTGTGTGTGTGTGTTTGGTTTTTTGCTCGTTGAATTTGTGGCTTTGAGGCGTTCGCCTCGCACATTTCCTTCTCTTTTCTGCACTTTCAATAAAATATACAATTTTTCTGCTTTTTGTTTTTCTCCCCACTGCCGCAGCGCACTTCGTTTGCATTTGTGCACCGATAAGCAGCAACCGCAGCGCAGAATAAAATTTATTTTCTTTATACTTGAGCGATTATGGCATGGAAGTTACTATTGAGATTTATGTGTGCTGAAATTAGAATGAAGCAGACGGTTTTCTTTGCCACATTGCACGTGGAGAACGTACAAGAAAACATACAAACAAGGACATAACATAAGAATTATACGTCTTGCTGCCAGAATACAAATGTTTTACAGTTAAATCTGCTACAGTGGGAAGTTAAGGAAAATATGATTTTTAAATATTTTCCCCATTGAGCGAAAGAAATTATTAATGAAGATTGAATGGACATGGTTTAGTAAAAAGATATGAGACAAGATGAGCGAAAATGTCCATTTTCTTGGTATTCTGTTAATAATCCTTGTGACCAATTTAAGAAATTCAATGCTCGTAAAAGTAGCATTGGGAAACTACGTGCAGTTTCATTCAATATTAACCTTTGGTCTGTCTGAAATTGTTATCGGACTTAGATCGCACTTAGGACTTCATTTTCGCGAAGAATATCCGTACATAACTTTTGAATTCTCAAGTTAACTGATTAGGCAAAGTCTTGGTAGGGTTTTCTAGAGTTGCCTAGTAGCTTAAAATACAAATTTCAGGTACTTATTTTTAACCCTCAAATGCATGAATTATTTTCACGTTTGCTAAATAAAAATAGGTTTTTTTCAACACAGACAACCACTGAAAAGTGAATTAAATATTAATAAACTACTAAATATTAGCAAACAGATTTCGAATGTGGTTGTCGTTTCAAAATAATATATTATATCGGGGTTTAATTTGAAGATATACACAGTAAATATGTTAGTGTGCCTAAAGGCATCAATATGCATTTGAGGGTTAATATTTTCAAACAATATAAGTATTCTATTTTTATATTATTGGTTCCATGGTCTGGAAAGTAGGTAAGTGCGGCTGCCCCAAAGGCCCATTGTGATACCACATACAGTCGATCATAAGTTTATCGTTCAATCATTGAACCAGCTAAAGCTTCTTACGAAGCTTAGAAGACAGCGAATTGTTTCATCCGCTGGATCCCCTAGACTGTCAAAGAAGAAATGGCTTAAGTAGTTCATCGTTCTTCTGGGTAAAGCTGTACAAGTGCATAGAAGGTGAAGTGTTGCCTCTTCTTCTTCCTCGTTCATGCAGCTACGACAGAAGTCCTTAGAAAATAGCCGAAAATCTTCGTGCGTGGGTGCCAATTAAGCAGTGACTTGTTAGAACATCAATCATGCTTCTAATCTGGTATCTGTTTAGTGAAAGAAGCTTATAGAACGACGAAGGTTTAAAGTAGGCAAAATTTGGTGCACAGAGAAACTTTATAATGTTTCTTTAGCGGTGAAAAGTAGAAAACATCACTCTGGTCCCAAAGTTTTGTCAGCAGTTTTGACCTCCTCAGGTTCAAAGACAGGACGAGCTTTTAAAGTCAAAGGGGGATGCTTTGTTTTTAAATAACTTCAGCAAAAAATGTTGTTAATTTGCTGAAAAGGTTCAGAACGAACTTCTCACAAAGCATCGAAACACAATACATTTTTTTTTATTTTAAACCACAATTTTTTCAGTCAATTTAAGTAACTTTATAAAAACAAGAACCGGCTATAACATCAAATAATATTTTCAGTTTATGACCACTTTTTATGTGCAACCACGACACTGTCTGCCAAAGTGGTTCATTCAAGTTTTCTTGGTCACATTTTGTTGCTAATAAATGGTTTTGGTTAATGTGCAGGAAATTAAATACGACATCAAATGTGTTTCGGGCAGTGTGGGCTGTGCTTAGTATTTACCAAAACTGTGCTTAGTCTTAGTCTTTGTTTCAATTATTTCAGCAAGCATTGATTGAGTGACTGTTAGCTCAACCTAAAGAAAAGTAAGTAAGAACTTCCCTATAAAACCATTGAAATTCGGTGAGAGCATAAAGAAATATTATTGATGAGTTGCAGAGATCACATAGGTTGGGTAAAGTTGGGTGGCTGCCTCTGTGTGACAGCCATGTAGATAGGTAGAAGAGGCATCTCCCAGCTGTAAGCGACTAGAGACACACATCGACTAGTCAAGCTACTACTGAATGCTACTTAATCAAATAATTTGGAACTAATTATGAGGCGTATTAAGCCATTTATGTTGACATTGTAGATGTTGGACAGATTTTCTGAATAGAAGAGACACACTTAGGGCTGTTGCGATACTACAAACTCCACCCGTTCCAAATGTCTACGAAACAATGTTTTTTCAAAATGTATTATAATACATTTAAAAAAAATGGGGGAAGAGGGAGTTCAGCAGTTCAATGCAGAATCCGAACGGCAGATAGCAGTTTTCTCATTGGGATTTGAGGTTCTGTCATTGTCTGCCATGAGCAGGGAAAATATTTTGAAAACCTAAAAACCTATAAAAAAGGCAAAATAAAATAGCAAAAAAAGCATGGAAAGGCACTAAAAACTGCCAAAACGGCAAAATAGGACATTAAAAACTGTTAAAAAGGCAAAAACAGGCATTTAAAAATTAAAAAAAAATACTAAAAAAACTAAAAAAAGGGGTTGTGTATTTTTTAATAAATTTATTTCATCTGACGTATGCAACATACAATATTTATACCTCGTTTTTTGTAAAAGAAAAGGAACATCAAGGTTTTCAAAGATAGTTTAAAAACTAAAACTAAGATATTTTAATTTAAATGTAGGCACATATTTTAAATTCATTTATTAACTTCTCATATAAAAACATAAAAGCCGTACTTGTATTACAGAAAATTAAATAAAAATATTATGCTAACAGAACTTTTTGATTTTGGCATGTTTTTTCTTTAAATTTTCCACTGCACAACAAAAAATAATGGCTTAGGAATGATCAAATCAATATAAAAACATCGATAAGTTAACGAAATTGCAATTTTGGCACTTAATTTTTAGTTTTTAGTTTCAAGGTTTTTTTGCGAAACAAAAGGGGGAAAATATTAGAAACGAAAGAAAAATAAAAAGACCCTCGACAAATCTTGTAATCTTGTAAAATAGGCACTAAAAAAAGGAATTTATGGGTAAAAAAGGCAAACTGCCTTTTTAAGGCAAAAAAAGGCAAAATAAAAGTGGTATATTTCTAATCAGGAGGACCTAATTCGTGCTCATTTTCAATCAGAAATGCTCTATCTAGCAGCAAACCAAAAAGGCAATTTCCACAAAATGCTTTCCCTGGCCATGAGGTTACTTGTTTGTTGCTTATAATTCTCATCTAATTTTTGTAGATAACAATTAAAGTAGATCCGCGTTTAACCAGCTCGAACCAAGAGCATTTGGTCAGCTACCCGCTGGACAGTCGAGGCCAGCTATGAAACAACAATTTTTTATTTAAGCGCTCCAGTCGACAAGAAAATAAAGTTTATCCTTGAAAGAAAAGGCATACGTTTTCATAAATTTAAGTAAAAATAATTCCTTACTATTCATTATTAAGTACGAAATATTGCGAAATAAAATTCCTTTTGATTTTGCTATACAAAAGACTTTCTCTTTTTTTTTGCGCAATTTGTGTGTGCGTCGAGTTGTGTGGCTGCACGCGCTGGACTTTTGTTTGCTCCAGTGCGCACATCTTCAAAGCCATAAAAACCCCCACACGTTGCCTCAATTACTCAACAAGTATTCAACATTTCAATATGACCATTAAATTTGATTACTTTGCTAATTGTTTTTATATCATTTGCAGTACTGCTGCCAGAAGCGGCAAAACCCTACCAAACTCGAACGGTGTATTTTTCTTAGAAATGCTATGAATATGGAAATGCAACGCAACTGCAAAAAATATTTACGCAACAACAGTTGCCGCAAGCTGCAAATATGCTGCCAACCATTTGCAAATTTGTACGCATGACAACACGACAGAGGCGGTGCCAAATGACAAAAACGTTGCCATATATATTTGCATATGCATTAAGTGAGTGTGTGTGTGTGTGTTCGTGTGTGAATCGTTTGCACCTGCACACATGTGCTGGAGGCAAACAATAGGCGACAACAACAACACCAACACAACAACTGCGGCAGATGGTACTAGTTGGAGAAGTGGCGCTCAGCTTGCATCGCTCGAAGGCTGTCGTTTATATTCCTTCACACAATAGCACCAACAACTGTGTGTGGATTTTGTTGTTGTTGTTGTTGCTACGCATGTGGTGCTGTTGAACAGATAAAAAGCGAATGCTGGCTGCTTATAGTTTCTCTATTCTATGAAAAATAAAGCATTTCTAAATTCAAAGCATGCAATCTTGGCGAAAACATACAAAAGAAGGAATGAGTTGTTGTTGTCGTTGTTGTTGTTGTGCAGCCATTGCTGCTGCTCTTTTGCACATCACTTGCGTTAGTTGAATTGTTAGCAGCACAACAAAACAACGCCTTCAACGTCAATGATACTTCTTGGTGCCCAAAGTGGCACTTTACATGCAGTTGAGGCGGCTTTGGCATATTTATTCAAAAGTATATCAACGTTCCTAAGTGAAATGATGGGCAAATGAGCTTTCAAGCCATTAACTCAGTGTTCAAAATATTGCTTTTGTTGTGCGAGTATTACTAGACTTGGTCACACTGGACGTATGAGTGATACAAATTGAGAGTATGAGAGAAATTAGTAAATCAGGAACGTATAGGTAAACATATTTAATTCAAATAACTGTCTATTCGATTCATAAAGAAAAACCAAAATGGAAGAAGAAGCGCAAAGTTAGTGGGAGTAAAAGTTATGGCTACTGCAATCGAAACTTATGAAAAAGAAAAGTACTTAAACTGCCCAACTGGGCGTATGAGTAATATTTGCCCAAGTCAAACTTTTCCTCTATCTCTTTACTAATTATTTCGATTTCTTATGTCTGACATTTTTTTTTTTTTTTTTTAATACGAGCCAACGCGCAGGGGATACCCCTATAAATGCTTCTTTATGTTAAGTTCAGACGTTGTTCTTACAATTTTTCTAGTTTTCCTATATCCACTTTCACTCATATTCCTCCTCTTTTCCTGCCATTACAACTATTTCATAACTAAATACAAAACTGCTTTAACTTTAACTCTTTGTATTGCCATCTCCCTCGGTTGTCGCTCGCCCTGTTGCCTACATTTCACAGTCGCTTAGTATTATCGTCGGAAATGCGATAAAGATCAGCTTTAGACTCTCGTTCGAGCGCAATTATGAGCTCGTTGGCATGCAGTGCGTGTATGAATGCCGATTTGTGCGATTATCTCTTTCCTTCCTTCAGCTGAGGCCGAAAACTTTTCCAATTAAAGACTGTGTATGCGTGTGTGTGAGTCGCACACGCCAAAAAGACACAATTGATTCTTATAGACGGCGACAATGGCAGTGGCAGCCAATGCATACAAATTAGCTCGCGCGCGCCCAACTTTTGCCGTCTATCGTCTGCTAACTACGCGGCAGCGCCTATTTGGCAGCCGCATTACATAATTTAATAGTGCTTAAAAGTTTGTGCTGCTTGTCGTGTACGTACACACGCAACATAAGCCAACAGTTAGCAGCGGCGATAACGTGCCGCCCATTCCATTCAAAATACCGCCGCTCAAAGCATATTTCTTGCAATGATTGTGCGGGCCACTATGTGTTGGTATATTTATGTCTCGTAAAATTATTGCAAGAAAATGTGTTCGTAATCATTTTGTACATTCCATTAATGCCGCAGATTTCCTATCGCCGCCCACCCATTCCGCCCGTCTTCCGACGCGCCACCGAATCGAAATCAATTTCAAATTCATACGTTGCAACGCCGCCTGAATTAATTATATTAAAAGTTATGAAAACGCAAAATGTTTGCACACCTGATGCGGGTCGCAACGGTGCCGGAGAAATGCCAGTGACGTGGCGAACGAAGGCTGCTCAAGTTTTTCTCCTCACTGTATAATTCGAGCAGTTGTTGTAAGCACCGGCACACGCACCAATACATACATAACTGATTTGTATGTGTCTGCGCAGTACTCGCAGCGAAAGATATTCATGTGTGTGTGTGTGTGTGTGTGTGGGTGTTTATATGTATTTATTTAAGTTTATGTTGTTGTTTATGTTTGTGTTTTGTGTGCCTGTTTGATGTCTTTCGCATGTGATTTAATAAACTTAATGGATATCGAATGAAAGCGGCAAATGAGTGCCGCACATGGCTGCCGAGCGCATTGTGCGCTGCTAACGACTGTGTTTCCGTAAGTGTTGAAGTGTCTAAGTGATTTGCATTAGAATCCTGCGCAGCCAATGCTGCAAATTAGGCTTCAGGATATGCAAGATTAATCGCCATGGCGTCTAGTAATTTCTGCTTCGTTGAGATTCATTCTTGCCACGTTTACTTGAAAGCCGATTCTTCTGTGAGTCAAATATTATTTATTTGTATTTGCAAAGATAATTATTTCTTCTATTCCTTCTTTATGATTTATATTTTGTATTCTATAAATTTTTTTCTATATTTTAAGTCCAAAGTGCTGCTGCAAGTTCTATTTTCTTAATTTTTCTATCTATATTCTATATTTTATTCCATCTTATATGTTTGAAATTCGATCTTCTATACTGTTGCGATTGCGGCAATGTGCTGAATGCTTGTCTATGCACGAACGCTTTTCCAAGCATACTTTTAGGCATGCACTTTCAAGTACGGCGAATTTGGTATAATTCGCTTGGTGTTATTCCGATATGGCAAGGATGGTTCGCGAACTGTGCGAGAATGGTCGAGCGTGTTCCAATTGGAAGTTGCAAGAAACTTCGGCGCGATAAGAAAACTGGTATATAAGCAGCGGTGCGCGGCGCAACGAGTTGAGTCTTAGCTGAGCAAGCAAAGTAGAAACAAGTGTAAATACAAGCAAAGTGTGAAATTTGTGAATAAAGCAATTGTTGATTTTTGTCTGCGTTTGCGCTGAATCACTGAAGTAGTTTTATTTTCAAGCACAATCAAACCGAACTTGGATTTTCGTAACATTTGGTGTCAGAAGTGGGATTGTGCTACTGGAAATAAATCAAAATTGTAAAACGCAGACATGGTTAAACTCGAGCAACTGAAGGTGGATCAGCTGAAGAAGGAGCTGGCCGCCTGGAATTTGCCGACTGCTGGCGGAAAGGTGGAGTTGCAGCTGCGTTTGCGAGAGGCGTGTGAATCACGAGGCATCGATTTAACTGCGCACGAGTTCGGGTCGCAGGAGCCAGAGGCGTCGGCCAAGGTGGAGGAATCGTCTGCGGGTGCTGCGACGATGCAAAGTACGGCTGCAGCGGCTGCGCCACTACAAGTATTGGACATGAGCCAGCTAATGGTTGCACTTAAAGGCATGTTCGAGACTTCCAACCATGAAATGGCAGCGAAACTGGAAACTACAAATCAGGAAATTTCGGCCAAAGTCGAAACTGCGAACCGAGAAATGGCAGCGAAAATGGAAACCACGAAACAGGAACTTTCGGCGCAAATGGCGGCAAAACTGGAAACTACAAATCAGGAAATTTCGGCCAAAGTCGAAACTGCGAATCGCGAAATGTCGGCGCAAATGGCAGAGCGAATGGAATCCAAACTCCAGGAAAATGCGGAAAAATTTGAAAATGCAAATCGAGAGTTGTCCAGCAAGCTTCAGGAAAATTCTGCGCGCTTGGAGCAGAAAGTGGAAGAATTTTCAGACAGGATTAATGTGAAAGTCGAGAACCTGGAGACGCGAGTAGAACATTTAGACAAGCGAGTTGACAATCTGGAGGATTCAGTGAACAGAAAGATAGAGGAACGGCTTAGAGAGGTGCAGCCACGAGAATGTTTGCCGCCGGTTCCGGAAAGTTTTGCCACCCGGACAGAAGTACCTACTTATGATGGTGCTGCGCCGTTCGATACATTCAAGCTGCAATTCGACTTGGCTGCTTTAGAAAATCAGTGGACCGATATCAGGAAAGGTCGCAGATTGGCACTGGCGTTAAAAGGTCCTGCGGCTGAGGTAATTAAATCGGTTCCAGAATGTGAAAGAAGTGATTACGAGGCCATCATGAGAGCGTTGGCAGCTAAGTACAGCAACGAGCACAACCATACGCTGTACTACTGTGAGCTGAAGAACCGCAGGCAAAGAGCCAACGAGGCGCTGCAGACATATGCAGCAGACATTGAGCGGCTCGTACAGTTGTGCTACCCGAAATTCGGCGCTGATGATCTCGAGAGGATGAAGATTGAGTCGTTTATTGAAGGACTTCATGATCCGGAGACACGTCGCAGTGCGTTGATGATGGGCAAGCCGACATTTAAGGAGACGGTGACCAGCGCGATGACATATGAGGCGACATGGGTTGGAGGCACTCGGTATGCACCTGCAAGGATACGTCAAATCCAGCCCGACAGCGACATTCCGATCCAGGCCATAAGCTCTGAGACACAGGTCAGACCACGGTTGGCTTTCTCTAAGATTGTTTGCTGGACATGCGGCAAGCAGGGTCACATATCACGAGACTGTCGTCAACGAAAGAGGCGTTCCCGTTCTCGATCGCAATCGCCTGAAGCGAGGAACACTGACAATCGCGGCTCAGCCAACAAGCGCAGGGCTGAGGACGAGGAGTCGTTAAACTAAAACGGGTCAGCCCAAAGGGGCGTGAGCTGATCCCCACAACCTGCTGCCCCACCGTCCTTGTCTCGCAGTTGAAACGACAACCCAGCAGCTTGACGATTGAAGGAGAGATAGATGGAAAGATGTTCGTGTTGACACTGGATACTGGAGCGTCATATTCGATCATGAAAAGAAAGCTTCTGAAGAACTGGGAACCACTGCATGGCATACAGCTGAGGACTGCGACTGGCGAGCGTGCGCCGGTAAAAGGGAAAGTAACAAAAACAATTGCTATCGGCACCAGCAGCCTGGAACATGAGTTCATCGTCGCGGATATAATGGACGACGTGATTATCGGCGTGGATTTCATGATTAGGCACGGTTTTACGCTGGACCTGAAAGAAAATGTGCTGAGGTATGCCAACGTTGAATTCCCCCTGCACACCGGCTATGAGCGGAGCGTGGCGGTAAGGAAAGTCGTCTCGTGTCAACACCAGAAGATACCAGCGAATTCCGAGGCGATTGTGTGGGCAAAGGTGGACGAGGACGATGGGACAAGTCGGCTGTGGGTTGTAGAAGCGCCAAAACAAGGATACGACAACATAATTATCGGACGTACATTAGTGGAACCCAAAAATGGCAAAATACCAGTCAGGATACTCAACCCACTGAACACACCCAAATTTGTCGGAAAAGATGCGGTCATTGGCGAGTGTAGAGAGGCTGAAGCAGTTGTCAATTGCGAAAGCAGTCCACCCGGAGGAAGTAGGAAACGCGGTTCTAACATGGACGCCATACCGCAGGAGAACCAGTGGAGCAGCGAATTGACAGCCGAACAGAAACAGAAGGCGCGGTCACTCCTACAGCACTATGGGTCAATATTTGCAGCAGAAGCTGGCGGAAGAACAGCCATAGTGAAGCACAACATCGACACCGGAAGTGCGAAACCGATCCGCCAACAGCCAAGACGAGTTCCTCTGGCCAAGAGGGAAGAGGTCACCACTTTGATAGAAAACATGGGTAAAGAAAAGGTCATAGAGCCTTCGTCAGGCCCTTGGTGTTCGCCGGTCGTGCTAGTCAAGAAAAAGGATGGCAGTACCCGATTTTGTGTAGACTATCGAAAGCTCAATGACGTGACCAAGAAGGACAGCTATCCACTACCTCGGATCGATGACACCCTGGACACACTGTCAGGCACACAGTGGTTTTCCACACTCGACTTACGCAGCGGCTATTGGCAGGTGGAGCTTGCAGACAAGGACAAGGAGAAAACGGCTTTTAGTGTTGGCGACGGTTTGTGGCAGTTCACCGTCATGCCGTTTGGACTCTGCAACGCACCAGCAACATTCGAGCGGCTAATGGAACGTGTGCTAAAAGGGCTGCATTGGCGGACGTGTCTGGTATACCTCGACGACATAATCGTGATGGGCAAGAGCTTCGACGACCACCTGGAAAAGCTGAGGGAGGTATTTGGGCGAATACAAAACGCCGGCCTTAAACTAAACCCAAAGAAGTGCTCGCTGTTTCAAAAGGAGGTCAAGTATCTGGGTCACACGGTTTCCGCCCGCGGAGTACAAACGGATGAAGGCAAAATCACAGCGGTGAAAGAGTGGCCCCGACCACGCAATCTACACGAACTCCGCAGTTTCCTAGGCCTGTGCACTTACTACCGAAGATTCGTTCCTGGATTTGCGAACATAGCTGGCAGCTTGCACAAACTGACGAAAAAGAATCAAGCCTTCGCGTGGGGCGAAGAGCAGGAGCAAGCTTTTGCACGATTGAAGGAAAAACTGTGCACTGCTCCAATTCTGGCCTTCCCCGTGCCTGGAGAGATGTTTGTGCTGGATACAGATGCAAGTGGGCATAGTATTGGTGGTGTGCTATCACAGATAATAGATGGCCAGGAACAAGTGATAGCATACTACAGCAAAATTTTGTCAAAGCCTGAACGTAACTACTGTGTGACACGAAGAGAGTTGCTGGCAGTATTGGAATGCGTGAAACACTTCCACAAATACCTGTATGGGCAAAAGTTTCGTCTGCGCACAGATCATGCTGCATTGAAATGGCTACTGAACTTTAGAGATCCTGAAGGCCAACTGGCGCGGTGGATCGAGCGGCTGCAGAGCTACGACTACACGGTAGAGCATCGCAAGGGTAGCAGCCATGGAAATGCCGATGCCTTGTCACGCCGTCCGTGCAAAACCGAATGCAGGCATTGTTCACGAGCCGAAAGCAAAGAGCAGATAGTGGACGTCCGATTGGTAAGCGTTATGCCAGAGGAAGAGTGGTCGGCGGAGAGGATACAAAAGGACCAGCGCGAGGATACGGATATTGCAAAAATCATTCAAGGCAAGGAGCTGGACGCCCGTCCAGACTGGCAGGAGATGGCCGGTGAGAGCCCGATCGCGAAGGCTTACTGGGCACAGTGGCAAAGTCTGCGGCTGTCTGGTGGCTGCCTATACCGCGAGTGGGAGAGTGAGGATGGCCGGACCAGAAATTCTCTGCTTGTAGTCCCGAAATGCAGGATCAACGAGGTGATCGAAGCATACCACAACGACTCCAGCGGAGGGCACCTAGGCATCACAAAAACTGTCGCCAAAATTAAAAGACGATTCTACTGGGTAGGATGCCAGGAGTCTGTAGCCGATTGGATTAAAAGCTGTGAACGATGTTCGGCTGCGAAAGGGCCGACAAGAAGATCTCGGGGCCGCATGCAGCAGTACAACGTGGGAGCGCCCTTTGAGCGAATTGCCATGGACGTCGCCGGGCCATTCCCACTTAGCACTCAAGGCAACAAATATGTGCTGGTGGTAATGGACTATTTTAGCAAATGGCCCGAAGTGTATGCTATTCCTAACCAGGAGGCCACCACGGTCGCGGAAATGCTGGTAAACAACTGGGTGGCCAGATTTGGCGTTCCGCTGGAGTTGCACTCGGATCAAGGCCGAAATTTCGAGTCTGTGGTATTCAAGGAAGTGTGTAAGCTACTAGGAATAAGGAAAACCCGCACCTGTCCATTGCATCCCCAGTCCGACGGCATGGTAGAACGATTCAATCGGACGCTGGAAGAATATCTGCGGAAAGTAGTAGGCAGAAATCAAAAGGATTGGGACACGCATATTCCGCTGTTCTTGATGGCGTATAGGTCAGCCCCGCACGATACGACGTCACTCACTCCAGCCCGAGCAGTGTTCGGCACGGAGCTGAGGTTGCCTGCTGACTTGAAGTTCGGAGTGGTCAGCACGACGGAAGGCGCTAAGACTGATTACGCAGTCAATAAGCGGTCGGAGCTGGAAGAAATCCACCAGTTTATAAGGGACCGTATCCAACTGGTAAGCGATAAGATGAAAGCCAGATATGATTTACGGGCTAACACAGCGGGGTTCCAAGAAGGCGATCTGGTAATGCTTTACAACCCGCAGCGGAGGAAAGGTTTGTCTCCAAAACTTCAAACGTCATGGGAAGGACCGTACAAGGTCGTGACCAGGATTAATGACGTGGTGTACAGGGTTCAACGCTGCTGCAACAGAAACGCCAGGTTGAAAGTAGTCCATTTGGAGCGCCTGGCGTCTTACTCCGGCGGAGCCTCGGCACTTGTTCGGGACGAACAAGTCTAAGTGGTGGGCAGTGTTGCGATTGCGGCAATGTGCTGAATGCTTGTCTATGCACGAACGCTTTTCCAAGCATACTTTTAGGCATGCACTTTCAAGTACGGCGAATTTGGTATAATTCGCTTGGTGTTATTCCGATATGGCAAGGATGGTTCGCGAACTGTGCGAGAATGGTCGAGCGTGTTCCAATTGGAAGTTGCAAGAAACTTCGGCGCGATAAGAAAACTGGTATATAAGCAGCGGTGCGCGGCGCAACGAGTTGAGTCTTAGCTGAGCAAGCAAAGTAGAAACAAGTGTAAATACAAGCAAAGTGTGAAATTTGTGAATAAAGCAATTGTTGATTTTTGTCTGCGTTTGCGCTGAATCACTGAAGTAGTTTTATTTTCAAGCACAATCAAACCGAACTTGGATTTTCGTAACAATACTATAAAGCAAATAATATGATAATTTTTCCGTTATCCGGCTTACTATATTCAACTTTTTTTGTCTAATTTTGTATGTTTTATTAACTTGTTCTCTCTTTCGATATTCTATATTTAATTTTTTATTTTTAATTTTATTTTTGTATTCCATATTTTATGTTCCATTAACTTGTTCTTTTATCTTTCGACATTAGATAATCTATATTCAATATTTATTCTAATTTTAATATTCACTATTCTGTCTTGTACCACCTATCTCTCTTCAATTCTTTCTTTCGATACTCGATTTGATATTTTCATTTTTCTGTTTTCCTATTTTATAATTAATTTTATTAATTAATTTGCTCTTCTTTCTTTCGATATTTGATAATCTATATTCAAATTTTATATGCGATATTCTATTTTCCACCACCAATCTTTTTCTTTCTCTCGATATTCGATATTCTATATTCAATTTTCTGTTTTCTTATTTTGTTTTATGTTCCATTAACTTACTCTTGTATTTCGATATTTGATATATATATATATATATACACATATGTATATTCAATCTATATTCTAAGTTTATATTTGATTTTATATATGTATATATATTTATATTTGATATTCTATCTTTCACCAACTTGTTCTTCCCTCTTTCGATATTCGATATTCTACATTAAATTAAATATATTTATATTTGATATTCTATCTTTCACCAACTTGTTCTTCCCTCTTTCGATATTCGATATTCTACATTAAATTCTCTGTTTCTCTCTTTTTCTCTATATTCAATGTATATTCTAATTTTATATTTTATATAATCTTCCACCACCAATCTTCTTCTCTCTTTTTTATTTTCTTCTCTCATATCTTTGCTTCACTCTATTTTTTATCTTCTATACTATATGCTATATAGCATCTGATACGTTCTCTGTATGGGATGTTAATTATTATTATTTAATTAATTAATTAAATTAATTTTTAATTATTAATTTTTATTTTTATTTTTAATTAATTTTTCTATTCGATGTTTTACTCTTTATATTCGATATTCTCAGTTCCATATATGTTTTCTTTTCTTCTCTTCTCTTTTCTGTTTCCCTTAATCTCCTTTCTGTTTTTCTCTTTTCTCATCCATGTTTTGTCTGTTTCTTTATGCTTCTCCCTATTATTATTCCTTTTCTCACTTACGTGTTATTTCATCTTCTCTTTCTTCTTTAGTCTGTAATACTTTTCCTCTATGTTCTTATTATTTTGCCCGCTACTCTTCTTTTTTCTCTTTTTATCTTTTTCTCGTTTATACAATTTTTTCTTCCCTGTTCTTTACTTTCAAGTTTTTACTTCCAATTCTTTTTTTACTGTTACCTTCGTTTATATTTCTTCACTTCTTATTTATTTTGTATATATTAACTTCTTTTTTCTCTTCTCTATTAAAATTGTTTTATTTTTCTATTCCATTTCGTCTCCGCCTTCTCTTCTTTCTTTCTCTTTTCCTTCTTAATAGTTATGCACTACAATTTCTCTGCCTTTCTTCTCTTTCTCCACGTATCTTCTTTTCTATTTATATATTTTTCCGTTATTTTTCCCCATTTGCTTTGCACTTTGGTTTCTATTTACATTTTTCTATTTTGTCTCCATTTTTCTTCAACCTTGTCTTTTCTTCTTCACGTTTTCATGTTTTGCCCTTCTTTAATCTTAGCTACCTTTTCAATTTCTCTCCCTTCTCTCCGCTCTTTTCTCGTATCTCCTTTTGTCTTTACATATTGTTGCGATTGCGGCAATGTGCTGAATGCTTGTCTATGCACGAACGCTTTTCCAAGCATACTTTTAGGCATGCACTTTCAAGTACGGCGAATTTGGTATAATTCGCTTGGTGTTATTCCGATATGGCAAGGATGGTTCGCGAACTGTGCGAGAATGGTCGAGCGTGTTCCAATTGGAAGTTGCAAGAAACTTCGGCGCGATAAGAAAACTGGTATATAAGCAGCGGTGCGCGGCGCAACGAGTCGAGTCTTAGCTGAGCAAGCAAAGTGGAAACAAGTGTAAATACAAGCATAGTGTGAATCTGTAAATAAAGTGATTGCTGATATACATTGAAGTTGAATAATTGAAGTTGTTTTATTTTCAAACACAATCAAACCGAACTTGGATTTTCGTAACAATATTTTTTCCTTTCTTCATAACTGTTACCTTCTTTGTTTTGTTTGTTTCTTCTGCCTTCTGTTTTTTCTTCTTTACTTTTTAAATTCTTCCTTATTACTTTCTTCTTCTTAGTGACCTACTTCCACTGCTTTTCCTTACTCTCTTTCCTGGTATCCTCTTTTGTTTTTTTGTCACTCCTTGCATTTTTTCCTTCTAAATTCTTTTTTCTGCAATCTTTTGTTTTCTTACTTTGTTTTTTTCATCTTTTCTTCCCATTCCTTTTCCTTATATATTTTCAAACCCCTATTCACTTTTTCTTTTCCATCTTTTCTACTTTTTTCTCTATACTCATATCGGTCTCTTTCTACTTTTTTCATTCTTTCATTTACAATCGTTCCCTTTCCTTTATCCGTTTACTTCTCACTCTTCTCTGTTCTCTCCCTTCTCGTTTTCTTAAACTTAAGCCCCATCTTCTTTTTTTATTATTTTTTCTTTTTTTATTATCTGCAATCTCTATATTTTGCCTCTTCATTATTCTTTTTATTCTTCGTTCTCTTCTCCCCTCTTCTACAAACCACAATTCCTTATCCTTGACCAATGTTGCCAACTGGCAATTACCATCACATCATAATTACAAGCGGCATTAGGTGCAGCCAGTAAAAGGGCAACAAAAAATAAAAATAAAAAACAAAAAAGCAGGTGCAAACAAAAATAAGCCGCAAAAAGATGTAAGAATAACGAACCGTAAAAATTCAGTCGTCACCGCAAGGACACAGCAGCACGAGGCAGCGGCAAGCGAACAATTTCGCTTTGAAATTACGTACGCAGTGAAGAGCGCACCGGCAAAACGCAAATGGAAAACTAATAAAACATAACGGCAGAGTGAGTGAGCGAATGAGGCACTAAGTGAATGTGCGAGTGTGAGTGTTGGAACGGGGAAGGACTGGCAATGCGGCAATAGAAAAAGCAAATAAAGAGCAGGAAAGCAACACGAATAGAAAATGAAATCGTGGCAAATAAAAAGTGAGTTCTAACCGCAAAATAAAAAAACAACAACAACAAAAACAGAACTGTATGTGCAGACAAGGTGGCCAACACAGTTCGGCTACAAAGCGCCACATTGTTGTCGATGTTATTCGCAGATTCCGGATTCTGTTGGTGTTACGAGTATTTTCGCTGTTTGCCGGGTGCGTTCGTGCCAATGCGGTTTTGACGACTGCAACGACAACGACAACGACAACGACGAGAACCATTGCCAATGTTGTTGATGTTGATGTCGAGGCTGTTTCTGTTGTTGTGGTTGTTGCTGTTGTTGTTGAAGGTACCGGACATGACGCCGAATCGAGGCCAACGTACGGACGTGGTTGGAAATTGCAAAAACCGCCTTGCTGGGCTCCGCTGACGGCTATCGATGAGTGGGCGACGAATTTTACTGAAGACGCTTCAACTTTTAGTTGAAAAATGAAGCGAATGTTTGATGTATGTACGAAAGGCGTATCCTGAGTGGACTGCGGTGAGTGGTGCATGAGTGATGTCATGGCCATTGGCGTTGTTGTTGGTTGGTTATCTGTGTGGTTGTGGGCGCAGCGAAATTGAAAGCTGATTTAATTATTAAGCGGGATTGTGGTACAAGAGGCAATAGAAGGAGGCAGTGAGAAGAAATAGAAGAAGAAAATAAATTGTTGTAAGGGAAAAATGGAGCAAATGAAAGCGGATTCATAGAAAAAGGGTCAACAATCTCAACGAAGAATAAATGATAAGACAGACCAGTGGAAGTGAAAGCAAAGTTTCTGAAGAAAAATTTGAGGTGCGAATTTGGACCATACGAAACGAGGAAGCGAGAGAGAGGAAAAGCAGCAGCTTGCCATGAGTAGGGTTGCAAAATGATAAAAAAACGAAAGCAAGCTATGTGTTCATTAAAAATTTAAATGTTCTATTTTTTGGCGCACATGATTTTTTTTTTTTGTATTTTTAATTTTTGAAGTTTAAACTTTAACAGTTGTTTTATATAAAATTCTGCTTAAATCAGTGTTGAAAATTTTGTTGTAATAATTTTTTTGTTGATGTTTTGTCTTAAGTTTTTGTGGTTTGGAATTCACTATAAGTAATTTTTGTATTCTTATAATTCTATGATTAAAAGTATGAGTTGAATGTTTTTTATGCATTTATTTTGAAAAAACTAATTTTAAATTATTTTTCAGTTTTTTACAAAAAACGTTGTCGTTTACTGTCTTTTTTTATTTTTTATTTGTTTTGAAAAGACTAATTTTTGATTAGTTTAAGTGTTTTACAATAATCTTCTTTAATGATTTTTTTCCAAGTGAAACGAAGCTTTTATCTCATAATGGAATTAGTGAAACGAAAACATTTTTGAGTGCAAATGGGTAGAGAATCATAAAATTTCAATAGCAAAAATTCCCCAAAATTTTGTTTACTGACCGAGTCGTTTTGTTTGTTGCCTTTGGGCTATTGCCTTCCAGTGAGAAAAGAGTTTTGGACACTCAAACCGCTTCCAAAATGCCTACTTACAAACATTTTGGATGGCAATTTTGGTTTGAACTGGTATTGAGCTCAAACATTGCAAACGGATCCCCTCCTTTCCCCTCAAAAATTAAATCCTCTCTGCGCTATTGTTGCCATCTGTACCAATGTTATTTTATTTCCATTTTCCTTGCAATCTCTCCACTGTTGTCTTACGCTTGGAGCAGATTTTGCTATATTAAAATTTTTGTTTTCTCTTTCCTGCATCAACTAACCATTTGTCTTTACTCACTCTGACCTTTGTTGCACTGCCAACAAATTGAATTATTATTTTTGTCTTTATTTAATTCAAACAATACCCAATGTTCTCATACATTTGCAACAATGCTTGCAAGAAGCCGCAACGAGCAGCAGCTGAAGACATGTCAGAAATCATCAAAGAAGCACAAAGAATGCCGCTTATTGTTGCTGTGATTCGCTGCGAATGTAATTCATTTGTAATTACATTGCTCACCTGGCTTTAATAAATGTTGCTGCTGGCGGCATTAAAAAATCATTAAAAAAGATTTCACTTTCATTTGGAAATGCCAGGCAAATTGGGTTACTGCTAATTGGATTTTTGGTGCTTTTGATGGGATAATAATGCGAAATTGCTCATGGCTGTAGCAGCTGTTGCGTGACGGGTTTCAATGCTGCTCACTGCCTCTAACTGGCCTTTAGCTGCCGAATGAACGTGAGAACGTCGCTGCTGCTTGATTGGCGAAAGCAAAAACGAAGGCTTGCAATTTAAGTTGCCATTTAAATTTGCGTATTTTTGGGTAAATTCCAGTTATTAAGTGTGACCGCCAGACGTTTGTTGTGTAAGTGGTCGTTTATCAGCTCCACAGGGCGTATGAGTAATCATTTTCATTTTACACGTTTCAGTGTGTAGCCAAGGCCCAACCAACATTTCCGCTGGCTATTGCAAAGTGTTGTTTTTTGTTAATTAAAACACTTTGTTGTTTGTATTATTGGGCCATAAAAAGCACCCATAATTGCGTTCTGTGGCGCCATTTAGCAAATTAACATTTAACACCATGCAAACTGTTGCAGCGACACTTGTTGCATGGACACAATTAACAAGCGTTGTTAGTTGTTGTTGTTGTTGTTGGTTTTGGTCAAGCTAGTTAACTAACACCTTACACCGCAATGCAATTAGTGCTATTTTTAATAACATTCTTTTTTTGTACTAAATATTTAATTTATGCGGTTGTTACGTGCCATTTCACGTTGAATGGTAATAAAGTTGAGTTGCCGCTGACTGCTCACTGGCATGCAATTTTGTAATTTTCTTATACATATTTACTTGCGTGTAGCTGAATATGTGAGCGTGAATATGCATGAGCTGAGGTAAGTTTAGTGAACATGGTTGATGGCGTTCGTCATACATTCAACTCGATACTTCAACTCAGACTCACATTCAAAGTTTGCAGTCGATTAAAGTTGGAAAATTCTCAACAGTTGCCACTTTATGTCACGTCTCAATACCCAATTTAAGTGTTGCGCTGACATTTGAATCCGCTTAACTTGACAGCTGCTGACGGCATGCAGCAGCTGGTCAATCCAAGTGGGTAACTCAATGTTTTGGAGAAAGAATATATAAAGTCGATCAGCGACAAGGCAAAACAAAAAAGAAATATAAACAATACTAAGAAGAGAATACTGTAAAGACAAAATATTTCAAGGAAAAGCGTCAAGTTTGAAACAACAAAGCAGACTTGTCGCGCGATTCGCGTACAAAGCGGCCAAAGTTTGCTGATGGCTTTTGCGCGTTTGCACTGTCAACGTTGAGGCCAGCGCCAGCCACAATGGTGGCGTGCGCAAAACAAACAGCCAGCCGCCACACTAACACACACACAAACATTCAGCCAGAGCTGGGCGTCCTTCGGCTGAAGCGTTTGCGGCACACAGTCACGTTTTTGGATGGTGTGCGTGCTTTTGACAATGTCTGGGTGCGTTTCAGCTACTAACTACAGACCGCAACGATAAGGCGTTTCAAGTGCAACAACAACAACAACAACTGACGAATTTGCATATCTGAGCAGCTGAGCGAAAGCGATCGCTTATGTCAGCAATTACGGTGACAAGCTGAAAAGTTTTTGCATTTAAAGAGATATTGCATTCTTGAAAACCTTCAACTTAAACTGAACTAACAAAACTAAAATAATTTAAGGATTTTTAACCCTCCATTACTATCGTCAGGGTGGAATCCACCCTGTGAGTTCAATTTCTTAGTAAAATATAGATTTTTTAACCAAAACCAGCATAAAGTTGTAATGTAATCCACACTTGCATATTTCTGAAGGTTTTAGAGTACATTGCAGTTGCATAAATAAAGCTGATTCTTTTATACAATTGTTTTCAAAAGTCCCTGGGTATGTTACGCCCACGATAGTAGTAACGTTATAACATTGCTAGATGCCGATTGTTAGTAATGAAGTTGTATTTTTTATAAAATACATTTACATATTTTTATTCACTTTTTGGCGAAAATTTTTTTAAATAACGTATAGACCATTTACTTTGTAGAAAATCCTTACAAATTATGCTCTAGGATAAGTTACACAATTTTTTTATGACTTTTGATGATATTTTATTTTAATAATTACCGAATTATTTTAATTATATCAATTTTTCTGATCGTTTTTTCATTTTACGACAATTTTGCAAAATTTAAAAATTATAAATGACAATTAAAAAGTCGAAAGAAAAATTTTGAAAATACGAAATTAATTAATTTATTTGAAAATATAAAACTAAAACTGTCACAACTTTACTTAGAATTAACTCCAACAACGATTTATTTTGTTAAAAGTGTCACAATTTTAATTAGAACTATTTTGCATTGAGCTGGAGCGATCAAATAAATAGCATCAAACTTCTCGACGACACAACTAAAAGTAAGTCACTATATGTGGCTATGAAAAAGATAGAAAAACAAAAACAACATGCTGAAAATGTGAAATATATATTTCCAAAATCTACAGTAACCCACTCAGCACCTATTGCTATGAATCAATCAATTCAACATTGCCAGAAATGAACGCAAGCTATGACAACATGTTTGATAACCTTAAAAAGTAGCAGGTATATTGTTGATTTTTGTTTGAGTTTTTACGCAAAATGTTACCTCGGTCCGAAAAAAATTATTAAATAATTATTTATTACTTATTTTTTTATCTTTCTAAACCACTAAGCCCAAGAAACATAGCTTAAATATTGTGCAAGATGTGGCTATTTTTCCCAATACAACTTTTTATTTCATATTTTTTTTTCTTAAAATGAGATGCACATAAACAAATGTTTATTATTAAATAAATGAACTAAGAAAATTATACAATTTATTTTTGTTTTTACATGTTATAGTGTTCTGATTATGAAACAATTTTATTTTTGTTTATTTTACCTCAATGGATCAGTAAAACAGATAATCAAAAGTTGTGGGTGGATTAGACCCAAAGTTAGTAATGGCGTTAGTGTAATAGACGAAAGTAATGCAGGGTTAAGCACTTTGAATACTTTAAAATGTGCTTCTAGACTGTTGCTTTAAATCAGTTGGCAAACAGATTTTTTTAGTTTTTTAATTAAATTTTTGCTTTCCGCACACATTCAGTGAAATTGGGCTCAAGAAAAAAAAACCCTAAAATAAATAACCCGCATTTGCCGTCGCACCAGCTGCTTTCTTCGTTTTAGTTAATGTTTTATGTGTGCGTGTGTGTGTGTGTATGTGTGTGCTATGCGGTTTTTGCTCGTAAATTTCATTTAAACTGGCTGCTCATTGTGCCACATGGGCGAGTGAGTGCAAGTGTGAGTGTGAGTGCGTGCATGTGTGGGGCGTCTAATTGTATGTGCGAGCGATAAGCCGCTGGCAGCTGTTCGCCGCACACACAGCAGCTGGCGTACTTTTCCAAACAAGTTAACACAGTGCAGTGCAGTGATTTCGTTGCCGTTTTTCCCAGCCAAATGTCTGTGCGGATTTTGTTTTTAAGTGCGTTGCTGGTTTGTGCCGTTGCATGCAGCAAATTGCAATGAACGCACAGCGCGGCCAAAGCGTCCCACGTCGACCCCGGCAGCATAAGTGGCAGGCAGCTGCCACTTTGTTGCATCAGCGACAAATTAAAAATAAAGTTTGCAAAAAAACTACTACGAGTGGCAAAGCAAACTAACTGGTTACGAGTACATAAAAGGGGCAGTGTCGCGCATGCTGTCTGTGCCGAGAGCAGTGGGAATTTTTTTTTTAATTGCAAGCACACAAATTACGCAAATAAAACTACACAAATGATGAGGTGTGGTATTTATGTTAAATTGGTTGTAAAATCCTCTGTGTGTGGACTGCACAATGACGAGGTGAAGGCTTGGAGTGAAAGAGCTGCAGCTGAGCTCTTTGCCAATTTGTCTATGATTTCAATTAAAAATTGATTGAAAACGCATTTTGCTGCACTGAGCTGATGCGGCAGGCGATTAGTCTGGGCTCCTATGCTCGCATAACGAAGTGAAATTTCGTTGGAAAATAATAGGAAAAATCGTTTCTAAGTCGAACCAGTTGAAGCTCTAACTTTGATGCGTATTTCGAATTCGAAGGATGCACGTTGGCCTTTGCGTTTGGATGCACATACATGTACATATATAAACCTATACATATTATATATATAGGGTCTTTTTTTTGAGGTATAGAACTTCGAATTGAAATAAAACACAAGAAAATCATTTTAATGTCCATCAATTTGGCTTTATTGGAAGGATAATTATATGCCATTAATGTTTAAATATGATTTCGGGCATGCGGCCGCCGCGGCTGGCTCGAATAAAGCCAATTCTACAGGTCCAATTTTCAACCACTTTTTCGAGCATTTGGGGCCGTATGTCGGCAATAACGCCACGAATGTTGGCTTCCAAGTCCCCAAACGTTTCTGGTTTGTTGGCGTAGACGAGCGACTTCACATATCCCCAAAGAAAATAATCCAATGGTGTCAAATCACACGATCTTGGTGGCCAATTGACAGGTCCATTCCGCGAAATTATGCGCTCATCGAATGTTTCCTTCAATAAATCGATTGTGACGTGCGCTGTGTGGCATGTAGCGCCGTCTTGTTGGAACCACAACTCATCCACATTCATGCCATCCAATTCGGGAACAAAATAGTCGGTTATCATGGCTCTATACCGGTCTCTATTAACGGTAACTGACTCTTCAGCATTATTTCGGAAGAAGTATGGCCCAATGACTCCACCAGCCCATAGAGCACACCAAACAGTCAGTTTTTGTGGACGTAATGGCGTCTCAAGGGTCTCATGTGGATTCTCTTCACTCCAAATGCGGCGATTTTGCTTGTTGACGTAGCCATTCAATCAAAAATGAGCCTCATCACTGAACAAAATTTTGCGATGAAAATCAGCATCGAGATCAATCTCATTTTCGGCCCATACACCAAAATCACGACGCATTGCATGGTCTCGCGGCTTTAATTCTTGCACAAGCTGGATCTTGTAAGGTCGCAAGCCAAGATCTTTGCGCAAAATCTTCCATAAAGTTGATGGACAAAGCTCCAATTGCTGTGCACGGTGGCGAATCGATTCATTCGGGTCCTCTTCAACATTTTGCTCTACAGCGGCAATTGTTTCTTCGGTGCGCACTGTTCGACGTCTCTGCGGATGCGTATTATCACATAGAGTAAACGTAGTGCGAAAACGACCCATGGTTAACCGAATTAATTGCTCTGATGGACGATTATGTCGACCATAAAATGGACGGAGCTTGCGGTAAACTTCGCGAACTGAACCATTATTTTCGAAATAAATTTGCACGATTTGCAAGCGTTGTTCTTTTGTCAACCTGTTCATGATGAAATGGCAAACCAAACTGAACATAAGTGACATTAGAGTTGCCAGATTTGACCACAAAATGCCAGTTTTATCTCTATTCTAAAAACAAACCTCTAAAAAAAACACCCTATAGAAGGATAACATACTGACATATTGCATGAATGTGAGGTTAGGTTACCACCTCGTTTACTGCTGACGTCATTGCTGGCACTTTTTGCGCGAACAGAAAGGCCAAAAGTATTGCTCTCCCACATACACACACAAACGCATACAAATATCAGTAAAAAAACGGGAAAAGGTAAAGAATGAATCAGCAGTCAAGGAGGTAAACTTGGAAAAATGTTTAAGCTGCTGCAAACTGACTTTGAATATATTGAAAAGGGTTTATCAATACACACACACACACACACACACACTGATGCAGTCAACTACGCTGGCGCTTTTATCATAAAAATGTTCAATGGCATTTATGCAGAATTTAATGCGCACGTACGCACAATCGGTCAACTGTTTGTTCCGGTGTAGGTGTGAGTGTGTGTATGTGTATGTATGCCAAAAAGGGTCAAAAGTCAGTGTGTTTAATGAATGTAGAACGTATGTGGGCAATGTGGGGGCCGAGCATGCGCTGAATGCTATCTGGAACTGTCAAATGTGAGTTTATTTGTGAGTGTGTGTGCGTGAATATTTTGTTAAAAGAGTTTTGCCAAAAGTTGATAAAACTGTTCACAATGGTCATATAAGTATTTTGAAGTGCTTTGTTAATAATTTGAGCTTTTGTCAATTCACTTTGGGTGAATTTTTACTATTGGAGTGGAAATAGTTGAAAAAATTGGCTATTGAAAGCGTTGTTGTTGGGCAGAATTTCGAAACTTTGAAGCATGAATGTAGCCACGACAAACATTTTGCCGAGCCACTTAAAGTTGGTACACATTTATACTTTTGGAAGTGCAAATTAGTTTGGTCTGTTTTTTGGGTCGAGATGCATTACTTTCAAAACAAAATGAATGGATAGATTAATCGAAAAATGTTCCATTGTTGGTTACTAATTTTTCTCATATTTAAGGCAATTTTCAAATTCCATCTCGAAAAAATGGTCCGTCGTTTCAGGCAGTTCAAGTTAGGAGCCTATTTTTGATTTCTGCGAAAGAAGCGAAGAAGTGAAGTGAATGAATGGACAGATTAATCGAAAAATTTTCCATTGTTGGTGACTAATTTGTCCCCATATTTAAGGCAATTTTCGAATTCCATCGAATTTTTGAGCCCATCCAAGTAAGAAGCTTATTTTCGATGTCTTCGAAAAAAATGAAGAAGTGTAGTGAATGAATGGACAGATTAATCGAAAAATTTTCCATTGTTGGTTACTACTTTTTCCCATCTTTCAGGCAATTTTCGAATTCCATCTCTAAAAAAATATCTCATCTCGAGATTTTCGAATTCCATCTCGAAAAAATTGTCCGTCGTGTAAGGCGATTCAAGTTAGGAGCCTATTTTTGATTTCTGCGAATGAAGCGAAGAAGTGAATTGAATGAATGGACAGATTAATCGAAGAATGTTCCATTGTTGGTTACTACTTTTTCCCATCTTTCAGGCAATTTTCGAATTCCATCTCTAAAAAAATATCTCATCTTTTGAGACGATCCAAGTTAGAAGCCTATTTTCGATTTCTGCAAAAGAAGTGAAGCGATGACCTGCCAAATCGTGCTGCATCCATTGGAACAACACAGCTACACAACTACAACACAGGTTTGTAGATTAAAATCTCGACCCAATCAGAAACTTGTCAGTTACATTAGAGAACACTTGTCTCCTAACCTTTCCGTACTTCCATAAGCAACTAATCAGCATTTTTTTATTTCACCAACTAAAAAATATTAATAAACATTTGTAGATATGTACTTTGTCAATTAGTTAATTATTCAATTTCATTTATTTCGCATTTTCCAGTTCATTAATAATTCATTTCTGCTTTTTAATGTTTTCAATAAACACAAAAATTTCAGTGCACAAATAAGGAAATTACAACTTAAAAAAGAATAAAATAAAAATTAAAAAAAAAACCCCTGCTAAAAGGCCACACAGCCAACAACGGGACGAGCTAATTAACAGTGTCCTGCTGGTAACATTTTGATGACAACAACAAAGCGTCGGTCGTGTCGTTTCAACCTTCGCCATCGCCCAAAACGATGCCACTCGTAACCACTTGAGAAATATTTTTGCAATTTTTACGCTCATATTTTTTAATGACACTGCAGAACATGTTGGCAATGACGATGAAAGTGGCCAAACGGAAACAGAGAATAATAAAATGCTATAAAACCAACTAAAAACCCAAGTAAATGCAAAGAGCAAAAGTGAAGCAGCCAACACAAAAACAAAAAAATGCTAAATACGGAAAAATTAATGAAATGAAAAATATACATCTGCATAATGGACAGAGCGACGCAACGTTGGCGTTTGAACGGAAACAGCAGCAAAATGGCAATGAATGGGATAATGATGCCAACAACGAGGCCAGCCGTCAGCAGCACAAACACAAAGGATATGCAGCGAAAAAAGGCAATGAAGATGATGAGTTCACACTAACACAAACACACGCACAGATATGTATGTATGTAATACATTTATTCATATGATTTGCAAGTGCATGTGTGTGTGTGTGTGCTAGTTTAACGCATTTAAAATTGGCTCTGCGTAGATGAACACATCCAAACACACACACTCACACAAACATACGCACTTATGACTGGCTGTTTGTATAAATTTCACTCGCTTGATTATAATGTTAATTAAATTGAATCGCCTTAAGCACTCCCAGCTGTACTTAATATGCGCGCACCAAGAAACCGCTTCGTCGTCGTAGTCGCAGTCGTCAGCGTCAGATTCACCGTCCCCGTCAGTAGCCTCGCCCTCGCCTTCATCAACACATTTTTGCACAACGATGAATGACAACGAACGACATGTTGGCGGCCGCTCTTGACTGTTGTGCGTAAATGTGTGTTTGCTTGAGTCTCTTTTAATTATTTTTTACACACTCACACACACAAACACTCTCGTGCTGCTTACACGCCGAGGCTGACAAGTAAGTCAGCCAAAATTATGTGAAAAGTAACTGCTGCAGCGTGGACGGGTTCGCATATGCCGCAGTCACATAACGGTACAATTGTCGTTTTCGCTACAGTCGCCATGGTGTGGTGAGTATATTTTCAAAGAGTGAGCTGTAGGCTGAAATGGGCGAATTAGCTAATGCGTTGAACCACAAATGAGCGATTAGTGTCGACTCAAACAACAACTATTTTTTAGTAAACTTTTTTCGCGTATGAAAACACTTGTCTTATTGGGTTGGCAAGAAAGTAATTTTGGCTTTGTAGTCTGAAACTGAGTCATATCTTAATGAGTGAGTAAGTTGTATCTCAATTTAATGCAGAAACTGAGTTTTATGTAAGTAAGTAATTGAGTTTTATCTCAGTTTGTCACCGAAACTGAGTTTTATCTCAGTGAGTAAGTGACTTTTGTTTCAGTTTTCTCACAGAAACTGAGTTTTATCTAAGCGAGTGAGTTAGTTTTATCTCAATTTAATGAAGAAACTGAGTTTTATCTTAGTGAGTTAGTGAGTTTTATCTCAGTTTATAACAGAAACTGAGTTCTATCTCAGTGAGTGAGTGAGTTTTATTTTAATTTACAGAGATTGAGTTTTATCTCAGTGAGTTAGTGAGTTTTGGCTGAGTTTATAACAGAAACTGGGTTTTATCTCAGTAAGTGGGTGAGTTTTATCTCAGTTTATCACACCAACTGACATTTATCTCAGTAAGTGAGTAAGTTTTATCTCATTTTATCACAGAAACTGAGTTATATCTCTGTGAGTGAGTGACTTTATATTTCAGTTTTTCAGCGAACGAGTTAGTTTTATCTCAATTTAATAGATACAGAAACTGAGGACCAAGTGGAAGAGGCCCTGGTATCTCTTGGTGTGACCAACTGGAGAAGGCGCGCGCGAACCAGAGGCGCCTGGAGAGAAGTTTTGCGGCAGGCCGTAACCCGATAACGGGTTATTATGGCCAGTTAAGTAAGTAAGTAAGTAAGTAAGAAACTGAGTTTTATCTTATTGAATGAGTGAGTTTTATTTCAGTTTACCACAAAAAATGAGATTTATCTCTGTGAGTGAGTGAGTTTTTTTCTCAGTTTATAACAAAAACTGGATTTTATCTCAGCGAGTAAATAAGATAATCTCAATTTAATACCAAAGTTGAGTTCTATCTCAACTGAGTTTTATCTGAGTGAGTAAGTGACTTTTATTTCAGTTTTTCAGCGAGTGAGTTAGTTTTATCTCAATTTAATAGATACAGAAACTGAGTTTTATCTTATTGAATGAGTGAGTTTTATCTCAGTTTATCACAAAAAATGAAAGTGAGTAAGTTTTACCTCATTTTATCACAGAAATTGAGTTTTATCTCAGTGAGTGAGCGAGTTGTTTTTCAGTTTATAACAAAAACTGGATTTTATCTCAGCGAGTGAGTTAGTTAAACTCAATTTAATACAGAAGTTGAGTTATATGTCAGTGAGTGAGTGAGTTTTATCTCAATTTAATACGGAAACTGAATACTATCTCAGTGAGTGATTGTAGTTTGCCTCAGTTTACCACAGAAACTAAATTCAATCGCAGTTTATCACAGAAACTGAGTTCTTTGTCAGTGAGCTAGTGAGTTTTATCTCAGTTTGTTACAGAAACAGAGTTATATCTCAGTGAGTTTTATCTCAGTTTGTTACAGAAACAGAGTTATATCTCAGTGAGTTTTATCTCAGTTTGTTACAGAAACAGAGTTATATCTCAGTGAGTTTTATCTCAGTTTATCATAGAAACGGAGTTCTATATCTTTTATATACAACAGATGAAGTTAACCGTAGATCGAGCTTTGTATCAAAAATGATACATTTGGTTTTTTGTTTTATTATAACTCTTTTCAGGATATAATTAATTTAACCATTCTTTGTGATCTTGTTGTGTTGGGATTATGCTTGTTTAAAACCATCCTTCACACTTTTTTAAGAAAGAGGTCTTGACAAAATTGAAAAGTTTATAATTCTCTCCTTTGTATACATAGGATAGGATTCCTTAATTTTTTTAAGTTTACGATCTACGGTTAAGTCAATGATATATTTTTTAATTTGCTCACGGACCTTTTGTCATCATTCTGGCAACTCTATGATTCCGCACTTGTAGACCTTCTGATCCTTATCATCAGCAAACTGAACCAAATTTTTACCAGTCAAAGCGTTTTGCAAACTTTGCAAACATAATCTATAGTAACCCATAGGTCAGGGCTATATGGTGAATGCAACATCAATTCGTCAAAGATCAATATCTTCGATCTTCAATAATTTGCTACAATTCACCACAGATGTGCCAGGCCTTGAGTTATGGTTATGGTTAACCTCTTTGCAATCTCCCGCACAGTTACATGTTGATCCGACTCAATTAGGGCTTTGATTTGGTCGTCATGAACTTAGATAGGTCGATCTGACCGTAGGTCATCTTGGAGTGAAAAATCTCCAGAACGCATTTTTTTAAACCGATTCAAAGATCTATTTGCATCACTTTGTGAGCCTCAAAATATGCAGACAATTTTTGTTTTGCCCTTCACTGACGCTGAGTTAACATTTGGAACCAAAAACGCGTGCAATTTGCATCAAAAGAAGTTAAAAGTGACAGATATTCAAAATCGAAAAGAAAAAAATGATAATATTGACAGAAGTTCCTCAAATGCCATCTATTTGTGAAAATTAAAATTTCTTTTCTTCCAGCTCCATAATTTTACTTCACTTACAGATAAAAATGCGGCTAAGAATCATTTCTAACTGAAGCCAAAATCAATGTTTCGACCTCATAAGGTTCAACTGAAGCAAATTTAGCCAAATATTTTCGAATTATTAGTTTCAGTGCTATTAAATTAAGAATCATAGAACTACGATATTTTATACATCTAAAAATTTGTTATACATATATATTTTTACATATATTTTTTTATAAAGATTTGAATGCACATCACGTCGACATGCAAAGTTTCAAAAGTTGCTCAAAACTCAAAACGATTTTTCAAGATCTACTAAGACTACTACTCTACTACTCTACTAACATTGACTCTTTATTAGAAGAATTCAATAAACAACATTTTACAATTTTCGTGGCATGAAATTGGACAAGAAAGCAGAAGAGTAGCACATTGCATTTCAATAAGCCGACAATTTTTAAAATTTTAATATTTTTTAAATACTGCTACCAGCAATTGGAACACTTCTACTACTCGTAAAACATGTTGTTTCATTTGTTTTCGATGAATAGAATAATATCAATCGTGAACACTTCTGCGAGACTGAATGACTGAATGGAATTCATGATTTTTTTTATAAAATTTGTTATTTTTTCAACTAAAACATGCATAAAGACATTATTAAAACACTATAAAAGCAAATCTTGTACATCATTTTCCCATAAAGAATTCATTAAAATAGTTGCAATTCTGCTTCTTTTGACAAAACCCCCTTAACTCAAAACTCTTCTTTAATAATTAATAATACAAAACTCTTCTTTCTGCAAGCACACAACGTCGGAGTTATTGAAATATAAATTAAATATGGCATAATTGCCACTCTCGAGTGCCGCAAACCACAAACGCCTTACACTGCATTCCATCATGTCGACTAGTCATTGATTTTCTATCAACATTTCGAGCTTTGCAATTAATTAAATATGCCGGCGCACAACTGGAACGCACTTTGGCATCTATTCCGCACCCACGCACACTGACACTCACACTAATACACCCACAACTCAGGCACTCGCATTCGCTTGGGTCGATTTGTGTCGGCCGGGAGTTGTCAACTCAAAGTACTCATTGCTCATTGGCCAGGGAGGGCAAATATTGAATGCGCTCATTCAGCATCCAATCAGCCGGCGCCGACATGACATAAATTGGCATCATCAGCGGCCATGATTGGCCCCGATGCGATCGGCAGTGGCGCTGTGGCCTTAAGTGTTCGCCTGTCGCTCGTCGCTCGTCAGGCGTGGGCCGTAAAGTTAATTAAATTTATTTACACTAATAGCAAAATAATGGGCATAATCCTGCCAAATAATGCCAGTCATTAAATGCTAATGTGCAACGTTCGTTCGTTCGTTCGCTCTCTCGCTGTAGTCGTTCGGCGCCTCGGTGCTTGTGTGTGTGTGTGTGTGCGCGCATTGGCACAAGCACAGCCGCATCGGAAGCCAACGCCGCAGCGACAATATCAATAAACATGAAAGCAGCAATAACAATGACAGCCAGCACAGCAACAGAAGCAGCGGGATCACCGGCAACAACCACTACAACAATGCACGAAACAACAGCATCGTTCAAACGAATTTAGCCAATATTGGTGATTTGTCCTGCCAGGGGCCAATCGCTCAACATGCGCTAAATCCCCGCAGGCCGCTCAATGATTTCGTATCATTGATTTTTTCGCCGCTTCGCACCAACCGACTTCTCTCTCATTCGAATGCCAGTCACATAGAATTGAATTTCTTGCTATAAGAACGACGTCTGCTGCTGGCGGGGCTGCTGGTTGATTGTTGGTGCCAAAGTAGCAAAGTGGAGATTGGCCTCACTTTCAGTGGAATTAAGTAATTTTCGTTAATGTTGGCCTATGGATGCTGTCAGATTACAGGGTCCCACTGCAATGCGTCAATAAATTGTGAGCTGTGGTTGATTTTAAAGCAAAAGGAGTTGAAATGTTACAAAGAGAAATTCAAGGAGATACAAATCTGTTGACGAGGGTCTCCACTTGGACCCTCAAGTTTAAAAAAATCAATATCGATAATTTTAGACTCCTGAACATTAGTAAAGAAGTGTATCGGCTCAGATGTGGTGATTGATGCATGGTTTATTTTGTGGTTTTGGTACTAATGGGAAGTCTCGACACATGCGAGAATCGAGTACTTCTGTGTTGATACTTTTAAAGATCGAATATTATATTTTTCGAATATTTTTTTTTAAATATTATATAATATTTTTCCCAAATATGTTTTCCAAAATAACATTTTGGGTGGTAAATATAATTTTAAATGCTATTAGTTTCCAAAGTTGTTTATGGAGCTTGCCCCCAAAATGATATCCTCTGTGCGTCACTGTGTGTGTGGTTATTATGTTTGGGACCTAATCAACCGAAAGTGTGCGTATCAAAGCACCCGACATCGCTTGTGGCTCACAGCATTACTGCTCCACTACTCTTCGAGAGGAGGAGCGGGTATTGTAATTAAAACCGCTTGTCCGCTTACCAATGCGATTGAGTCAGCCTTGACTTCAAGCAATAAATTGTTATTTGCAAAAATTCTCAGCCTAAACTATGAAATGTTGCTGCATAAGAAATGTGAATCCCACACTTCTTCGCGTCACCTCCACAATGGCTTTTTTTTTTCAGAGTTTGCACAATCGGCCGACGTTTTACTTTATGCGCTGTTTGATTGTCGCTATAAATCAATAAATAGTAATAAATGATAAAATACAAAACAAAAAAGAAGCAGAAAAACCTCCAGACATTTGCTACAAAATATTGGCGAAAGTAATCGATGCAGCTGACGCTGAAATTTCGACATCTGACACCACAGCACGGTGAGAATTCTGAGGCGACAAGTCGAGCAATTCGCAGTGCAAAAAACTCAAAGTCTCAATGAGCACAAAAATGCCACACAAGTGTCACCAATGTGCGAACAATCGAAATGCGAAGCCATAAGAAATTGGCGAATTTTTTTTTTGAACGGTGAAATGTCTGTGGCGATTTGGCAGTTTTGAAGAAATACTACCAAGAAAAACAAACTATGAGACAACAAAGAAATTGCAAACAAATTAGATTCTAAAGGAGAAGAAAAATAAATGTCTGGTAGGTGCAGGAATCTAGTTAGCGACGAAGCTGTGAAATGAAGTTAGCGTCCGGAGTGGGTGTGCGAATTTGTATAAAGAGTTGTCTGAAAAGTATTTTCGTAATTTAATTAGTCTGAGAAGATTGTTTATGGTTGAGGAATCATTTCACCTCTGAGCTTATTTAAAATTGGATTGTTTGGAGAACGAAGGGACTTTAGGTAGTTTAGGTCTTTAAAAGCATTTTAAAACAAAATATGGATACATATAATGTCAGAGTTCTCAACATTAAAGTTAGTTTCTATGAAACTAAATGTATTCTTACATTACAAACTTTGCTCTTAACACACTTACACTGCTTGCAAGATAAGTTAGGAAGATAGAAATGGTAGGTGTGTAAGAACAGAGACTGTAGGCAGATGGTCGGCTTAAAGACGGCACATTTTCTATGGGAAAATAACATGGAAAAGGTGAAGTGAGGGTAGAACAATGAGACGGCTGACGGCTGTGTGTCTGCCTTGTGTAAGCCTGAATCAGGTTTAAGACATTTGGCAATGATGTGTTGAGAAGCGAGCACTTTGACCTATTTGGCACCAGAGGATCTACTCAGTTTGCTTCGGAGGTCGATAGATTGAAATCTTTCGGGACGAAGTTTCATTTTGAAAATCAAAATGTTCCCCTGCTATGAAATTTGAGTCTTGAAAATTATGTTACATACTCTCAAATTCTGAAATTATTCTTTTATCCGGGGTTATATAATTTGATTAAATATTTTGCGGAGTCCTAAAATTTGAATGAATAAATTAAAAAAAAAAATTGTTATTTAAAATTTGAGGGAAAATAACCCTAGAAGGGTAACCTTCATCGATTTGACGCAAACTACATAAATGTCTTCAAATTTCTTCTTATTCTCCCATCTGATTGCTTTCTCTTTTCGTGTGATCTCAGTTGGCAATGTGCTTTATTGTGCCAATTTTTTTACAAAAAAATATCTTACCTAAGTCTAATTACACTGATCAACAGCAAAATGGCTTTTCTGGTTTTGACATCAGTTCTAGGGAAATTAGGGACCGCTGATTTCGAATCCGCAAACCGTTTTTAAAACTTAGTTTCCGTTTTCGCTGGCTTTTTTCAAGTCTGGGATTGTAATTTCTAAACCAATAAACCGGTTGCCATGATTTTCACTTTGTGGCATTTACAACACCTCGCGGCTTCTTTTCCAATGTAATTTATTTTTATAAATTTCAAAAATCCGCGGCAATTGGACCTCAAAGTCGGAAAATATGGAATTTCATGGCGTTTTATTTAATGTTGAAAAACATGCACATTTTTCGTAAATCAACGAGTTAGGTGTTAAATGAAAACGGAAACATCATGTAATACAACACAGCCAAATTAATTGGTGTGGTTCCCATTCTCATCGAAATAATAGCAAAAATGTACCATAGTAATTTTCATCAATTTTTATACTTTTTCCTTAAAAAATTAAAGGCCTCAAAATATGCCAAAAAAAGGCCTCACAAATTTTTAATTGCTCAAAACAAAAAAAAAATAAAAACTTTGCATATTTTGCGGCCCCTAATTTTTGAAGGAAAAAGTATGAAAAATGATGAAAATGACTATGGTACATTTTTGCTATTATTTCGATGAGAATGGGAATCACACCAAATAATTTGGCTGTGTTGTATTACTTGACGTTTCCGCTTTCGTGTTGTTCATAACTCGATAATTGATTTACGAAAAACGAGCATGTTTTTTAACATTAAATAAAAAAGCCGACAAAAAAATTTGCTGCCCTGTGTTATATAATATAATATATAATGTAGCTGGAGTTTATACGATTTCTAGTTCTTCCAAAAATCGGAGTTGAATACGACTTCGTCGTTTAAAACAAAAAAAATATATGTAGGTATATAAAATATGATTGCCCTTCTAGGTTTAAAAACTTGTTGAGACGTTTTATCTCAGTAGTCTTCAAAGGGTTAAAGTACATTAACCGGGAACATCAAGTCGTAGTAGAATGGTTGGATATAATGTCTGAGTGCTGCGCTTGCTGGGCTCTTCCGACAAAGGAGGAAACAGAGCGAAAGAAGGGCGCACACTTGGACCAGTGAGCCTCACTGCGGTTCCATGGGTTCTATTCTATTCTATCTTCTATCTGCGCGATGGCTCATTAAAAAAAACAAATCACGCTTTTGAGACTTTTGGCGCCCACTGCATTTCTCAGTCAATTTTCAAACACTTTTAGTTGCAAGCAAGCGAGCCCATTGAAAATCATTATTCGTCAGAATGTTTGGTTTACAAATTACAAAAGCTTTGTAGTACAAACTTTTGCTCTGGTCAAAACAATTGCAAAATATGGTTGAATGGATGAATCCATTTGCATTCTGCTTCTTTCGATTTTCTTTTGTGCCACGACTGTTAGGAGTTTTAGTCAAAATTTATAACATCGCAGATTAAATGTTGTAAAGTTTCAATCGTTCCATGCAGAACGATTTTATAGAATGCAATATTCATTGATATAACAAAACAAATCGTAACAAAACAAATTTTGTGACAACCCAATCAATGTGTTTGTAAATCGTTCTTCTCTTGTTTGGCCCATTTCTAGGCCATTTGTTGCATGCTTCTTGTTGGCATTGTGCGTTGTATTGCCCTGCGGCTGTTGCTTTCCTAATCTTATCGATTTGCCAATAAATAAGCCTCTAATTGCGGTTGTGTACACTGTCTGTCCACATGTTTAGGTATTGATATCTGCCTATACGAGTGTATGTGTGTGTGTGTGTGTGTGCTGCAATTGCGATGCTCCTTTATCAAAGCAACGCACATTTGTATGTTTGTAGGTATATCAGTAAATATGGGCGCAAAAAAAGTGCGCTGTCATTCCGCCGACCATTGATTGCGACAATTCGCTGCAAGCCGGCTTTTGTTGTTGGGGCGGTAGTCAGAATTTGTTGCTGCTGGCATTAGTTGTCAATTGCTGTTGTCATTACGCTTGCACGCCCGGCAACATATCAATTACAGCGCCGGTGCGTCCCACGCGACCAGCCGCAGTTGTCGACTAGTTATCCGCCGTCCCGCCTGATATGACTAATTGACGCGCGTACGACGGTTTCTTGGCTGGCGGCGTCTAATTGAGCGGCCGGGTGGCTTGATGGATGCGTAGGTGGCGCTGGGCGCTGGGCGGTGGGCGTGGAGTGTTTTATTTACATCATCGCCATCGTCGGTAATCCCGGCATTTGTGTGCGACACTGTTGTGTCGGTAATTATCGCCTTTGTTTGTTTGCCACTTAAAAGTGCCGTTCTAGGTTTACATGTCGCCGCCGAAGTGGAAAAACCAGTACAACAACAGCGCCAACAGTGGGCGGCAGAATCTGGTCGCTGCAAACACACAGTTTTCTTGTTTTCCATCGAAATATTCGATCGCTGCATGAATTATTTTTTCCACTGCCAACGCAATTCGCAAGTGTCGTCGGATAATTGATGACACGTCCGTTCAACGGCGCCAAATAAATAAATATTTACGTCGCTCGGTCGACGTTGACGACGACGTTAAGCGCAAAATAATGTGTTCCGACTGCAGTGGCAGACAATCGCTTTTGCGACGAGCAATTAATGAGAATCGACAGTTGTTGCATATTAATAGAATAAAACTACTCACGAGTAAATATTGAAGCAGCGTTTGGCGCACACGTTCACTAATGCGACAATCCGGCTGGATTAGAAATGAAGTCGAAATCGAGTGTCGAAAAAATCTAATGAATCGAATGCTAAATGAATTGAATGCCCGAAGTGACATTAATTAGCAAAATTAGGGAATGCCCGAAGCAGAGTCCTTTCGTTTTGTGTTGGTGATGGTTTAGGTTAAGTGGTTACGCCGAGGTGAAACGAGGAATAGAGAATGCAATAGGGAAAAAGTAGAGGAGGGGAATGGAGGTGCACAAGATAGTGAAGAATAGTTGAGAAGGAAAGTAGGAAAAGAATTGGAGGGAAGAAACGAGGTATACAAGGTGACGAAGAGTAGTAGAGAAGGGGAGTAGAAAAGGAGTAGGAGATAGGATAAGGGAAACGAGAAGAACAAGGTGACGAAGGGTAGTAGAGAAGGGAAGTAGAAAAGGATAAGAGATAAGAAACGAGGAGAACAAGGTAACAAAGTGTTGTAGAAAAGGGAAGTAGAAAAGGAGTAGGGGATAGGAAATGAGGTGTACAAGGAATTGAAGAGTAGTAGAGAAGGGAAGTATAAAAGGAGTAGGAGACAGAAACGAGGTATATAAGGTAACAAGGAGTAGAAGAAAGGGGAAGTATAAAAGGAGTAGGAGATAGAAAACGAAAAGAACATGATGACGATAAATAGTGAGGAAGAGTTGCACTCGTAGACAAATAGTAGGCGATATGCAAAAAGACAAAGGAAAAGAACAAAGTGATGAAGAATAAATAGCAAAAAAAGTAATAGAATATAAAAAAAATAATGTATGGTAGGAAAATGAAAACGAAAAGAACAAATTAAAAAAGTGTACTACTACACTTTTTTAATTAACGAAGGGAAGAAGAAAACTAGCAGGGCAAAAGGAAAGAGCAAAGCAAAGCAATGAAAAGAGTAATGGCAAAGCGATGGAATATGAAAGGTAAGAGTGATAATGTAGTCAATAAGTACAATAAGTAATAGAGGAGCGTAGCAGAAAAGTAGTAAAAGAGTAGAGTGAAGAATAAGAACTGAGTAAATAATAGAATAGTAGTAATGGAAAGGGTAATAAAAAAAGAGAGGTGAAAAAAAATAGTAGCAAAAAGAGCGAAGAATAAGAAAAAATTGGGGAAAAATTTAAGAGAAAAGTAGTAAAAAAATGACAAAGAGTAGTAAAAAAACAATAGTAAAAAGTACCAGAATATGTGAGGCAAAATAAGAATATGCTAACGAAAAGTATTAGAAAGGAGTAGCAGAAAAGGGGTATAAGGAAACAGTGACAAATAAATATAAATTAATGAAAAGTAGTGAAAAAGAGTAGTAGAAAACGCAAATAATAAAGTGACGAAGAGTAATAAAATAATAGTAGTAGAGAAAAGGAAGGACAAAGAACAAAGTGACGACAAGTAATAGAGAACAGATGAAGATAAAAGAGAGGGAGAATGAAAGCAATTGGAAGATAAGTTGTAGAGAAGAGTAGTAGAAAAGTTCTACAAGAGAAAGAGGTACAAAAACAACAAAATAACTGAGATTAGTACAGAAGGGTAGTAGAAAAGTAGTAGGGAAGGGGAAAGATAGTAGCAAAGAAGAAGAAAAACCACAGTGATGTCAAGTAGTAGAGAAGAAAAAAGGATAAAAGGACTTAAAGAAAGTAGAACAAAGTGGCGAAGAGTAGTAAAAACATACCTACTAGCAGATAGAAGAGACGAAAGAGATTAAATTGAAATCAAGTAGATAGTAGAGAGGAGAATAAAATAGAAGTCGAGAAAAAAGAGTAGTAAAAGAGAAGTAGCATAAAAAATAGAGGCGAAAGAAAATGATGAAAATGACGAAGAGGATAGAATAAGATAAAGCGATGGTAAATAGTAGAAAAAATGTGTCAAAGAGATAAGAAACAAAAGACATAATAGAAAAGAAATACAGGAGGGGAGAGGTTAGGAAATGATCAAGGTGACAAAGAGGGTAGAATAAAAACAAAGTTACGGTAAGCAGTAGAGAAAAGAAGTAAACAAGAAAGAGAAGGGGAAGAATAAAAACCAAGTAAAGTCCAGTAGTAGAGAAGAGAAGAACGAAGAGATAAGAAAGCAGATCATCAAAGTGACGAAGAGGGTAGAATAAAAACAAAGTAATGACAACTAGTATGGACGAGTAGCATAAAAGAAAAATACAGGGAGGAATGAGAGCAAAGTGACGCCAAGTAGAGAAAAGTAATAAAAGAGAAAAGAAAAATTAAGAATAAGTACAAAGTGACTCTAAGTAGTAGGGAAGAGAAGTTTAAATCGAGTGGGAAGATGATCAAAGTGACGAAACGTATAATAGTAAAATAGTAAAAAAGGAAAGAGAAGAAAAAAACAAAACATGGAAGAATCGTGGTAAAGATCAGTAGAAAAGTATCTTGAATCTTCAAGATAATCATAGGTTGAGTGGGTTAGGTTGAAAATAATGTGTGCAGCAAAAGCCGCACTCAAAGACCAAAAAGGACCATTGTGAATGCTTGGAGGTTCGTTATGAAGACGACACATCAGCTTTCTCCAACCAATTTGACCTCTGACGATTCAAAGTAGATTCGAAATTTTAACTTCTGCTGTTGTATATGCGAAGTCCATGAATAATCTTGACCACGAGATGTGAAATTGTTGCTCTTAAAAGGCGGTAAAGTGGCATGGGAAGTATCTTTCTAGTTTCAACAGACATCACTACAAGATAGGCGTCAAGCTTTGAACATTAACTCAATCGTGCAGTATCGGTAATGATTTCAACAAGCTGCCGTATAGAGTTCCAGGGACAGGACGCATCGGTTTTTGTTCAGAGACAGACTGGGCCATAATGCCCGACAGGTGTCACAGTCGGACCCACTCTGGTATAGGACTTCAAGATCTTTTGTTTCTTACTTATGCATTCAATGTTCAAATGCAATGGAGATGTATCGATGATAGCATATCGGTGTTCTTTCTTGAAATAATTTTGATGTAATAATTTTCACCAAATAAGCTTCTCGAGATTTATACTTTTAATTGAAATATTTTAATAACTCAACTGCATCTCACGTAATCCACATCGTCAATAGGTGAATTATTCCCGTTCCAGTGCGAACGATTGAATGCGCTTTTCTCGCTGCTTGTCTTTCGGTATAATAATACAGGATTTGCATGAGATCGATTGCGCTCAAATAAACAAAGCAATTCAATTAAGTGAAAATTGCATGCAAATCTTATTATTATAACTTATTTAAAAACTGCTTTAAATGATTTAGTGAAAAATAAATCATTTCCATTTTCACTCTCAGCCAGAGTAGAAAATCTTTCAGAAACGTTGAAACCTGAGTGTATGCCAGCCCGAAGCTGCTGGCACTTTGCGGTAATCAGTAATCAGCATAAAACGTGCGTAAACAAAAGCAGAAATTTGGCTGGCCACACGCCGTGCCCGCGAAATGCCTCCACGCAGCTGAATCAATCAATAGTCGAGCGCGTGCAGGACGAGCAGTGGCCGGTCGGTGAGTGAGGTGCGTGGCGGCGTTTGGCGCTGGCGTACGCACAACCGTCAATACGCTTACAAGCAATCCCACTTAATGCCAACATTTAATCTGGTGTAATTTCCATAACTAATAAAGGAGATAACAAGGCTGAGGCAATAACAGCCGCACACAAACACACTTAAATGTGTATTTGCACTTGTATTTGTATTTGTATGTATTTGTGTACTAATGCATTTAGTATTGTGGCAGACAGCGTACAAAAACCACACTTGTAGACACACACACTCACACAGATGCAAAAGCGTGTTATTGATTTTGCGTAATATAAATTAACACACACACACACACACTAACACATGTATGGCTATTTGCAAATGGATTAATAAACACGCTTGTTGTTGTTGCGGAAAATAGAAAATTTGCCAAAAACGCAAATAACAAAAAAATTACAAAACTTTGCTTGGTTGAAAAAAATAAATAAATAAAAATTGCATTAACCTAATTTCACAGTCAGCTGTTGAGCTTCGCTCTTGTTGTCTCTTAATTTAATTTCATATCTGCAACGAATTTTTGACGCGCAGCACGTCTTGTTTGTTAGGCTCACATATAAACTTTAGAGTCCGACCGATTAATCGGCATCGGCATCGGCTAGTATGGGCCAATAAAATTAGTATCGGCATCGGCTAGTATTGGCATCGGCCAAAAAAATAGGTATCGGCATCGGTATCGGCCTTTTTTGGCCGATGCCACATCGACCTATTTTTCTACTTTCATTTTTTTGTTTTCATTTTTTGTACCAACGCACAGTGATTCGTTCCATAGACAAAATTCAAAAAATTTATGGTCTCAGAATTTAACGATGTCATTTGAAAGAAAAAACTCCAACTAATAAAACCCCAAAAAATCTGTGTAAAAAATCAATTAGTGTCTGTGCAAAAGCGGCTCAAAGTTGCAACTTTTTTCACAAAAAAATTTAAACTCATATTTTCTGTTTTTTAGTCTATTGAGTACAAAAAATCTTAAAAATAATTGGTTGGCACGAAGTTGCTTAAACTTTCAATATAGAATAAGAAATGATGTGGCCATTTTCGCTTTTAATGTTTTCCCAAAATTTGCAAAGCGTAGGCTTTTACTTCACTTTTAATTCGAAATATTTTTCTAAGTTACAAATCTGAAAATTGGCAAAACTTAGACGAAAATATCTAAAAAGTATGTGAAAGTATGTTCCTGGATTTTTTTTTATTTTAAGAAGCATTCTTTCTTTGCCGGCTCATGTAATTATATCCTCCGATATCTTCCGATCTCAGAAAATAATTAAATTTGAAAAGTGGTCTAAACACGTATTTTTCGACAAAATTTATTTTATTTATGCCTAAAAGTATGCAATTAGCACGAAAAATGATAAAATCTGCAAAAATGCAAAACATACATATATTATTATCGTTTTTATTGCAAAACCAGAGGGTCCGAAGCCAATTTCTGTTACTCTTTGGAATAATCAATGTTGACGTTACCGATTAAATGTAAAATCTGAAAAATCTAGCCAACACATTTGGTGCTATAGCTTTCCAAAAATGACGAAATTTGCAAAATTAAGCCTCAGGCATTGCCAAACTACAACAGTTTAAGAAAACAAAATTGAGATTTCAATTCAGCAGACCATGATTAACTAGTATACCAAATTTTATGAAGAACGGACCACTCCTTCTAATTTTGTCCCGCGGTTGTATGGAGTCGAATCACTGTGCAACGGGTTGTTATACCCTTTTTTCAGTAATGTATTTTTAGATACTGTTTAATATAAATGTTTCCTAGAAATATTTTTTTTTTAAAGTATTGGTCCCGCCGTGGCTCAGTTGGTTAGTGCGTTGGACCGCGAGTCGAAGGCAGCAAACCGCAGGTTCAAATACTGCCCGTAATAACACCTAAAAAAAAAAAAAAAAAAATAACGGGAAAATTCGTTTTCTCTTTCGGTGGCTGTCCTCTCAGCTGGAAATGGCAAACCTCTGAGAGTAAAAATTGCCTATGATAAAGCTCCCAACCTGCCGTTCGGAACCGGCATAAAAACTGTAGGTCCCTTCTACCCGTGTACAAATTCACACGCACAACACGGGTAGTTGTGGGAAGCTAGGCCTTAGTCTCGCGTAAGCGGGCTGTCGTGCCAGTCAATTATTATTATAAATTATTATTGGTATTTTTTTATTTTTTTTATAGTATAAAGTATGTATATAGTAGGTATTCTTAAAAACACAGATTTTCTCGACATATCTATGCATTTCGTCTCTTAATGTGGATATCAGAAGAAGGGGCATTTAATTTTTCAATCTTATCCTTCTTTTTTAATTGCAAGCATTTTTTTTAACATGCCTTTTATTTTTTCCAAATTTGTTTTCTGACTTCTTCCCACTGCATCTGTACAACGGGTCGCAATTTGAGAGTACAAATTTTAATATTTATATTATTTATATAATATATATAATAATATATATTTTATAAAAATCGTTAAGTTGAATAAAAAACTGAATTTGTATGCAATATTTACGTCACTATTTGTGTTTCTCTCTCAGTGGATAAATGTGATATATTATATTTTTAATACATGTTAATTTATTAGAATTTTAAATTCTCTTGTTATTTTATTTAGTTATTATTTCATTATTTCGTTTCTCGTTGATTTGTTATGTTGTAAAGAATATTACAAGCAATATGTAATAATTCCTTTTGTTATTTTATAAAATAGACTGTGTTTTTGATGGAATTCAATCGTGTTATTTTTTCTATGTAATCGGCATCGGCATCGGCCGATTTTCGCCTTTTCGGCCGATTAATCGGCATCGGCCAAACTTGCCCTTCCGGCCGATTAATCGGCATCGGCATCGGCCAAAAAGTTTGGTATCGGTCGGACTCTATTAAACTTTTCTGCTGTTGTTTTTCTTGTTGTTGTTGTTGCTGTGTTGACGATATTTTTGCAATTTTGTTTTGTGCCTATTTTTATGGGATGCTATTTTATTTATAGCCGCAGCCAGCTACCTGGCTGCTATTACATTGGCTTTTACTGTGCTGCCATGGTCGCCAAACCGTTGTTGTTGTTGTTGTTTTGGCTTTTTTTCAATTTCAGTCGATAGCAACAAACAAGCAAGCAGCTGGGCCGGTCTGCCAATCCTGTTGTTGTTGGCAAGGTGGCAAATTCTATGAATGAAAGCTCGCTTCAATGGTGCACATTCGTCCTGTGTCCTTGTTGGCTCGCTCGCTGCATAGATAATCACACACACATACACCTCTGTCTATGGTTGACACTTCCATACACATTGTGGTTGCTTTCCGGCCTACTACTACCTACTACTCAGACTTCTATTTTGCGTGGTGTTCGTCTGTGCGGTGTTTTATGGCCATTACCCCCACTTCAGTGCACTTCACTTCACTCCATTGCTGACTGTGTTCTACCTTTCGTAATTTCATCAAGTCCTTTCTGCATTTATCATACGCATAGCTGACTGTTACGTTCACTGTAGCGCGCTCGCTTGTTGTTATTACTCACGGCGCCTATGTCTATAGTAACAATAGCTGTGTCGATGTGTGTGTGCCTGCACAGCCCAGTTGCGCACCATGTGACACAAGCGGCAGGACGCAATGTGCTTTATAACCTCATAACTAATTCATACGACCTAACCTTATGCCTGATGAATATTCAGCGTCGTTGTCCCACTGCTTACTTACTGCTTGCCATCCACTGACGTTGCCCTCTTTCACCTCCAACCCCCTCTGAAGTCATCTTAATTATTCTGTTATACGCTGGCAATGCTTGTATGTCACTCTATTTGTCTGTCTCTGCCACTGCATATCGCTCTCACAGGTTGATTCTCTTTGTCTGTCTGTTTGTCTGTCAGCCTGCACCTTGTGCACTGCTCAACGATTAAAATAAATAATTATATATGTACAAATATAGCTGGCATGAAATATTTTTGGGCGACTTTTCACAATGGAACTGCAGTTCAATGTCGATTTTGCACTACGGTAGCTTTTCTTTGTATGTTCAGAAGGTTACTAAAGTAAGCGCCGAAAGTGTTTATTACTTCATTAAATGGTTATCTGAATTTTCTGGCTGTGGTTTAGCGGGCAGACCACTGAGCCAACTTTTCGAAGAAAGTCGTAGGTCCGAAGCAGGCAAGAAAACTTTTGAAAATATTCATGACTAAACGATTCGGAATGAATGAAATATATACAAAATAAATAAATATTTAACTGGCACGAGAGCTAAGTATGACTTAAGTCGCATATGGGCAACTTCAAGTCATCATTTGAGCCACATTTCGGAACAATATTGCAAGCATAAAGCAGCTAAAACAACTAGGACACTTTCAAGTTTAAAGAACCCAGAATGAATAACAGAAATATAAGAAATATAGCTGGAATGAAAGCTGGGTAATTAAGCTAAACTTTCCACTATAATCTGAGTCATCTTTTGGAAGAATCAAGTGTGAGGCATACAAAACAACTTCTAAACTTTAAACTTAAACAATTCAGAATGAGTAGAAGGAATACTTACAAATATAGCTGCTTCTTGCAACAATCTAAATATCCTTTTTGAAGAATATTGCTTGTCTTAAGCAGACAAAAGCACTCAACTCCCAATAACTCAGAATTAATTAATGAAAAGGACAAACTTCCCGCAATCATCTGAGCCTGAGCCATCTTTTGGATTAATATGACAGGTCTGAAGTAGCTAAAACAACTTCTGGGAGACTTGAAGCCCAGAAGAATCACATGAACTATTTAACCCTTTCGGGTCTACTAGAAGAAAACGTCACAAGTTCTCCCCCCAAGCTTTTAATGACCCTCAAAACATTTATTCAGATCTTATGATTCCCACAAAATTACACTACTCAACAAAAACTGGGCTAATCGCGTGCACCTAAAAACAAAAGTATTTTCTAGGCTAACTTTGGGTCACGGAATACAAAACTGAAAATCAAAAAATTTGTTAAGAAGCGTTTTCGAAAAATTTTCGAAAAATCATTTTTTCCCTGTTGTTTCAGTTATGACCACATATCTCGTAAACGAATCAGCCGACTATCAGAAAAGATCATCCGTCGGTCAGAAGATAATACTTTAGCCTTTTCAGCGATATACAGATTGTACAAATCAGATGAAATTTTGGGAAGTTACTGACGGTGAAAGTTGTAAAAAAGTGAATTTTCGACCAAAAAAAAAGAAAAAATCATAAATCTTCGAATGTTGTTTTTATAGATAAAATAAATGATCTCCTCTGGTTTTAAAATCTAAGATGAAAGATATATTATTTGAGCAAATATTAAGCCTAACATCGATAGAACTGAAAGAAAAATGTTAAAGTTATGATGCACTGAGTGAAAACACCAACTTAACACTTATTTCACCGTGCGAAAAAATTTTGTTATTTTTCCGAGATCCATCCAAATCTTGATATAGACGTGAAACTAGAAGTCATTCATAGTATCCTGGCATAGTCAGTATTTCATTTTCTGACTTTAACATTTTAAGGACATACACATTTGAAATATTTTTCCAAATATTTTCGGTTGTGCAATGATGAAGATATGGGTATCAAATGAAAGCGGAAAATTGTCTCCTTTTAACTAAATTTTCTATTTTGAACTTTGAATTAAAAAAAAAATTTTGGATTTTCAGTTTCGTGTTCAGCGGCCCAAAGTCTAGAAAATACTTTTATTTTTAGGTGCATTTATCGTGCCGAGTAGTATTATTTATTAGAATTATATGTTCCTGGTTAAAAGGATTCGTGAGTATAACATACAACAGAATATTCTAGCCCCAATTTTCATAGTATGAGAACATTTCTACGAAGAGAAGAATACCAAAATATTCAAAAGTCAACTTCGCCTCGAAGGTAAACTTTCTGCAATCTCTTCCTAAACCTCTTTTTGGATGAGGTTTAGGAAGAGGTGTTTGAGGCAAGCAAAAAAAACTTCTGAGAGACTTCAACCTAAAACGGATTAAAGGAATATATTTTATAGAGGAATATAAAAAGGAATATATACAAATATAGCTAGCACAAGGACCATATAAACCATTAAAGCCAAACTTCCCACAATCATCTCATCCACTTTTTGGAAGAATATGGCAGATCTAAAGCAGGTAAAGCAACTTCTGGGTGACTTCAAGCTCAAATGACTCAGTGATCTATTACTTACGTCGAAGTATAAACAGCTTTAGAATACTTAACGACAATTTTGGAACACTCTACGGAACAGGCATCTCTATAATCTGGATCAAGTACCAGAATAAGACATCAGAATGCCTTTTTGGCCAACAAGCAAATACCAACAGGTAGTTAAATCTAGTAACATACAAGGTTCCCTCAGGCAACTGGAGTCAGCGAGAGACAAGAGAGAGCACAAGAGACCAAAAGACGCACGATTCAAGTTTTAGTAATTTGTTCAATGATTTTGCTCTCAGAATTCTGCCATTTCGTAACGAGAAGAATTCGTTAGAGAAGAAACGTTTATATAATTTACTACTTTCTGAGTCGGTATTCGAATTCACGATGCCCTAACTAGGAGCTTTCTATCTCTCTCTCTAACCACTGAGCCAAATCATTCTACTGCGCAGCACCTGAAGTAATCGGTTCACACTTGGCCAAAACACTGCTCTGTGTTTCTATTTTTAGCTGTTTAATATTATAATTTATGCACGCAATTGATTTATGATTTGCTTTAATTCCATATAATGAATGCGTTTCGAGCTGTTCGCATAAACTTTTCCAGTCCGGCACATTAAGGAAGATGATGAGAAAAGTACGCGCATAGGGCAAAGTAATTTTTGATGCGCATTTTCACTTAATTGAAATATGCAAATTATTTGTATACCTGCAAAGATTAACAGTTGGCTTTATGGACTTCATTTATTTTATTTTTTAAATTCACTTTTTTGCTTGGAAGCTTTCGTTTTTCTTATAGAAATTACAATTCAAATGGCAAAGTTCAAAGCAGAAGCCAACAAGGGCAAGTGAAAAGTGAAAATTTGTAGCACAGTGTAATGCATCATGTTGAATTTTATGATTTTCGTTAGAACCTGGTCCCCTTGAAGTGTATAATGCGCTTTTAATTGAACGCCAACAACGTAGCGAACTGGTTGAAAAAATTGCTCAACATACACAGACATTTAATTGTCGTTAATTTGCGCCGACACTGCAACGGATACGAATAGAGCACAGCTAAAGCACATTGAAAGCAAAACAACCAGAAAACTTGTCACATCTTTGTTCGTTTTCTTGCTATTTTCAGCTACTTTGTCGGTGCGCTTGAATTGTGTGCATGTCTGTCTGTCTGTCTGTGTGTGAGTGTCTGTGTGTGTCGAGCAACTAGTACCACAAATTCCTTCTGCTGGCAGTGATCCTAAAGGCAACTACAATATTTATAATGCAGCTTTGGTTCGGCAAAGTAGCTGCGAATTTTCCAACTACTGTCGGCAGTGGCAAATGGCTTTTTAACCACTTGCCGGGCGGCGACTCAACGGCTGAGCAGTCGCACAGTCACACCGGCAAACAGGTAAATCGGCAGTGCGGCGTTGTGGGCAAATGGGTGTCGCGTAAGCTTATTAAATTCCGCACGGATTTCGTTTAACAAAAGGCTCAGCGTTCGTATTTCTTGAGCGTCCTTTGTGTGCAAAAAAGTTATCGGTTGGGTTGCGCGCAACCAGTAAATACACTCGGCGCCGCACGGCAACGAATTTCACTGTTTATGTGCGCGTTGGCGCTGCCGAGGCAAAAATAAGTTATAAATCCGTTGGAAATTACGGCTGCGGCGGCGAGCACGCACCCGCACACACACACTTACACACACACACACAGCTGCCCCCAATGCAAAGCAGTGCAAATCCTTTAATGTTGACAGAGTCGTTGACACACATGCAAGCGTAAGCTCAGCGGGTTTTTGTCGTATGTGGCTGTGTGTGTATGTGTGTGTGTGTGTTTGGGCGCACACGTGAAGATTAACGCTCAGCGTTTATGAATGTTAAACTATGCGCACACACCACAGTCACCATTTCGTTGCCTCTAATAGCCACGTCTGCACATGCACAAGCGGCTGTTTACCCACACTCGTACGTGAGTGCATGTGTAACACGTGCATACGTACGTACACAGGTGCACTGAGCTGAGCTGAGCTAAACTGGACGATGGGATCATCAACACTGTTCGGTGTGGTGGTGGGCTGCGGAGGAGGTTTTAAAAATTTCCATGCTGCAACGCTGCCAGCAAAAAGTCCAACAAATACGAATAAGTAACAGTGGTTCAAAACATAATTGAGAATTTTAATTTTGCATAAAAGTTTTTAAAAATGATTTTCTAAAAATGCAGAAAATTCTGATAGAAGATTATTTTAACTTCTATACCCCTTTCGTTACGGGTTTTTACTGGAGAAAGTTAAAATTTTAAATTTGACGTCTTCTATGTGGTTATATTAGCAACATTCCATAAGACATTTTTTAATTTTTATACTTGGACCCTGTATTTTAGAGTGTTTTTCTATGAGAGAAACCACATCGTTGTGGCTTAAACATAAAACTTTTTACGCATAAAGAAAATTTGAATATTTCTTCATTTACTTCAGCCAAAATTAAAAACAAAAGTATCTAAATTGAAAGAAAACGTCAAATTAAAAAGTTCTCTAATTTTGTGTGCTTCTTCTTCCTTAACTATGTCAAGATATACCATTAAAAAAACATGTATACTTCTCTTCTTTAAACTTTAATATTCAGTTTATTAATTTCATATTTTTCCTAAAACCTCAAACTATTCCAAGGGCCAACAAAACATGCACTCTTGAAACCACAGAGGATTCAGACGTCTACAAAATAGCAATGTGCCATATGGCAACAAAATAGCGAAAGCGTTAAGTTCTTAAAATAAATAGATTTTTATGTAAGTTGCTACCAGAATGCGACAGACGTATGAAATTATAAACCACAACTAGTTTCTTATCTTCTAAGAGTTTTTACCAAACATTCCAAGTGCTCAAATTCACAGTTTCTTCATTCGCTGGGGACTTCCATACTCGTAAAACTTGAATCAGTTTTCACATTGAACGTTGCGCCCGGCGAGCTCATGCAGTGTTTTTTAAAACCTCACAAAATGATGCGTGATACGGCGTAACAATTCTTGTGAAAAATATGGTTCCAAATGGTAGTGGGCTCAAAAGTTGTATGCAAACTCTCCCTAATATGAAATCCTGTGTGCACCACTGCACCTTACGAAGAGACCCTATCTGTATTAGACCCTATTTTATGTAATTTTGTGTAAAAATTCATTATTTTCAGCTATGTGTATGTACTGTATGTGCTCTAAGTCTTAAACGGTTGGAGATCACGTTTTAATTTTTTTTGTGGAGAATGAGTACATTTAAAGCTTTAATTTACGTTAAAATAATTTAAAAAAAAGTGTCGAAGTTACTCAAATATCGATTTCAAATTTTCACTTCCGGTTTACTATACGTAAAAAAAATTAAAATTTAGATTTCGATAAAAACAAAATACAACAACTTTTTTACTATCAGAAACAATACTTTTTAGTTTTTTTTACAAATGAATTGATACAGATAATAAGCATCCAAAAATTCATGACTTTATGTTTAGTCAATTTTTAGAAGCTCATAACTCAGCAAAACAACATCATACGAAAAAAAAATTGGGTGTACACATCCACGTCTACTAGAAGTATAACTGACCAGAATATAAGCAAAATTCATTTTTTGGGTTGTCCGCTTGACGTGAAATGCCCCATATAGTGAAAGGAGGAGTAATTTAGATGCCACCAATGTAAATAAACTTTTTGTTTAGCATATAATATTAAATTATTTAATTTTGAATATTAGCGAGTAAGGTACGAAAGGGTGAGTTTTTCATGTGTATGTTTTTAAAAAATGAATACATTGTTTTTATTAATAAGTATTTATTTACGGCAGCTGCCGTGGCTCAGTTGGTTAGTGCGTTGGACCGCGAGTCGAAGGCAGCAACCTCAGGTTCAAATACTGCCTGTAATAACACCTAAAAAAAAATAACGGGAAAACTCGTTTTCTCTTTCGGTGGCTGTCCTCTCAGCTGGAAATGGCAAACCTCTGAGAGTAAAAATTGCTTATGAAAGAGCTCCCAACCTGCCGTTCGGAACCGGCATAAAACTGTAGGTCCCTTCCACCCGCGTACAAATTCACACGCACAACACGGGTGGTTGCGGGAAGCTAGGCCTTAGTCTCGCGTAAGCGGGCTGTCGTGCCAGTCAATTAAATTAATTATTTATTTATTTATGTTATGTTTGTTTGTTTGTTCTTTATTTACTTAATGTAAATTCGTTTGTTGAAAAAAATGCTTGATATCGATTTTTATTTCAACTAGAATGTTTTGGTTTCGGCCGAATATTAAAAAAACAAACCGAAATTCGGTTTCGGCTCAAAAAAGATGTTTCGGTCGGACACTAATTGTTTCCACCTTTTCTTCTAAAACTGCCTCAACCAAAGCTAATGTAATGTTATGCAAATGGCGACTGGCGACCTACGATTTATGCAGAAGCTGTGAAGATGAGGATACTGTAGGATTAGTTTAGGTTAGGTTAGGTTATGTTATGGTGGCTGCCTCTGTAAGAAACACATTCGGAAGCCTATTGCACTTGTGCGATTCTTGTAATTCTCATCCCTTTCATGTGGATAACGATAGAAGTAGATGACCGTTTCACCAGCCCGAGCTAGGAATCGAACCTAGGGCCTCGAGATGAGAAGCCAGCGCGCTACCCACTGGACTATCGAGGCCGGCAGGATTAGTCTAAATAGAACCTGCTATGCCACAGTCCATCACTAACCCAACGATGACTCTGGACCCTTGGGGCCAGGTTCTTTGATGGACTTGCGAAAACAGTCGATACATATCTAATCTAGATAATTTCCTCACCAACACCGAATTATTGCCAAAAGATTCCCTCTAGATCTACACGGAACACAACAGATAAGGAAGGTCAACAGTATTTAAGTCGTCGGGCTTGTTTCCTGCTGCTTTAGTACCTAATAGAAGTCTGTCTCAGAAACCCTAATAGAACTCGAAATCAAATGATGAGTAGAGTTCGAATAAGTGGGCATGGCCCGTCTGTGCGCAGAGTTTGAATAAGTAGATCGAAGCATTGGCAAGAGATACCATCTGGTCTACAGGAAGCTCAACAGATAGGAAAGGATATCAAAATTCAAATCGAAGGGCTTCACAATTGACCTAATAGGGTCTCCTTCTGTAACCTAACCAAACCTACCAAAAATCATAGGAACTAAAGATGACCACTGGTTGACCCAATTCACTGTTCACGTCTGTAGAACAAACATCAAGCAGACTCATTCAAAGGAGCTAAAGGGTTAACGCATTAATAAAAGTTTGCATATTTTTCTGACCCACTGTCGCCTCGTGTGCTTACAATTTCTGTGCATTTGTGTGAGTGTGTTTTTCTGAATTTAAATAATTGTTTGCCTTTACTGGCGCCGCGTTTTCTATGTCAAGTCATGGCTCAAAAACATTCGTGCCAACAACTAAGCGGAGCGTAATAAGCGCGCATTTTCGCTGTGCCGAGTGGTGCAGCGTGTAGCCGTTTAAAGGCTCCGAGAAGTGTGTGTGCAGAATTAAGAAAAAATAAAACGTTGTCAAGGTGCTCGACAGGCATTTGCTGCTATTTTCAGTTGACTAATATGCCGGTTAGCTTTGCCCGGTATGTGCGGAATCTCTTTGGGGGGGGTTGGTGCCTGGTTTCGGTCTGTGAACACGTGGCAAGTGCAAAGTGTTCCTATGGTCTGGAATTTAATTAAAATTTATGTTGAAACACGGTAGATGCGGAAAAAGATATTTGAGAATTTTGTAAAGTATTCAAGAGAGTGCAATATAATATAGAAGATGATTCTTTTAGATGATTTGAATGATGTGAAAATAAAAACAGGTAACATGTTTTGTTTGTCTGTAATTTGATATGCTTTATTGTGAGGGATTGTGAGAGTAGAATTAGGTGCAAATATATCTTAAGAGAACATTGGTTATCTGAGTGTTTGGGAGGCTTCTTAGTGCACACTTCAGTAATGGTCCCAAAATATGCTTCGAACGAATGCAAGTAAATCCACAAGAAGTGATTCCATGACGTATTATTTCTTTTGTAAATTGGAAACTGTTTGATATTCCATATATTTACTTTCTTCATAGTCACATATGTAGACGTTTTAAAAACTACAGTTCCACCTGTTCAAAGACAGAAGGAGCCACAACCAGGGGGAATATCTTTTAAATGTGGGTGCAGACATTTCAAGCGAACAGTGTTGCCAGATATCTGAAATGAATTCCTTCTAAATCTGAAAAAAGACTGAAATTTCCTCTCAAAAGTTAAAAAAATCTCCTCGAATTTTTTTATAATTTGCGTCATTTTAAAGGAATTAAACTTCTCATAAAAAAATAAAAATATATATGTACATATAATTTTTTTAATATTTATTTATTTTTATATATTTTATTAATATATTTATATTATATTTTTTTATTCAACTTCAGCTTAACAACAAGAACTTAGCAGAAACAAAGCATATAACAAATGAATTAAATAAAAAGCAAATGCAAATTTTTCTTATAAAAATTAAACATTTATACATAAAATTTTTTTTAATGCTTAACAACAAAAACAAGACATATAACAAATAAATAAAAAAAGTGCCCATTTTGCTTTGACTATTAAAATAGTTGCCAAAATATGTTTTGTCGCCAGTGCTCCCAATACATCACACTTCGTTATCCAAAAATCTCTCAAAAATCCACTAAGGATCTGAAAAATACTCTAACATAAAATATAAATCTCCTAAATTTTCTCCTAAACAATTCTTCCTCCTAAAAGGCCAAGAATCTCCTAAATCTAGAAGGAAATCTCCTGATCTGGCAAAACTGAAAGCGAATCGCTAATCTTTTGGTACCATAAACTTTTAATTAAATACATTAAAGGGAACATTGCTGTTCCTTATCCTGGCGTCCTGACGAAGCTTATGAATTGAAAGTGGTGGAGAATGAAGCACGTGTTGCAAGTTTCGTGAACAGTCACAATTGATTGTTGCTGAGACTAAAGCAGAACGATTACTAATTCAAGTTAAAATCTTAGTTAGATGAAGTAAAGTTGAGTCATGTCCTATTCTAAAAAACCGATGAAGAATAAAGAACGTGTTGCAAGTTGTGTAAACAGTCACTATTGATTTTTGTCGACTAAGACTAATTCAAGTCTAAATTAGAACACACAAAGCAATTACAAATTTATTTGGTAAATTGTTGCCATCTTCGAGTGACACTAATTGCTACAGCAAATGCTCGATTCGAAGTACACTTTGTACATACTTATGGCTTACTTGTGGCAATGTCCGTTTGTCGAGTGAAATTTCGGTTACATGTAACCGCAACAATTATTGCCAACTTAATCGGCTTTTATTGCTGGAAATCCAGTTTTAGTGCCGTTTACACTAATCGTCGCAATAATCACGCTTTCAACGCCCGAACGTGTATTCAAATGACCGCAAAAAAGTGCACCGCGCCAACGAAGACAGACAAATGAACGCTTTGCACGAACGTCTAAATGTCGTTGGCGCTAAACACGATTGGGTCGAATTCGGAACGGGGCGTCGGGCACATTACGGTGAACCGCAACACTTAAAGCCGCCAAGTGGTTACGACAACAACAACACAAAACAGACACACATGTATATATGTGTATGTGTGTGTGTGTGTGTTATATGTGAGTATGTGTTCATATTGCAAATGTACCTTGCGGCAATGCTTCAAGTATGCATGGCGAGTGCTCAGCAACTGTTGCCTCCCCACTCCTTTCGCCCCACCTGCAGCACAACCGAAAACGTTGATGCGAAATTTTGATATGGCAACCCCGAGTATCTTATTTCATGGCTGAGCAGTTGCTGAGAAAAACTAAAACCAACTGCGAAGACGAAGCCGGAGAAGTGAAATTTGCAGGCAAAAAATAGGCAATTCTGGTTGGGGTTGTTTTTTTTTTTGTTTTTGGCCGCAGAGCAAGTGGGGCACAAACGGCCAGCAAGCGAGGCAATAAAAGAAAAGTTAAATTGTAATAAAGCACCCTGGGGCATCTTGGCGCGCGAGCAAAACAAAGCACAGCCGACAACAAGAAGAAGAAAGAAAAAAGCGAAGAAAGCGAAAGCGGCAAACTGCCAAATTGCAGCCGAGGAGCAACAACTGAAATTCCATAACCGAAAACCGAGTGGGGATTAAAAAGAAAAACCATGCTGCAAGCCTGTAAATACAAATGTGAGCAATGAAAAAAAATTACAAGAACACAATTTTTTGCTCACTTAGTTTGGGGTTTTATGCGAATTTCACATTCACACAACACAACTCAACGCTCTTCCGGGCATTTGTTGGCCCCCTTTTCTGAGCATTTAAACGGACGGTCGAGCTTAATAATGACATTTGGCCGCAAGTCTAAGGTTTATACTTTCTACATATAGACTGGTGTGTACACACAGAAATGTGAAAGTGTATATGTGTGAGTGTGTACCTGTATTTGTGGCGTCGGTGTGAGATAAATGTGGCCACAGTGCTGCCTTTCACTATAAATGTTACATGAAAATATTAAGAAGGAATGCGCCAGTGAGGAATAGTGGTACCACTAATTCTGCTTTTAACATTTATTCATCGCTTTGAGATTTAAGTCCAAGTTTATTAGTAGATTGCTACGATTTATGGCTGAGTGACTGAAAGACAAACTTGAATAACTCCAACAGAATAACAATTGAAGGATTCAATCCTTACTTTTACTATTGACTCGGTCTTATTGTATAATTGATGTTCAAACCCTGATCTTCTTCGATTAACTGATCCTCTTCGATATCTTCACCTTTTCGCTATTTTGTTGCCATATGGCAACATGCTACTTTGTGGTCGTCTGCATCCTTTATGGTTGCAAAAATACATTTTTTTGTTGGTCTTTAGAATAGTTTAAAGTTTTAGGAAAAATACGAAATTAATAAACTGAATATTTAAGTTTAAAATAGAGAAGTATACACGTATTTTTAATGGTATATGTTGACATAGTAAAGGAAGAAGAAGCAGAAAAAATTAGAAAACTTTTTAATTTGACGTTTTCTTTCAATTTAAATACATTTTTGTTTTTAACTTTGGCTGAAGTAAATGAAGAAATATTCAAATTTTCGTTATGCATAAAAAATTTTATGTTTAATTAGTTATTACAGCTACAACGATGTGGTTGCTTTCATAGAAAAACACTCTAAAATACAGGGCCGGACTATAAAAATTAAAAGATTTCTTGTGGAATGTTGCTAATATAACCACATAGAAGCCTAAGACGTAAAGTTTACAATTTTAACTTTCCCCAGTAAAAACCTGTAGCGAAAGGGTTAAGGAAACATAGGAACAGTGGAGAGGTGTAAAGAGCCCAAATCATTTTCACAGCCACTCGATCTCTCAACTCGATTAACTGATCCTCTTAGATCGCTTAAGGAATTATAGGAAAATTGCAGAGGTGTAAAGAGCCCAAATCATTTTCACAGCCACTCGATCTCTCAACTCGATTAACTGATCCTCTAAGATTACTTAAGGAAACATAGGAAAAGTGAAGAGGTGTAAGGAAAAAGTCATTTTTACAATCTTCTGCTCTCATTTCCTTAAATGTTTCCTTTAATTTTTTCATAACACAGACCAGCTATTTTTCCACTTAGAGAATGGCAGTTGAAATGGATTTAATTTTGTGCCAATATTATTTTTAATATTATACATAATTCATTATGTTATTTTAAGAATCGCCAAAATTCATAGGAAAACATTTTCTAAAAAATTACAAATTATATAAATTTTTGCAGCTATTTCGCCTGAAAACTTTTCGCATTCATATGAAAAACATTAAATTTATTCTTTGCATCTAACACAACGGCAGCCGCCGTGGCTCAGTTGGTTAGTGCGTTGGACCGCGAGTCGCAGGCAGCAACCTCAGGTTCAAATACTGCCTGTAATAACACCTAAAAAAATAACGGGAAAACTCGTTTTCTCTTTCGGTGGCTGTCCTCTCAGCTGGAAATGGCAAACCTCTGAGAGTAAAAATTGCTTATGAAAAAGCTCCCAACCTGCCGTTCGGAACCGGCATTAAACTGTAGGTCCCTTCAACCCGCGTACAAATTCACACGCACAACACGGGTAGTTGCGGGAAGCTAGGCCTTAGTCTCGCGAAAGCGGGCTGTCGTGCCAGTCAATTATTTTATTAATTATTATCTAACACAACTTTTCTGCTTTTGCTCAACGCCGCAGCACTGTGCGCTGCCTGTGTGGATTTGACTCTTAAATGTTGGCTGCCGCTTGGCATTATTTGAAATTGTTGCTGTGAATGCTGGCTTTCACTGGCCTGCGGACAAGCGCCATCAATGGCGGCCACCCTTACAGCTCTTTCCACCAATCGAGTGGTGCCAGAGTTCTGGTGCGCCCAACTTTCGCTGGGTGCCTGTTGATGTACTTGTTTGTGTGTTTGTGTGTGTAGGTGAAAAGTCATGTCTACATGAGAAATCCATTAAAATTTTTGTTCATTTAAATCTAAGAATAGAATGGTGTGTTGAAGGTGCGGCAGCGCTGCAGCGAGAGTGGCTCAATGTTGTAGTTGCGAATGTTTGACAGTGTGTTAAATACATTCAAGATGGCTGATAACGAGTTGTTTTGGTGTAGATGATTTTCTTGCTTGTTACTGTTTGTCATTTAAATGTTTAATGTTTTCTAAAAAGTATTCTGTTAAAATGAAAAATAAATATAAAAAATAAGGAAATAATGGTTTTAAAGGGAGACTACCCTAACCTTACTTTAAATTAAACGTGTGACATTTTTATTCAAATTAGTTCAGATTGGTTTGATATTACTTTTTACAATTTTAAATTTGTTTCAATCTAACCTAATCTTACTTAAGGTTGAATGCATGGTTTTCGTATCCTAATTAGTTCAGATTTTGTTGATTTTGTTTATACAATTTCAGTTTAGTTTCAACCTAATCTAACCTAACTTAGCCTTACTTTAGGTTAAATGCATGACATTCAAATTATAATCAGTGCAGATTTGTTTCATATTGTTTTTTACAACTTCAGTTTAGTTTCAACTTAACCTCACATTAAACTAAATGCATGACATTCGTATTGTACTCAGTTCAGATTTGTTTGGTAAACTTTTTTTTATAATATTTTAAGTTCATTTAAAGCTGACCTAACCCTACTTTCAATTAAACGTATGACATTCGTATTCTAATTTGTTCAGATTGGTTTGATCTTGTTTTTTTAATTTTAGTTTATTTTCAACCTCACTTAACCTAACCTTACTTTAAGTAAAATGCATGACATTCGTATTCTAATCAGTTCAGATTTGATTCGCAAACATATTTTACAGTATTTTAGATTAATTTCGAGCTAATCTGACCTAACCTAACCCAACCTACCAGTTCAACCAGTTTCAGGAGCCAGCTCCAGTACAAATTATATCGAATTTCGTTACGATATTTCAATTTGCTTCAGTTGAAAGACACACAGACAGATAAACATACATTTAACGATTCTCCAGCGGCTGGTGAGTACAAATCGGGAACAGAAGGACAAACATGGCTACGAGTTTTCAATATAAAAACAGTAATTTTTTATGCTGTTATTTCTGGGAGACCATTTTCATGAGCTTTGGAGTATTTAAATACCCAAAGTAAGAAATTGGCGCCTGAATGCCTGAAATCTTTATGTTAGGAATACTTGAGACAGGTCTCTCCACTATCTTTTTTTCACAATTTACCCATTTTTGAGAAGAATGCCAACGGACATTCAAGACAAAGTCTCTGTTTGGGTTCAAGTTGGCGAACGCCCGAACAATCCTTGTCTCTATCCACACAGCCTTCTCGGGGCTTTTCTAAATGGCGCTTCGGCACTTGCTGAGTAGTGAACTATTCCAATTTCCAGGATTTCAAAATTGGGATGAGCGCAGGTTTGGTGCTTGCCACGTTAAACCAATGTACCAATGAAAGCCAAAAGAGCCTCGAAAGGATCGCACATTTCATCACAATTTGAGAATATGAAAGCCAATTTTAGATATTCCACAAAGCTAGCAATTTTTATAAATTTATCATCTTTAACCCCATGAAGGACCACTTAACTTCCAAACAACTTGTGAAGACAATAAATTTCATCATCTTTCCTTCCTTCTTTCAAAAATGACCTCTTTCCTATTTCGAAGTATGGCTTCTAACCTCAAAACTGTTGAGTGCGATTTTGCAGAAATGAATAACGTCTGGCAAACTAAAGAAATTAAGCATTTCTTCCAATTTATTATTTTGATTGTAACAAATTTTTAGCATAGCACTCATATTACGTAATCTGTCTCGTTGCGCAGTTCAGACTTTAATTAGAATGCGATTATTTAGTTGCCAGTATTGTAAGCGAATACAACAACAACAACAACAAATAAACAATAAATTAACCTGTTTGACATGAAATACCGCAAGACAACAATAACAAAGATAACTCAATTACGAAAGTTGTGCGTTTAAAATGGTTTGAGGGCGCAACCCATGTCCCCGGAGTGGGGAGAACTTTTTGTGTAGGGACGAGGACAAAAGCGAAAGTAAACACGTGCATGAACGCAGGTATATGAAAATTGATGGAGCAGCAACAATAACGACATAACGACAACATTTTCCGTTGGCGCACTAATGATCTCGACCGACCAAACAGGAGCAATAGGGACAATAATACAACAATACACGCACACTGGGGAGATGCGGCCGTGTGAAACGGCTGTGTCGGTTTGGAGGGCAAAGCCGCAGCAGAAGGCAAAGTAATTTTTATTATTATTATTTTGCGGCATTGAATTTATTTGAGGCGAACACACTTCATGGCGTGACTTTTGCTTATGCGGCAGCAGAACGAACGTTAATGACCGACGGCGCAGGCGGAGCAGTGCCCAGACAGATGCTAAACAACTTGAATAGCAGTACAAACCTAGTATTGGTATGTTCGGCTGTACGCAAAATGGATCCTGGGATAAAGTTGAGTGAAGTGCGCAACAAAAGTTTGCAAACAATAACAACAACAATGCGTTCTCCTTAATTTATTAGCATTGTTTTAATGAATGGTTTTTTAGCGTTCGAGTTAGTGAGTCAGACACAACAAAAATAAGTGCTATCTGTGTATCTGTGAAAGCCCAGTTTTGGATTTTTTAAAGAATGTTGTGATTGCTGTAATAATCAAAATTCCTATTTTTGTGGGGTAAAATATTAATGGGGAGATAATTTCTGTGGGCAGAAGAATGTCAATTTGTTAATGACTTAGCAAAAAAAAATAATAAAAAATTAGTAACGGGTTACGAGCCTAAGTTCGTTCGTCCAGAATCAAGTTTTTATTGACTCACAAACAATCTGTGCTACGAAAATCTGCAGTTTCGTTTAATGATGACTACAACTCCCGCAGAACAGACAAACTGCTGTCAAATTATCGTAGGAATGTTTTTAGGTCGAGGGCAGTGATTACGGTCACTGGTCAGTTGGTCTACACGCAGTGAGATTTCAGATTGCCCACAATTCTTTTTGCAGAAGCTGCAGGAAAGAACACGAGTATGAAACCATCGAGCACTTCTTATGTGGCTGTCCTGTCTTAGCATTGAGAATACTGTATTCCTTTGAGAATAGTTTAATTAGCTTTCTAGCAGATTTGTCGGAGACAAAACTGAAATGCGGATTGGCTCTAATGCTTTGTTTCCTCTCTCATATACGGAAAACTTTTCTATTTACGTTTCCTGACAATTGCCATCCCACAAATGCAACCATGGGCTTTGACAGAAGAAAGAAAAATCAGCTGATTTCGTAGTTGACGTCACTTGCACAGAGCTATTTTCCTCTTTTCTGCATCAATACCAACATTATTGGTGTATTACACTCTGAAACAATCTTTTTCACACTTTAAAAACTATGTATAGATGCTCTTGAAAGCTTGAAAGTAAAAAGTGAAATATTGCCAACTTAATTCTACTGTCCAACTTATTACTAAACTTTAAAAAACCTTTAGTGTTCTGCAGTTTTGTTTAGTAAAAATGGATTTTTCTCAACAAGGGATTATTATTTTGAGCAATTCTCAATACCAGTCATGACTTTCAACAGTATTTTTGTTAAATTTAAAACTACTATATGTAGAGATGTCCTTGAAAGTTAACAGTTAGTAAAGCAAGATTGAGTACTCAGTTTTTCTGAATCACATTTCAATTTGTTGTTAAACTTTAAAATGTCTTTATAACTTTAAAGTTTTAATGGAAAATTTAGGCAACACTTGATTTTGCTTTGAACAATTCACAGTACTTGTCACGGGTTTGAAAAATATTTCTCTTACATTAAAAAGTATGTAAAAATTTCACCTGAAACTGAACTTGAGTTAAGAAAGATTTTCAATTTAGTTTTCCTGAATCACATTTCAATTTGTAGTTAAACTTTAAAAAGTTTAAAGTTCATTTAAAAGTTTTTATAGAAAACTTGGAAAACACTGGAATTTGCTCTGAACATTCCTCAAAATTTTTCACGGGTTTCAAAAATATTTCTCACACATTAAAAAGTATGTAAAAATTTCCCCTGGAACTGAACAGTGAGTAAAGAAAGATTTTCAATTTAGTTTTCATGAATCATATTTCAATTTGTGGTTAAAGTTTAAAATGCCTTTATAATTCTAAAGTTTTTATGGTAAACTTTGGCTTTTTCTGACCTCAACACCTGTCACAGGCTTTAACAATATTTTTCACGCATTAATAACTCTGTACCGTTGTCCCTGAAAGTGAACAGTGAGTATAAAAAGATTGACTACTCAGTTGTTCTTAATCACACTTCACCTTCTCACTCCACGCTCTCAAGTTTTTGTTACGTAAAATGGAGTTTTTCAACTTTGACTTTTAACTTTGAATAATCCTCAGTACTTCTTACGACCTTCAACTATATTTTTCACACATTGAAAACTCTGTACACGCCTTTTGCAAAGTGAATAGTGAGCAAGAAATGATTGTCTACTCAGTCTTCTAGGATCGCTCTCCACTTGTCATTAAACATTAAAACCCTTTAATCATTAAAGTTTAATGTCTTAAAGGTTTTAAATTTTTTTAATCGGTTCTTTTTTCAACTTTTCATTTGCGCTCTGAATGAATCTCAAATCGATGCAATTACTTGCCTCGATCTTTCGGTCAATGGTGCGAGAGATTCCAATAATTTTTGCATGTAATGAAATTTCAATGATTTAGTTGCGGCCACGCCAATGCATAAATTATGCTCTCGTAATTACAAAACATTTTTCACGCTTCAGAGAAATAACAGCAATAAAAACAAAAATACAACTGAACGGTGCCAACCCACATTCGTAGAATATGAAAATATTTTTGATTGTGCGCAAGCGAAAAGTTTTTATGGCTATTTAAAGTTTTTTATCTATTCGAATCGAAATTGTCGTTATTGATTGTTGTTGTTAATTTCATTTTTGATAGTTTTTATTGCATTAATTATGCATTATCACATTACATATGGCATTTTTATAAAATATTATTGAATAATATCGATGAAATATGTTGAGTTTGCCGAAGGCCAATGTGGCTGCAAAAAGTATGAACTGCCAATCAAAGTTGAGAACTTGAATGGATTTGATTCCTTGGCTGTTTTTATGCAAATATAAATTTTTTACAACTGTTGCCGAAAGGAAACCGACACAAATAATATAGTTTGTTATTATTTTTTTGGTGAGAGTGGAGTTGGTGTTCGAACTTGCAAAAAGTTGCGCACGCACGCTTTAGGGGTGAACGATTGGACTCAAAACTGCTATACAGAAGGGCCTTCCAAAGTTAAATTCTGTGTACGTCACTGCTTTCAAAACATTGTTTGATATGTTGTTCAGCACACTAACCGCCAAGTTGGTGCGCCGTATTATAGTTTGAATGTATTTTCTTGTTTATGCCAAGAGAGAAAAGTAGGCCAGAAGTCATAAAATTGCTGGAATTCCATAAATAAATATATTTATGATGGAAAAGGGCCAAGCAATTTGCTACAATTACGAACAAATGTAGACCAATACAAAATTTATGATTGCGTAGTGCGCAAAATTTTAATTTATATCTTTGTTCTGGGCATATGACAAATTTTTATAAATAACTTTGATACAGTTTCATGTAAATATGCACTTATGTGCTTATGTAAATATGTCTGAAAGCAGCACCAACGAAAGGCTGCAAATGAATCCGATGCTGTGATGGCATGGAATGGTTAATATGAAAGAATAAATCCATATATTTTCTTTGTAATGGGAATCAAGAAGAAAATCGATTTGACTGAGTTGTTTACTTCCTCTAAATTTGAGAATTTTTTCCTTTGTGGGAATAGCCTAGCAAGCGCGACACTCAAACAGACTACAAGTCCATTGTACTGTAACTTGAGGTTGCTTGTTAAATTGCTTAAAATCTACCCGATCTCCGGAAAAATCTGAGTAGATCTTCTTGTACCAATGAGCAAAGTTTGTCATTTCTCAACAAATTAGTGTCAAATGTCTTAAACCTGATTCGGGATAGACACCCAGAAAGTTTCATCATGCTCCCCATTGCGCACTGTCAGATTTTCCTACCTTTTCCGTGTGATTTGTCCAAAGAATATAACCTCTCATTAGGTCAACCAACTGACTGTTTATTTCACCATGCATAGAGACAGAAGAAACTGTGAGCATTGGTCTGAGATGAATTAGATGCATAAGAGATGAGGAAAAAATTTATTTATTAGTGTTATATAAATAAACTTGGACCATTTACTGGACCAAATGTTCCAAAGCATATATGCGAGTTAACCCATTGCTGCCTAATAAATGGGTAAAAATTTACCCATGAAAATTGACTTTTTAAAAAAATCACAGAAAAGTTCGTGGTAGAGATATCTCAAAATCATTGATAGGGATGGTTGGGGTAAAGATGGAACTACCTTAACCTAGTGAAGGTCACCCTAAAATTCCGGCATCTAGCTAGAGTTATCAGACTCCAAAAATTGTGAATTTTCCGGAGGTGGAAATTGTGGCGAAACTTAGTGGCTTTAGAACTTCACAGAAATCTGCCTCCTAACTTACCTGTAAACAATACAACTTTTGTTCACGTGTTTAGCTGATCACTTCAAAAAGTATGGAAAAAAGCTACCATTGCTGCCTAATGGGTAAAAAATACCCAATGAATATCTCAGCAACGTGCAGAGATAGTAAGCTGAAATTGTTTTTGATCATTTTGGGTCAATTCCAGGTCGTGTATGAAATTTTATCAAAATCGTATGGGCGGAACTGTTACCCGGCTTTAATGGGTTAAGTTCGACCGCTGATATCAACATAAATATTCACTCCAGCACACTTCAACCAGTTCAGATCAGAGCTCTAAGCAACAATGTTGTGAATATGATTTAAGGTTCAAACGTGTTAAATAATTTCTACATTATTTATGAAAATTTTTGTTTAATAAAAAAAAAATATAATAACAGTTATGTAATTATACAACAAATTAAATGAAACGTTGCAGAGTGCAACTCAATGGTCCACAATTGTGTTAAAAGCTTTCATGCAATGTTTTTCAAATTTCATCATTTACCGCCAAACATTGCACGCGTGCCGGATGTCGAAATACCCCAAATATGCAACGCTCGACACGTGTGAAATGCCGCTGCAGCTCGAAGGTGCTTGAAAGTTATTTTTTGTGCACGAAGTGGCAACACATGAAAATGTATTAATAATAAAAATGAAAAAGAGATGAGAGCGGCATAAAAACTGCATTTTATGTCGCTCTGAAAATGGCAAACAAAAAAACAGCAGAAATATTTATTTACTTTACGCAGTGATTAAACGGCATTATCAGTGCTGCATGGCTACAACAACAACAACAACAACATGAACGAGAATGCAAACAACGCAACGGTTTTTAATTGCGCCATTCCAATAAATAAACAATTTTTCACGTGTTCGTCACTTGCAATTTCTGCGTTTAACGGCGCTTTTGTGTCATGGCAAATTGCAGCCGCATTATCCTTGTAGGCACACAGTACAACAACAACAGCAACAAATGACGGAGAAATAAACTTAGTGCGGGAAAAATTGAAATATTCACGAGCTGTGCGTCAGCGTTGCAGTTTTGTAATTTTTCTTTCGCTGCAATCGGCCTGTTGCCTTAATGAGCCGCACTACGACGCATACAATGCACGTTTGCGTGTTTGTGTGTGTGTGTGTGGTTGGTGTGTTTAAAGCAACCATGCACCATGGCGCGCTCACAGCTTGTTCGCGTTTGACTTTCCACGCAAATTACCTGCGTCGCGCCGCTCTGTGCGCTTGTCGCCCATTAATCATCTTACACGCGTCGCATTTTCGCAATTTCCCAGCGTGCGCCAGGCTTGCACTGAAAAATTACACATTTCCGGCTGTGCGTTGCGGTTGAGGATTTCTCTTTTTTAATACGCATTGTACATGACGGCGTTTTGTGGCGGTTTTTTTTTTTGCTCTATGCTGCGACATCAGGCAATGATCACTTCGTTATGGGGTTTAAAATGCAACGAAGGAGGCTTGGCCTATGTGGAAAAAATTTGGGGTTATATTTTGCAAGTCTACGGTTTGTAGTCTATGAACTATGATCTATGGTCTGAACTATATTAATAGTCTATGGTCTATTGTCTATAGAGAATGATCTATGGACTGTGGAATGATCTATGGAATGATCTATGGAGTGTGAAGTATGTGGTGTGTTCTATGGTCTATGATCTATGGTCTATGATCTATGGTCTGTTATCTTTGATCTATGGTCTATGATCCATGGTCGTGGACTTTGATCTATGGTTTGCCCACTATGGTTTATGGTCTATGATCTATTATATATGGACTATGGTCTATGGTTTGTGGGCTATGACTTGTGGGCTATGGTTCGTGGTTTCTCCTCTATGGTTTATGGTCTATGATCTATGGTCTAGATCTATGGACTATGGTATGTGAAGTGTGGAGTATGGGGTATGTTCTATGGCTTATGATCTATGGTCTATGACTTTTGATCTATGGTCTATGGTTTGTGGTTTGTCTTCCATGATTTATGGTCTAAGAGATCTATGAAGTATAGAGTGGTCTTTGGTCTATGGTCTATGGTTTATGGTCTATGATTTGTGATCTATGATCTATGGTAAGTGATCTCTGGTCTATAGTCTGTGGCAGTGGCGGATCCACGGGGGGTTTTTCGGGTCCGGACCCCCCCCATCGGGAAAATTAAAGATGTTATTTGTAACATTTATTGGCTCCTAATTTTCAATTTTCGTTACGGGACGGAAAAGTGTCGCATGAGCAAGACAAAAAAGTAAAGGGGAGTTAATATTATTATTTAAAAAATTCAAGAACTTTATTAATCATTATTACATTTCATAAAAAACTGAAGAGCAGGCTACCTCAAACACTAGTAAATTTTCGAGGTTTTTTGAAAAATTCTACTAGAATTTCGTCCTCGGTAGGTTCAATGTATGGGTATGGATATTCAAAGAAGCAAGACCATTTAGTCGTTCCTGTCCCATCGTATTTCTCAGGTAATTTTTGATCCTCCTCAACGTCGAAAATGATCGTTCTGGAGTTGCTGTAGTTACAGGTAGTACTGCCAAGACTCGCAAAATTATATCGACATTCTTGAATGAGTTGCTGTTGATGACCTGAAAAATATCGTCAGATTGGTGTTTGCATGTGTGACTCGATCCGAGAAAAGGGACTTACTAGGCACAAAATCGATTGTTGGATCATGATTGATCCTTTTCTTCTCTGGTTCAGATGCTGGATCAAGCCGAGTAAAGTATGAAAATAGAGTCCTCTTCATGTTGTAGTCTCAAAAGAAAATGTTTTTTTTTAATTCTCAAATTACAATTTTTCTCGATGACTCTTCAGAGAAAATTGACACTTGTTCACTCTTGTCAGGCTTATCGAGGAAAAATAGAGGAAAAGTTTAAGAAATCTCTGACAGTGCTGCCAGTAGATTCTATTTGCCGCGGTATTTGAAAAATTAAACTTGTTGCATTTGTGATGAATATTGTGTATGCCGAAGGCTACACCTTCAAATTTTACTCGATATATATATATATATAGTAAAATTTTGAGTAATGGGGGGTCCTTGGCCAAATCCTGGCTCCGCCACTGGTCTGTGGTATACAGTTTTCGGTCTATGGACTGAGGTGTATGGTGTGTGTGCTATTATCTATAGTCTGATGTGTGTTTTCTAGTCCAAAGTCTTTGGTCTATGTTTAGATCTGTGTGTTCGTTCAAATTCTTTGTCCTTGCGTCATAGGGTTCATATCGTTGTAAACATTCTTCAGTGTTTAGGTATCCAAATGGTACACAGAAGGAATTGCTTTTGAGATTACTTTACATTTGCACTTTATATATATATAGGGTGGTTTTTTTAGAGGTTTGTTTTTCGAATAGAGATAAAACTGGCATTTTGTGGTCAAATCTGGCAACTCTAATGTCATTTATGTTCAGTTTGGTTTGCCATTTCATCATGAACAGGTTGACAAAAGAACAACGCTTGCAAATCGTGCAAATTTATTTCGAAAATAATGGTTCAGTTCGCGAAGTTTACCGCAAGCTCCGTCCATTTTATGGTCGACATAATCGTCCATCAGAGCAATTAATTCGGTTAACCATGGGTCGTTTTCGCACTACGTTTACTCTATGTGATAATACGCATCCGCAGAGACGTCGAACAGTGCGCACCGAAGAAACAATTGCCGCTGTAGAGCAAAATGTTGAAGACACACAGCGCACGTCACAATCGATTTATTGAAGGAAACATTCGATGAGCGCATAATTTCGCGGAATGGACCTGTCAATTGGCCACCAAGATCGTGTGATTTGACACCATTGGATTATTTTCTTTGGGGATATGTGAAGTCGCTCGTCTACGCCAACAAACCAGAAACGTTAGGGGACTTGGAAGCCAACATTCGTGGCGTTATTGCCGACATACGGCCCCAAATGCTCGAAAAAGTGGTTGAAAATTGGACCTGTAGAATTGGCTTTATTCGAGCCAGCCGCGGCGGCCACATGCCCGAAATCATATTTAAGCATTAATGGCATACAATTATCCTTCCAATAAAGCCAAACTGATGGACATTAAAACAATTTTCTTGTGTTTTATTTCAATTCGAAGTTCTATACCTCTAAAAAAAACACCCGATACAAGTATATATATATTTTACCCTTAAACTCATATATACTTCCCATGACTTATTATAAACTTTATTGATCTTTTTTACTTTTTTATAAATTATCATTCTGGTATTTATTAGATTTAACAAGTCCGCACTGTAATTTCTGTTATTGTTGGGAAAGCAAATAAATTGATTTAGATAGTTTAAACGAAGCTCAGTAACAGTAGAGCTCAGTATGGCTCTCTGCAATGGATTGTTGAAAATCAAATTGCTTACCATGTTTTTGCTCTTTGCTTGGCTGGTTGATAGTTTGAAAATGTTATAATTACAAAGTCATTAGACGTGGTGTCGAATTAGTGCATTGTACTCTCGTAAGTTATGTGGCAAGGACATTTTTGTCAGGCGCAGGTTATTCTGACAGTTTTGGCGAGACATGAAGCCAGGAGCATTTCTCACACTTATTAATATCGTCAAAATGGGCACAACAATTTTTAGACTGTTGCAAATTGTAGCATTTTGAGGTTCAAGGCCTTATTCAACGATGAGCTTTGTTTGGACTGCTGTCACTGGACACTGCCCTCATAGGGTGCGTGCTGTTAAAATGGCATCTGATTGCAGCAATGTAGATGAAGAGAAGACTGAAACCTATGAAAGCATATAAGCTAAGCTATTTTGTTTGGCCATTCAAGAACATAAACTTTGCAGTATGATGTCAAGATTTCTGGTAAGTTGACGGCATTCAACTTTGACTGTAGTTTCCAAAGTGAAAGCCAATTTATCGAATCTAAATTCTAAGGTTCATCAATAAGTCATGTTGGTTTAGATCTTTGAGAGTTGTGTCTCAGTTCAGTGACAGACTTTTTGATTTTTCGTAGATTAATTTCTATCATAATTGAAATTTTAGGAGAATTCATGCAATTTTATTGTATTTTTCTTATCAAACATTGATTCTGGTAAGAGTTTGTTGGAAGGACTTTAATGCCTATTAAATTATTCTGTGTGCACTGCAAACATCCTTTGCTAACCAACCTAACCTAACATATATAAGTACAGTGGACGTCCAATATAACGAATCTTATGCTGTACACCCAATTTGTTAAATCGAAAAATTCGTTAAATCGATCGAAATTGTTTGTTGTTTTAAGCCATCCTTCTTAAAGAAATAAGTCTCACATATTCAGTTTTTAACCTTCTGCCTGTCCCTAGGGGTCTATTTGACCCCAGACGGAATTAAAAAAACGGTTGAGCGGTTTCGTTAGTCGCGCTTACAACCAAATAACAAATCGAGAAAAACACTTTTCGGGGCTTTCCCCATTTCTTTTGTGATTTATGTGTAACATTTCTTCATGTTTTGTCAGTAAATTATATAACCGTTTGATTGGTGTCATCCTGACCCCAAAGGACAGCGAACGTAATTTTGAGCAAAGCACAGACAGAAGGTTTAACAAATATTTTGTTTTATTCCAGCCGGCTACCCGGCCTCGATAGTGCAGCGGGTAGCGCGCTGGCTTCTCATGCCGAGCGCCCCAGGTTCGATTCCTGGCTCGGGCTGGTAAAACGCTCATCTACTTCTATCGCTATCCACATGAAGCAGTTGAGAATTACAAGACTCACACAAGTCGCGTTCTTGGCAGGCAATGGCAAAACCTCCAAGTTTGAAAGAACAACTGCCAATCGCCGTTCGGATTCGGCGTTGAACTGTAGGTCCCCCCCTCCCTTTCCCCATCCGTTTGAAATATGTGTTGTATCACATGTTGGAAAAACAGTGTTGCATACACATTTCAAACGGCTGGAATTTGTGGTATCACAACGGGCCAATAGGCCTAAGTTTGTCTCATACAGAGGTAGCCACTACAACCAACCCAGCGAACAATCAGACAAACGCGTTTGGAAACAAATTGCTTGTTAGCAAGTTAGCAAACGTTTTCCAAACTTATAGACCGTAAATGTTTTCCAAACTTAATTTCAATGAATTAATAAACATATTCCAAACTTACATGCGCAAGTGTTTTCCAAATGTATTCCAAACTTTTCCAATGTTTAATAGGCAAACACATTTGGAAACAATTTGCTTGAAAGCGAGTTGGCAAACATTTTCCAAGCTTACAAATCGCAAACGTTTTCCAAACTTTTTGCAAACCTTTACTCGAGTAACGGTAATTTGATCAAATTTACATCAAGGCATGAGTTGTGTTTAGAGGCTTCAAAATTCAAACAAAAATTTTAAGTTCATTGATTTTTCAATGAAATTTCTCATTTGGTGTCGTGCGTTTCCAGTGTGAGGACCTCAGCTCAGTCAGAGTAAGTATACAATATAAAACAATACAATAAAGAATGGCATTCTAGAAGTTTATATTTTTACAGACAAAGTGGCTGAACAATTTTCTTGGCAAGACACCGAAGTCAAGAAAAGCATACGGAATTTTAGCACAGCCATTACTATAAGAAGTACGGCAATTTGTAAAATAGTTTAAAACTATTTATTAATAACAGTTTTCTTTATAGCTTATAATTAAATTGCTTATGAAAAAGCTCCCAACCTGCCCTTTCGGAACCGGCATAAAACTGTAGGTCCCTTTCACCCGCGTACAAATTCACAAGCACAACACGGGTGGTTGCGGGAAGCTAGGCCTTAGTCTCGCGTAAGCGGGCTGTCGTGCCAGTCAATTAATTATTTCTATTATAGATGCAGCCAGTGCTAAACATATCGACGAGGACGTTTATGTTCGTGGCACTAAGGCCTTTTTCCAATTTTCCAAAAATAGGCAGAAACAAAAGTCTTAATAATAAAATGGATTAAAATATTTAGGAACGTTTTTTAATTTGCAAAATGTTTGGATCCAATTTTAAGGCAAACGGAATCGACCCTTATTGACAAGCTCATTCCAAATGTGATGCAAGCGTGCAAATTGATTCCAATTTATACCCAGCGAAAAATTTTCATTTGGAATAAACTTACTACAAGCTTGCATCACATTAGGAATGAGCTTGTCTAATAAGCTTATAATAAACGTTTACAAAATGTTTGGATTAGGTTTGTCTAAAACGTTTGCATTAAGTTCGTAGAAATAAGATTTTCAGCAAGGGTCAATTCTGTTTGCATAACAATTGAATCCAAACATTTCTCCAACATTTCGGAAGCTTATTCCAAATAAAATGCTTGCGTGTGTAAGCTTGCAGTAAGTTTATTCCAAATGTAAATTGTTCGCTGGGAACCAACCCAACCAGCATTTTCAAAATACATACAAATATGGCTATGTGTGCACAGTGAAAAAGTCTTCGATGCGCGATTGCCTCTTTACCGCAAGTAAACTTTTCTGTATGGCAATTTCTCTTGATTGATTATTGAAATTTTATTTTTTAAAAGAAAAAAGCCGACCGAACGCAAAACAAATCCTGTGAAAATGATCGGCAATGCATTCAACAGCATTTGAAAATGTTGGTAACTTGACGTAAATTTGAAAGTTTTAACGTAACAAAAACAATTGAGGAACCGTTCACTTGACGAAACCAAACATTCATTGTTATTGTAAAGAATGTGAATGCTCAAATAAAAACAATTCGAAGGGTGAAAAACAACATAAATATTCGTTATATCGAATAGCAAATTTCACTTTTGTTCGTAATATAGAACCATCAATGGAAAAAATTTGGCCGTACGTTGAATCGAAAATTCGTTAAATGGAAAGTTCGTTATACTGGACGTCCACTGCATGTGAACAGTTCAAAAATTCCAAAATACTTCAATTATTATGTCTTAAATATTTTGTTCTGTTAGTTTCAGTGATTCACTGCTGAATTGCAAATAAATATATCAAAATTATTTATTTTTGTTTATCTATTTTTAGCAGCAAATGTTTGCAGAAACTGTAAAGTTTCAGCTCCGATAATTGCACTCAACTATCAAACGGCAGCTGAAGTCATCCACTCATTGCCAATAACAACAACGTTCAACTTGAAAAAAACCCCCTTGAGCGCATTTGTTGATTTCGTAGAATTGCGGATCTCTTGTCTTTGAATTGATTTATTTCTGCATGACTTCAGTGCGCAGCTAAAAGCCAAATGAAAAGCAGCCGATGGCTTAAATCTTGCTCGGCAATGCCACAGGCGGCGCGTAAGTAAAACAAACAACAACAGCAGCAACGCGGCGCTGCAACGTTGGCTGCGGCTGCAATTAATGAATCAATGAATCAATAATGCAATGCGGGTCGACCGGCGCGCAACCATAGTGCGCGCACTAAACTTTTAATGAAATGCATTTTTGCTGCGACCACTGTTGTTGCGGTTGGTGTGCGAGTATATGAATGTGAGGTTATGTTGAAGTGCCAGTGAAGCGTTTAAGGCAGCGGTTGTGGTTCATAGAAATGAACGAAGGGCGGTGGAATGTTTGTTTTTATTTTATTTATTTTTATTGAACGTGAAAAGGTTAAAATGGCGAAAAGCGTAGCAGTTTTCTTTGCAGCACACACACACACATATATAGACACACGTACGGATGCACCCCAATCGTAAGTATGTATGCATTTATGTGCGCATATAATGTCGATAAGTAGCAAAAATAATAATAATAACAACAACAACAACTAAAGTATTTGCAGCGTCCAGGAATCAGTCGAGGAGTACTGCACCAACAAAAGCGCCAGCAGCATGCAGCAGTTGGTAGTACACACAAACATATATGTATGTATATAGTTAGTAGCAGACAATCATGCCAATACCATAACAACAACAACAATAAGATTCATAACCTCACGTTTCACGTGGAGCGAAGCGGATGTGGCTGTTGTGGTTTTTACCGTTGATTCTGTGTTTGCTGTGTGTTGGTTTTTTGCTTTGGTTGTTGTTATTCATAATGTGGTTGTTGTTGGCTTTGCTGTTATTATGTTGCAACTGTTGGCGCCGCGGCAAGCTAACCGAATTGTAGCATTGAAGCTTGCGGCATCCTGTCAGCGTGCTCAATGACTTCTGCCATGTTGTTGTTGTTGTTATTGTTGTTGCTGCACACCTACACGAACACATTCAGCGTTTCGTCTGATTTCTGAGTGTTGCGCGTGCCCTCTCGATACTTCACAAGGACTTTATTACGGCTTATAAATACCGCGATGTATCATACATGTGTGTGTGTATGTGTGTGTGTGTACTCCATTAGTACCGCAGTGTGTCGGTGGCTGCTGTGCTGCAATGCGCTCAACGACTTTCATACAACAACAGCGCACCGAATGCCAACACCCTCGCTGCCGTTGCTTATTATTGGCACTGATTTTGTTGTTCCTCTGCTTTTGCCGATGCTGCTTTTTAACCTTAATTGATTAATGTTTATTCGTGCGGAAATCACGAGTTGGTCTGCCACTTCAACCGCTGCTCCTCGCTTCCCCAATGTCTGCCCAGCTGGCGTGTTGCCTTCGGCTCAGTTGCCGCATTCGTTTCGTTTATGGTTGGCATTGCCATCCGATGACTGGCTCAACTTTGCAGTCAGCTGTTGCGGCGCTGGACTGTCGTCAATTCGGTTGAGAGACTCGAAAAAATTGCCAAAAGTTGTGTGTTATGTGTTATATTATAAAGTTGTGTTATGTTTTTTAGTTGTTTTTTTAAGTGATTTTTTTTGTTTGGTGCTTTCTTAACTTCGTGGAAAATTTGTAATTAAATTCTGATTTGTTTATAACAAAATTAAATACACGTACAGCGGTTTTAACAAAATCGTCCTGCATAACTAACTGCCAAGTCTTATTATCTTTCTTTGTTCCTGTTGAAAGATGAAGAAAGAGTAGAACTTTGATTCATCCATCCAAAATTCTTCCAGACTTTCTCCCTTCCTAAATTCAAAGTTTTCTTCCTTTTGTTCTTCCTCTTGTTGCTTTCGGTTGATGCTTCCTGTTGTCATTTGTTTTTCTTTTATCTAAAAAAAAATATCAAAAAGGGATGGAGCTTCCTTTAATTCCTTTCATATCTCATCCAAACTTCCTTCTTTTCTGAATTCAATTTTTGTATCAATTTTTATCCTCCTTAATACGTCACCCATTTTGTTCATATTTTCTTTTATTCTTCTTCGTTTCTTTCTTCCTTCCAGAAAACGTATTTTTCAGACGGGTTAAAGAAGTTGGAGCATCGCTGGGTCAAGTGTATCGAGTTGAAAGGAGATTACGTTGAGAAATAAATCGTCACTTTTCCAAAATTTTCGTTTTTCTTTTGTAGGCTAAGTACTTATCGGACCACCCACGTATCTATTCACCTGCGCAAACATTCTTCGGTCCCATTTACCCCTTTTATCATCTGTTCATATATCCACCTTTCCATCCATTCAACCATCCATCAATCAACTCTATCCAACCATCTAACACTTCATCTATCCATTCATCTATCCGCCTACCAATCAATTCATCCACCCTCTATCTATCTATCTATCCGACTATCCAACCATTTATTTGTCTATATATCTATCCATCTATCTATCAATTTATCTATACATCTATCCTTCTATCTATCCACCTATCCAACCATACATCTATCTATACATCGCTCTTTGTCCTTCCATCTATCCATCGATCCATCCATTCGTCAATACATCTATGCATCCATTTCTACATTACTCTATCTATACTTTTACTCTTCGATTTGTCCACCCATCCATCGATTCATCCATCTATGCATCTATACATTCGTCTATCTATCATTCATTTATACAGCTATCCCTCTATTTGTCCACCCATCCATCCTTCCACTTATCTATCCACAAATACATTTGTTCATCATTCTATCTACACATATATCCTTCCATTTATCCACCCATCTATCCATCTATTCATAATTCTATCTATACATCTATCCTTACGTTTATCCACCCACCGATCCTTTCATCTATCCACCCATCTAACCAGTTATTCATTATTTTTTCCATGCATCTCTCCTTTAATTTATCAACCCATCCATACATTTATCCATCCAATCATTGATCTTTTCTGCAGATGAAGCTAATAGAAAAAGTATAGGAATACTGTGAATCTGAAAGTGATTGACTAAGAATTGATTAGAAAAGAAAGCGTAACCAAAGAAGCAAAGTTTGGGAATCACGGAAAATTTCGAACGCCACTTTCATTTCACCGTCGATGATAAAAGCATTTACTAATGAATGACGTGTACGGCAGGCAATCGAGAAAGGTTTTCAATCACGCGCCACGCGCAAAAGATTTACGACCACTCCGAGCACGGAGGCGTCACCACTGCGTCAAGTACCCATTAACATCATAAAATAAAATAATAATTAAAAGCAACAAGGGCGAACAGCGAATTCATGTTGCGATAACAAAAACACCAGAAACAACAAATGGCAACAACAAATTTATGCGCATGTCGTATGCGGGCTTTTGCGGGCGCGAAATGGCAAAATTGCTAAGGAAATGCGAGCCACATGAAAACGAAGCAACACCAAAAAAAAAAATAAGTAGACGGGTCCATGTGGCGCGATGGCGGCTGTCTGTGCCGAGCTTAAATACAACGAAAATTAGACGAGTGCAAACGCAGGCTGTCACTGTCGTGCCGATAGTTGTTGTTGCATTTGTTGTTGTTTTAATGTACTTGCAGCGAGCGTGACTTCCGGGCGTGCCGGCGTTGAATTTCGCAGCGGAAGAATAGCACACACACACACACACACACACTCACATATGTTGCAGTTGTATTTATGTGCGTTGGTCACACACACACACACCAGCGAACGCGACAAAAATTCCATGAGCGCTTTTGGCGTGCTCGCCGCTGAGCACTCGAATTAATGGCGAAAGCCTGCGTTATGCCATTTCTCAGTTTTTGCTGCTGTCGTTTCCGTTTCCGATTTGTTGTTCTTATTTGGTGCGGGCGCTGCAGCTGTCACTGTGTGGTTTGGCATTGGGCGCAACTGGCAGCTGCTCTAGAGTGAAGCGACGGCAGGGGGTCAAGGGTGTGCGATGCCGGACAGGTGTGCGATTGTGTGCATCGATTCGTGTCCTGCGGCGAAACGACAGAAATATTTATTACCCGTGCAAGGGCGCTGGCTGCTCGCATTGTCATAGGCGGCGTGTTGTGGCGCTGCTTTGCTTCTTCTGCTTGATGGCAATCGTGTGTGTGTGAGTGTGCAGAATACAGCGGCTGCTTATATTTGCGAGCTGCTGACACAAACGCTGAATTGTAATTTGCCAACTTGGCACGCAATTTGTTTGTTACGCTCGCTGCTGGGAGTAGTCGTCTGCATTTCGCTGACAGCTCTTGAGTGTTTGTCCGAAAGTGATAAATTATCGACTCTGAAAAGCGCCATAAAAATTTCAGATTACACATGTGTGAGTTGTGGGACCAACTGTCGCCAGGAGACTAATTACGACAGGTCTGAGTGGCAATGCTTGAGGAATGCAAAACACACTTCGAACACGCCAGTCTTCATGGCAAGAATGATGTATTACGACAGGGACACAGATATTTGGAGGCAGATGAAAATCGCTAGAGACATAAGCGGCGAAGAACAAACAAAGACAAAATTAAACTGAAGCCAATATTTTCTGCAGTACATCTGAATCTATCTGAATCCACTTTTCCGTGGTATACAAAAATTCTGTTGACTCCTGCTTCCTGATAACCAGGGACCGTAACAGTTATAAGTTTTATTATAAAAATCAATGTTTAAGAGTTATTTTTTGTACTTTTATTTAATGACTCAACAAATAAAAGTTATTTTTTATTTATATTTTAAAAATCCTATAATAACAATTATTTTTGATTTTTTTCTTATTTGTCCACAAATAAAAGTTTTCTTCGATTTTTATTTTAGTTGTTCTATGATAACAATTAGTCGTGACTTCCATTTAAAAAAGTCATCAATAAAAATCATTCAGTGACTTTTATTTTTTAAGTCATCAATAAAAATCTTTCAGTGACTTTTATTTATAAAAGTCATCAAAAAAAATCATTCAATGACTTATATTTATAAAAGTCATCAATAAAAATCATTTATAAAATTTATTTATAAAAGTCATCAATAACAATCATTCAATGACTTTTATTTTTTAAGTCATCAATAAAAATCATTCAGTGACTTTTATTTATAAAAGTCATCAAAAAAATCATTCAGCGACTTTTATTTAAAAAAGTCATCAATAAAAGTCATTTATAAAATTTATTTATAAAAGTCATCAATAACAATTATTCAATGACTTTTATTTTTTAAGTCATCAATAAAAATCTTTCAGTGACTTTTATTTATAAAAGTCATCAATAAAAATCATTCAATGACTTTTATTTATAAAAGTCATCAATAAAAATCATTTATAAAATTTATTTAAAAAAGTCATCAATAACAATTATTCAATGACTTTTTTTTTAAGTCATCAATAAAAATCATTCAGTGACTTTTATTTATAAAAGTCATTAATAAAAATCATTCAATGACTTTTATTTATAAAAGTCATCAATAAAAATCATTCAATGACTTTTATTTTTAAGTCATCAATAAATATCAGTCAGTGACTTTTATTTTTTAAGTCATCAATAAAAATCATTCAGTGACTTTAATTTTTAAATCGCAAATAAAAGTAATTTTCATTAATTGCACTACTGGATTCATTAAATATCGAAATGTATATATATTCTGATCGGCTTAACAAGAGCTGTCTTGACAATTCTATTTTCTGGAAGAATCATAAATTTTGCATACGCTAATGAAAATGACTTTTATATTGCGACTTACAAAATATAAGTCATTGAATGATTTTTATTGATGACTTTTAAAAATAAAAGTCTTTGAGTGATTTTTATAAAAAAATAAAAGTCACCAATAATTGTTATCATAGGACAACTAAAATAAAAATCGAAATAAAACTGTTATTTGTGGACTAATATGAAAAAAATCTAAAATAATTGTTATTAAAGGATTTTTAAAATATAAATAAAAAAGAATTCTTATTTTTTAATTTTTCCGCAAAAATTAAAAAAAAAAAGTTTATTGCCAAGTTTGATTCTCCGTGCGAAAAGAAATGTATTGGTATATTTCATTTATTTGCATGATTTTTCCTTCATTGTAAAATTTTCAATTATAGTTTTCATAAATAACTGTTATTTCCGGTCCGTCTGATGACAATAGAAGAAAATTGCCACAAGGAAATTCTTACATAGCCGAACATCACAAAACTACATAAATAAATTTAAAGTAAAATAAAATGCTTTACAAAAATTAGTCCATGCGAGTTCTATTATCGTCACTGTGTGCTTTCACAGTGATGGCTTCATCTCAAATTCAACTTGGCTCGTTCGTCAGTTCAAACTTTTATTCATAGAATCAAGTCGCTCAATAAAAATGCAAATGAACCTGAACAGAAATTGGATTCCTTGTCTTCTCTTAACATTTCCATCTTTGAATATTTTAAAATAATTCTGAATTGCTAAGCCAACTGAGCCCATGGCCAGTAAATTGCAATTCATTTAAAACTTTCTAAGCTCACAAGTACGGCAAGTGCTATTAAGTTTCTATATGCATAACATCTACCTGAATCTATGTTCTACCTATGTTCAACCGTACTTACCGAATACAAAGTTGTATACATTGCTACGTGAGACATTTTCAAGTGATATTCCATAACATTTTAAATTCTGCATTATCCCATCTGAAATTCCACACTGAAGTGGCAACTATGCAATCGAACTGAAAACGAACTATTTTAAATGTCAAAGTTTTTAGGCTTCTGGGGCCAATGGCTTTGCCGCTGCTTCCTGTCGCACACACCCGGCGCCCACTCACCTAAAAAATGACACTTTCAAGTGCCGACGACCACTCCCCAGCCATGTAAACTTTACTGTCGCTTATCGTGTTGCGAGACTGCATTACAGCGCTTAATAATGTAATTCTTGGATAATACAACGCACAGACTAAAGCCACGCACATGTATGTAGAGATATACACGCACACACACACACACACAAACACGGAGGCAAAATGACATCAAAAGCTTGTGAGCCACGTCTCGGATTTCGCTGCCCATAAAGCACATCGATAAGCAAAGCAAAAATTTGCGGTTATCTCCGCCCACAGTTCGGCTCGACTCGGCTCGCTTACAACTAAACGTCGAGCAAATATTTTCAACAAGGGATTTTTACTTTAATTAAAAAAGTTTCGAAAAATGCAAAATAAAGCCTAAGAAAGAAGAAGACGAACAAATAACAACAACAATGTTGGATGAGTGAGTGAGAGAGAGAGGCAACAGACAACAAACAAGACGAGTGAAAGCATTTGGCACAGAGAGTGAAAATATAGCAATAACGAACATGAAAAAACCACACAAAAAAGAAACAACAAACAAAAGCCAAGGAGGAGAAAAAATGCAAAGCAAAACAGAAAATTGGAAAGTTTAAAATAAACTTGTGTCATAAAATGTCAAAAGAGGCCAGCGCGCAGACAGACAAAACCCAACTACACCCACACACATACACACACATTGAACATATAGTGACAGACACACATACATACGAGTACATATGTGGCGTGCACATATAAATGCTTGAAAGAATCTCATGTATGGAAGCACAAGTGGAGCTTAAAGCAAAGTTTCGAGACGAGAAAGACGCAACCAGCCGTGCAGCCGGAACGAAGCGGCACTCCAACCAGACACAACTTTGTATTAAATAAATGCCACGAAAGCAAGAAAAACAATAAAATCGCTCAAATGCATATGGCGTGAGTTAGGAATGTTGCTTTTTGTTGCATACTTTTGTGCTGTTTTCGAGTGAATGCGAAATGAACAACGCCTCCTCAGACAACACGAAACGAAGCAATTTTCTTGTCACTCTTTCAGAGAAATTAAAATCACAAGTTTGTGATGACTGACAGACACATTATGAGAAGTACAAATATATATATACACGATGTCATAGCTGTTTGGCAGAAATCGATTACAATGATGGCAGCATCGATTGAAAGGCGATTTGATAGTGAGGCCGCTGTTTATGGCCAAAAATATTACTGCAAAATTTCACACAAAATTATGAATTGTATATTACTCATTCATGTGGAAGAAGAAAAATAGAGTATAGGGGATAAAAATAAAAAAAATATAAAAAATACTTAGCCTCGTTAGAATATGGCGATATGTATATCAAATGAAAGAGGAAAGGCTCAAGAACTTAAATAAAATTAATTTTTTATCTATTTGTAAAAAAAGGATATGAAAATTTTAATACTTTTTATCCTTGAAAATTTACATCGCATTTTCTTGAAAAGTAAGTATGTTAAATTCCCAAATCTCCCTGATCACGTGTCAAATTTTCATTACTCTAACTTTATTAGTTCGAAAGTTTAAAAAAAAAGCGGAAGCTGCAATTCTAATGAAGTACAAAAATTCGAATTTATTTGAGTATCAGTATTTTAAATAATAAAAAGATACAAAATCAATGAAGCGAAAATAATGAAATTTTGACACGTGAACTTGCTTGAAAGGTAAGTATTACTTTTTAAGAGAATTCTATGTAAATTTTCAAGGATATAAAGGATTAAAATTTTCAAAGGACCTTTTTCATATCCTTTTTTTACAAATAGATAAAAACTTAATTTTATTTAAATTCTTGAGCCTTTCCTCTTTCATTTGATATACATATCGCCATATTCAAACGAGGTTAAGTATTTTTTATATTTTTTTTATTTTTTATCCCCTTCAAAATTTTGAAGTCCTTTTAAAAGGACAAAGGATGTAGAAATAAAAAACTGAGTACAGTATTACTATGTTTGGTCTCTAGTTTCACGCCCATATGGATAATTTTCGATCTGAAAATTTTTTTTTATTTTTGTCGCACAGTGTAATCATACACAAAATTCACGATTCATTGCTTCGCATCTTCGAGCATCCATGCTGCGGTGTTTCTCTCCGTCGAATTGGTTTACTACTAAGATTCCGGTGTACTATGATTAGTAGTTGGAAATCTCTTCGAAGTTCACACTGTCTCAGAAAGAAGCTAAAGTCTTTACGATTCCGATGTATTATGATCAGCACTCACTGTCTCAAAAAGAAGCTGAAGTCTTCACGAGTCTGATAAGCTATGATTACTAGCTGGAAGTCTCTTCGAAGTGATCACTGTTTCGGAATGAAGCTGAAGTAATCACGTCTGATTTTCTATGATCACTAGTTGAAAGTCTTTTCGAAGTGATCACTGTTTCAGAAAGAAGCTGAAGTCTCCACGAGTCTGATAAGCTATGATCACTAGCTGGAAGTCTCTTCGAAGTGATCACTGTCTTAGAAAGAAGCTGAAGTAATCACGTCTGATTTTCTATGATTAGTAGTTGAAAATCTCTTCGAAGTGCACACTGTCTTTGAAAGAAGCTGAAGTTTTTATCTCAGAAAAAAATGTATCAAATCAAATGCTCATAGTTCGACTCCATTAAAAACTAAACCACCACGTCAGCACGTTGACAAATGCCTAAACAAACAGATGTGGCTGAATTTGAGTGGTGGCGCTGATCAAAAATGTTTTTCACACCGAAAACGCCTTCTGGGCATTGAGAGCTGCTTATCAACGCGAATATGACACCACAGCGTAGGGCGCTGCAGTAAGAACAGCAAATCTCCATGCAGAATGGGTGGTAGTCAGAAACGAGAGAGTATAGAAAATGTAGCATATTTCATGGCGCATCTGTAAATGTGTGTGTGTCCATGTGCGCTGGTGTGCGCACATGTGGGAATGCACTGAGCCGTGGAGAGCCACTTGAGTGGCCTCATATTATCTGCAGCACGTTATGTAAAAGTGTCATCTGGCTGGGAGTGTATGAGTATGTGTGAGTGTGTGTGCCAGCAGCAGCAGCAACTTAAGCATATGGCGGGTGTCCGACAGCCAACATCTCGGCGTGCGTGTTGCTGTGCGCTTACTTTCATTTGACATTGAAAGCGATTTTGTTGTTGATTAAATTGAAAGCCAGCAACGGCAGCAGGCACATTCTTTCTTCCACTCGTCAGCCTCACACCTCTTTGCCGGCACTGCCAACTAGCAAACATTTCGTTTTCTTTTTAGTGCATTCGCTGTTGCTTGGTTTTCTATGTAGTGCTGTCTTTAAGTTCAAAAAACAGACACACGCTGAGCAAAATTGTAATTTTGCACAAACACACATTTACACTCACGCACACACACACAGACTTAATTAAAGGTTAGAACAACAATTTGCTCTGTAATTAAGTGTTGCTTGGATGACATTTTTATTTAACCTCGTCGCTTGTTTACGCCGACACTCGCATGCGGGTCAATGCATGCCAGCAGGACAAGCGAAAACGAGCGCGCAGGACTGCAGAGAAGCAGCTGTTGAAATGTTGAAATAGAAGCGACAAGCGCAGCGTGCAGTTGGCGTTGCGTTCGAAAGACAAGCGAAAGAGTAATGGTGATGGGAAAGCAGAAGAATTTAGAAGAAAGCGAGCAAGTTTCATTTTTCACTTTTGTCACTTGCGGCACATAAATTGGCGCAACACACGCACACACACACAAAAATATGAAGACACAGAGGCGCATATAAAATGAGAATGTGTGTGTGAGTGCGAAGAATTTTTTGTACATATATGTGATTTTGCAGCGAAGCACAAACATGTTGACAGGTTCTTAAAAATTGCTGCAAAAAATTTGATGTGTCTTCTTGGAGCATAAACTTGGCTGCCAGGATATAATAAGTATTAACTTTCCCATGGAGTTTTTAATGGTCACAAGAGAGAATGACTGGTATGAAAAAGTATTTAAATTTCTCATCAAAATAACCTAAAAAAAACTTAAAGAGATGGCGAGATATAAGAATGAAATGTGGTACAGATTTTACCAAACTTCAACCAAGAACTGATTAAAAAAGGACCTTCAGGTTTTAGACCTTTAAGCAAAACTACTTGTCCCACTGTAACTGCCAAGAAACGATACAAAAACGTTATTTATGGTTAAAACTTTTAAGCAAAATTACTTTTCCGATTACAATTTTTTCAGTTATTTTAATTTTATCTCAGCTTCTGTCACAGGTTTTTCGTTCTACAATCATAAAACATTAAACTACACAAAACATTAATAAACGCTTTGAAAACATTCTCATTCGTTTTGAAATCAATAAGCATTGCTGTTGCTTGACTGTTGTCATGTCCAACTTTATAGCAACGCATCAACTGATCTAATATAATGTACAATCATTGTACTTGTACAACAACAACACGCATCTACAAACCAAAGCAGCAGAGCTCGCATTTCCTGCTCCATTGACTGGTTGCTGCTGTTCCGTTCCATCTTCTATGACAGCGCACCACTTACTCGACTCGGCAACGACTACATTACGTGTACAACTACAACTAAACAAGCAACTTGATATGTGTTGTTGTTGTTGTTGTTGTCATTATTGTATGGCCGTAGTTGTCATGCATATCCTTGACTCGGCACTGTGCCCCGCAGCACCAAGTCGAACTCAATATGAACGAATCGGTATAAACTGAACGACAGATTGACGCCATTGCCTGAGCTATTTTCCCGCTACGCCATTTTGTTGGGTGGTTGGCTGTATCGGTGTGATTCTTGTCTGTCCTGTGTTTAAATTCTATTTTTAGCTGCCAATCCAACAATACACAAACATGTTCTCCTGAATTGTGTATGCATGCACGTACACATGTACACATGTATACAGTTTTGTATGTAGCACGCACACACACACACACACACATGCGTGCTGAACGGTTTTCATGTTAGAAGGCGTCATAAAAGTGGATGCCGCTCACTCCAATCGATGGTTCTGCATGTCGAATTCGCATACGAAAACATTCGATTCTGTACTCAATAAGCAAAATTTAAGTAAGGGAATTTTTATTTGGCTCTTTTGCTGCTTATTGTTTGGAAAATATAGGAGCAATAAAATGCCATAATAACAAAGAATAGGAAATAAAATGTAATCACAGATAGCAAAAATTCGTTGGCAAAGTTTAAATCAACAAAAGGTTAGGTTAGGCAAGACAGACAGCTTGCTGGTTTCTCAGCAAAAGTACTGGGAGGCCTCTAAAGGTCCATTGTGAGGCTCGAAGGGAGTGTAGGCAAGTCCTTGACATCCTGTGTTTTGTGTTGGCAGAAATCAACCTGAGCCAAATAACTCAACAGTAACTCGTATAAAAACAAACTCATGAATGAAACACCAGTCAATGCTTAGCTACTAGTGGGTTAAACATTTTCACATTAATTTTTTTCATACACACACACTTTCAATAGAATCTATATATAAGAATATACTATAAACATAGCTCACAGCTCCATAACATATAAGGAATTAAGCTCGGATAATGTGCCATTGAATTCGCGCACAACACTGACAGTAATAACATCATAAATCACGCGTAGACATTAATCGTAATATGAAAATATAAAAAGGCGAACAACAAATGAAAAGAAAAACGCTCACATGCCTGCAGATTATCTGGGAAATTTTGGTGCAACCGTTGCAAACAACAATTGCGATGCTGTTGTCGCCTAAAGCTGGCAACACTGAACGCTTTAGGGGCTCATTTGGAGAGGGAATCGGATGAAAACTCAGTGAAGAGGACATTAGCGAAAATCTCATAAATAAATAAATAAATAAATAAATACTTTGGATTATGAAAAAAGAAAGGCAGCAAAGATCGCATTACACGCGCAGTCAACTGTTCGCGTAATGCTGAGAATTATTTGAGTTTCCGGATACGCAGGCAAATTGTATAAATAAGTTTTTTTTTAAATGATATTTTTAAAATGGCAGCGGGGCCAATGTGACAGTGCAGCTGAGGAGCAAGTTGCATTTGGCTTCTGTCTTAAGGCTTTCCGTTGCGCGTATCCGCTTTTCTCTGCCACTCGCTTTGACTTCCTGTTTTCAGGCACTTTTCATCTTTTCGAGCGTTGAGTTGTTCCCGTCGGGATATATGTGGCAGGGGCGCGCCCGCATTCGGGTCACGCTGTCAAGGGTGAATGTCGGCGAAAGGCCAACGGCTGACATACAAAATGAAGCGAAATGAAGGCATAACAAAAATACGAAAACCCTGTTGTTGAAGGTCAAAGGCAAAGTTTAACCTTTTGGCCTAAACAGCAGAGACGGACGCAGATGCTTAGCTTTCGGTTGCTTGACATGCTGGCAGCTCGAAGCGCTTGTCGCTTGTCGCGTAAATTCAAAGCAAATGCCATCTCCTTGTAGTTTCACATCGTGGAAAATTCCAAGTATTTCGGCAAACACGTCTGCGCAGTAATACCAAAAATTGCATGTGTACTTGTGTGTGTGCTTATGTGTGAGTAAGTGCTTGCGAAGCGTTCGCACATGCTACACAAGATTAGCCTAAGCACGCCTGACACAGAACATGTCGTTGGCTTTAAAGTTTGCATCTGCCAATTGTTATGGGAGCCAAACGACTCGCTGCCTTCATTTGCGTATTTTTTTGGTGGCTTGCTTTGGTCTTCGACTGCATGTTTGTGTTTTAGTGTCAAGTCTGGAATGTTGTTGTTAATAAAATTTGTTTTTACAGTTTTTGAAGGGTTAATCTGATCCTATCTGTATGAGTACCTCGAGTAATTAAATTTGTTTCTGCTACCATAAAATACAGAAAAGTTACCGATGTCTACTGCTGATAGGTCACTGAGGCCAATGAGAATTGGCATATTTTAATTTCAATAAAAACTGACATTTCTTCAGTTAATTAGCTCAAATTAACACTCATCAACCCAATAGTCAAATCCAAATTAGTCAAAGACTGTAGCGATTTGCTGAGATCGATTGAACTGCCAGATGGACCTCACCATTGCTTGGATATTCGGTCACATGGGCATTCTTTGGAATGAGTCGGCTGATAAAAGTGGCCAGAGTGGCGAGTGGAGAACAATTGGTGCCAAAATGTATCTGGTTGCATAGTGGGTCGACGAATTTGGCCACGTTACAACTCACTTAGAAAAAACTATATGTATGCTGTTGAATGCTCGTTGGAATAACTCTCGTTGAGGCTGACGGCAGTGATCACGGGTCAATGGCCAATTGGTCTAAATGCAGCAAGATTGGGGTGCCCACACAAGTTGTTTTACAGAAGCAGCAGAGAAGAAGACGAGGGCGAAACACTCAAGCATTTTTTATGCAGTTGCACTGCCTTAGTAATGGAAAGACTAGATTTCCTAGGGAACAGTCTAATAAGCTCTCCAGTCGATTTGTCGGATACAAGTTCCATCTCGAATGCTTAGGTGTCTCTTTCATGTAGGAAAAACATATTCGAGGAAGCAACAGCAGGTTCAGCGAGCTTGCAGTCGCTACTACCTTCTTAACTTCAGCTAAATGTTTTGGGTCACAAAAAATAATAATAACACCGTGCGACAAACAATTTTACACACGAAAAAATCTATATACTGGCGAAACTAGGGGACAATTTTAGTAAAACTACGTTTTTAGTTTTTCTCTCTGACGTCAGCATTTTTTTTAAAATGACTTTGAAATTTCAAGGACATGTTTACTTCAAAAAATTATTTTAAAAATTGAGCGCAATGTAGAATAACAATATGGGTATCAAATGAAAAAATCCTTAGAATCTTAGAAAATTTAATGTTTTGGTGCAGAAGGACGAAGAGGTATTGAAAATGTCCTTTTAAAACTTTATCCTTGAATATCTTTGGAAATTTCCAATAGTTGTTTTTGAAAAATAGATATTTTAAGGACTAATATGTATACTACCACATCCTTGAATTTCGTCTTTCTAACTTTATTAGTTTAAGATATAACAAATTCAATACTTCTCTCTATGGGATATGGATATTTTCCATATCATTAAGAATGCTGAAAGCGTATTTATAGAACCATTTGTGCACTTAAAAATAACAAGCTGACCATATGAAAAATGGTTTAAATACTTTAATTGTATTCTATAAATATTTAATTTTACATTTAGTACACATTTGCAAAATGATTGACGCCTATTCCGAAATGGGGATCAACATGTCTCTCAAAATACATTTCCTCGAGAGCTACTAGGACTTTTTTCCCGAAAACTTAGGTGAAGTTAGTGATGAACACGGAGAGCGCTTCCACGAAGACATTTTTAAAAGGACATTTTCAATACTTCTTCGTCCTTTTGCACAAAAACATTAAATTTTCAAAGATTCTAAGGATTTTTCTCTTTCATTTGACACCCATATTGTTATTCTACATTGCGCTCAATTTTCAAAATAATTTTTTTAAATAAACATGTCCTTGAAATTTCAAAGTCCTTTTGAAAAAAATCCTGACATCATAGAGAAAAACTAAAAACGCAGTTTTACTACAATTGTCCCCTAGTTTTGCGTGTATATAGATTTTTTGTGTGCTTTGAAATTTTTTGATTTTTGTCGCACGGTGTAATATTTGAGGTAAGATTAGCTTGCGATGTCCTGGAGCCGAATTGGCTTATGTGTATTTTTTTATGTTTTTGTTTTTACTGAAAGCAGCCTCCTCTACCTACCTACCCAGCTTCAGGTGACTATTGAAAGGTCTACATTAGGAAAAATAAGACCCCTCCATTACATATATTCTGCTTTAGCAACGGCGTCAACGATTTGTCCTTTCAGTTTGATTATATTGTTTATGAAAATTAGTTTCTGATAAGTGGTGTGCAGTTGCTCAGAGCAAATCGCATCATCGCACAGTGATTCGCCTCCATACAACCCAGGAACAAAATTTGAAGGAGTGGGCTGTTTTTAATAAAATTTGGTAAGCTGGTTTTTTATGGTCTGCTGAATTAAATTCTACATTTTGTTTTTCCTAAACTGCCTGAGACTTAAATTTGCAATTTTCGTAATTTATCGGTGGATGTGATTACATTTTTCGACAAAGAAAGAATGCTTCTTAAAATAAACAAAAATCGAGGAACATACTTTCACACACTTTTTAGATATTTTCCTCTTAAATTTGCCAATCTTCAGAATTTTAATTTTGAAAAATATTTTAAATATAATGTAAAGTAGAAGTAAAGTGAAGTTAAATTAAATTCAAAGTGTAGAAAAGAATGTTTTTTAAAACAGACAAAAATCCAGAAACATCTTTTCACATATTTTTTACATATTTTCCACAAATTTTCGGATTTTTAATTTTGAAAATTATTTTAAATTAAATTAAATGTGAACTAAAAGTAAAGTAAAGTAAAGTTAAAAGTGTGGAAAAGAATGCTTCTTAAAAACCACAAAAAACCAGGAAAATTTTTTTTAATACTTTTTGCATATTTTACACTAATTTTGGTAATTTTAGGATTTTTAATTTTGAAAAATATTTTAAATTGAAAGTAAAGTAGTAACCTCAGATTTGCAAATTTTGAGAAAACATTGAAAACAAATATGCTCGCATCATTTCTTAATCTATATTGAAAGTTTTAGCAACTTCTTGGTAACCATATATTTTTACAATTTTTTTTACTCAATAGACTAAAAAACAGAAAACATGTGTTTACATTTTTGGTGAAAAAAGTTCCAACTTCGAGCAGCTCTTGCACACACAGAGCAGCTTTTGCACAGGCTTTTTGTGCTTTTCTTAGTTGGAATTTTACCTTTTAAATGACATCAAAATCGTTAAATTCTGAGACTATACATTTTTTGATTTTTTGCTATGAAACGAATCACTGTGCATCGTCACAAACTCATCAAATTCTTGCATTGCTTGAAGCAAGCGGAAAGAGAAGTTGTTTTGTAGTTTTTTCTTTGTTTCTTTACATTAAAAACTAAAAACACTTTCCTCACCAAACTTTGGAGACTTTTGATACTGTTTTAGATTTATCTTCTTCCAAATGCGACAAAGTTGCTCTCGTTCAAAAATCTTAAACAATCATTTCGGTTGTAAATATTTTGCAACTCGTGAAAAGTTTGATGAACAAAACACGAATTTTTATCATAAATTTTTAATAGTTTTGAAGCACTTTTCAATGGTAAACCGCTAACTATGAAAGGACACAAACGTTACAGATTGACAGCGTTGCCAACTGAAATGTAAGCTGTCAAAGTTCAGACAAAAATCTTTAGAAAGCCTCTGCACTGAAACTGAGTTTACCTTATTTATTACAACTTTGATTGCTACAAAATACACAGGTACATACATGTACATAAGACTGGAATTAGTGAACGATTTTTCGATTTCGATGCTCCACACCCTCTCATTTTATGCGGTTTTTGATTTTGATTTTTGCTTTGTAGAAACCCAAAAGTTGACAACGACACAAATCCGATCGTATGGGGGACGCCTTCTGGTGGTGAACTTTTGAACCTTAATTAATTTTGCATTTTTTGTGTTCAAGAATGTTAGCGATCGCTGAATAAATCATTGAAATCGGTTTCGTACCTTCCGAGATACGATGTTTTCTCGCTTACTTAACTACAACATTTGCAAGTGTTGAGCCAATGGCATAGAAAATGGCCAGTTTTGTATGGCAGCCCCCTTAAGACTTCGATTTAGCGGGTAGGTATGTTTGAAAGAAATATTTGGAAGAGAAAATAAATGGGTGTCGGTCATAGATTTGATACATCTGGGGGCAACTTGGGAGCACTGGGAGCCCATTTTATAAAAACGACCATTTTGTATGGGAGCCCCATTAAGGATTGGAGATAGGGGATGAGTATGTTTGAAAGAAATGTTCAGTAAGGAAAACTAGAGGGGTCGGTCATAGATTTTAACCCTCTAAGAGCAACTTCTGACCAGCTGTGGAGCAATTTGTCGAATTTCCCAGCTTTTTTGTGAACTTTGACCTCGATGCGACGCCATTTAGCCCCACCCTAGCCCCAAAATTTTTTGGCGCATGCACTTTTTTACCAAACCGCATAAAATGAGAGTGTGCCGAGCATCGAGAACCCATTATTAAGAATCTCCATACAAAACTAATTCCACTCTAATGTACATATGTATACATTTCATGATTGCGGCTGTTATTATTAACTGTCAGTGTGCCATTTATTTATCAAAAAGCAAAAATTGTATTTAATGCGAACAATTTAATGTGCGGTATGTAAATGAAACGACAGCCAACGAATTGGAATGCGAGCGTGAAATGAAACTTCAACTGGCACTCACACACACACATATACACACATCGCCTCACGCGCAGTAGCACATAACTTGTGCGAGCGCACAATTTTCCAGAATGGCGCACAATTCGCCAGCCATGCCCAATGCGACGCAGCGGCCGACACTGCCGGGAGACGCTCAGTGTTTGTGCCGCTTTTTAGATGAACACTTGCAGATAATTCCGTTATTATAGCCCAAAGAGTAATCACGGTAACAATTTGCGAAATTAAATCGCGCATTCTTGCGTATCTGTGTGTGTGTGCTGACTTTATATCTGCGAGTGTGAGTGTGGAATGTATGAATGTTGTTTTCAGTTTGGCGGCCAGGGGGCACAAATTGACAGTAAATGCAATCAACATTTACGTCATTCATAAATTACATTTTCAATTTTGTAAAACAATTCACGTTAACCAAAAAAATAAACCAAACCGAACCGAAAAGGAAAATACAAAAACACACTAAACGAAGCCAAAAGCCAAAGAGGAGTAAAATATGGAATGGTAGCGCGCACATAACTCACGGCCTGCATATGTATGCCAAATTTAATTTCGTAAGTGTTTCGAGTAGCAAAACGGCCGCAATATCCTCAGCGGTAAAAGCAACATAATAACAACAACATCAACACAGCCAACATAACGCCGGGAGCAGTGTGAGGGTCCGAGTGGCGATTGTAAGAGGCAAAAGGTAGAGTGGCGAAAGGTCAAATATATGCGGACCATAGAGTGACGCAGCGCCCAAAGTCCAGAAAACAGATAAACAAGTAAAAAATCAAAACAAAACGAAAAGGATTGGGCAATGAATGGCACTTGAAGACGACGATCTATGGAGCGAAAGGCAAAGTGCGCCTATTAATATGCAACAGCAACAGCCGACACACACACACACACACAAACACACACACAAACACACACACGCGCAGTGGCAGGGGATTGTGGGATTCAAACTGCCCAAATATAAAAATTGCTGGTGCAAAAGATGGTTTGAAATGGAATCGAGCTCTAATGTTGTGTCCCCCAAAAGTCCCCCAAAAATGAAATCCCGCGTGCGCCACTGCACACAGACACAAACCTTGTATAAAGTTACACAGCGTGCAGAAAAACGGCCGAGAGTGAAAAATAAAAATCACTTCCAGCCAAATAAAATCAAAGGGAAGACAAACTGCTTGACGAGAAGGTAAAATAATCGTTGCAGCCGAAACGCCCAAGAAAAGAGTAAACAGCGAATGGGTTGAACCGGATCCGAAAACAGCTAAAAAGCTAAAAATGCTGACAAATTATGGAGATGAGCAGTAAAAGAGATTTAGGAGGCAGTCACACAAACTTACAGCGACAGCATTTTACAAAATTTATTTACGAGCTGACGTTGTTGTTGTTGTCGTTGTAATTTCAGATAGCAAATTGACAAATGCTAGTCATAGTTTGGATGATTTTGTTGTTGTCATTTGAGGGCATTATAAATATGTATAAAGTGAGACCAAAAGTGCCACCTAAATGTGTCAGATTGTTGTTGCTGGGACAAGGGTTAAATGTTAAATGAATGAATTGCATGAATCCATGATAATTTGGCACATTTTGATAGATTTTTTTTGTGAGCTAAACAAATTGTTATCCACAATTTATTGCCTACTCGTATTTACGACAACGAGACTAAGGTTTGGTTTTCTTTAAAACTCCGTGCGGCATCAGAACACTATTGCGCTTTTGCTGTAGCGATCTGGAAATTGGTGTTCGAGGCAGTAAATAGTTGCAGGTTGACGGCGAAGAAGGAGACCTTGTCTCCGGTGCAAGGACTAAGTTGAGTTTGATTGATGATTGATTACACTGTGCAACAGTACACTTGACACATTCAAAAGGTGATATAGGCGTGAAACTAGAGGTCATTCATAGTAACTTGGCATACTCAGTTTTTCATTTTCTGCTCCGATGTTCTTTAAAAAAAACCTTAAACATTTTATGGATTTCTAAAAAATAATTGTTGCTGTGCAATGATAAAGTTATGGGCATCAAAAGAAAAAGGAAAACTGTCGCCTTTTGAGTAAATTTTCTATTTGAAATTTTTAGGAGCAAAATATGTCAGGTCCTTTCAAAAATGTATTAGTTGATATTCTTGTCCTATGTCAGAAGAGGTCATTAATAGTAACTTGGCATACTCAATTTTTGATTTTCTGGTCCAATGTCCTTTTAAAAAAAAACATTAAAATTTTAAGGATTTTTAAAAATAATTTCGGTTGTGCAATGGTAAAGTTAGGGGCATCAAATCAAAGAGTGAAATTATTGCCTTTTGAGTAAATTTTCTATTTGGAATTTTCAGGAGCAAAATATGTCAGAAGAGGTCATTCATACAAACTTGGCATACTCAGTTTTTGATTTTCTGGTCCGATGTCCTTTTAAAAAAACCTTAAAAATTTTAAGGATTTTTTTTTAAATAATTTCTGTTGTGGAATGATAAAGTTATGGGCATCAAATGAAAGAGGAACATTATTGCCTTTTGAGTAAATTTTCTATTTGGAATTCTCAGGAGCAAAATATGTCAGAAAAGGTCATTCATACAAACTTGGCATACTCAGTTTTTGATTTTCTGGTCCGATGTCCTTTTAAAAAAACCTTAAAAATTTTAAGGATTTTTAAAAAATAATTTCTGGTGTGAGATGATAAAGTTAGGGGCATCAAATCAACAAACAAACAAACAAAGAGGAAAATTATTGCCTTTTTTCTAAATTATTTATTTGGAATTATCAGGAGAAAAAATGTCAGTAGGGTCCTTTCAAATATGTATTCTTCCATATCCTTGACGGTTTTTAACAAATGCTTTAAAGAAATACATGGTTTGGATCTCAGTCTGAAGTAGAACACCTCAAAATTGTATTCCCTATCTTTATTAACCCTGCTTAGATAAGGTACGTCTGCGAGACGTACGCCTTTTGAATTTTTTGCTCTCTCTCTCTCAATCGTCAAGAGAGAAAATTCTCACTTTCAGTTATCTCAGCCGTTAGCTACGTCTTGTCGGGGGTGGTTGTTTTTTTGCTGTGAGTGCAATTGTTTCTGAGATATTAACATAGCGTACGTCTGAGAGACGTATCGTTATCTTTTGTGTAAGTGTTGACATTTTTGTGTGTTAGCGTTTTTTTAATTTTCTGTTGAATTCTAAGGTGGCTCGTTACTTTTTAAGTTAAAATTTGTTATGTAACGTATATTTGTAACGATGACATGTAAGCGTGGTTTAAATGACACACAAATTGGAGGTGTTTTGCAAAAGTTTTTAACGACTCAGATTCTTCGGAAAATGTCAGCGAAACAGAAAATAAAATACTGGGAGGTAATATTCAAAGCGTTATGGAAAATCAGCCTATCACAAAAAAGATGAAATACTGTGGTTTTTGTCCTTCAAAAATACCACGTATGTCAAAAATGAAGTGCGTCAAGTGTGGTGTACCTGTATGTGGAGACCACAAAAATGTAGTTTGTAACTCTTGCATATAATACTCTGGGATTTGTTTTTTTTTTTGTTTATATAACTTACAACAGATACTGTTACCTAAATGAAGTACAAAGTAAACTTCTTTTTTTAACTTTAGTAGGCAAATTGGAGTCCTTCAGAGAAGATCAGCTATTTTGTGATGAATTTTTAAATCAAATGAAATTGTATTATTATTTTACCAAACAAACATTATTTTACTTCAAAAATGATTTAATGTTAACAGAAATATATTAAATAAATGATCTCAATAAGAAAATTATCAATATTCCTTCCAACAACACTTTTAAAAGGATATAAACTAGCATACGTCTCTCAGACGTATCGTTATCTTTTCAGTACAAAAAAATAACGTTATCTAACTAGGGTTAAAGTAAAAAAATAAGTTTCCAACCATAAGCAAAAATTAAGTATGGATTATGCATTAATTTTTTTTCCATAAAGTTAGCTTTTTTGATGGCTACTTTAACTTATTACATTAGTTTGTCTATTTGGTAGACCATAGTAATTTTGACTCAATCAGATGTGTCGAAAACCAATACCAATCGCCTTTGCAGCAGAATTGCTGTGCAACAACACCCATGGCTACCTTCAGTGAGGACACCAACCACTGGCTTGAAGTAAATATGTCAAGCAACGTTCGGCGTCAATCACGCGCAAGCAATTTTCAAATTTGACTTTCCGCATTTCAATGCCACATTTCAATAGTGGCCCACGCGACTGCCTGACAGACGCCACAAGTCGACATTACACATGTCACTATGTAAAATTTTGCTAAATATTGATGCCCTGCTCGCCTGGGACTTACCTCTGGTGCCTCGCGGCCTTTTGCCGATTGCGTGCCGCGTGTCAATTCGCTGCTGCCGGGGTCTGCCCGGGGGACGTGCGTATTTCACAAAATTCCACTAATTAGCGTTGAATTAAGGTAAAATTAAAATTGGCTACTTTTTCAGCCATTGCACACAATGGCACTCTGCACATTTCACATTCTTTCTTCTCACTTCAGCACTATTATTTTATCTATTTTAAATTGAATTGGATTAATTTATTTATATTTTTTTTACAATTGTTTGCTATTTGTAGATTTTCTTTGTAAGCAGTGAAATTTGTAATTTGGTTTTGTGCAAATGTTCGACACTCGTACGCGACTTTTAGTTACACGACTTTTTATGTTTCACAACACTGTAACGAGAAATCAAATCAAATTCGGCGCATTTTTAAATCAATTTCAATTTTGAGCACAGACACAACATTGCATCGGTTTGGCTGCCGTTTTGTGGCGGCCTGTGGTCGATTTTAGTGGTTGCGAGGAATTTTCGACTGTGGCTATTTTATTTCTTTCTTTTTGTTTTTGCATTGCTATACCCGGCAGTTGTGGGTCAGGTATGGGTTGTTCAGTGTGCAGTAGAGTTTGCAATGTGTTGTGGAAAGCGTAGGACAAATTAGCCAAAACAGTTTGTCTGTATGTCTGACAGATGACTGGTAAGTGCGGCAGCTTTCAAGGAGATTTTGGAATATTCAAATCAAATGTCGTTCAAACACTTCTGTTCTTCGATTAATCGTACCATACGCAATGCTTGTAGTAGTTAAAGTTTAAAGTAGTGAACAAGAGGGAGTAAGGGGGGGTTTAATTTATAATATTTATATATATTTTTTATAATATTTTTTTCTAAGCAGTACTTGACTACCGAATTGAACCACATTTTATTGAGAAACTTCCATTTTTTTGAGAACATTTTATTGAGAAAGTCCTGTGTTAGATTGCAATGGCAGCATTATTCTGAAAAATCTCACTTAAGTTCAAAAAGATTACTCTTTGTGACGCCACAATGGGATGACACTAATCTCTTTTACAACATGGAACGAGAAATCTGCCTAATATCATGAAAAAAATCACGCCTAAGCTGATGTAAAGCAAAGATCTTGGGTAGTTTAATCTTCTCCTGGCTAGAAATGGATAAAAATGGAGAACCGTTTCTTTGTGCTCTTCGAAAAGACAACCGCAACAGAAGTCGTTGTGTGGCAATCCCAGACTTTCAACGTGTCTGGTCATTAGACATCTGCAGAATTCTGCACAGGTGGACATTTGATGGGTTTTAAAATCATGAAAGAAAGCTGGATTCTGACACAATCTGGTACAGTTTTTGCATAATATTTTATGGACAATGTCTCTCATTATCTAAAATGATACCAACTCTGAAAACCTTCCCTTCAATAATTGCCTCCTATCATGTCAGTTGCTCAACATACAGTTTCCTATTGATTTTTGTGCTTTTATTTAACAACTAAAAGAGAATTTCCTCCTCTTCCCATCAATCGTGCAACATATCCTTTTTTGAATGGAGCAGCAGATAGAATTTGTCCTTTGTTCAACTACTGTTTTTACGCTGAATAATATTATGAAGAATCCACTTTTCATCAGGACTAATTAAACAGTCCTTTTACATCTAATAAAACAGAATTGCATAGATTGTTGCAAGTTCATTTCATTGTTGGCGGTGAATATTTGCCTTCATTGGAGTTATTCATTCAAATATGACTTACATTTATTACACCTATAGCATAAATTTGCCACAGTTTCTTCTTAACGCATAATCTTTTTGACAAACTTTGCATATCGATTAAAACATGTTGTACATGTTCATAATGCAAGCATGTAGAACATGTTGTGGTATGCAAAGTTTGTCAAAAAGATTCCGAGTTAAGAAGAAACTGTGGCAAATTTATGCTAAAGGTGTAATAAATGTCACTCTTCTTTTCTCTTTCTCTGCCCTCCATCATAAATACTTGCAGCCTTCTGACTGCTGTCGCATGCAACGTAGCGCATCAGCATGTCGCTCAAGATCGATGAAAACACTTTTACTTGTTTCTTGTTTCGTTCGAATATTTGAAATGTTTAGCACTCAGTTTGCCGTCTGCAACACAATAAACCGCATTATTTACAACGGCTTTCGGTGAATTGCAGCAAAATATTCACCCGGTCATGCTTCTGTCTACTATACATCCATCTCTGTGTGTGTATGTGTGTGTGTGTGTGCTGGCATGTCTACATGTGTAGTGCGGTCATGTCGCTGCGGTAATACGTACATGTAGGTATGTAATCGTGTGGCCTGCCAGCCAACTAGAATACCAAATATTTACTTGCAACACAGTAAATCGTGGGAGATTTGTTGCAGGTGCTCGAACCGCAGCACACACACGCCATCGCAAATCCATTAAAAATTTTGATTTTATATTTGAAAATCGTTTGTTCTCGGCCATTGTATAGGAGGTGCTCGTGTGTATGGGTGTGTGTGTGTGTGTCGAATATTTATATGCTTTGCATTCGTTGTGCACGTTCGTGGTGCGCAGATTGCGGCGGCTACGGCATTGTCAGCGCCGCATAGATTGGAGATTAAACGCTCGGCTCGTTCCATTCAGTGTGGCGTCGTCCACATTGTTTGTAGTCATTGATGAATTTTAGCCAAAACAATATAAGCAGCTGCGAGTACAATGGAACACAGCCGCTGGCAACTATTATTTTCTGCATATTGAGCAATTATTTCACATTGAATATGAACGCCGCAGCCGTGGCCGTTCTCAGGGCCGGTGCCTGGTCGCAGTCAGTTTGGAACAAAAAATCGCATTTATGGTTGTGTTAAAAATTGTTGATCGAATGCGTGTTTTGTTTACTCGAATCTAATAATTCATTAAATGTGCAACTCGTGAGCACGCTTTATGTGCTGCATTAAATTGATGGCTTTTGAAAATTGCTAGGAATTTTGATATACCGCGCATGTTAGATGCTGCGTGATTAGTGTTGATTAAAATCAATAGTAAAATTATTTTTATGTTATTAGTGCATGTAAGAGTCTACAAATTGTTAAACAAAATGTTGAGGAAAGTGTTTTGAGTTCTTGCAACTGTGTGCTTTAAAGTCATTCAAGTGCCAATGTAAATTTTTTAATTAATTTCATGAAACAGATTTTATTTCCCAGCAAGTTTTAAGATGTTATAATTCAAGTAAAAAGCCACAAATATATATTATTTCATGAACGAATTTCATTCTTTTTTATTTATGAAAACTATTTTCATAATAACATTTTGGGGTTCAAAAACATTTGTCCACTCAACTTTGTTCCAATGATCCGAAAGATAATATAAATCGACAATATAAGTTTTGTTTAGTTTAGTTTGTTTAAAAAATCTAGCACCGCCAGTGGAATCTAATTGTTCATTAAGCCTTTCATAAAGTTGGGAGTTGGAGTTCGGAACCAGTCATTTCTACTAAGGAAACGAACGTTGAACTTTTTTGCTCAAAGGAAGAAAATTGAAACCATAGATATTAGAATACTTTACTATGTATATTTGATTTAAACGCGGAAAACTCGTAGTTGGATGTCATTGAGGTCATAGCATAACTGTAACCAGCCTTGACGAAGGAGTTTGATGAGAGAACATTTTGAACCGAACCCAATGTTCTTGGGAGACTTTATTTTATAGTTTTATATAAAATTGTTCATATCTTATAATCACAACATACAGATGGCAACATATGGACCCACTTTCTAATTGCCAACAAAAGATGAGCAAGCAAAATGTCTACTTGGAAGTCTAATTTCTCAACATAGGCATCCAAAATTTCGGTTAGGTATAATTATTAAGCCATAAAATGCTCACAGAATTTCTTAATCTAAACATTAGCTGCAAGTTTGCTAAAGGCAGCATTAAAATATATTGAAATCCTAAGACTTATAAAGGAAAACATTATTTCAAAAACACACTAACACATACAAACTTTAGACGGCTGTAACTTTTAAAAGTAAACTAACTCTGTAAAACCCAGTTAGACTTTTACCGATTAGTACTGACCAATTCCAGGTAAGATTCCATGACCCAAAAAATTGTAGCACAGTGTTATTCAATCATTGTTCTCTGTGCTTGGTCGGGTTTTCCTTCCCGCAAGGCCTCAAAACCATTTTAAGTATGGAGACCAGGAAGCTTCTACACTTTCTGAATCTCACAAAGTGGATTTAAAATATCAGCCAATACAAACACAAAATTAGGATGTGGCTTCAAAGCAACACTTTAAGTGCTAATTGTACTTCTTAACTGTGGTGGCAACCATTCAACCAAGCAACCACAGTCACAATGGATTAAATACGCCTAAGTGTGTCTCATATAGAGGCAGCCACCCTAACCTAACCTACCCTAACCTTACCTAATACTTTACAGAAGGACCCTATGCGTCCCGGATTTTTTGGCTTTAACTGTAACTGTGCAATTACGATGCCATAAGATCGCAGCTTCGAATACAGACCAAGCCTAACCGAAATATAAAGAAGAAAACATTTTCTCTTGGTGGTTGCTGTCTGAGAATGAAAAATTGCCGAGTTTACCAGTAATAAGTAATAAGCTGCCAAACTGTTTCTTTATCTAAGCAAAGCAAAGTTTCTTACCCGATGTTTCAGTTGCTATAACTTTGATTTTAATTCGAATACAACTGAACTGAACTCTGAACCCTCCAAGTAGATACAGCACTCCCTACTCTGGGTACTGCATTAGTAAAAACCCTGGACCTGGTAAATACATTTTTCAAAGGATTTGTTTTTTGCTTAAATTCAAAAATTCTGATGACCCAGTTCCCAGAAGTCCCTGAAGTCAACTACGTATTGAGGGATTAAAATAAAAACTATATACTTAATCTTTGAAACCATCTTTGATCACTTTTTTGATGTTTCAGGAAAAAAACGTTTTTTGTTAAGGGGGTCGTCTACATAGCGGCCTGATTTTCGAGCCGGTTTTTCAAAATTTCTTACGAAGGAACGAAAGAAGATATTCACTCACTTTTTTTTGTTTTTTGTTAATTTAATCGTAATCTTTCAAGAAGCAAGGTCATAAAAATTATATTTCTACATATTCGAGTGCAGGATGACCTTGAACGTGCCGTCATTAGAATTTTGGTATCAATTTTCCTGCAAGATATTAGGCCAACCACGTAACCTACAACAAAAAATGAAACTTATCTATAATTGATATTACATCAGCTATGTTTAGATACGAGCTTTTTGTAAAATTCAAAAATCTCTCGAAATGGTGGACATTTTTTAAAGAAAAGTTATTTTTCCCCCTTTTTTTCCCCTGTTATAATAAAAAAAACCCACTATATTTTGTCAAAAGCTCGTGTCTAACGATAGCGACATGTTTTCTGAGCAAGTAAAAAAAAATCGAATCGATGCGTCTAAAACTTTTCTTAAAATCGTGCAAGTAAGTTAGAAAAATACGACTTTCGGGAAAACGCGTTTAAAGTTCACAGAGAGCGCGCGGAAACACCGTGAGCGAGCGTGCTCAATGCTCTACATCTCAATAACCGTGAAGAGTTTACCCAAATCCTTTGAAAATAGCATTCCTCATGTCTTCCAAATGAAAATTATGTAAAAAAAAAACGATTTTTTGAAATTTTATACGTAGACGACCCCCTTAAGTTTAAATTCCAATGAATACTTGCACATACACACACACACACACACACACACACTTGCAATGGTTGAGCCATGGAACTTTCTGCTATTTAATTAAATGAAAACTTTGAAGAAAAAATCGCATGTCCATCAAACAGCTACTAATGTCGTATTAATTGCATTTTTAATTAGCAACAGTGACAATTCAGCACAAACACACACACACCCACACACATTGAGATTCAAAATCAGTCTCACAGAAAGCGTTATGTCGGTCTGGTCGGCCTTTTATGATGTTTGATGTTTCCGCATTTTGATCGCTCGATCAGCCGTGGCCGTCGTGGCGGGGTGAGGGGAGGCAGTGCCTAAGGAAACATGACCACAACAGAGCAAGTGGGCACTGTCCAAACACCGGATGTGTGCCGCACAGTCGCGTTGAGCTGCCCAGTCGAGTTGGACGGAATGACAGGCGACGCGCCGAGCTGACAAGGCAACACAGGATGTCACTTGGACGAGCATTCCGTTTCTCGTTTTGCTTTTGTTGATTCAATTTGACGGCGATATGCTTTGAAATGCGTGGAGCGTGTGGAGCGTGTGACGGCAGCAGCGAGCAGGCAAAGCAGAATAATTGGATTGGAGATAATTTGAGTGGTGGAGTGGTGGCGTATCAGCGTTTTCACCGTTTTAATTCTATGACTCGAAGTGTTCAAAGTAAAAGTTGGAGTCTTTAACACTAACACACACACACACACACACACACATATAAACACATATAAACACGTATGTGAAAAAGTTAAGAAACCCGTTGTAGCGCAGGGACTGACATTTCTCACTATTTTGCCGTCTCACCCAACCAAACACACACACACTCACACACACACATCCACTTATACATATTTATGTGCGCATATCGTGTACACGGATGAAAGCGACGTCCATTTTCCCACACTCGGTCGGTAATTAAATATTTACGACGTTTCTTTTAATTTTTCTCGTTGGCTTTTCCGTTTGTTTTTCCCATTTTTTGCGTACTCTGCGCGCTTTTTCTTTATTTGCCGCATAACAAATGAGTTGAGCACGACGGCAACGTTGGCGGGCGACGACGGTTGGTGCGAGGCAGCGCGGTTAGTCCCAACCGCCGCAAGGGTCTCGAGGGATTCACTTTGTGCGGCGCTGGCCTTGCAATATGGCAATCAATTTGCGTGTGTGTGTGTGTGTGTGTGAGAGAAAGTTGGGCTGCTTAACACTACTTGCATATACACGCATATGCATGCATGTGTGTGTGCCAGTTGGGGGGGTTGGGGAGTGCGGTGCGAAACGCCAAGTAGGTGTCAAATTGCTCATAAAATAAAATGGCAGACAAATACATCGAGATTGTTGTAGCTGTGTTATCTTGCCGCCGTCCGTAAACTATTTCCGCGCTGTTCTAATGCGAGCGCTTAAGTTAATTGCTGCTGCTGCAAATGTGGCCGGCGCTGTAAGCGGCACTAAACCCGCCCGAGCTGCGACTTAAGCCCGAACGAGTGTTGCGCTGGCAATCAACATTTTTATTGACGCAATTAATTATAGCCGCATCCCTCTTGCCCTTCCACCCTGCCCTGTCTATGTTCAGGTTTGGAACTTTCAGGCTTGGAACTTTGTTCACACTGTCCGGTGTTTATGTCAGTTGCTGAGTCTTGCAGGCTGTCAAGTTGGCAAACATCTCGCACCAAACCTGCCTCAATGCATTTGTGGCCACTTGGAAAATTCACCAACACTTTGAACCCGATTCGAAACCACTTCCAAGTCACTTTTGTTTGCATACATCAAGCTGCGAAATTGTGCAAATTTCGGTTTCTGCATTTCACTAATAATTCAAATATTTTTTGCTAAAATATTAAAAACATTTATTTTATGTTATTTTATATATTTTTTTGTTGTTTGAATTTCTTGCTTTACCAGCAACACGTTTGGTCGTGAGAAAAGCTACGCGGAAACTGCTGGGAAATTAATTTGCTCCGACATTCGTCTGCGTTGGCTGTGCACGATGTTTCGTTGTAGCTTTGGCGAATTGAAATACACTTCGTGCTGCACTTGTTGGCGCGGGGTGGGAAAAATTTACCGTTTTGATGTTTTCCCTTAACATTTTCATGTACCATTGTCTCGGAACGGGGTGCTTGCATTCGTTTGCCGCGAGCGTAAAAATGTACCAAAGAGAAAGCGTGAGAGAGAGACTAGCAAATATTGCATGCGAGAAAATTGATGCTAGTTTAAAATTAGCGCATGCAATAATTGTCCATTGTTGTCGACGCAAGAATAGACATTTTCTATACCTAATAGAAGTGTTTAAATGACAAATACTTTGCGAAAAATTTTAATAAGAATATAATAACAAATATTTTCGTGCGATAATTAATATTAAACAATTAAACAAAATAAATCTATTAACAATGCTTGAATGCTGCTGTTTGAATTATAAAAAAACTATACAAAAATATGTTTTTTGTATGAAATTGTAAAAAATTTTAGAACACAATGTAAACAAAAAAAAATCAATTAACAATGATTGTATGCTGCAGTTTGAAGTATAGAAAAAACTATAAATAAATCTTTTTTTTATGAAATTGTAAAAACAAATTGTTACTAACATAATTTTAAACAAAATAAATCAATTAACAATGATTCTATGCTGCTGTTTGAACTATAAATAAATATATTTTTTGTATGAAATTGTAAAAAAATTTATGAACATATTTAATTAAACATATTTAAATATTTCATATTTATGTAAAAATTTTTTTTACGTTTGCGATCTATAAAAGAAATGTGATTTATTGATTTTTGAATACTTTAAGGGAGTGTTCCCGGGTAGAAGTTTGAAAAAATCGATTTTTTTTTTAGCGTTTTATTGTACCTTATACTATAGACTATCACCCCCCAAAGTCGTTTTTCAATCCGCAAACTCAGTACCCACTTTTTTGCATGTTAATTGAAGTAATCTCAGCTCTTTTTGCTCCGCTGATACATTGCGCATGATACTTTAAACGCGTTTTTCCCGAAACCAAATTTTTTGTACTGGCCGATAACTTTTCTCAGCAACTATGAGAGGTATCGACTTGAAATTTTGGGAAAATGTTCTAGATAGTTTTCATTGGATGCTAAACCAAAGTTTTCATCAAAAAATTATTGTTAAATATATTTTCAAGCACTCTAAAGGTAAAAAAAGGTGGCAAAACTGGACAATTTTTTTTTCATATGGCCGCCATTTTGTTTCTAATCAACATTTTGACTAAAACTGTGGTTTAGCATCCGCGGAATTTATTGCAGATTAATAATTGCATACCCATTTCTGTTTCACATTACTGGTTCCCGAAATTTCTTATCGGCCAGCAGTGAAAATCAGCGTGACAAGGTCACATTGACCACTGAAAATTTGTACTTAGAAAATAAAATTTTTTGACACAAATACTAGTATGAGTTTCTGTTCTCCAAATAATAAGGAACAACAAGCAAAAAACCAGAATATTGCATGTTGCCTTGTAGCTCCAAAATAATTTTTTGAAAAACAGCCTAAAATCGGCACTCTAGACGGGAACACTACCTTAAGGGGTCATTCTCATGTGAAATTTTGTAAAAATCAATTTTTTTTTTTTAACATATTTGGAATGTATCATCCTTGAAGAAGGTGCTGTCAACATTTTGTTGGAAAATTTCAAGTATTTCGGCTTCTACAGACATTTATATAACGAGCGGTCAAGGTTTCTAGCAAGGATTCAATCAGTTAGTCAAAACTTTAAACGTGTTTTTCTCGGAACGGCTTTTTTTGAAATGGCGGGGATGATTTAAAAAAACCATTCATCCGATCTCTCTGCGATTGTCACGTCATTCTACATACTGTTAGCTATCGCCCCTAGTAAATTCACTCTCATATGTTAAAAATTTCATATTTTTTTTCATTGATAAAATCTTCAAAAACAACAATTTTTTACTGCTCTAACTTCCAATGCCTGCCATTTTGTGAGATTCTTATGAAAAAATTCAAATTTACTACGATAGGTACGTTCATACTGATTAAGAATTTCTTTGAAATATATGTTTCAGATAATGCTGTGACTCAAAACAATCCCCGCCAGCTGACCATGACGCGGCAGAAGCCGTGTCTTTAATCGAAAAGAAGTGTTTGAAAAAATTAAAAAAATTTTTTATTTTTTTTTTATTTTTGTACCATAACAATGAATAAATTAAAGTGGAATATCTTTTTTTGATAATTCCTCGTATTCACAAAGGAAATAATTTCTGAAAAATGTCCATTTTTCCTGTCCGCGCATGAGAATGACCCCTTAAGTGCATAATAAACGAATTCTCGAAAAAATTTGGTTTTTATGATTTAAAAATTTTTATAATTGAATATTGCTTTAAAGTAAACTAACTAACTAATAAAGTTTTATTATTTCTCTCTTTCTATTTTTAAAACATTTGATTTGACGCAATTTGATTTGAATCTATTTGATTTAGGTCGAATGGAGTTGAATTTAGTTGAGTTGAGTTAAATTGAGTTGGGATGATTTGATTTAACTTGATTTAAGTAGATTTGATAGATTCGATTTGATTAATTGATTAGATTTGATCAGATACAATTTGATTAATTGGATTTATTTAATTGATTAAATTGAATTGATTAATTTGATTGGATTTGATTTGATTTGATTTGATTTGATTTGATTTGATTTGATTTGATTTCATTTCATTTCATTTCATGTCATTTCATTTCATTTCATTTTTTTGATTTTTTAATTTGATTTGATTTGATTTGATTTGATTTGATTTGATTTGATTTGATTTGATTTGATTTGTTTGATTTGATTTGATTTGATTTGATTTGATTTGATTTGATTTGATTTGATTTGATTTGATTTGATTTGATTTGATTTGATTTGATTTGATTTGATTTGATTTGATTTGATTTGATTTGATTTGATTTGATTTGATTTGATTTGATTTGATTTGATTTGATTTGATTTGATTTGATTTGATTTGATTTGATTTGATTTGATTTGATTTGATTTGATTTGATTTGATTTGATTTGATTTGATTTGATTTGATTTGATTTGATTTGATTTGATTTGATTTGATTTGATTTGATTTGATTTGATTTGATTTGATTTGATTTGATTTGATTTGATTTGATTTGATTTGATTTGATTTGATTTGATTTGATTTGATTTGATTTGATTTGATTTGATTTGATTTGATTTGATTTGATTTGATTTGATTTGATTTGATTTGATTTGATTTGATTTGATTTGATTTGATTTGATTTGATTTGATTTGATTTGATTTGATTTGATTTGATTTGATTTGATTTGATTTGATTTGATTTGATTTGATTTGATTTGATTTGATTTGATTTGATTTGATTTGATTTGATTTGATTTGATTTGATTTGATTTGATTTGATTTGATTTGATTTGATTTGATTTGATTTGATTTGATTTGATTTGATTTGATTTGATTTGATTTGATTTGATTTGATTTGATTTGATTTGATTTGATTTGATTTGATTTGATTTGATTTGATTTGATTTGATTTGATTTGATTTGATTTGATTTGATTTGATTTGATTTGATTTGATTTGATTTGATTTGATTTGATTTGATTTGATTTGATTTGATTTGATTTGATTTGATTTGATTTGATTTGATTTGATTTGATTTGATTTGATTTGATTTGATTTGATTTGATTTGATTTGATTTGATTTGATTTGATTTGATTTGATTTGATTTGATTTGATTTGATTTGATTTGATTTGATTTGATTTGATTTGATTTGATTTGATTTGATTTGATTTGATTTGATTTGATTTGATTTGATTTGATTTGATTTGATTTGATTTGATTTGATTTGATTTGATTTGATTTGATTTGATTTGATTTGATTTGATTTGATTTGATTTGATTTGATTTGATTTGATTTGATTTGATTTGATTTGATTTGATTTGATTTGATTTGATTTGATTTGATTTGATTTGATTTGATTTGATTTGATTTGATTTGATTTGATTTGATTTGATTTGATTTGATTTGATTTGATTTGATTTGATTTGATTTGATTTGATTTGATTTGATTTGATTTGATTTGATTTGATTTGATTTGATTTGATTTGATTTGATTTGATTTGATTTGATTTGATTTGATTTGATTTGATTTGATTTGATTTGATTTGATTTGATTTGATTTGATTTGATTTGATTTGATTTGATTTGATTTGATTTGATTTGATTTGATTTGATTTGATTTGATTTGATTTGATTTGATTTGATTTGATTTGATTTGATTTGATTTGATTTGATTTGATTTGATTTGATTTGATTTGATTTGATTTGATTTGATTTGATTTGATTTGATTTGATTTGATTTGATTTGATTTGATTTGATTTGATTTGATTTGATTTGATTTGATTTGATTTGATTTGATTTGATTTGATTTGATTTGATTTGATTTGATTTGATTTGATTTGATTTGATTTGATTTGATTTGATTTGATTTGATTTGATTTGATTTGATTTGATTTGATTTGATTTGATTTGATTTGATTTGATTTGATTTGATTTGATTTGATTTGATTTGATTTGATTTGATTTGATTTGATTTGATTTGATTTGATTTGATTTGATTTGATTTGATTTGATTTGATTTGATTTGATTTGATTTGATTTGATTTGATTTGATTTGATTTGATTTGATTTGATTTGATTTGATTTGATTTGATTTGATTTGATTTGATTTGATTTGATTTGATTTGATTTGATTTGATTTGATTTGATTTGATTTGATTTGATTTGATTTGATTTGATTTGATTTGATTTGATTTGATTTGATTTGATTTGATTTGATTTGATTTGATTTGATTTGATTTGATTTGATTTGATGGATTAGATTAGATTTGACTTGATTAAATTTTGTCAGATTAAATTTGATTGGATTAGATTTGGTAGATTAGATTCGATTAAATTTGATTAAGTTTAACTAATTTGATTTAATTTGATTTCGTTGGATTTTATAGATTTGACTAGGATTGATTAAATTTCATTACATTTGATAGATTTTATTCGATTATTTGATTTGGTTGGATTTTATAGATTTGACTAGGATTGATTAAATTTCATTACATTTGATAGATTTTATTCGATTATTTGAATAGATTTGATGGATTAGATCAGATTTGATAGATTCGGCTATATTTGATAGATGTGACGAGTTATAAATAAATTTCTTTAAATTTGATTAGACTTGATGAATTTTATGAGAATTTATTAAATAAAATTTGAACACATTCGAATTTTTTGAATACAATTTGATAGATTTGACAAGATTTGAGTACATTTGATTTCTGATTTGTGTTACGATTTTTAATTTGTGACTTGTAATTCCGATTTTGATTCTCATTTTAAATGAATTTTATTTATGGTTATAATTTCAATTGTTAATTGTGACTTAAATTATAGTAATAACAGTTGTACCATATCAAATATGGTTCAACAAATTTTGTTCAATTGGAATATGTAATCTTTGAATTGTTGTTTGTGAGTTCGATTCTGATTGTGATTTCAATAGAATGGTAATTGTGATTATAATTATGATTGTGCGCGATTATGATTGTGTTTTCGACTTATATTGCCATTATGTTTGCGAATAGTTTTGTGCTCACATTAGATACGATTTAAAGTATTTTTTAAATTCGAATATTTTTTTACTTTAAAACATAACTATTTAAAATTGACTAAAATTATATATACAGCTTCTTATATATTTTTATAATTTCTAAATAAAAAATTATTTGTTTTGAATGTCTTACAACAATTTCCATGTATTTTCATGCCTTTCCATCGGTAAATCCATGCAAAACAAACTACCACCTGCGAGCTTGGATTTTGCACTGACAAAGGCAAAACGAAAAGCTTTTTGCGTATTTTCGCAAAATTTCCCAAAACAAAAAGTTGTGCGCTCTCAGCCCCACACAAATGCTTCTTGCTCGCTCTGTGTTGCTCTCTGAGCGTATGAAATGTGCGCCAACGCGCTCCACGCACGTTGCTGTTGTTCTCGCGAAAATGTCTTTTCATCATTTTCCACGCACGCACTTTTGAACCCAACCAGCTTCCCTTGCTTCCCTACAATAAACGTGGCCAAATCATTTTACATATTTCCCAAAAAGCTATCAGGGCATTTAACGCTCACGCCAGCACACCGCTGGTGGTCGAACGTTGACGCTTGTGGTTGTTGTTGTTGTTGGCGCAGCAGCAGGCAGCATTTTGCGCTTTGACGCCTACTTACTCTACGAGCGAAGCGAGCGCACTCTGCGCCTACCTGTTGCTGAGCAACTCAGCCCAGCTGCTGGCTGGCTGACTGGCTGGCTGCCAGCGCTGGCCATCACGCTGACAAGTTGCGAATGTTGTTCGCGTCGAAGAGTGGGCAAATCTTTAATGGGGCCGCACAGCGTCGTCGTCATTATCTTCATCTTCATTATTGTTATTGTCATCATCGTTAACTTTCACAGCGTTGAGGTGAAGTCGACTGTCTGGCACTGGCAGCTGGTGCCGCATCGCTCGAACTGCGCCCTGTCACTCACATAATTACATACGCACAATTGGGTCCTTTGTGTGTATGTACGAAGCATCTGCGAACAAGCGTTATAGCGATTTTTAATAACGTAATTATGGTCGGGCGAGTGCTTTGGGTTTTCGGGTGTGCGCTGACCCAGTTTGGGCTGTTTCTGCTTTGCGGCCGATGCTGGCTGCATTGGATTCACGGCGGCAGAGCATCTAAGTTTTGGAGTACAATGGCGAGTTTCGCTACAACGGCAGCGAAGTCGTTTGTGTTGGTGAGTTGTCGCAGTGCGTGCGTCCGTTGTGGCGCATTCACCATCAGCCAGGCGAGTTTTCTTTGTTCGCTTCGTACTCGAACTTCATGCAACTTCCTTGGCTCGCTCCCTCTGCTCTGTTCATTTGGAGTATTCTTCTCCAGTCTGCCAGCACAACGCCGGAATGTGCGCACATCTGTCGCTGCTCGGCGCTGCTTTCAATTAATTTGTGCTCGACGTGAGTGTTTTTCGGGTGGGAAGCATTTGCGCAAAGCACCAGCAACCAGTTGGTGTTGCAAGTAAAAGCTGGCTGCGAACGCAGCAGCAATGCGAAATCGATTGGGGCGCAACAGCAGTGACGGTGACACGCGACGACATTCGGGCCGTCACTGCGGCAGTTATTAATATTTTTGCTGGAATTTCCAACTTGTGTTCTTGCTTTTGTTGTGATTATTGATGATGAAAGCAGCGACAGTGATGACGCTGCTGGTGATATGGCGGCGAATAAACAGGAAATGTGTTGCTTGACAGTTGAGTGTGAATGTGAGATTTCTGATTTGCTGCAGTCGCTTGGAGCGATGGGCAGCTGTGAATATTGATTTTCATTTGTTTACTCACTGAAACACACACACGCAAACACCAAAGTGCAAAACAAATAAATACAAATTGTGATAATGCAGCGCACCTTGCATTGGGACATATTTTGAATGAAAAATGTATATAATTTTTATATTTATGCAAAATTCGACAACAATCATAATTGAGCTGGCAATAAAGTTTGATAAAATTTGATTTGATTTGATTTAATTTTTTTAATTTATTTTATTTTATTTTATATTAATTTGTAGGTTTTATTTATGAAATACGAAACATTCTTTTAGAAAAAATTAAATACTATCTTTTTCATCTGTTTGAACTAGTACATCTTTTGTCATTCCATCAATGTTTAAATCTAAATATTCATGACTAGCTGGGCACCGTGGCTTTGCACGCACTTTTAAAGTCAATGAGGCCAATAAATTAAGTTCTTCTTAACCCTTTGTTGATCCCGTTAGATTTTTATGAAAAAATACTTATGGCATAATTTCCCATTTGAGAAATAATTTCACCTTTCACCATATTTGAAATCAATTGGCGTATTAAATTATGTTTCCCCATATAAACTCTTAACCCATCGTTAACCTCGTCAGATATCAGTTTTCTAAAAAATGAAAAACACGTATCGAATTATTTCACATTTGAAATAAACAAACATTTAACCAAGTTTGAAGTCAAAAAGCGTAAAAAATCATACTTCTTCATATTTATTTTTTTGATTTTGATTTTGAAATTATTATGATTGTCAAATTATTTTTGATTACGTGTGTTTTCACCAACTTTAAAGTCAAAAGGGTATACGAACGTTAACCCTTGGTTCACCCCGTTAAATTTTGATATTCGAAAAAATAAAAAATACGTGTCGCATTATTTTTGATTTCAATTGTTTTCACCAAATTTGAAATGAATAGGAATGAATTGAATGAATGATTTACCCCTTTAGACCCCGAATTTCAAAAAATCCCGTCTTAGCTGAGGTTGATTTTTCAAAATGTACCTAAAGTTCAAATTTCATATTTGTAGCTTTAGCCGTTTGAGCTGGGCGATGATGAATCAGTCAGTCAGGATAAACAATTACACAATGCAACAAATTCAAAAAAATTCGAGGGACAAGGTCAAACCCGTCTCATTCGATAGAGGACCTCAGTAGATGAAAAATTGTCAAAGGATTTTTCACGGGATGTTCGAGTTTTTCTTAAATGCAGTTTAAAGATGGCGGCTTACTGAAACTTTTAAAACATCATATCTTTTGACTCGAATGTCATAAAGGAATAATTTTTACGTCAAATGAAAGCTAATGATATGAAGTCGATGACACAATATCCTTGTTTGAAAAATTTTATGAAAAAGGATATGAAGGACATCAACTAAATTTTAATCCTTGAATATCCTGGAAACCGAGAGAGCTAAATTTATATAAGTGACTTCTAGTAAAAGAGCATTCAAAGATCTACGATTTATTTAGAGCAAGCAATTTTTTGAACTGTTTTTCTAAAATTTAAAACAATTTTTTAATAAAGTTAAAAATTAACTTTTTGCAACTTAAACAATTTTATCGTAACGCATAGCTAGTCGCAGGCACAAAAAATGAAGGAAAAATTTGACATACTATAAAATTGTTTTTTCTCAAACTTCGTAACGGTTCATCGTCGAGATGTGAGCTTTTAGGGACTGATGACAAATTTATAGTGCTATCGTTAGCGGTAAAAAATGAATTTCGGTAAAAATGGCTCATACGATAAAATCGCGGGAAGGGCGATATATGTATTTTCTCCCCAAATTAAGACTTTCCATTGATGTACGCGTTAGCTCTTCGAAAACTGCATTACAGTTCGAGAAAGTCCTTCTCGCAGTTCCAAAGTGTGTTCCGTGTCCAAATCAATTGTAAAAATAATGATGTATCACAAAGAGTGAAGCCATGTCAAGTGGGACCCCCAAAAATTCACGAAATCACCGATTTTTGAAATAACTGTCTTAATTTGTAGCGGGTATGATGCTGACGACTTGGCATTATTATTTCGTTAAAATTCAATTTATTGTTAATGTTATAAACAATCAAACTTTTTAGCCAAAAAAAATTTCTTAATTTTTTTCTCAAAAACTATTTTTTTTTTTTAAAAGATGACCACGCGAATTTATAATTAACTGTTGAGGCTATCTATTACAATTTTTTTTCACGCCCAATTAGTTTAAAAAATAACTTTTGCATTAATTTTTTATAAACAATTAAGTTTTCTATAGTCTTCTTCACGCTGCAAAAAAATAAAAAAATGTCATCATATGCGGAAAACGTTCCCCTTTATTTCAGCGTTCACAGAAGTTTGTCGGTCTGCGCCGTTTTTCAAATATTAATTTTTTTATCTCCCGCGGCGTGCGCTCTCTAGGCGCAAATAAATATAATATAAATATAAAATAAAAAAAATATAAAAAATAATATAGGTATATATATCAAATGAAAGAGAAAATGCTCAAGAATTTAAATAAAATTAATTTTATATCTATTTGTAAAAAAAGGATATGAAAAAGGTCCTTTGAAAACTTTAATCCTTTATATCCTTCAAAATTTACATCGAATTTTCTTGAAAGGTAAGTATGTTAAAACCCCAAATCTCCTTGATCACGTGTCAAAATTTCATTATTCTCGTTTCATTGATTTTGTATCTTTTTATTATTTAAAATACTGATACTCAAATAAATTAGAATTTTTGTACTTTATTAGAATTGCAGCTTCCGCCTTTTTTTAATAACTTTCGAACTAATAAAGTTAGAGTAATGAAATTTTGACACGTGATCAAGGAGATTTGGGGTTTTAACATACTTACCTTTCAAGAAAATTCGATGTAAATTTTGAAGGATATAAAGGATTAAAGTTTTCAAAGGACCTTTTTCATATCCTTTTTTTACAAATAGATATAAAATTAATTTTATTTAAATTCTTGAGCATTTTCTCTTTCATTTGATATATATACCTATATTATTTTTTATATTTTTTTTATTTTATATTTATATTATATTTATTTGCGCCTAGAGAGCGCACGCCGCGGGAGATAAAAAAATTAATATTTGAAAAACGGCGCAGACCGACAAACTTCTGTGAACGCTGAAATAAAGGGGAACGTTTTCCGCATATGATGACATTTTTTTTATTTTTTTGCAGCGTGAAGAAGACTATAGAAAACTTAATTGTTTATAAAAAATTAATGCAAAAGTTATTTTTTAAACTAATTGGGCGTGAAAAAAAATTGTAATAGATAGCCTCAACAGTTAATTATAAATTCGCGTGGTCATCTTTTAAAAAAAAAAAATTGTTTTTGAGAAAAAAATTAAGAAATTTTTTTTGGCTAAAAAGTTTGATTGTTTATAACATTAACAATAAATTGAATTTTAACGAAATAATAATGCCAAGTCGTCAGCATCATACCCGCTACAAATTAAGACAGTTATTTCAAAAATCGGTGATTTCGTGAATTTTTGGGGGTCCCACTTGACATGGCTTCACTCCAAATAAAACAAATAAATAATATAATATTATATATAAATATATATAATAATATATACAAATAAAATGTCTCACTTACAGTCATAAAAGTCATATTTATCCGCTTCGCTGGGCGGGTTGCTGCTCATGATTTTGTCAAAAACTGCAAAACGAAAGTGCAGAGAAAAAACCGTTCAAACCAATTCAATTTCAATGCGATTAAAATTGCGCAACGTGTAGGCGAAAACTTAATTAAATGTTGTTGCAATGGCGGCGCTTAGGCGACACGCTGCAACAACAAGTGGTACTTACATTTGACGCAGCTCTTGCGGAAGCGCACAAAACACGATGTCGAACGCTGGATTTGTGGCAAATCCGCCGAATGCGCACCGTTCCGTATGCAAATGGCTGGCGGTGAGTCGACGGGCGACGATGGCGGGGCGGACGGTGTGGCGGGCGCCGAGGGCGCTGGCGTGCCGGGTGGCGAACGTTCAATCAGCGGTATGGCAACAAAATTGGTATCGCTGCTGTTGCTGTTGTTGTTGTTATTATTGCTTGCAATGTCGTTGTTGGTAGTGCTGTTGGTCGAATTATTGTTGTTGCTGTTGTTGTTGTTGTTGCCAAGGCATAGACTGTTATGGCGCTGAATGTTAATGTTGCTGATGCTGCAACGATTGCGTGAAATTGCGGCACTGTTTGTGGTTGTTTTGCCGCTGCCAATGTTGCTGTTGTTGACGGCAATTGCTGCACTTTGATCTGTGAAGAGTTGCATAAAATTTTATATGTCAAACTGATTGTTGTAACAGAAAAGTTTTGCGTAGTTGAATAAAAAAATGAAATTCGATTGTTTGAATATGAGTGGAGAGTGCAAGCAAATAAAAAAGAATTGTAATCGCAAGGAACCAAGTAAAATTAACACTAGAAAGACTGTAAGTTTTCCATACAAAAAAAGACATATCATAACCTCGAAAAGTACACATTGGATTTGGCTAATTTTTCACAAAATAAATTAAAAAAAAATATAAAATTTGTCACGATAAAAAAATTAAAGTCACCGAAGCAAAAGTTGATAGGAATACTAAAGAAAATACAGATATTTAAAAATGAAAAACCGTCAAAATGACCGCAATGGTCTTTCTAGTGTTAAGAACTAAAACGAATAAATATTTCTATATAATAAGTTACGACAAAAAATGTGAACGTGAAAATAGTGTTGAACCTTCAAAACTGAAACACTTTCTTCGATTGCATTTCAATCAAATTCACATTCATTGTATCACGGCCACCCACAATTTTCGCGCAACTCGTTAAATGCTGAAATATTTTCCCAGCTTGTCATAAGTCGTCATTCGCTCATTAGTGTCTCTAAATTTTGCATAATTACTGCGGCGTCATTATTGTCAGCATCACCCGGGGGCTGTGCAAATATTGCTGCCACTTTGCGCGCGTTCGCGTCGCTTAATGCCAGCACAATTTATGGGCCCTCGCCCCTCGGCCGGCCATGTGCCGCAGTCTCTGTCTGTGTCATTGAACAGCCACCATAGACGGAAGCCATTCGACACGACGCGTCAGTGCGGCGTCTTTTCCGTCTGACAATTGTCCGCAACCCAACTCTGAAATGCTTTTTTCGATTGATTCGCTCGCTTTGGCTTTTCGCAGTTCCAGCATTCGATGCGCCAAATAGAAAATCAAATTTCTACACTCGGCCAAGGCTGTTCGTCTAAACGCTGCATGGAAATGTTCAAAACACGCCGCACAGTTTACGAATTTCCATTTGCATTTCCGAAACAGTCTGTTCCACCTCGGTGACGTTTTGTTTGCGTGTAAAATTGGAAAAGTCTGGCACTGTGCCAGGCACAGCCGCACAAGTACCGAGGAATTAATAAATTAGTTGTATTTGTTTTATCGTTATTATAAATATTTAATGTTTGTCTGCCTGTCCGCGCGTCTGATTCGTTGGGCGGCGCAGCAGCGTCTGCACTTTGCTGTGTGAGTTGTTATTGTTTTATTATTGTTTGCTTTGTTGGATTTTCGATGGCAAAACAGTTTTTAGATTCGCACTGAATGACGATGGGCTCATGCTGAATGAATGCATAACAGATATAAATATCGCCATTGAGAAGACATTTCGTACAAATGCCATCAAGCATCGAACATTAGACCTGTGCCCAGTGATGAAAAGTGGAGATTTGCCATTGAAAAGACAAATTGTGCCAAGCAGCATTGAAACTCGTGTCAGTGTTTCAGACTTATTCGGACTCTGCACCTAGATGGATAATGCCTACTTTTTAGTAGTCTCGGTCCATGGTCCTACGTCCATGTTAAATTCTATCTCGAGCGCTATTAGAGTTTCTACGGCCAGACTAGTAGGAGGTACTAGGAACAGAGGGGTTGAGATCCTTAACAAGGATCTTTAAGTTGATTAAAGGGTGTATGAGGGGAATGGAAATGCCTACAGTTGGCAGATGTGTTCGAATGGTGATCGAAATTTTCGAAATCATTTTTGGCGCTGTGATCCTTGACAAGGATCATTCAATTGACAAACAAGAGTATCGAAAACATGCAAATGGCGGGGTTACATATCGAATGGAGATCGAAAGATTTTAAATTACACTGATTTCAGATGATTTTTGTAACAAGAAGAGCAAGTATAATGAAAAAGGAATTTTTATGGAAGGATCTCGAATCTAATCTAATCTAATCTCTAAAGCGGCCATCCCTTCGAAAGAGAAAAGATTATTAAGATTAAGAGAAAAGATTATACATTGGCAAAAATGCTTTCACTGATTCGTACATTGAAGATCTTATTGACTTTTAGGTGTAAAAAAAAATAATCCTTGTAAAACTGGGCAAGTTAGCCAGCCGTACTCAGCGTCATGGAGGACGCAATGTTAATTTTTAAACTGGTTTTCATATGCATCCAGCAGCTCATGTTGGGACCACAGTTGTCCCCTATCTTTAAGTTCTAAAAAACAATTACATTAAAGTATCATGGCACGTTAGAAAAAGGAATTTTTAATGATTCACAAAATTATTTATTTATCAGCTCCTTTATTATCAATTCTTTTGAAAATTTGTTTACAATATATTGAAGGTTTAAGGAACACAGTTTTCCACCGATTTAAAAAAAAGATTGTTTTTTCTTTTTATTAACTTATTTTTTACAAGAATCCACCACAATATTAAAGAACAATTTTTAATTTAGTAGCACTTTTTCTGGGAAAAAAGGTGAAAAGCAGTCACGCAGTCAATTTTCGACACTTTTTTCAAAAAGCTACTATCCTTTTATTTTTAGCGTTTTTTTTATTTTTCTGGTGAGATCCTGTGTCCGAAAGCTTAATAATTATGAATCTTTTTTGTTTGGAGTTAGCCAATCCGGAGATTAAGTGTCCGTATTGGAGGATGTGTTTTTTTTCTACGCGGCTTCAGCTATATTGTAAAAAAAATTTCAAAAAGATTGATAATAAAGGAGCTGAAAAATAAATAATTTTGTATATCATTAAAAATTCCCCTTTCTAACGTGCCATGATACCTTAAATCCTAAAAAATAAGTTAAACGGGTGGCGACAGGACTTTTGTGGATCTAAGCCAAGAAATAAACAAAGCATTGAAACTAAATGATTCTCCGGTTGCTCAGGTTACAGAAGTGGCAGAAAAGACGAGACTATTTTATGTACTTTGCAAATCCTTTCGATTTGAATACTGGTGTCCTTTCCTATCTGCTAGGTTCCCTGTAGATCTGGAACGAATCTTTTGGGAACCATTTAGTCTTGCCGTGGAAATTGTGTAGATCAGAAAGTTGTGAATACACTATTTCATTCAAGAATCTGGCCCCAACCATCCGAAGCTGTCGTTTCTTTAATAATGGACCGTAGTATAGAAGGTGCTCGACTTATCCTTCAGCATTCTCAACTTCACAGCTTTTCTCATTCTCAGCTAAAATGGGGTAACTTTAGTGATGAACAGTGGCATAGAAGTTGCTCAACTAATTCTTCTTTTCTCATTCTCAGATAAAATCAGGTAACTTCAGATAGGATGATTGATGGATGGATGGATTGATGGCATAGAAGGTGGTTCCTCAGCTCTCAACTTCTTCAATTTTATATGTTTGACTCCACTGATGACGAGACGTAGAAGCTTCAGTCTCATCTCAGCTAAACCTGAAATGTGTAGACTGTGCTAAGAAGACAATGAGTCTTTCATACACAATACGACAATTTCCGGCTCTAGGGAATGGCATCTGCATATTCCCTCATCTCTTCGTAAAAGAGATCATCTCCATAAAAGTAGATGTGAACTATAGAAAACGAGTTATAAGAGAAAGAAACAAGAAAGATAAGAGAGGAAAGTCAATGAAGTCATCTGTTTCTGGGTCAGCTAAGCACGCATGGAGGCACGACAGGGAATCTAATAGATGCTCACTACAGCAAATTATCAGACTTCTGGCTCTTCTCACACCTCAAGAAATTATTTTGCCGAAAACAATTCTCAAACGAATTCTTATCAAACGCAGAAGGATTTTTGTAGAACTTTCAAACAATCATTACAGGGCTGGGCCCACGAATTGAAAGATGGTTCCACCAAATTTAAGAATCATAAAGCTTCAGGCAGAATAATTCAAGTAAAGTGTATACGAAATCCTCCTGTCTCCTCACCCAATTAAAATAATTTAAAATTCCTATTGCTAGAGTCAACTTTAGGTTGCAATGTAGAAATTACAAAGTTGATACAAATTTTCTATAAATACTGCTGCTTTCTAAAATAAACTGCACCCTGTCAGTCGCCACCGAAAAACAACGCAACTCATTTGTTAAGGCAAATTAAAAATTTTAAGAAAAACATTATTTAAAGTAACCTTCAAAATGTGCGCCTGACTAGTGGACAGTGACTAGAAATGATAAATTTTTCCTAAACGTTAAACACAAACCATAAAACATTTGTGTATGTAAGCAAAATGTTAAATGCTGTTTATGCCGCAAATTAGCGCGACAAATGTGCTGACACTTGTGATGACTTTGTGCGACATAATTACTCAAGTCGTTGTAAAAATTTAAAAGAAATTTTGCGGGCAAATGAACTTTCGTAGTGTTGTGGGTGTGTAGCGCTGCCAACAGTGGAACAAATTGACCGCATTGTTGTATGCTTTCGGCTTATTTGCGCGACTAGCGAATGTGTCAAGACGTCTTTGAGTGCACACAATAATTACAACAAGAAATTAAAGAAAGCAACAAAAAAAGTAAAACTATAGAGTGCCAACAACACAAAGCAGCAGCGGTTGGACATAAACAAGCGGCAGTCGATGAGAAATTTGTTTACAAACAGCAAAGCATGCACGATGCTCCACTGTGTTAATTGCCGTTTTAATTACACACACAAACACAAACACAAATACAGTTACAGTCGCAGGTGCACGGCGCTCAAAGCGAAAGCGCTTGTGGCACTTCAATTTGGTATGTTGGGGTTGGGGTCGGCGGCGGCGTCATGGCATCGAAGCGAAACGCATTCCGTTGCGCTCGTTCTAGCCTCGATACAAAATATTCCATAATTTGCCAATTAATTGTAGGTTCAAACGAATAATGAATGGCCAGCGCGCACAAATCGAAAACGACGCGTAAAATTAATTGCGCATTTTATTGTAAGTATTTGTGTATTTTATGCGCACCAAAGCGGCCGCCAATTACATTTTATCTAATATACGTTTATGTGAAACCCAAGTACAGCAAAGCATTTGCCACAACGAGTGTTGTGGATTTCTTACAAATATTTTCTTTGAAAAGTGAAAATATTTCCACTGTTTACTGTTGCACATAAATTTAAGGAAAACACATTTGGATATGTGGGCAATTTTTTGGATTTTTGAAATTTAATTAGTTTCAAATTCGTGCAGATTGTTTGACCGCATTCGAATGCAACGTTGTGGCAATGCGGCCGAAGGCGGTGTGGCATTTTGTTTACCTTAGTGTTGGTTTGTGTGGCAATTTGCGGCATTTACAGTATGTTTTATTGTTGTGTTAGTGTGCGTACACGTGAACACATTCAAATATTTTGTACTAGTGGCATTTTGGGTGACATTCTGTGGATGTTGGACAATGATTTGGAAAGCTAATGACAGTCATTAGTGGTAAAATTTTCACTTTAGCATTTTTACTTAAAAGTTCTTCAATCTTTGGAAATAGAATGTTTATAATTTTTGTGATTTGCAACACACAAGTTGAACCAAATGTATCTAAAATCATGTAAATGAATGAAAACAGTCCTCACTCTTGCACTCAGTCATTGTGCCCGTCGATCCATCACTGTGATTTCGCTGTGTTTATTTATTTTCCAGTAGAAAAAACATCAATGGACAGCAATGCATCACACTCGACCCTAATACAATATTGCAACAAAAACAACAACAACCCAAAACTACAACATCATTTCTACTCATCATTTTCTCATTTACTATTTTTGTAGACTTGGATATTTTTGAAATGTACAAATAATTAGCAACACAACTACGCACATATCTATCCACCTATTATCTATCTACATACATATGTATATATATTGTCTATTTATATTATTCTGAAAGTAAGTACGTACGGCTTTGAGGGATAATAATTTTCCAAATTGCAATTAAATATTTTCGGCAATTAAAGATTTCATTTGTTTTCCATTGCAGCAACAACAAAAGAAAAAACATTAAACGAAACCAAAACAAAGCGCGTCGGTCCAGTGTGAATTTCCTTTGGCAAATATCACAAACAAATCGTAGTCCATCTATTCCTCAGCTGTCTACCAACTCGTCTGTTTGTCTATTTGTCTGCTGGTCTGGTAAATTTTTATGTGCATTTAATGTTTACATTGTGTTGTTGCTTTGATTTGGTGTGAAATGAATTTACTTCTGGCTGCCTCGATGTGCTCTCCTGATTTAATTGAATTTAACTTTTTTTTAAATAGTAGGAAATGGCATTTTAGGGGGAAATACAACGATGTAGTGTCCGACCGAAACATATTTTTTTGGGCCGAAACCGAATTTCGATTTTTTTTTAATATTCGACGGAAACCGAAATATTCTAGTTGAAATAAAAATCACCCTATCAAGCATTTTTTCAACAAACGAATTTTACATTAAGTAAATAAAGAACAAACAAACAAACATAACATAAATAAATAAATACTTATTAATAAAAACAATTTATTAATTTTTTAAAAACATAAACATAATAAAATCACCTTTTCGTACCTTACTCGCTAATATTCAAAACTAAATAATTTGTTATTATATGCTAAAAAAGTTTATTTACATTGGTGACATCTAAATTACTCCTTCTTTCACTATACATATATCTGTTACAAAATAAAATGTAAAAAAATATTCTAGAAACTTTCGGTTTCGGCCATTTTTTGACCGAAACTGAAACCGAAACCACTTATTTGGGCCCAAACCGAAACCGAAACCGAATATTCGGTCGGACACTACAACGATGGGATATACAATTTATATTCCATGTTAATAGAACCCTGTCTCTGGACAAAAGTATGAGCAAACTTGAGTTTCTCTGGCCAAAGTGAAGACACGAAATTCAGTGGTTTGGTTTACTCAGTGGTTTCGTTCACTGAATTTACTGTCTTGTGAAAAGTTCAGTGAGTCAAACAATTGAACTTCGAGGATTCTGGGGTTCAACACATTGGCAGTTTACGAACTCACAAAAGTTGTATTGGCCTTTGGACTCTTAACAGATAAGGAAGCCATCAGATTTACGAGGAAGAAAACGCTTCAAATATTTTATGTGAAAGGGCATACGTGACCATAGCGGTCACGTGACAAATAACTTGATGATCTGGGTAAGTCTAGCATATTGAAGGTTAGGTAAGATGGCAAAGTGTCTGTCCTCTGGGTTCCAGGACACAGAGGAATTGACGGAAACGAAAAGGTAAACAGTTTTGCGGCCCTCTGGCACTGGAGCCGTTCATTTGATTGGGTAAAAGTACCATAGCGGAGTCACTAAGACTTGAGGAGAGTACAAGGAACTCAGAACATTGGTCTAGTATCTCGGGTCCTAGGCAGCTGAAAATCTTTATTAAAGGTTATAACCCCAAATTGAGTGAAGAATGCCTCAAACTAAGGAAAAACCAGCTAAGACAGATCACTGGTCTTCTAACTGGGCACTGCGGATGGAGGAAACATATGCACACAATCGGGCTGGAACAGGTTAGAGTCTGTAGAGGAGACTCCCGAACACAGGTCGGCATGTCGTAGCAGGATGCGCTACCTGGGCCAGTTCTGGCTTGCAGAAGACAACATCAAAGCTTCATTAGGTGCGTTGGTGAGTCTAGGCGATGTTCTCTAACCACTTGTGGGGGACACAATAGATCACTTCTAGTCTCAGTGCAACAAACCCCCATCAAAATCTATTATATTCTATACATAGCGCAGAGTTCGGAGGATGTACGGAGTCGCACAGTGTCGCGAGTCCATTGTAGCGAGGTAAAAAAATAGAAGGAATAGTTGTACGACTATAAAATTTTGTACATATGCTTTTGTTATAAAAAGAAGTTAATACGCCAAAATTTACTTCAATCACCCCACGGACACGCCCACCTCCCATACAAACCAAATACTAAGTTGAGAGTATCTCGGAAACTATAAAAGATATATTGATGAAATTTGGTACAGCAACTTGTATCATCTATATTAAGGTATATACCTTTATAGATGTAGTTGAGATCAACCTACAAATACGCTTGTCATAAAAAAGGAAATATTGAAAAAACTACAAATATCTGTGCATACTTTTAATTAAGTAAGTAATTTCAAACCCAAATAAAAAAATAATAACACCTCTTATTAAACTCAGTGGAGCATATATTTCCATTAAAAATTACACTTTGTTAATTTGTACTGCTGGGATAATCGGTTTTCGATCGTGAGTTATTAGAAATTAAACCCTCTACATCTATTTTTGACAAAATTTCAAAACAACTTTCTTCAACTTCCACAGATATTATATATTGCAGTATATCAAAGTTTCGGTTTTCATGTTTAACTTTAATTTTCCTATTAACTGCTATAATTGGTTCTGAAGACATTAACAAGTTTTACTTCTTTTCGAAAGTTGCCTTGATTCGATGGCAAGCACTGTTAGCACTGAAAATGCTAAATTTCTTAAAAACGTGCAAGTTTGTGCAGCTAAAGTCCATGGTTTCTATTAATACATACAGTAGTAAGTAGTTTTTTTTTTAAGTTTATCTAAAGTTTGATGACATTGCACTTTAATTCCTACGAATTGACGTTTCTTCAAATAGCGGTACAAGGAATATGGAAAGCAAAACCAAAGAGGGAAAGCTTCCACAGAGTTGCAAAAAGAGTATATTTATAGAATATATTTACTTAACATAAGGTTCCATGGGAAATTTTTCAATAAGAGGCCTCGAACTTACATTCAACAAATTGCAATAATGTCTACCCAAGTCACCAACCTTCACAAAGTGCAAGTTTGGTGGCCTGCCATCGGTATACAAATTGATATTTTAAAAATTCGTTTTCACATTTTAGTAAATTGAGGTATTTACTTCAGTACTACAAACTTATTTTTCGTTTTTCGACATTCGTTACATTCATTTTTTTGATTTTTTGTCCCTACTCGCGACTCTGTGAGTCGTCTTTTTCATTGATAGCCATTTTAAAATTGTATGATCATCCAGTACTAAGGATGGTTTCATCACAAGGATGGTTTCTTTTAACCTTCCTTGTGACATTGAACTAATACAGTTGGGAGTTGCTGCAAGTTGACTAGCTATACATTTTACAGTCAGCATCCTATTGGTCAGTTATAATTGATGGTTCTTGAAACTTGTGTCACTATTGGATTAAAAATCCAGTAAAGGAAAGTTGTTATACTTGATGAAGTATTGTAGAAAGCAAACGCTGTCATTGTAAATCAAATATAGATAACAAAATGTTCATATAAGACTTTGAAAGCATTAAAACATGGCCCCCGCTCCGTGTTTGACTGTGAAGAGTCTTAGTTGGTTTGGCTGAAAAATTATATGGTTTTGCATTATCTAAGATCTGGGCGCTATAAATCAGGGGCAGTGTTTTAAGTTCCTTTCAACTGCTCTCAGTACTTTTACGATTTTTGTCAGCGATATCCTACAAAAGGATTCAGGTATAATAGACGAAATATTACATGGGTCTCATTCTTTTAAATATTTTCTTCAAACAGTTCTATGTCCTACATATAATACCTAATGTTCAGTCAGTAGGATGAAGAAACTGATCATAATCGATTTAAAAAAGTTAAGACACAATTTGAAAGTGAAGAAAGTGTAAGAAGATTAGTGTAGAATAATTGAGCAATGTCAACCACACTTTGAGCAGTGATAGAGCGATTTATTTTGTTATTGTCAGCTCTCTGTGTATACAAGTATATGAATACATACATATGTATGTATATATGTAAGCATGTATCATTACAAGTAAAGTTAATGTAGGTGAATAAACAATAGAAAAATTAGGTCAATTTCTTGCGGTTCCAAATAAAACGACAACATGTCATTGATTTTTCGTTGGCATTGACATTAATACAGAATTTGTGCAAAAATCGAACCAGTCTGCGCAGGCAGTTAATAATCTGAAAATATGAAACAATTCATCATTTCTTGATGAATGATTTTTTGCTTTGCGTTTGCATTTGTTTACCTACAAAGGCTGTTTAATATTTACAATAAAAATGTATGCTACCAAAAACAAAAACAATAACAATTGTCAATACGATACGCAAAAGTACTACAGATGCCGGGCAGAAAATTGGACTTTCTCCAAAAAATGCTTTAGAGATGATTAGTCTTGTGGGGAAAACAATTCAACATATTTATGTTTTGAGGTTAAAAGGTTCATTCACTAAATATCGTACACAATGTGATTGCCGCCAATGTGTAGAAGCTTTGCTATTGTAAGCCTTTGGTACTGACGACTTGCCACCATTACTTACCCAAATCGATTAGCTCGTGTATGGTATCCATTTTTGTAAAATATTCTACACTTTTTTAAAAAAATTTCTATTTTTGTTATAGGAATATTTGTTTTTTTTACAATTTTTTTCTTTATTTAAACAATGCACACGATATTACAGAAATTATGCTGCTTGATATATGTGCAATTGCCACAAATTCTTAAGGTGACCTCAAAGCGATTGTGCCTCTCACGCATTTTAATTAATTTGATTTAATCTTTAATTGAATTTATGACTTTCTGCAACGGTCACACACACACACAACTGTAACACTTGACATGACAGACGTCGTTCACTTTGATTTTCATTGCATTATTTAGCGACTTTCTAGTTCTGGTACACATGTCACCTGACATACAAATATACACACACAGGTATAATTATAAAGTCTGAATCATTTGGAAAACAATGAAAATTTCGCATTTCTAAAATGTATTTAGAAACGCAACGCAGGCAAAAAGACTTTTGTCGAACGCGACGCACCGAGCAGCGGAATCGCCGTCAAAACGCTTAAAACACCGAATGCCGACTGCTAAACGGAACCGCTGAGCGCGAATGCTGCGAACGCCAGCCGCCAGCTTCCAGAAATGGCCGCCACTGTCGCTGCCGCTGCCGCTGTCGTCACCGTTACCGTTACCGCTGCGGCAGCCACACCAGCAACAACATTTTTCATTTATTCAATTTCGTCTTTTTTGCGCTTCGGCCTTTTAAACAGCAACAACCAGAGCATTTTTTGTGTTGATAAAATTTTGTGCTTGTAATTGTTTTTGCTTTTAATTCGGTACAGCGTAAACCACAAAAATCACCAAAGCAACTCTACATACATTAAAAACGCACACAACGCGCGTAACATAAACAAATCGTTGACGATGCGTGCAAGATGGAAAAGTTATACAATTAATGAGAAAAATTTGAGTTTTGTGCAAAGTAAATAAAAGTTTCTAACTGGTTTTACGTTTTCGAGTTACAAAATTTGCATTGATTCGTTTGTTGGAAACGATTTTTCTCTCCATTCGAGAAAAAGACACTCAATTAATTACAATTTGCTTAAAATGTCAAAAATTCAAAATAAAAAAATTCAAAAACAAAACAAAAAAGCGTTAAGCTTTTGCGGACACGGACGTTGTTTGGACTGGTTTCACTTGTCACTTGAAGTGTCAAAGCCATTTGATTTTTCTTGTTTTAAATTGTTTTGTGGCAGAAACTAAATGCAATTTGTTGCTTTGCTTGTTATTCTTCAGCTCAACATTATGCCAGTTTTTTTTTTATTGTGTTTTTTAATTGTGGTTTTGTTGTTGCTGTTTAGTTCACTGCATAAAGTTCAAAATATAAAAAAAAAACACGATCGCGCGTTCGTGTTTCTTGTTCGAGCAAATGCGAACGAATGCTAAACAAAATATTTCCATTTCGCTTTCTTCGCATTTCGGAAAAGTCTTTCGAAAAAGTTTTCAACATCTTATAATTTCTATTTTGGATATGGCAAACAATGACTCTCAAACTGTGCGCTGTTTGGAATCAGTGCATTCGAAAAGCCAATTTACTGGTTGCTGATTTTGTTGTTGTACTTATTCGAAGAGAATTGCGCTCTTAAATTTTTCTTTCACAGATTTTGCGAGTCAAAGTTTTTCAGTCGGTTTTGGTCGACTTGTGGCATATCCTAAATGTTTTACTGACGGCTGACGCTTTTAAGTTAAAGAAAAAAAGAAGAAATTATTTACTTTTTTTACAGGATTTACAGAACGTCGAAGGCCCCCTTCGTATACAACTTTTGAGCTAAAAATATTTGAAGGCATATTTGGCACACCAAATTGTTTGTAAAAAACTGATATTTGGGCATTTTGAACTCTCAAAACACCCCCTTTACGTGCGCTTCTGACCTATTCATTGCGTTTTTTTTTTGTTTTGTTGTGATGCCAAGCAACTAAATTGGATCCTTAATCATTCACCAAGCAACAAAATTTGATCTTTAGTCATTATTTTTTACATCTTACGAAACATTTTAAAGTTATTAAATTGCATTGCAACGCTACTGGTTGACATGAGCCGCAGTCACTGCGAGCGGCAGTATTCAACAATTTGTTTTTGGCAGACGCTCACACGGTCGACCGACCGATACAGTCGCTGGTAGAGCGTTAAATATTCGGCCAGATCAGAGCGTGTTGCGAGCAATCACCGACAGCGCATAGCACCGCCTAGACGCCAAAGTTCATGAAACTTGTGTTGGGGCGAAGTGCTAGAAAATCGAATTGCTGTTAAAAATAGAAACAACAAAAAATGCAAGAGACGCACGTCGCTGACACACTGTTTATTCTAGTGTAGTTCAAGTGTTGTTGGAGCCTCCAACTTGGAGGCCTGTGGACTATGCTGGTGTAGGACTCCCGGTGAGCATTCACTGTGTGTTCATGGATATACGTCAGCGGCGTGGGGCAGCGGTTGGGTGCGGGAGTTAAGTAAAAACAATATTTTGTTTTTATTTATGGAGAAAAAGATTGCTAGTAATGAAGATAGATAGATAGATAGATAGATAGATAGATAGATAGATAGATAGATAGATAGATAGATAGATAGATAGATAGATAGATAGATAGATAGATAGATAGATAGATAGATAGATAGATAGATAGATAGATAGATAGATGGATACTATACGATACGACACGATACGATACGATACGATACGACACGATACTATTTTACGGCTTTCAGGAGATCGCACAGAGAAAGCAACTGGATTTTGTCTATCGTCATGGCATCTGAACCCGAAGTGCACTATTTCACTCGGGCGAAGGTAGAACAGGATGATAGACACCTATAGACAGGAAGTATAAGTTTGGTCCCGATAATGCTCGTTTGACCAAGTCTTAGCTCCATGGATTGTGTCCTATGATGAATCCAACAATCAGGCAGTGATCGTTCCTTCCGAATTTCGGAATAGGAAGGTTCTTACTCTGAAAATCCCCCTTGGCTACGGTTCTGATGTGCGTATTTAAGTGCACTTTCATTCGTGTTGTTCTTTGGATAGCATCATTATGTATCGTTTCATTTTCGCTGCAGGTAAATTGCTGAAAACTGAAGCACATAAAGAAATTAAGAAGCAAAGACGAACGTTGCATTTTGAGAATTGAGGCTTGTGGCGTTTGTCAGTAGCGGCACGCGCAGAAGAAGACTCACTGAAGTATTTTTACGGCTACACACACATACACCCACACATGCATGCCACCACCCAACGTGGAATGCACTGCCTGGACGAGCCGACAAAAATAACCGCATCGAATTTATGGCTTTTAAATGAGGTGTGCTATGTTTAGTGGTCTTAATTGGCTTTGTATTGCGTTCGTTGTTGGTGTTGTTGTGGCTGTTCAACATATTATAAGCCATGCAAGCCAAACTAATTCGTGTGCGTGCCATAAAAATGCATTTCATTCTTTAGTAAACTGCCGGGAAGAAACTGGAACGCCCATAAAACCGCTGACTTTTACTGCCAGCGCAACTTGTTGGTGTGTTACATGTGTACAATGTGTACATATGTAAATAATTAATTGGCACAGATGCCCCGGCAGGAAACTGAGCAGACGAGATAAAGGAATCCATATTTTAGGTTGATTCTGAGACTGAGATGGATTAACAAATTCAGGCAACAGTCACGTTTTGCTCGACGAATGTGCACTTTAAGAAAATCACAATTTAAGAAAAACATAATTTAACAAAAAAAAAATAAAGTGCTTGATTTATTTAATCTCAGCCGAATCTCTAGAAAACTCTCTCGTTCTTAATTCGAATTTAATAAAAATAAAAAATAAGCCACTAGAGGGTTAAGCTCTTCTCAGGTGCTCAATCGTGTGTGTATGTGTGTGTGAGTGTGTGCGGAATGCATTTGGCGTTTTTGTCATTTCGTTCGCTTGTTCGCTGCCATTACAAGCAGCTTTATTGGTTATTTATTTATTTGTTTGTTTGTTTGCGTTGTTGTCTCTTGGCTGCCACCGCAGCGAATTCACCTTTTTGGATCGCTGCCAATCGCCGTACGCCCTGTGTTGTCTATGCATTTTTCGGAAAATTAACATAATCAATTTGGTTTTGTTATTGTTGTTGTGTTTAAAAATTTCTAGGCTAGGTGTGTGCGTGTTCGAGCTATTTATAAACGTTCGTATTTATTGCGTTTATTTCGAGTTGAGTTCTCCTTCCGCTTTGCCAACAAGTGAATGCAAACAATTAAACGTCACCGGGCGCTTGAAAGGCCTTCTCGATGTGTCGTCGCCAAGTTCAAGTTGAATTTTTATTATTTCATGGGTCTGCCACTGCGACAGTGTGAATGTTGAAAATTGCATGTGAGATGTGTGGTTGTATGTGCGTTTTATTATTATAATGAATCGCAATTATCACTGCGCGCTCAATAATCGGCAGAACGTGTTGCGACTTATGGCTGCGGTTTGCATGGTTACGTCCTGCTGATCTCGGGATTTTTTCAAATGAATTTCATAAAGAATTTTCTTTGAATTCCAACTTAACATCTCAAATCAAATTAGTTTAATTCTTGTTCAGAATGCTGCACGTGAGGGTTGGTTATCTGAGTTGCATCAAACTTTAAGTAAATTTTCTTTAGCATGCTTTTTCTAAGTAATCTATTTGAATTATCTTTTTTTGTATTTGTTATTGAAACATTTTCTAGGCAGTGCTCAAAAATCAGTTCGTTGTGCTGACAGTTCCTCGTTTGTCCCAGTTTACACGCCCTTAAATGAATGATGTTCGTGAATGTTGCCAATTTGACAGCATCCCAGAATTGGCATCTCTATATTTGAGTGTTTTGAGTGCGCTTGCAATAAAATTCATGCCAGAAATGTAAATAAACAAGGAAAAGATTTCGTTTTTATTGCATATTGCATGTGTCGAGTGCGCATTTTTATTGAAATGTGTGTAATGTACGTTCAAATAATAAGCGGTGGGAATTTTTGGCAGTTTCCAAAAATTGGCACACATATTTACTATAGTCACAAATTTAATGAAATTATCAGAAATTTTAAATGGTTGACGTTGATTTGAGACATGTGAGTTGAAGTGAAAAATACTAAAACAAAGACATAAAATAAAACAATGGTCGCTGTTTGCAGTTCAGCTTTCTTTGCTCTGAATGAATGAAAAACAGTTCGATTCAGGCGACAATCTCCTTGATCACGTGTCAAAATTTCATTACTCTAACTTTATTGGTTCGAAAGTTATTAAAAAAAGGCGGAAGCTGCAATTCTAATGAAGTACAAAAATTCTTATTTATTTGAGTGTCAGTATTTTAAATAATAAAAAGATGCAAAATCAATGAAGCGAGAATAATGAAATATTGACAGGTGATCAAGGAGATTTGGGGTTTTAACATACTTACTTTTCAAGAAAATTCTACATAAATGTTCAAGGATATAAGGGATTAAAATTTTCAAAGGACTTTTTTCATATCCTTATTTTACAACTAGATACAAAATAAATTGTATTTAAATTCTTGAGCCGTTTCTCTTTCATTTGATATACATATCTCCATATTCTAAAGAGGCTATTTTTTATTTTTTTAGCCCCTTCAAAATTTTGAAGTCCTTTTGAAAAGACAAAAGATGTAGAAATGAAAAACTGAGTACGCAGTATTACTATGTTTGGTCTCTAGTTTCACACCCATATGGATTTTTTCCGGTGTGAAAAATGTTTTTATTTTTGTCGCACGGTGTTATTATTGGGCACAGTGTTATTACACTAATGGGGGGTTTCAAATCTCGAAAATGGTTGTTCCAAAAATTGTGTGTAAATATTTTAGTATTTGCTTTAAAAGTTGTAAGCAAACCCTCCTTCAATGTGCTTCACTGGATCCAACGATGCTCTATGTTTATTAATACTCCCTGAAGATATTAAATTAGAAGATTTAAATTATTAGATATTAAAATTATGAGTTTGTCTATCGCTGGCCAGGACTACAGTCGAAGTATTTGAAGTCCACAGTCCACTCAAGTATTTGAACTCACACTTGCTTAATGAACATCAGAGAACAGTTTAATGGACCCATCAATTCGATCTTCGCAGTAATTCCACAGAGTCGAGGCATTGACTTGTAACAATAGAATCAGATACTGAACCATCTCTTTTAAAAAAAATGTTTCCCCTCTTGGCACTCACAAAGTTCTCACACACACACACACACAGTGGGCACTAATGCCTCCGCGGTGCACAAAAACAAGATTCATGACTACATTAAGCGTGTTTGCGTACATTTTTTTCAATTGTTACTGTACTCATGTACCTATGTATTTCTTTTTAATTAAATATTCAATGCTCTTTCATTGTTTTTAATGTTTTTTTTGCAACAAAATTATTAGCTAAAGGCCATAAAAATGTTCATGAACTTATGGTCTGACAGCACAGATGTTCTCATAAAAATAGCATTGCCTGAATTACAACCGCAATATATTTTTTATTTCACAAATTAAAACGTTTTACATTTTTGTAGATTGTTGCATCAAATTAAATGGATTTGATTTGTGGCTCAATTAAATGTGGAAACATTTAAATAACTACAATGTGTGTGAATTGGGTCTTATTTGTATAATGAAAAATAAACAAAAACAAAATAATTTGTTTTGTATTAGAATAAAGGAAAATATGAAAATTTAAAAAGAGTCTGAAAATGCCAGAAGACTCTTTTTAAATTTTAATGATAGAACAAACTATATATGTGATCTATTTGGATTTATACACGAACCTCTAATTTGCCGTAGGAACTCATCATTCTTTTTCTGTGCGCGGTTCTACTTTTATGTGCGTTGTTTCTGTATCAAATTTCATTCCAATATCTTTGTTAGCACAAAGAGCTAATGTGTGGAAAAAGAACGGACGGACAGACAAAGATTGTTGAACCGATTCTTCTGATGGAGGAGTGTTGAGAAATTGTGCCCGGGGTGTGTAAGAAAATACTATAGAGTAGGAAGTCTTTTGGACCCGGATTTTCTTTCCAGGCGCCATAGATATTGCAATCTTCTCAAAAGATTTCCCCAATGTTACATTGATCTGTAATTGTTTAGTCCTCAAAATATTTTCCCCAACGTTACATCGATCTCTAATTGTTTAATACATAATTTTTTATTATCCAACGAGACTTTAGACATAAAAAATGCTTTTAATGCTTGCAGATATATTCGAATATTCATACTAGAAGGCAGTGGCGCACACAGGAAGAAGAGTTCAAACACCCCAACTACAAAAATTGCTAGTGCAAAATATGACTTTAAATGGAATCGGGTTCAAAAGTTGTACACAAAATTAGTGTCCGACCGAATATTCGGTTTCGGTTTCGGCCCAAATAAGTGGTTTCGGTTTCGGTTTCAGTTTCGGCCAAAAAATGGCCGAATAGCCGAAACCGAAACTTTCTAGAATATTTTTTACATTTTATTGTGTAGCAGATATATAGTAAAAGGAGGAGTAATTTAGATGCCAGCAATGTAAACAAACTTCTTTTTTTTAGCATATAATATTAAATTATTTAATTTTGAATATTATCGAGTAAGGTACGAAAGGGTGATTTCTTCTTATTTACGTTTTTAAAAAATGAATAAATTGTTTTTATTAATAAGTATTTATTTATTTATGCTATGTTTGTTTGTTTGTTCTTTATTTACTTAATGTAAAATTCGTTTGTTGAAAAAAGTGCTTGATATGGTGATTTTTATTTCAACTAGAAAGTTTCGGTTTCGGTTTCGGCCGAATATTAAAAAATAACCGAATATTCGGTTTCGGTTTCGGCCCAAAAAAGTGGTTTCGGTCGGACACTACACAAAATCCTCCCCTAAATGAAATCCTGTGTGCGCCACTTATAAATAATAAACTTAAGCTATTCAAATCTCATTTACAGCACATTTGTCTACTCACCGAATCGATTGCTGTCCTGGACAGCTAACTGTATTTGAAACATTTGAAGTATTTTAATTTGAAAAATGAATATGAAACACAAAATAAACACAAACACTTTGGGGGGGGGGGCGGGGGGTAGCGAAAATTTGTTTTATGCTATTTACCAATGTGCATGAATACGAAATTAACACAACAATCAATTTTGATAATGGGCGGAAATCGAAATTACTTGGATATAGCCAAAACAAACAAACGCAAACGAATAATCAGCGACACAGACACAAACACAGCAATGCACACAGAGCACTTTCGGATGCAATCGCCTACGTACGAGACGCCAGAGCGATTCGTTCAACTTCCAAATGGAACGACGCGAAACTGAAAGCGGAAAGCGACTCAACTCTGCAGTGGCACTGGTCGCCGCAAAACGTGGCCTATATGCGATGCTACGGTGCGCTAAAGACGCGCGCGCGAGTTGACGATTTTTCCGCTGTTATGAAACTGAAAAATGTGAAAGCGAAAAGCACTTCGCAATGCCGAAATGTGCGCCGCATTTCAACGCCAGCCATCGAAAAATAAACACACATCGCAGCGAGGCAAACGAAAGCGAAACGCCAGCTAGAAGGAGCGGAAAACATCGATCGAAATGAATTCGGAATTCACTCGAGCGGACGCAGTCGGCGTGTTTGTGGAGCGATTTCTTGTCCTACGACGTTGTCGCTGCGCGTCGTCATCACCTCTCGCCAAGATCTCTCGCTGCCGTCAGTGATAAAGCACACAGCGACCGGGTTGCGGAGAAAAGCACGCAGCCGCTCACCGAAACAAGCAGACAGCGGAAAATTGCCGCAAAACACTCGACGCATCGTTAATGAGTCGGGACGATGGCAACGTTTGCGCCCGCTGGATCGTCGCCACTCGAACGATGGCGCTGTGGTGTTGAGCGTTGAGAGAAATGCTCAGTAATGAGTTGGCTTTAGCGCCAACGAGTGAAAAGAAGTGGCTGCAGTTTTAGGTCGTCGACAAGGCACTTTGGCCAGGATTCTTCATTATTTTACTTCACCCAATTATAAACAAAAAGTTGAGAATTCAGTTTCGGTATACTGAATTCTAGGATCCAGAATCGAATTGAAGGATTTTCTTTAAGGAATCCAAGAATTGCATTTTGGAAAAATTCAATAAAATTATTTTTTAAAGCCATGCAAATATTACTTCATATCTATGATATAATAGGAAAAAAATATTTAAAAAATTATGTACCTAGTTTTAAGTATTCCGAACAGTGGCGCATGGGAGGGGGGATTTGGGGATCAAACCCACCAAACACAAAAATTGGCGTTACAAAATATGGTTTCGAATGGTATTCGTATTCGTATTCGTTGTTTGCCCGAAATGCAGTTCGTTCTCGAGCATTCCAGCATCGCCTCAAACCGTATCTACGCTAATTGCCCCAAAATTACCATGCGCCCTTAAAGTATGCAATGATGCTGCTGCGTTTGTGTTTTGTGAATTAATTAGATTCATAAATACAAACACTGCCATACTAAAACTGAAACTATGTTCAAACCATACACTGAAAAGGATCGCTGTGTATCAAAATTAAGCCAATTAAAGTTTCTTTGCTGTTGTAATTGTTTTTTTGAATGGCATTATGTGCAGTGTCCTGTTTTTTTTGTCGTTTTGACTAAAATTGATTAATTTTTTACCCGCAAGCTGCAAAATTGTCGGTATTTTTGGTCAATTATTGCAATCCATAAAGTGTGAAAGTTGGTATCTCTTCCTATATGTATGTGTTCTCTATACATATGTGTATGTGTGTGTGTGTGTATAAAAATACCATCCTGCATATTTGTGATTTTATTTAAACTGCGGTTTGTCATTTTGCATTATTGTGGTTTTTAGATGCGTTTTACTGTTTTTACCTATTTGCGATTTGTTGTTGTTTGTTTAGTGGAATTTAGTTTCTTTTGCTGTGGAATTTTTTTTTTTAATATTTTTGCGGTTAGACTGAATGTAGCTTATTAAATTCAGCGTAAAATTGTTCATGTCATTGTGGCATTTATAAAAAACATTAATTTAATTCATCGAATATTTTTGCACTTTATTACTTTAAGTGTTTTTTATGGCGACAATTTGTTTAATGATGACATGAAACTTTTTATAGAATTTTTATGTGCTATATTTTCACCACATTGTCCTTTAATGTGTCGCATACGCTATGCAATTTTTAATGTATTTAAATGACACTTGTCATGACACACACGGCAGCCGCCGTGGCTCAGTTGGTTAGTGCGTTGGACCGCGAGTCGCAGGCAGCAACCTCAGGTTCAAATACTGCCTGTAATAACACCTAAAAAAAAAAAATAACGGGAAAACTTGTTTTCTCTTTCGGTGGCTGTCCTCTCAGCTGGAAATGGCAAACCTCTGAGAGTAAAAAATTGCTTATGAAAAAGCTCCCAACCTGCCGTTCGGAACCGGCATTAAACTGTAGGTCCCTCCAACCCGTGTACAAATTCACACGCACAACACGGGTAGTTGCGGGAAGCTAGGCCTTAGTCTCGCGTAAGCGGGCTGTCGTGCCAGTCAATTATTAAATTAATTTAATTAACTGATCCCACATAAAGTTTGTTTGTAAACACAAAGTTAATTGAATGCGCAGTTGTGTAGTTTTAGTTGTGTGGGTTTACTGTTGAAATAAAAGATAAAGCAAGGAAAATTGTATTCAAATCTGCAAAATTTTAAATATCCCCAAATAGCGCAACAAGTTGAAGAAAAGTTAAAATAACCGAAACGCCGACTCTTTCCCAACTTTCCAATGTAATTGGTGAATAAAATCCCAATGATTTTGGTCCTAATTTAGTTCATTGGCAGGTTGGATAAACTTAAAATAACCGAATGACCGAAGTATTCTTAACTTTTCAAAGCTCCATTCAAGTAATTGGCGCCTAAAATTCGAATGATTGCGGTTCTATTTACTGGCCAGCTCTCTCAGCATTCCGAAACTGCACCAAACGTTTCCGAAATACTGCAACAATTCGGAGATAAGTTAGAATAACCGAATAACCGAAATTTTCCTCATTTTTTAAAACTCCATAAAAGTAGTTGGAGACTAAAATCCCAATAAATTTGGTCCTATTTACTGGTCAGTTCTTTCACCATTCCGAATCTGCACCAAACGTTTCCGAAATACTGCAACAATTCAGAGATAAGTTAGAATAACCGAAACCCCGACTCTTTCCCAACTTTCCAATGCTTTACAAAAGTAATTGGTGAATAAAATCCTAATGATTTTGGTTCTAATTTAGTTCGTTGGGAAGTTGGAAAAACTCGATTAAAGTAATTGGCGACTAAAATCCCAATGAATTTGGTCCTATTTACTGACCAGTTCTCTCACCATTCCGAATCAGCACCAAACGTTCCCAAAATACTGCAACAATTGGGATATAAGTTCGAATAACCGAATAACCGAAATTTTCATAATTTTTCAAAACTATAAAAGTAGTTGGAGACTAAAATCCCAATGAATTTGGTCCTATGTATTTACTGGCCAGTTCTCTCACCATTCTAAATCTGCACCAAACGTTTCCGAAATACTGCAACAATTCGGAGATAAGTTAGAATAACAGAATAACCGAAATTTTCCGAATTTTCTAAAACTCTATAAAAGTAGTTGGAGTCTATTTACGGGCCAGATTTGTTTACCATTCCTAATCTGCACCAAACGATTCCGAAATAGCGCTAGAAGTTGGAGAAAACTTAGAATAATCGACAATTTGGATACAAGTTAGAATAACCGAATAACCGAAATTGTCCTAACTTTTTAAAGCTCTATTAAAGTAATTAGCGATTAAAATCCCAATGAATTTGGTCCTATTTACTGGCCAGTTATCTCACCATTCCGAATCAGCACCAAACGTTCCCAAAATACTTCAACAATTGGAATATAAGTTCGAATAACCGAATAACCGAAATTTTCATAATTTTTCAAAACTATAAAAGTAATTGGCGACTAAAATCCTAATGAATTTGGTCCTATTTACTGGCCAGTTCTCTCACCATTCCGAATCTGCACCAAACGTTTCCGAAATACTGCAACAATTCAGAGAAAAGTTGGAATAATAAGTTTTCAAAACTCTATAAAAGTAGTTGGAGACTAAAATACCAAAGATTTTGGTCTTATTCACGGGTCAGTTCTCTTACCATTCCGAATCTCCCTCAAACGTTCCCGAAATAGCGCAACAAGTTAAAGAAACTTCACAAATAGTCAAAATTATACAATTTTCATAAACTTTAAAAGCTCTACAAAAGTAGTTCGAGTCTAAAATTCCAATAATTTTGGTGCTATTTATTGATCAGTTCTCTCCTGTTTCCAAATCTCCTTAAAAAAAGATGCCCGAAATCGCATGGTTAAATTAATCGCAAGTTAACTTAAAAGTCCAAAACATCAAATACGCCTTCAAGTGCAGTTGTGTAGCTAAGGGTTGAGTGGTTTTTAATACCTTTTCAAATTTGAACAATTTATAATAAAACTTTTCAATATCTGGCACAGACAAGCCGGGTATTTGCTATTGACATGTCGTTGTGCAAAACGAAATTAAATAACTCAGTCTGGGCGTATGCCACCTGCGCCATTAGAAGTGGCAGCCTAGCATCAAAGTAGCAATAACAAATATTTAATTTTGTTCGCTTCAATTTTTTCTATTGTTCTTTACAACATTCTGACAGCCGGTTGTATGTATGAGTGTGTGTGTGTGTGTGTGAGTATATGTCAAATGCATGCACTGCTGCAAATGGACACCAAAAAGGACACAAAACCAACACCGAAGCAAAGTGAAGCGAAGCGACGCGAAATATGAAGCAGCACAAATTTGTTATGACAAAAATATTAATTGAATCTTTTTGTACCACTTAAAATTGATTTGATTGCAACTTCACGACATTGCAATGCCCACTGTAAATCAATAATTCTGTCGAACTTTCCTTGAGAACTTTATTATGTCCTTAAATTAAATCCGAGATTGTGATTATGTCCAGGTCTGCAAAGTCAATTTGCCTGCGCTTTGTCGAGCACCGTCTGTGTACCTGTGGCTGCTATGAAGAAGGTGAAAACGCAGAGGTTTGAGTCTTTGATGAGTTTTTTTCGGATGATGTATGCGCTGCGTAATATTTCCGTTAGTACGAACTGGAACTACAAGTAGTGGTGCAGGATATGAAAATATTCTGCTGGAGTGGAAAAATTAGGAGCTTTAAAAAAATTAAGGATATAACTGCCTCATTCTGGAGAGATGGGAAACAATTAGAAAGAAGAAAAAATTAGTCATTTGGGAAAGTGCCCGACGAAGCCAGCTAGGAAACGAACCCACGACCTTTGGGACGTGAGGCGTGGTGCTCATGTTTAGTATGTATGTGTTTATGTGTTGGTGTAAGCATATCAACCCTGCAACACGCTCATGCTGTCATATTTACTTATTTTATTTCGTTGCTGTTGGAGTAAAAGTTGTGCATAGTTTATGAAAGTTTTTATTAGGTTAATTAAATCCAGGAGGAGACGTTGCCACTATGGAAAACTATATGTGTGCATACATACATACATGTATATGTGATTAGCATCACAGCAGCATCGTTCTGTGTCCCTATTCGTGTCAGCTGGTATACGTAATAACTATCGAGAAAGTTGAGATATTTAAACGAATTTGGTGAACATTTAACTGGAAATGCAGCTAAGAACTGACTGCAAATGATGCGGCTGCCTTAACCCTCTGGCTACTGCAGGGAAATTGGTTTGTTTTGAAAGGGCATGTTCGGAATTGTGAAACTCGAATATTGTATTACGAAAATGAGTTTTGCCGGCCAATGTGGACGTAGTTCATATCGCTCGTTTGTGCCAACATAAAACGTACAGGAATTCTTTAGCGCAGTTCATCACTGTAGTCACTTTAATGGCCATTTCCCAAAGTCACTTAGCTTTCACTTCACTGATTCAGTAGCCACTTTACTTTCACTTCACTTTTCTTATTTGTGTTACAATGTTGCTTGTCAAAACCAAAACTGACGCTCTGCCTTTTATAATTGTTTGCCCGGAGCGAAACTCGTTCTCGAACATTACAGCTTTGCCTCAAACCGACTCTGCAATAATTCCCACAAAATTTCCATGTCCCCTAAAAATATACAATGCTGCTGCTGTCGATAAATGCCAGTTAAGTGCCATTGCACAGTGATTCGTTCCATAGACAAACTTTAAAAAATTTATGGTCTCAGAATTTAACGATTTTGATGTCATTTGAAAGAAAAAACTCCAACTAAGAAAACCCCAAGAAATCTGTGCAAAAAATCAAGTAGTGTCTTTGCAAAAGCGGCTCAAAGTTGAAACTTTTTTCACAAAAAAATTGAAACTCATATTTTCTGTTGTTTAGTCTATTGAGTAAACAAAATTTAAAAAATAGATGGTTACCAAGAAGTTGCTTAAACTTTCAATATAGATTAAGAAATGATGTGGCCATTTTCGCTTTTAATGTATTCTCAAAATTTGCAAAGCTGAGGCTTTTACTTCACTTTTAATTCAAAATATTTTTTAAGTTACAAATCTGAAAATTGGCAAAATTTAGACGAAAATATCTAAAAGTATGTGAAAGTATGTTCCTGGATTTTTTTTTATTTTAAGAAGCATTCTTTTTTTGTCGGATAATGTAATTATATCCTCCGATATCTTCCGATCTCAGAAAATAATTAAATTTGAAAAGTGGTCTAAACACCTATTTTTCGACAAAATTTCTTTTATTTATGCCTAAAAGGCACATAGCACGAAAAATGATAAAATCTGCAAAAATGCAAAACATACATCTATTATTATCGTTTTTATTGCAAAACCAGAGGGTCCCGATACAATTTCTGTTCTCTTTGGAATTATCAATGTTGAGTTTACCGATTAAGTGTAAAATCTGAAAAATCTAGCCAACACATTTGGTGCTATAGCTTTCCAAAAATGACGAAATTTGCCTCAGGCATTGCCAAACTACAACAGTTCAAGAAAAACCAAATGGAGATTTCAATTCAGCAGACCATGATTAACTAGTATACCAAATTTTATGAAAAACGGACCACTCCTTCTAATTTTGTCCCGCGGTTGTATGGAGTCGAATCACTGTGCATTGTGTTGAGCAGAGCGAGCTGCATAATCGTCACAGTATTATAAGTGCAAACCAAAAAGGGTCTCAAAAAAGTTGAAAGGATTAAAGCACTGAACTTGTTTAAATCTAAAAATCAACTGTGAGTTATTTACAAATATCTAAAGAAATAAATACCTAATTATAAATTTTGGCATTATTAAAGTTTAAAGTTTTATAAATTCACAAGTCACAATAGAAAATTTGCAATGCTTGCAAGACTAAAGCACAATCATAAATTTATATTCATATATATTGCATTATTACATATATACCCAAGTATGCAAATATTTACTATCCGATCAATTTTTTTCTTTTTATTTTGTGTTCATTGTTAGCAGTTTGTAAGAAAAGTTGTCGTCATTTTTTTACTATTCCACTCAATAGAATCAATGAAGAATATGCTTGCATTTTGCTGCTGTCACTTTTGTACCCCTCATGTCTTACAACATGTGCAATTTTTCAAACAAGCAATTGCGGCTATGCTTAGCTTACGGAATTTGAATGCATACCGACACACTAACACATATACACTCACACATATACACTCACTCACACAAACAGAAGCATGAATGTGCAGAGTGCAGCAAGAAGGAGCAATAATAGCGCCGCAGACTTGACATGGAGAGCAGCCACTACAGCTCGTTTGTTGGTCTCAAATGTCCTTTGGCAGCATTCACACACACACACACACAGCCACAAGCATACAAATGCTGAGAGTGTTATTAATTTGCAATAAAATATTTTCAATGTAATGCCGATGCAGGAATTTGTATGAACCCCATTTCCATCATTTGGAAAAGTTGTCTTGCTTTGAAGTTGAATTCGTGTTTTAGAGAGAAAAATCGAGTACGATTTGGATTTCAACTTCCAGTAGTTGATTGTAATATTTTTTTGAAAATACTTTTGGTGCTAATAATTGTTAAATTTTATGCTTATTTCCACCTCTCAAGCACTGTAAGGAAGAAAGTATCAAATGAAATGTTCAAAGTGAGCAAAAGGGAGAACATTTCTTAGGACATATTTGTGTGTGGAAACCCGGTCAAAAGAAACACTCAGACATAAGAACTTAAGGGCTCACATGGCCCTGAAAATCGAAAAATTTGAAAATTATTTTAAGCAGCAGTCCATTTACGTCCATAAAAAATAATTTAAAAAATTGTACAAATACAAAACAAAAACTTTTGCAATATTTTAAATTTACTCACTTTTCAGTATCTGTCCCCTTAAGTCATCCAAGACAAACTGCCAACGCACGGCGCTTTTATTGCAACCTGAAAAAATGTGTCTCGCTTCGAAATCGCACACTCGGCGCACTCAATGCTTTCATTGCGAATGCACTGCGCCCAGTTCAGGCACGTAAAAATGCACACACAACAACAACTGCCAGCAACTATTATGTGCATAATAACAATAATAACAATTACAACAACACTAACAGCATGAATGACAAATGGCCGAGATGCTGATTTTGCATGTGCAGCATTTTTCGTTTGCTTTGTGCCGAAGTGCAAAGTACGACAGGCAACCGATGGCCTTGCCGACACCGACAACAGCAGCAACGGCAGCGGCAGCGCAGGCACGTCGTCAGTGCAGCAACCACACAAAAATGTGGCAACGAAAAATTGCAAAACCACCAGAGAGCTGGCGTTGGCACGTCCACTTCGCACACACACAGCTGCAGTGCGAAGCGCGCCCAGCGTGGCGTATACGTAACCAAACCGATGGCAATACACGTAAGTGCTGAGAGGCGCTGTGCGCTGGTGGCTGTGGCTGTGGCTATTATTGCTGTGCAACGTCGACAAGTGGATTTGACGTGTCGACAGGGTGCAACATTTGTCAATGACAGCGGCTTCTAAAGCATCTTGAAGACTCGCACTCGCACTCGCACGTTCCACACCTCGACATGCGGCGTTTTGTTTTGCTTTTGATTGCCAAATGGCATTTCAAAGCATTTCCCGTGCGTGGAGCCAACGAAAGCGTACTGAAGCGTTCGGACACCACATTCTCAGGCAACAACTGGCCAGAAATCAGCTGTGTGTGCGCGTGTCAGTAATCTGTGCAATGACACTTTGCATGCAAATGAAATTACACTGAATTGTGGCAGTGGTCAGTGGTCAGATTATTCCACATTACGAAGGAACTCGCATGAAGATGAACATTAAAGTGTGGCACAGTCGCTTAATTAAAAGTGCCCAAAAATACAATTACACTGCCGAAAGCGACTGACTCATGTTCGTTGCATCGGCAACTGAGCACATATTCAATTTGAAGTGTGCCGTTTCATGTCTCAGACGCGCACACGCACACATGCGCATGTTTTGGATGTTTACGTTCTCCTTGGCCACGTGAATATTTGAATAATTCCAATCGGGCGCGTGCATACGCGACGCATTTGCGTGTAAAGTGCACTTTCCTGGGGAATGCCACATATAAATTGATTGTTTTGCGACAGGCGCCCGCATGGATGTCTTGCCACACCAGCGCTCGGCGACTGTCAATAGGTTATGCATGTATGTGTGTGTGTGTGTATATGTGCCTGCCTGCAGCCGTGTACAACTGCAAACACACACGGCACTTGCATTTATTGACAAGTGCATGTCTACGCCAAGGCACGAAAGCGCTTGTAACTGCAGCAGAGATGTGCAAAATGTCATGTCTCACCCTCGGGGATCATGCAAATGCATGCGCAGATTTCTTCATGGATGTGTTTTCCATTGAAATGGGATTTCTGAGCTTCGGCTTTAAGCGATTTACAGTCGTTTAACTTGGAGAAATGTTGAAACGACTACAAATACGTCAGAAACGTTAATTCCTATAAGTAGTTGTGTAGTCAACACTGGCATTGAGTGAAGAATTTTCATAAACTAAACATAAATAATTAAATGCTGGAATCTTAAGAATTAAGCATGTCAAAGCAGTAACTCATTGCCAGATTGTGAACTGCTTCAACACTTCTCTTCAGATCAGTGCTGGCCATTCTGCTACTCGCTACTCGTTCATATAGTGGAGTGACAAAAATAGAAGGAGTAGTCGCACATAAATGAAATTTCGTAAATAGTTTTTATATGAGCAAAGAACTTACTGTGCAAAATTTCAAAATTACGTCTACCTTTCATACAACTGGATCTGAAAGAAGTTCAAGAATGAAACTCGAACAATAAAAATCATCTTAGATTACAAAGCTACGTTCATAATATTTTTATTTGAATATAAATTTATTTATAATGTATTTTATTTATTTATTTTCATTGTTTTATTTATTTTATTTTATTTATTTTAAAATAAATTTTATTTTATTTTATTTTATTTTATTTTATTTATTTTATTTTTTTTATTTATTTTATTTTTTTTATTTTATTTTATTTTATTTATTTTTTTATTTTTTTATATAATTTTATTTTATTTTATTTTATTTTATTTTATTTTATTTTATTTTATTTTATTTTATTTTATTTTATTTTATTTTATTTTATTTTATTCTATTTTATTTTCTTTTATTTTATTTTATTTTATTTTATTTTCTTTTATTTTATTTTATTTTATTTTATTTTATTTTATTTTATTTTATTTATTTTATTTATTTGATTTATTTGATTTAATTGATTTGTTTTATTTGTTTTATTTATTTTATTTTATTTCTTTTATTTTATTTTATTTTATTTTATTTTATTTTATTTTATTTTATTTTATTTTATTTTATTTTATTTTATTTTATTTTATTTTATTTTATTTTATTTTATTTATGTTATTTATTTTATTTATTTTATTTATTTTATTTATTTAATTTATTTATATGATAAATGTGTAAATAGATAAAATGCGCTCATTTCAAAAGCAATCGAAATTAAAAAAAATACACAAATTGCTCCAAAGCTGCTTAAAAGTTGCGCTTAGAGGGTTAACATCCATGACTGGCCCCCACTAATTATTTCTTCCAAATATTTCTTTCGAACATACTTAACCCCTATTTTCAACCCTTAATGAGGTTCCCATACAAAATCATTGTTTTTATTAAACAGGCTCCCACTGCTCCCAAGTGTTCCCCAGACGTAAAAAATGTAAGACTGACCCCATTTATTTTCCTGTTTCGATTGTTTTTTCTATACATACCTACGCACTATCTGCAACTCTGAAGAGGGCTGCCATACAAAACATGCAATTTTCAATGGAATTGGCTTCTCACTTGTAATTGTAGTAAGGGAGGAAATATTCTATAACGAAAACCATTAGATCGATTTTAATGATTTAATTAACAATCGGCCACATTCTTGAGTGCCAAACATACAAAATTACTTAATGTTAAAAAATTTAACACCACAGGGCGCCTCTCATACAAACGAAGTTGGGAGATTGTCAACTTTTGGATTTGTACAAAGCAAACATCAAAATGTACTGTCGAAAGTTCATTGACTTCCCTATTTTGAATATAATTGTAACTGTAATTGATTTTCCGAAGCAATCTTCGTCAACAAAGCTTTAATTGGCTGATTGAAACGATTGTCGTATGTGCTTTGAAATTGAATGGAACATACGACAATCTTGTTCTGCAGCGACGATCGGCATTTAAGCAAACGTTGAAAATATCGCGGAAAAATATCGATAACTTGTATTTGCGCAAATATGTGCAACTGAAAATTTTTCTTCATAATGTAAGTATGTACCAAAATATATTAAAAAAAATATTAAAAAAAAAATTTTGAATGTGATAAAATGTGTGTTTTTATAATTCAACTTTAAAGTATCAAGTTTTATTTATTTCTTTATTTTATTTAATTTTTTCATAACAAAACTGCTCACAGGTCAGAAGAATCAGCAAAATGTTGGTCAAAACAGACCTATATTACATTAGGTTTACACAACAGTAAGATTTAGGGACTCGGTCTTAATTTATTTTGAAATATTGAACCCCAAAGTGAAAGTAAAAAATTTGCTATTTGTACAATTTTTTTTCAACGCTGTAAGAGCTCACTTTAAGAGCTCATAAATTCTATGTTGTACAATATTTTTTTCTTGAAACTTTGAATTTATCGTAATTGAAGTATTTTTAATAAAACCTCATAATTGGATTTCTGTGCTTATAATATTTAATTTTGTCAGTTTTCTTAGTATTTACTTACGACAACACTGTGCATCGCTGCTACTCGCGAGTAGCCGAGTGGTCATCACTGATTTAGATGCTACCGGATTGTTCTTTATAACTGAGATAATGTAGCAGAGGTGTGGCAAAACCCCATTGACTTAAAGTTTTATTGTATTCCTACTAAATGTTAATTTTTTTGGTTTTTGATTGATTACCACAAATTCATGTTTTCCTACTTCAAAGAAAAGCTCAGCAAAACCAAAGCAAAAGCAGCCAAATGCAAAACCCACTTAAGTAATAATATCCGAAATGTGTTTTATACGGTTTCAGCTGTTTTCCTGTCAAAGTTTGACAAATTCAATTTACCGCATTTAGATAATATTGCAAGGATAAATAAGGATTCGGCTGCCTGGTGCTCATAACAGCTTACCTAAAGCTTATTACCAGCAATTCAAAGCGTATGCGGCAGTTCTCATTGCAAGCTCACAGAAAGTGTTGAAAAAACAACAAACAAAATGACGACGAAAACGACGTGATACAAAAAAACACAAAATGTATACTCGTTTCATGTCACTCTGCCCATCTTTCTTGTGGTTTGCTTGGTTTCATTTTTTTGTGTCCTCATGCATTTTTCTACGCCGCTTTGCCGTTCAGCTGATTCTTTGTGCGGCTGCGCGTCTTTGCGCCGTGCAACGTGACAGTTGTAAGTCGCTGTCACTTGACATTAATTCAAATGTTGCGTCGTTCGCATTGTGATGACTGAGTTGGGCGGACAGCGCGCACATTCAAGACGTTCCTTTCATAAATGCCAACAACCGAGTGGGACGTGCAAGTAGTTGAAAGCTTTAAAGTAATAGTTTAAAATTTTCTAAGCATTTTCTTTCATTGTAAGCAAATTTGTTCTGTTTTCATTAAAGTTTTGCTTGGCCTCAACCCTTATTTCGTGTAGTCGCCCTCAATCAATGCATTTAAAGACAAAAAGCAATCTGCTGATAGTTTCATTTGGCTTCAGCACAATCGACAATCGACCAACCTCAACGGCTCATTATGCTTGCGTTGGCATGTGACTGGCAGTCGGCCAGCAGTCGCAAATGAGGTCGCATCGCTTAATTTCCGCTTCCGCAATCAGCTGTTCCGAAAGCCACAGGACGAGGCAGCCGCCTCACTGCTTCGATGGCAAACGTGCCGGCATGTTTTTAAGCTGATTAAAGCCAATGCCGGAAACCGAATTGAATAAACGAACAAAGACGAACAAACAAAGACAGACAAATCAGCGCAAGCGAAGGGTTTCATTGTATGAAAAATGTATTGGCGGCTTGAACTTGAAGGATGCTTCGTTTGGGAAAAGATTAAGTAAATACAAATGTCTGCGCATGCGAAAGACAACTATGAATTCAAACTGAGCACAAACTGTCGATATCTCCCACAAGGACATATAAGTGTAGAAATGAATCTTTGCAGGCGTGAGGCGAGTGAACAAATGCTTTTTGAAGCCTCAGGTTAGTGCAAGACTCATCAGTAACAAACCAAATAGCAACCGCCAAGTTGGCCCTTTGAGATTGGAGTTTTCGCTTTTTTGCTTGGAATATTTTGGTAAAATATGTTACTTTCAACGTCAAAAAATTTACTCAAAGCGGAGCTATGTGAACTATGAATGCTGCTGGAGATATAAATTTTGCAAGCAGATTACTTCGAAAGCTAAAGTATCAAGGACTTTGTCTTTTAAACAAAGATGGTTGTTAATCTTGAAACTACATACTAGGCGACACAAGAAGAATAGAGGTTTCTCAGTTGTCTACTGTAATCAAGCCACATTTAAGGTCCTGAGCTTACTTTCAAATTTATGAACAACTCAAATTGTTAAGCTGCAGCAGAGGTCTCTCAGATCTCTCCGGTGACAGAGTAGATTGTTCAGCGACAGTAATACCTAACGGTGGTCCCAGGAGGGTTAACCATCTGGACGAGAGGAAGGTTTAGCGGTTTAAAGTCCCGCACTGACCTGAGGCTTTCGATGCTTTCCCCCTCGTTACAAAAAAAGAAAAGAGCAGATTGTGTAAGACCCGAAGTGATGACGTCAGACATAATTGCTCACCTCAATACTTAACAATTACATTTTCAAGAGAGTCACACAAGCCACAACTGGCATTTGAATTGGATTCCTGATTTCAACTTCACCCATTTTTTACTAACAAGAAAGATTGAAATTGTAGGAAACTCGTTTGCAGGGACCGGAAATAACAGTTATTTATGAAAATTATAATTGAAATTTTTACTATGAAGGAAAAATCATGCAAATAAATTAAATATACCAATACATTTCTTTTCGCACGGAGAATAAAACTTGGCAATAAACTTTTGTTTTGTAATTTTTACGGGAAAATTAAAAGATAAGAATTATTTTTTATTTATATTTTAAAAATCCTTTAATAACAATTATTTTTGATTTTTTTCATATGAGTCCACAAGTAACAGTTTTATATCGATTTTTATTTTAGTTGTCCTATGATAACAATTATTGGTGACTTTTATTTTCTTAGTCATCAATAAAAATCATTCAGTGACTTTTATTTATAAAAGTCATCAATAAAAATCATTCATTGACTTTTATTTCTTAAGTCATCAATAAAAATCATTCAGTGACTTTTATTTATAAAAGTCATCAATAAAAATCATTCAACGACTTTTTTTTAAGTCGCAATATAAAAGTCATTTTCGTTAATGCATGCAAAAGTTCTGATTCTTCCAGAAAATAGAATTGTCAAGACAGGTCTTTTTAAGCCGATCAAGAATATATATACATTTCGGTATTTAATGAATCCAATAGTGAAATTAATGAAAATGACTTTTATATTGCGACTTAAAAAATAAAAGTCACTGAATGATTTTTATTGATGACTTAAAAAATAAAAGTCACTGACTGATTTTTATTGATGACTTAAAAAATAAAAGTCATTGAAGTATTTTTATTGACGACTTTTATAAATAAAAGTCAATGAATGATTTTTATTGATGACTTTTATAAATAATTAATAATTATAATTTTATAAATAAAAGTCATTGAATGATTTTTTATTGATGACTTTTATAAATCAAAGTCACAAGATTTTTATTGATGACTTACAAAATAAAAGTCATTGAATTATTTTTATTGATGCCTATTGAAAATAGAAGTCACGAACAATTGTAATCATAGGACAACTAAAATAAAAATCGAAAAAACTCTTATTTGTGGACTAATAAGAAAAAAAATCAAAAATAATTCTTATTATAGGACTTTTATAATATAAATATAAAATAACTTTTATTTGTTGAGTCATTAAATAAAAGTAAAAAAATAACTCTTAAACATTGATTTTTATAATAAAACTTATAACTGTTACGGTCCCTGATCGTTTGTGTGATAACAAACTTAATAAGCATTAAAATCTAAGGACCGAAGTAATAACATGAAGTAAAGTGACCAGTGAATAAGAAAAGTGAAAATCAAGTGCTCAATAAAGCGACTACATTGGTGAACTGCATCCACAAATTTAAGTGTGTTTTATTTTGGCACAATCCAGCGATACGAACTACGCTTGCATTAGCCAGCTGAAACTAATTTTCATAAGAATACGCAGTTTTTCATTTTTTTTTTCCGTTGGGTTTTTCTTTGGGAGCAATGGCTAAATTTAGACTAATCTATATACGTGTACATATGTACTTGGAAGTTCATTGTCCTCATGGTTTTAACATTTACTAATTTGCACTTGCATCTATGCATGTTAGACTCTTCCATTGTATTGACAGACATATTTTTATTATTATTACAAATCAATATATTCATTTTTCAAGCGAAATTTTTAAATATTTTTCGTTCCACACAAAGGTTGATTGTTGGATTGTGTGCTGGTTCGGCACCCTGTAAAAACTTGCACATTCGTTTGTGTCATGCGCAGCCAGAGAGCTCACCATATGCAACCTACTTGAATTGATTCGAACTCATTTATATGGCTTACACTAAGTGGAAAAATAACTGAGCTGAAGCGAAGCAGAAAAGTTTAGCCAAAGGGCGAAAGGATGCCAACAAAAGCATCGAAGTAAACATATGTATATACCCACTACATAACATATACCTATACATATGTCTAGGGCCTCGTGTATTGGCAGGTGAAACTGTTCTGGAAGTGAAGTGTCGTTGCAAAATGAAGACCGCAGGCACTGTGGCATAATTGGCCAAGAGACCAGTTAATGCAATTGTTGTTGCAGTGAAGGGTGAGGACTTTGAAAGAGCTTGGAAAGCCGAGTGAATAGTTAGATGTTTCAATGTTATTTTGCTCTCACACCAAAAATCATTGCCGTGAAATGAGAAAATAGGTCGACCCTAATTTATTGGGTACGCGCTCTTTAGAAACAATAAAAGGGAACCCATAATATTTCAATCAAATATTGACATAGAAACGAACAGAGCTGCTCGGCTCAAACTTGAGTGCGTAGAATTCGTAACGCCACTGCGGCACAATGCGAACGAGTCCTTTTGCGGCCAATGTGTGCGGCCTTGTAGTAGACTCCGCGCAATATGCTGGCTACATTAACGCAAAATGAATTACATGTCACAAACACAAACCAGACAGCATCTACTCGCACCCGTGCAATCGCTTCCTGTCATTGAATGGCAGCTTGCGGGAAGGAAAGCAACAAATTTAACAACTTCAAAAAACCATAATTATTAACGCCATCACAAACAACATAAGAAACAAAAACACGAGCCAATGAAAACACGCACAGCTGTCAATCGGATACGCAGCAAATATGGAACGTGACGTACGGCATGAATGAATGACATTAAAAATCGCAGAAGCGTCTGGCTGCTCCATAACGAGCACTGTGGCGCCGGTTTCTACTTGGAGCTTTAATGCCCAACTGAAGGCATTTGTGGTACATAAAATCCCATCAAAGGATCAAGACATTCTAAAGTTTAAACTTGTGCTATTTTCATTTTAGAGAATTTGCAAAAATCTTTCCCACATACCTATTGAATTATGAGTTGTTTAGTCCTTGGAGCTCAGGATCTGTAATTTGTTGTCAGCTCATAAAGGTGTGTTGTTAACCCTTGTCCGCTCTGAAGTGTTCATTTTATGATCGATGCTTGCGAAGGTTGCGGACTGTGTAACGCAACTTGGGCACTTTATATGCCATCATTGTCGTTGTTGTCACACAGGAAAAAGGTCATTTGACGCGTGAACATTGAACAGACCGAAAGCAAAAAAACCTCGAGCACAACGTGTTCATAAAAATAATTGCAAAAATATGTTGATTTCATTGTGTGATTTATGAACATGAAGTAAAAATATTTGCAAATCTTTACCAACGCAACCGAAAAAAACAACAAGTAAAAAGTGTCTGACAAAATGGCTACACGTCCGGTTGTCGAAAATATGAAATTGACTTTGTAAGTGGTAAGTGTGGAGCAGTGGGGCGACGCATCAGTTGGCCACAAATTTAGCACAAACATGCCGGCGGGCGGCGAGGGATGTCAATTCAATAAACGTGATTTATTGTCAATGCTTTGCCGCTGACACTGCGTTGCCACCAGGGCAGCGATTTTATGTGAATTCGTCGTTGTGCTGGGCACTTTGGAAGGTTGGTGTGTTACCCTGTCGGTCGAATAATTGTTGCCTTTTAAAGTACATATAGTATGCGTCTGAATACAATTAAAGATTTGTGTATATTTTTATATTTATTTTATTATAAATTCCTACGTGTGTTTGTGTGTCCTTTGTAATACTTCATGTTTCTATAATTGCAACAAAGTTTTCGGTGGCACAGAATTTCGCCATTTGTACTCGAGCTCCAAATGACAATGATTGATGTGAATTTGAATGGCCAAACATTAAACAAAATGTAGGATTTTTTAGTGTAAATAAAATAAACAGTTGTTGCATGTAAATTCTGTCCATATTTCAGCGTTTAATAATTGCAGCAAATATATTTAAATTGTATTGTTTCAAGCTTGAATTGATTTCTAACAACTATTGCTGCATGTAAATGTTTTAAACATTTCAGCGTTTCAATTTTTCAATAGATTTATTTATCATTTATTGTTTCAAACTTTAACTAGTTTCAAAAGACGATTATTTGCTTCTGATAAAATATATTTACCTGGAACGATTAATAATCTTTAAGTGAAATACTTATCGTAAAGTGGAACAAATAAATATTATTATGAAAATTAGTTCCGCTGACCGATGCAATCGTAGTTCGTATCGCTGGATTGTGCCAAAATAAAACACAGTGAAGTTCTTTAACGCAGTTCACTACAGTGGTCACTTTATTGACAATTGTCCAAAGTTACCTTACTTTCACTTCACTGATTCACAAATCACTTCAATTTCACTCTTTTTTTCACTACATGTAACACCATTTCTTGTCAAACTGCTGTCGTTCTCAAACGTTCCAGCATCGCTACGAACCACCTCTGCGATTATTTCCGCAAAATTGCCATGTCCCCGAAAACTATGCAATGCTTCTGCAGTCGATAAATGCGCATTCAGTGTCGTTGTGTTGCCTAAAGCGAGCTGCATGATTGTCACAGTTTTATAAGCTCAAACCAAAAAGGGAACAAATAAATATTGTTACCAAATAAATATTATTGAGTTTTGGTGGCCAAAGCGGGCGTAGTTCGTATCGCTGGATTGTGACAAAATAAAACAGACTGAAATTATTTAACACAGTTCTCCTCCTGTAGTTCCCAAAGTAGCTAACTTTCACTTTACTATAATAATTCAGTAGCCACTTTACTTTCACATCACTTTTTAAGCCATGTTTCAACGTTGCTTGTCCGCCTGGAGCGCAACTCATTTTCGAACGTTCCAGCATCGCCTCGAACCGTCTCGACGATGATTTCTGCAATTTCTGCTGCCAACCAATGCACGTTGTTGTGTTGCCTATGCTAGGGCGCCCACAATTGCCTTAAGCGAGCTGCATTTTCGTCCCAATACTTTCCATACAGAGCTTTGAGCTTGAAAAACCTGAGCTAAATTTTCAGTATAAGTGTAACAACATTTGTTCTAATACAGTAAAATATTTCTAACAAAGGGCAACGACAATTAATTGAAGTCAAACCAAATTGTTCGAGAAGAACATGACTTGAAATTTTGTAAGTCTCATAGTATTTGGAATTTCAACAACTAAAACCCTCCATGTATAAACTTTCTACTTTTCTAAACTTTCTATTTTTCGCTTCGAAATACTTGGCAACTAATCCCTAAGAAAGATTTATTCCATAATGATGCAATTATCATCTTGAAATACAACAAAGTTTCGAAGTAGTTCGCTAAGCCTAACGAATGAAGATGCACCATGGCGCCCTCAAACATAATAAATATCCGCAATAAGGCATTTTTGTTGACTTATAGTGAGATTCATTGCCCATTGCGCTACTTAATCAGCAGAAAGAAGCACTCGTAAATATTGCAAGTGCTTCGAGCGTATTTAAATTCTATTAATAAGTAATCACCATTAATTATATTCAACGCACTTTTGCAGCCCTTCCTTCAACAGCGAATAGGCCGCGCAGACAAACAATAAATTAACCGGAGCATTCAATTGCGAACGAACATAAGAAACGCATACATAAATCTTGGTCGAGTCGACCGCATCAAAATGCAAATGAGTTGACAAAATATGCGACATCAACAACAACAACAACAACAGAAGCGCTCAACTGAAAACACCAACACGCAAGCAAAAACTATGTACATTGTTAGCTAGCATAACAACAACAACAATGACATCAACAAAACCGAAAGCTAATTTATCAAACGAAGGACAGGCTAGCAAAAATTGTTCAATGTGGCAATGTACCGTTTGTGTTTTTTTGTTTTTAAATGTATATATGTATGTATGTACTCGACAACCCTGTGCCCGACAGCAACGTTTGGGGATGCCATAAGTGCTGGAATTCGGGGATAATTCCTGGCTTTGAACATTTGATTTGTAGTCAGTCAACATCTAACATGACTAACATCTAACCTCTACGGAGTGAAAAATACTTAATTGTGGCATTAAAATATTTGTATATTTATGTATATTTTGTATATTGTTATGAAGCGAAATTTTTTTAAGAGATTTTTTAAAGAGATTTTAATAAATTTGTATATTTATGAAGCGCATTTTTTTTATTTTTTTCACAAAACCATATTTTTGAGTTAGTCAAAAAAGACTGCCATATTTTTACTTTAATTTAGGCTTTGGTACTTCATGATAGAAGCCGCTGAAAAGGTCTGTTGAAAGGGTTGTTGTTGGGGCACTTAATGCTCATTGCATCCTTAGTGGCCACGCTTGAAGACTACAACTGGGTCATCTCAGCAACGATTTCTGCCAAAGCTGCAGAATCATAGAGGAGGGAGAATCTATTACCTACTAAACCTAAGATTTTACCATATCGTCAGTCTCGCCGATATATCGGAGGTCGGCATCAAGGTCCTAACATGCTTCATAAATTCTTCAGGACGGTTTCAGACTTACTAACTCAATTATTGCTCATTATTGAAAGCGTACATATCCTCCAATATGATTTAAGTTCCAGTTTCAGGTAGTTCTATTGTCTGTATTAACCCTTAAATGCCCACAGTATCTTTAAAGATACAACCATTAAAAAGGCCCTCATTTCACTTTACCCCACAAAAAGTTGCAGAAAAGATGTTAGTAGGTAGGAGGTAGAAAGGATTTTTCAAAAAACTCAATGAGGAAACCATATTTAGCTCACATTTTTACGCATCATATATTTTTTTGGAAGAATTTAGCGTTCTTGGGCATTTAAGGGTTAATTCACTGTCCATATTGTGAGGGTCATGGTCATGGTAATTTTACGGGAATCAGCGCAGAGACGGTTTGAGGCGATGCTAGAATTTTCGAGAACGAGTAGCGCTCCGAGCAAACAAGGCAATGCCTCACTTTTGGTTTTGACAAGCAACGGTGTGACACAAATAAGGAAAGTGAAGTGAAAGTAAACTGACTCTGGAAACTTGTAAATAAAGTGACTACAGTGGTGAATTGCGTTAAAGAATTTCAGTGTGTTTTATTTTGTCACAATCCAGCGATACGAACTAGGTTCGGTTTGGCCAACAAAAGTAATTATGCGTAACATTATTAGTTCGAATTAAAAAGTAAAAAGCAATATGTTTCTTTTCATGTTGAAAACTGTTTTTGTTTTAATTTTTGAAATAATTCCAAAGTTAATAATCTTACAACGATTAAAAATTTGATGTAATTTCAAATGCGGTTTTACTTGGACTAAATAAAAATTCATAACAGTTCTTACACATACAAATATGCAGAATTTTGAAACAAATATTTGATGTTTTTTAGTAAAATGAATTCTCACTAATTCTAAGCACAGAATGTTACAGCGGCGCTTCAAATTGTGCGGACCGTGCAAAATTATTTCGAAATTCCCATAATAACAAGAACATTCGCAAAAACTCGAAAACAATACTAAACATCAAACAAAAACTGATTGCAAAGAGGCAAAATTGTTGCAAAGTAGCTGAATAGTCAAAGGCAGCACAACAATTTTCAATGCCACAGCCGAGCAACTCCCAAACATTGCCGCCGGCTAGTCGGCAGCTGGGCGCTCAACTATCGTAAACAACCGTTATTTTACAGTGTAAAACCATAATTACAAAGTGAACGTTATTCGCAACCGAAAAGCTGGATTCGTCAATGGGAGAAAGTTGGCACAATTCGAAATGGAAGTGAAAAAAATATGAAAAAAGTTGGAAGAAAAGGGTGAAACAAACAAATTTATATTGGTTTTCATTTACTTTTTATTATACTCCAAATATTTGTTATTATCAATAGAACTGTTAACTGTTATCAATAGAACTGTTAACATAACATCTCATTGTAATTTGTAGTAGCATTCAGTTCGACGGAAATATCCTAACCGATTGATCCAAGTAGACTCTTCATAGTCGTCTGTCTGCAACTGTTGCAAGCGTTCTGTCTGCTGGTCAGTCTGACTGTATACTGTATACAGGGTATGAAAACAGCAGCCCAATGATGAATGATGAATTATGCCACTTGTGTTTGTTCGAAAAGCAAAATTAGTTGTGATGCTGTTTTTTATTTGCTTGTGTTATGATTTTAAGTTTTTTGCTACTAAAGTCCTACTTTTATATGTTAATTCAGCATTTTCCCATTCAGCATTTTATGTTCTCATATTACTTTGTCCATTTCTTTCATACTTATTTTGCCGTATGTGTGACGCAGTGGGTGGCGTCTTTTTGCTGGCATATCAACTGAGTAGATCAACATGTGCGCACATCCATCATGTCTCGTCGCATTGTTTTTAATTTAACTTTTTTACATACGATGAACTTGAAACGTTCAACGAACTAAGAAAATTTGATTTTCTTACTGCAGGAATTTAATAAACATTATTTGTGAGGTTAGGTTAGGCCAACGGTCAGCTGGGATGATTACAACACTGGTGGCTATTGCGAATTTCGTGCATCGAATTTGAACAGTAAACTAACTGGCAATTGTTTTATTAACTTCAAGATGGCAATTGAATATTTAAATATTTAACTATTCAAAAAATCAATGAAATAATTTGCTGATATTTCAAATTGTTTTGTACGTCATACAGGGTGGCGCAAAAGTCATCACCTTATCGATAGATGCTATAACGTTTGCAAATGGCGGCAAAAGTAATTTTTTCTTTGACATTCATTCATTCATTCAATCATTCGTTTATTCATTCAATCATTCGTTTATTCATTCATTCATTTATTCATTCATTCCTTCATTCATTCATTCCTTCATTCATTTATTCATTTATTCATTCATTCATTTATTCATTCATTCATTCATTCATTCATTGATTCATTCATTCACTCATTCATTCATTTATTCATTCATTCATTTATTCATTCATTCATTTATTCATTCATTCATTCATTTAATCCTTCATTCATTCATTCATGCATGCATTTATTCACACATTTATTCATTCATTTATTCATTTAATCCTTCTTTCACTCATTCATTCATTCATTCATTCACTCATTTCTTCATTTCTTCATTTATTCATTTATTCATTCATTCATTCATTCATTTATTCATTCATTCATTCATTCATTCATTAGTTCATTCATTCATTCATTCATTCACTCATTCATTCAATCATTCAATCTTTCATTCACTCATTCATTCATTCATTAATTCAATTTTTCCTTCATTCATTCATTCATTCAATTTTTTATTCATTCATTAATTAAATTTTTCATTCATTCATTCGTTCATTAATTTGTTTATTCATTCATTCGTTCATTCATTTATTCATTCATTCACTCAATTATTCAATTATTCAATTATTCATTTATTCATTAATTACATTTTTCATCATTCATTAATTCAATTTTTCATTCATTTATTCATTCGTTCATTCATTCATTCGTTCATTCATTCATTCATTCATTTAATCATTCATTCATTCATAAACAATTCCTGCCTGAAAATTTATTTTTTTAAGAGGTTCTACAATTGTCTGAAAAATTAGCCAAATCCAATGTGTACTTTTTGAGATATCAGAAAATATGATATGTAGTCTTTGTAGGCATGGAAAACTTGCAGTCATTCCAATGTTAAACACATATTCTTAAATACTGGCAGCAAATAGCATTGCTTGCTTTTAGGCGTCTATTTTTCAATCCACCGCGCACACATTTCCAAGAGGCATGTAAAGGCTTTCGGGTGGAAAGTGTTTGCTTGAAACTTGAGCACTGCTGTAGTTGCTTGCTGTGCTACTGCAACTAAGATTTCAGCAAATAACAGAGTAACGTACGCTTGTGCTGGCTGGAGCTGTGCTATGTCGCATAAGTAGGCAACTGGTCACGTTTAACACTGCTGGGCCACATTGTGTAAATGACTGACATTTAAGCTGATAATAAGCAGAACTATAGCTTCGAACACGGCACTAGCCGGCAGTGCGGCCACTAAACAGCAGCTGTTGTCTGTTGTCTGTGCAGTGGCAGCAGCCAAATGGACACATACGAGTAGGTACAGTAGTTGCCAATAAAAATGCCCCAAGCAAATGTTTGTCTTTAGAAAATAAACTAAAAAATCGGGTGTATGAATATGACTTGAGAGGAACAGAAGTTTCAGGGTGAGGCAAGTACATTGATACAAATTTTTAAGTTATGTCAGTAAACTGAAGGATTAGTGAAGGTTTAAAAGTGTTTAAACTTAACAAAAATTTTAAAAAGTGTTGTGTATGAGATACGACGAATTCATAATTCAATACCATTATGATTGATGAAATAATTGATACAATTCAAATATATTTACAGAGCTTAAACCGAGAATTCGAGATTTGCATTTTTGTATGACTGTGTTTCAAAAAGTAGAAATGAGTCTCACCAATAGTTCTAACGATGTTGTTTTCCAGTTGGTCAATTCTAATTTTTGTTTTATAATAACTACGACTTAACATAGTCTTAGAAATAACAGTCCAAGGGTGTCAGATCTCACAACATTGGCAGCCATTTCACAATGTTTCTTCTGAGAAAAATACATTCTGGGAAATTTTCCTGCAAAAACTACAATGCAGCGTCCTATTGAAACGACATGCTGTCCAGGTCCATGTGATCCAAAAGAAATCAGTTAACAGGGTTCGTTGGCAATTCACAGTCACCGTTTGGTGTTGGAAAATATATTCGTCTAAGACGTCGCTTGACCTGAATTCACAACAAACAGTGAGTTTCTTCAGATGTAATGAAGACTCGTGATGCTAAAATGATGCATGACAATCATATTTGACCTCTGACAATAACATGCAACGCCCCTGACATTTAATTTCTTTTCACATTTCATCTTCGCTCCTTTTCGTGCCCCTTTCGCTACTTTTTAGTTCTAATGTCTCAAATTCCATGTGAAAGAAAGTGTCAATTTCTACAACCGTGAACTCAATTTCTATCCTTCAACGACAGTTTTATATTACTTGACATTTTTGTAATTTATTTTCATATTTTTGGTCAGTTACTGTAGAAATACTGAGATATGTATGTATGTCAGCAGGTCTATGGGCGTGCGTGCTAAGCCAAAAAAATAAACAAATCGTGGCAGTTTGAGGCTGCCAGTTGCACACAAACACTCACACACACATACAAGCACTGCAATTTACCAAAAACCATATTGCCTTGACCGTGTACACTGGCGAAATGGGTGCCCACTGCCTGGGTACGCGAATGCAGAAATTCAATACATACATACACAAACATACTTGAATTACAATGCCATATATGCGCTGTGTGCGTAAATGCTTCTGAATTAATGCAAATTTAGCAACAGGAACTTTGTAATTTTGCACCCAATAAATGATTGTTGCTCATACGTCCTGTAGTGCGCCCACATGGGAAACCAACTTGTTACGGGGCATAAGAGAATTAATGCTATTGAATTCCTCCTTGAATTAATTCTATTAAATTCCTACTCTTCTTGGCAATAATTTTAGTGTTCTTGAGTGCAGTTCAGTAACCATAAATTGTCTTTACTTAAAGGTGTTTTGATAATTTTAGCATTGCGGTTGCGCGAATTGCTTCTTAGTCTGCATTTATATATGAATTCAAAATTAAGTAATTGCTGCGCGCCGCAAAACTGAAGCCAACGTCAATGCCAATCCAAGCAACACTGGCCCCAAACAGTGTCTTGACCAATTTTAATCTTAATGCCCATAATTGTGCTGCCAACAGCCATCGTCACTGCCACTCAGACAGAACTGCCACCCAGGGAACTTTTACATTTGCTCGCATGTACGTTTGTCTATCCATCTGCCCAGCCGCTTGTCTGCTTGTCGTTTTGTCTGGTTCGAAATGCCTTCGGCGTCGTTGCTGACAATTGGTTTGCTGATTTGCTTGTCTGTGCGTGGCGTCTGTGGCACGCGTTCGCCAATGCCAGTAGTTGTGTGTGATAACTCTGTTGATTAGTGGTAAGTGATGGCATGCACTAGTTGCAACAGCAACTCACTGGTTACTGTGTTTAGTGCAGAGACCGATGAATGAGTGAACACAAGTGTGGTTTTATAAATGAATTGTGGCTCAAAACCTACCACAGGATGATGTTTAAGTTATGCAGCAATATTAGTTTGAATTTAGAACCTATTGTAAACAAATTTGCATACTTATCGTTGCGAAGTTCATATTCTTTATTTATCTCGAATTGGAGTTTTTTAAATATCAAAAAGTATATGGATTATCAGTATTGCCAGACACCTGAAATGTCTTTCCCCTAGATCTCAAAAAAAGCTGAAATTACATCCCAAAAATTTTAAAAAATCTAAAAAAAAAATTGTTTTTAATAAAAAAAATAAATACATAACAGTTGGGCTGAAAAGTTCGTATCGTTTCTATGAGATGGCGCCACTAGAATAAAATCCGTATCATTTTAAGGTAGTACGTGTATAAATTTGACAGCTGTCTGATTATGAGTTCGTGAGCTACAGCATTTTGAGTGAAGCAACTTTTGTTATTTTGAGAAAAAAGGTAAAAAGGAATTTCGTGTTTTAATGAAACACTATTTTTTGATGAAAAAAAGTGCTGCTTATACCAAAAAGTGGCTTGATGAGTGTTATCCGGACTCTGCGCCGGGCGAAGCAACCATTCGTAAGTGGTTTGCTAAATTCCGTACAGGCCATATGAGCACCGAAGACGATGAACGCAGTGGACGTCCAAAAGAGGCTGTTACGGACGAAAACATCCAAAAAATCCACAAAATGATTTTGGAAGATCGTAAATTGAGGTTGATTTGTATAGCTGACACTCTAAAGATATCAAAGGAACGTGTTTGACATATCGTTCATGAATATTTGGGTATGCGGAAGCTATGTGCAAAGTAGGTGCCGCGCGAGCTCACAATCGACCAAAAACAAGAACGTGTCGATGCTTCAGAGCAATGTTTTGAGCTGTTCAACCGCAATAGAAGTGAATTTTTGCGTCGATATGTGACAATTGATTTGGCCCCCAGCCTATTTTGAGGCTAAACACAAATCATACTACAAAAATAGTATTGAAAAGTTGGAAGATCGCTATAATCGGTGTATCGCCCTCGATGGCAACTATGTTGAATAATAAAATCGAATTTTGATAAAAAAAATTTGTTTTTCAATAAAACGATACGAACTTTTCAGCCCAACTGTTATATTTAGTTTGTTTTTGTTGCAACCTTTTTATTCATACAGCTTCTGCAAACAAAACATATATGTACATATATTAAAACAAGGTATTGCACAGTGATTCGTTCCATAGACAAAATTCAAAAAATTTATTGTCTCAGAATTTAACGATTTTAATGTCATTTAAAAGGTAAAACTCCAACTAAGAAAACCCCAAAAAAATCTGTGCTAAAAATTATTTAGTGTGTGTGAAAGAGCGGATCAAAGTTGAAACTTTTTTCACAAAAAAATTCAAACATATGTTTTCTGTTTTTTAGTCTATTGAGTAAACAAAATTTTAAAAATACATGTTTACCAAGAAGTTACTAAAACTTTAAATATAAATTAAGAAATGATGTGGCCATTTTCGGTATTAATGATTTCTCAAAATTTGCAAAGCTGATGCATTTACTTCACTTTTAGTTTAAAATATTTTTCTAAATTAAAAATCTGAAAATTGGCAAAACTTAGAGGAAAATATTTAAAAAGTATGTGAAAGACTGTTCCTGGATTTTTTTATGAGTTAAGAAGCATTCTTCCTTCATCGAATAATGTAAGCACATTCTCCGATATCTTCCGATCTGAGAAAATAATTCAATTTGAAAAGTGGTCGAAACACCTGTTTTTCGACAAAATATATTTTATTTATCCCTAAAAGTATGCAATCAGCGTGCAAAATGAAAAACTGCACAAATGCAAAACATACTTCTATTATTATCATTTTTATTGCAAAACTGAAGGGTCCTAAGACAATTTCTATTACTCTTTGCAATTATCAATGTTGACGTTTGTACACGACGATTAAATGTAAAATCTGAAAAATCTAACCAACACACTTGGTGCTATAGCTCACCAAAAATGACGAAAATTACAAATTTAAATCTCAGGCATTGCCAAACTACAAAAGATTAAGAAAAACAAAACGGAGATTCCAATTAATCAGACACTGATTGACTAGTAGGGACCACTCCTTCTAATTTCGTCCCGCGGTTGTATGGAGTCGAATCACTGTGGATTGGTATGAAATTTGCTTCTGTAAACTTCCTTTATTCATTGCATAAATTATACACTTTGAAGCATAAAATGTAATTAAGTAAATGATGTCAAATGTATAATCATCAAAATCGCTTTTGTAAACTTCTTCGTAATATGTATGTAAATCTTCTAAGCTTCCTCCTAAAAGGTAAAGAATCTTCTAAATCAAGGAGGAAATCTCCTGATCTGAAAGAAAGAGAGTGAGAGATTTCATAAGCAATATTCAGGCCTGGAATAGACCAATTAAAATCGAGTTGCTCAGCAAGGAAATTGAACGGCAAAAGCATAGAAATAATTAGTCATCTTCTTTTAAACAATAAACTCAACTAATCCGTGTTGTCTCCTATATATATCCCTATATATCTTAAAGTACAGTGTAGCACATTTGGCTGAGATTTCATAGGCAACTTTCAGGCTAGGAACAATCAAATGAACATTCAGCAAAAGAGTTGCTCAACAAGGAAATTGAACGGCAAAAGCATAGAAATAAGTAGTCATCTTCGTTTAAACAATAAACTCAACTAATCCGTGTTGTCTCCTATATATCCCTATATATCGTAAAGTGTATTGTAATACATTTAACGGAGATTTAATAAGAATTTTTCAGGCCAGGAACAGACTAATAAACATGCAGCAAAAGAGTTGCTCAAAAAGGAGGTTAAACCGCAAAAGTAAAGAAATAAGTAGACATCTTCTTTTGAACAATAAATTCAACTAATCCGCGTCTTCTTCTATATATATCCTTATTTATCATAAAGTATGTTTTAATCACTTTTAATGGAGATTACTAAGAATTTTTCAAGAAATTTCGACTAAGTCAACAAAGAAACAGTGTCTACCTGTTTCTTCTTTTAAAGACTTAAGTGAATCCCTCATCTCTATCAAACACTTTACATACATCCTGTTCACTGTTCACTCTTCCTATTGCACTTTTCCCTGTTTACCTCAAGAATTACAAAAAAATCACTGTAATCACAGCTAAATCGACTTCAGTTTTGAAGCAAAACGATGATCAAAGCGGCCCAAATTGGTGATAAATTTTGAATGAGCGTTCATTAATTAGAATTTTGGAGAGTGCCAGGATTTCGGATGTTAAAATGGTAATTCAGTGAACTTCATCAAGCAGGCAAACTCAGACAAGTGTAAGAGTTAAGACAGTTTTTACTGCTTATTTTACATTGATTTATTTGGTGTGATTTATCAACAAGTGATGGGCGGACGAAAGCCAATTCAGCTGCCTTCACTGACAGCTGTGAAAAGTAGGTTTGGCGAAGGCATGTCTGCATATTTAACGAGTAAAAGTGCTGATATTTCAATTGAGCAAAATATTTCTCGCAGTAAAAAATAATGCAATAATTGAGTGTGAGCTGCTTAAAGCCTTAAGCCAACGCCTTAAGCTAACTTAACAGCGACTCATTGCTTTTGCCGGAAGTATTTACTTAATTTTTTGGTAATTTTGATCAAATTTTATTTTGTTTACTGCAACCTTTAGTCGCATTTACGAAATAATGTTGCGTGCATGTGATTCTTGGCAAAGTACCTGGAGCCGGCTTTGTTGCGACACATTTAGGCGACCGAAATGGCGCATAAATGTTGATAATTATGCGCCGCACGTGCTGCGTGTAAGAATATCAGCGCAGGGAGAGTGCGGCGCACAGTGTCGCGATCCCATATAAGCCGTGGCCAAAAATACTTAGCGTTGTCCTATTTCGATGAAACTTGGTGAGATTGTTTCCGTGGTGGAAATTAAAAAATTTACAAAAAATCATTAAAATTAGACCACTGCCACGCCCACCTCCCATACGAAAGGAACTGTAATATTGAAATAACTTGCTTACTATTAGTGATAGAATTATGAATTATGATTATTGTATTTGAGCTTAAAATAATGACATAAAAGCTCACACTAAAACTGGGCGGTCTGACACGCCCACTTTCAAAAATATTCGTATTTTACTACAACTAAAACTGTATTTTTAGAAGCTGTTTGCGATACTCGTTCCACGATGTAATTTTAATTGGTAAGCTTTCTATAACCTTAAAGTGGGCATGGCAGCTGGAGCATATATATAAAGTGGCCAAAACTTTTCCTTTATGAATTCATCTTTAATTTTTTCAACTTGTAATACTTGTGGTGTTTAGATTTTTAAAGTGGGCGTGGCATTCTTGTTTGGGTAATTTACACAAACAAGAAGAAAAAAGAAAGGAAAAAGTGAAGAAGAGAAGAAAAAAGAAGAAAGAGAAGAAAAAAGTGTTTTTTGACTTTTTAAAACTTTTTTCCCCCAAACGTTTGGTTCTTTGTTAGAAACAAACCGAAAAACGTAATTTTTCAATGTAACGGGATTTCATAGTTATTTCAAAGCAAAAACCAAAAAATAGTACTGCCATACAGGAAAAATTCCAAAGTTTTATTTAATATATAACATGACTATATTAGTACATAAATTATATTTTTATTTGATTTTTCATTCAGCATAAAGAATTACCCAAAAACTTGGAACGAATGCGTATTTTTTAACAGCAACTTTGAAGCTACATAAAAATGGAACGGAGTAGGATATTGAAGATCGGATAACGTATTTTGAGATATTATCTGTCGATTGTCATATTCATTTTAGTCATTTTGTAACATTGATTTTTATCATTTTTGACCACACTCGCGACACTGTGGGACGAGGTTGGCAGCTGCGGTCGTTCCATTTTCGACAGCCGCCAGCAATAACAGGAAATTTGCGACATGCTGTAAATGAAGTCGTAAACGCCTTGTTGCGTATTACTTGATGCCTCACTTAGTCGACGCGCATCTTGCAACATTTCACAACATTCTGCAAGAGTTTTCAAGGCAAATGCTAGTTTCATGGAAATGTTGCGGTTGCCTTTGCGTTTTACGCAGCCACTGAAGTATTCATGCGAATTTCAAGGTAACTGCTTTGCCAGCTTCATGCAATGCAAAACATGCCAACAACGACTTATGGTAATTTTCGGTTTGAAAAGTATTTCATTAGATTAAGTAGAATGTGTGCTTTGGCTATGCTGAAGTTTTGATAATCATTAAATTTAATAACTAAAAAAAAGGAGGAATAGTTAGGGGTACACAGAAATGGTTGAAATGTCCACAACGTAAATTAATAATAATAGAAATATTGGAGCAGCAGTAGTGGCGTCAGTTAGTCAAAAGGATTAAGGAGCAGTTTGTTCAAAACTGCTCCTTAATCCTACGATTTAGAAAAGAAGGACAAAAGGAAAGAAAAAGCGTGGGAGGATGATGAATATTTTTCATTCTATGAACATAGTTGCCAAAGATGCCAAAAGATGCTCCAACATGATGACTGGGAAACACGTCAAGTTGAGAAAGAGTTGCGTTCGGGGATGTAATTGGAAACAATGTGTTGAATGAAATGCAACCAAATGACGTGGGCCTTATTAACTTTGGTTCAGAAAAGACAGCAGACATGCAAAAAAAAGTAAGGGCCCCAAATTGGGCACCTGAGCACAACTTTCCATCGTTTTGGCAGCAGAAATAGAGAGACATGAAAGTTAGGTTAGGTTAGGTTTAACTTGCTGCCAGTCGGATTCTTAGTAATGCCAGTCGGAGTTCCGTTTAGGTGTGACTGAAGTGATCTTTTAAGATGCTAGTAGATTCTACAAACTTTCAGAGAGGTTTGACGCCTTGCTTTGAGATCTGTTCGAGTCCTGCAATGGTCGGTGCTTCTAAGCAAGTCAGGCAAGTTCTAGAGATGGCAGAGCAGTAGCACAATAGGTATTCCAGGGTTTCCCTGCAGCCCATAATTTAACCCATTAACGCATAAACAATCGGTACAAAAGAAAATCTCAAAAAAATCAGACAACATTTTCTTTCGCATAAAATTTCCTGAACTTTTAAATTTGCAGAAATTCGTAAAAATTTTAATTGAAATTATTATTTTAAATTTTATCCCTCAATTGTCCCCTTAATAGCCTCTTAATTTTTACAACATTTTCCAATTTATACAAATTAGAAAAAAAAAACTGTGTTTATTTCAAATTTTGTCAAAGTTTTTGTGAAACAAACTGCAAACAAAACTTTGTCCAGCTGAAAACTGCAATGTTGCTGAAATTGTTTGCCATCAACTTGTTGTTTGCGGTTTTTAGTTTTCAACACTTTGTTTTCACATTGGATGCTTTTTTTTTGTTTTTCGTTTGTTTTTGTTTTTTGTATTTTGCAAAAATACATTTATTTTCAACAGCGAAAAGGATATTTCGAACATCAATCACTTTGCGGTACGCAAAACATTGCGGCAGACAGTCGGCACTACGCTTCGTCGCCTTGGCGTTCCGTCTGCCATTTGCCATTTGTTGCCGACGGCCAAACAGTTGCCCCGCTGTTTAACCACAGGCGTCACACCTACACCTACACACACATATGAATACATATGGATATGTATGGTTTGGTGTAGCGTACAGCAATACTGGCAGCAACGGAAGCACACAAACAAATTACGCTTCGATATGCAGCATTTCCGTTAAGTATTTGGGATTGCCACATACATACTACGTATTACATACACATACACATACATACATACATGCAAACATACATAACCATGCAATGTGCAAGGAGTAATGCCAGAGCAGTATTACACACACACACACACACACATATGTTAAGCTGCCCGCTGTGGCTGTTTATTTGCCTGTCTGTCTGCTTGTCTGTCTGTAGTTTTGCTTATCTGCTGCTACGACGACGACTTTAAATTTATGTAAAAAATTAATTTCGTGTGAAATCGTGCATGGAATATAAAGTTCAGCGTCAACAATAGCATTGCAGCGCCAACCGAACTCTGCCAGCACGCTGCGTCTGGTTCGGTCGTACAGCATTCACTCCTCGCCCTCGCACGTGTGCATAGCGGTTAGTGCCGGTCTACCTGTTGCCAGCAGCCTGCAGTTGATTAATTTTCTTATTTACATCGAATGACGCGAACGTCATGTGGAGGTTTCTGTGTCGGTTTATTTATTCATTCATTGCGGGTAAGCGGCAACAGTTCGCAAAGTGTTTAGCATACAGTTTAAAAAATTACAGACTAAGTAGAACTAAAAAAATAAGGAACCTAAAAATACATAAAAAAAATGGTCGTATGTTCTTAATTATTCAGTTTTTTCATTTCTCATTTTTATTGCATAGTTCCAGGGATGAATAAAATATATATTTTTTTTTTTGCGCAAAATAGTTGTTTGAACCACTTTTCAAATTGAACTATTTTCTGAGATCGAAATATATCGGAGTATGTTTTTACATTATTCGACAAAAAAACAATGTTAAGAAGCATACTTTACACAATACACAAAAATGCAGGAACATATTTTCTAGTGTCCGACCGAATATTCAGTTTCGGTTTCGAATATTAAAAAAGTGGTTTCGGTCGGACACTAATATTTTCACATACTTTAAAATATGTATTATTCACTAATTTCTAATTCTAATTTTCAGAATTTTAATGTTGAAAAATATTTTACATATAATGTGAAGTAGAAGTAAAGTGAAGTTAAATTAAATTAAAAATGTAGAAAAGAATGCTTTTTAAAACAGATAAAAATCCAGAAACATCTTTTCACATATTTTCCACAAATGTTTCCTACTTTTCAGAATTTTAATTTTGAAAAATATTTTAAATTAAATGTGAAGTAGAAATAAAGTAAAGTTTAATTAAATCAAAAGTGTAGAAAAGTATGCTTTTTAAAACAGACAAAAATCCAGAAACATCTTTTCACATATTTATTACATATTTTCCACAAATTTTTTCTAATTTTCAGAATTTTAATTTAGAAAAATATACTTTCAAAATATGTATTATTCACTAATTTCTAATTCTAATTTTCAGAATTTTAATGTTGAAAAATATTTTACATATAATGTGAAGTAGAAGTAAAGTGAAGTTAAATTAAATTAAAAATGTAGAAAAGAATGCTTTTTAAAACAGATAAAAATCCAGAAACATCTTTTCACATATTTTCCACAAATGTTTCCTACTTTTCAGAATTTTAATTTTGAAAAATATTTTAAATTAAATATAAAGTAGAAGTAAAGTGAAGTTTAATTAAATCAAAAGTGTAGAAAAATATGCTTTTTAAAACAGACAAAAATCCAGAAATATCTTTTCACATACTTTTTACATATTTTCCACTAATTTTCGGATTTTTAATTTTGAAAAATATTTTAAATTAAATGTAAAGTAAAAGTTAAATGAAGATAAATTAAAAGTGTAGAAAAGAATGCTTCTTAAAATACACAAAAATCCAGGAACATTTTTTTTCATATACTTTTTGCATATTTTACACTAATTCTTGGTAATTTTAGGATTTTTAATTTTGAAAATTATTAATTAAGCCTCAGCTGTGCAAATTTTAAGAAAATATTAAAAGCAAAAATATCCACATCAATTTTTACGCTATATTGAAATTTTAGGCAACTTGTTGAAAACCATTTTTTTACGATTTTTTAATTATAAAGTAAAAGACATAAAACAAGTGCTTACAATTTTTTGGGGAAAAAAACTTCCGACTTTGAGCAGCTTTTGCACATACATTCATTAATTTTTGGCATATTTTTGGGTTTTCCCAGTTGAAGTTTTACCTCAAAAATTACATCGAAGCAGTTAAATTCTGAGACTATTATTTTTTTAATTTTCATCTCTGGACCGAATCGCTGTGAGCTGAATTGAAAAGTGGCCGTACCACCTTGGGAGACTATGAACGTTCGGAATGTCCACAAACTGCAACCCCTGACAATAACATCGCCCAAGTTCACCAAATGGTGCTAGACAACCGTCAAATTGAGGTGAGAGGAATAACAGAGGATGTTGATATATCCTATGAATGTTTTTGTTAGTGCAATTTAGGCGCAATAAATCGGAGCTGAGATATGTATGTAAACTTATATGAGACTATGTAAAAAAATAAAAATAAATTTAAAGATAAACTTTCATGTATTCCTTTTAGATCGAACACTTTGCAGACCACACTTGTACAGTGCAGATGATTCTTTTTTGAGTGTAGCGTAACCTTATTTGTTTTAAAAAGCACTGCAGACACGTGCTGTTGCCATCGAGAATGTTGCTTCTGTTGTTAATGGCGATTGGAGAATTGAAAGTTTAAGAAAAATTGTTTCAAACAAATAATCGATTAACACTGTGAACTTTTGTCGTTCAACATCATCTTGAATTTCTTATGGTGACACTACTTTAGCCAACAAATCGTTGGAAAACCAATTAAATGTGTTCATTTGTTGCAACAAGCATTATTTGTTCCACTAAATTAGCTGCGTGCACTTTGTAATTGACGACTGCAAGTGGCGTTCTCATATTTCTCGTTGCTCTCTGACTGAGCCATTTCGAAAGCAATGGTGCAATGTTGCATTCGTAGTGCAATGGGCCATTGAATTTGTTGTAGTTTATTGTACCTGTAACTAAACGTTCACTAATGGAAGTGATAATTTATATTTGAGTATTTAATTTGTGAGTTTTCGCAACAGCGATAACAATAGTTGTGCACAAAGAGTAACAAATAATACTTAATTAAAAGGTGTTGAGAGTTCTTGCAGCTTTTAAAAGTTAATGATTGTGTTGTTAGCTTGCAATTGCTTTGCGTGTCTACGATAATGAGAAACAAGTTAAAAACTTTGTTGCAATGTTAAACAAAGCCATTGAAAATATCCATTATTTAAAAATAACGAGTCTTTAAAAAAATCATATACCAACTACTATTAGTATTAAATCTGCCCAACACTAATAAAAACTGTTAAGTATTAACTCGTTCTCACTCATAACGAGGGAGAAACACTGTGCGCAATAATTCCCTTATTGCATGTTACTCATACGCCCCGTTGTGCTGAACTATACTGCATTTACTCACACTTTCACGATCTCTGTCGACAGTCTAAACACTTAAATGCAATTTTCAATGCAATAAACAATCTAAAAACAAAAGCAGTAAATGCTCAGCAAATATTTTAAACAGCAAAATGTTGTGCAATATCGAGTTTCGAAAACTACGTTCCGCATTTTGCATGCTGGCCCATAAATTGCTACTGCCACACTACAACGAATGCTGACAACACACTGACAACCGCGTTGGTTGCTCCCCATTTCGCCGCTCACATCAAGTTCATCACTGCAACTGTGCAGAATTTTCCACCGCCTGCTGCATTGTTTTTGTCGTTTGCAAGTTTTGTATGAACGACGGCAACATTTGTTGTGGTTCGAGTGGTGGCTGTTGTTTGCGTGTAGATGAAAAATTCAAAAATATGCATGTTGCCGTCAAATAACACCGAGCAATTTGTATGCTGATATCAGCATAAAGTTTCATTTTTTACAATGCAAGTTGCAAGCGTGCAGCAGTTACCCAAAGTCACCGAAATTGCAAACAACAACGAAATCAAATCAGAGTTTTCGCGGCAGATAAATGCCAAAGCTATGCAAATCCGTGAATGTATCTGTTTTTGTTGTTGGAATAAATAAATAAATACTGTCATGTAGCTGTGTATGTTTATTCCTTTCTTAATTTTAAGTATTTTGAGTATGAGTTAAAAAATTTTGGAAATTTGGGTCTAAATTTGATTGATGCCTTAAAAAACTGCTTGATGACACAGGGCAACAAATTTCGACTTTTGGCCGGCTTTTCTGGGTTTGACATCAGTTCTAGGGTAATTAGGGACCGCTGATTTCGAATCCGCAAACGTGTATCTAACTGTTTGTTTCAAATTGCTGAACTGCTTAATGAAATTTGCCAAAAGTACTCTCATTCTCACGCATCACTACTACAACTCATAAACGGTTCTTCAGCTAACATCACTAAGGACTCAATAAGGGTCCATGTGTGGCCATTTATAGCCAACCAGTCATATTATATCTCTTTACCTTGTTTCAAATGGGACATAGGGAACTCATTCATGAACTCATACACCGTGCGACAACAATTTTAACACACGAAAAATTGATATACTCGCAAAACTAGAGGCCAAATGTAGTAAAACTGCGTTTTTTTTCTCTCTGCTTTGACTTTGAAATTTCAAGGACATGTTTATTTAAAAAAAATGAGCAATTTGTAGAATAACAATATGGGTATCAAATGAAAAAGCAAAATCCTTAGAATCTTAGAAAATTTAGTGTGTTGATGCAATGGACGAAGAGGTATTGAAAATGTCCTTTCAAAACTTTATCCTTGGATATCCTTGGAAATTTCCAATAGTTTTTCTTTGAAAAATATATATCTTAAGGACTAATATGTATCCTACCACATCCTTGAAATTCGTCCTTCTAACTTTATTAGTTTAATATATAACTCATTCATGAACTCATAAATTGTATGCAGTTAGATTAGTCTGGATAAGACCATTTTGTTTTTGTAATTTTTACAGGAAGACTGCAAATTTTTTCGACTGTATTTTTATCGTATAGCAAAATTATGCAAAACAAAAATTCACGGAACTATATGTTCGTGTGTGTCATTGCAATGATTGAAGTCACACAAAAACGACCACAAGTGGTGCTATTTTATTCGTGGAAAACAAATTAATCAACATTTGTTTGTAGTTGATGTAAGTGCTGCTGTCCTCAATTGCAGAATTGTAAAAAATATTTTAATTAAGAAAAATTGCCAACTATTTGAAATTTTATTAAAGATATTTCATCTTTTGTTGTCTTTCTTCATGACTTGAAAACAATTACAAACAAATTTTACTGGCACGATTCTGATAGGAGAACAGTGACGCTCCGGCAGAAAAGATGTTCGATGCGATAGTTGGAGGTCGACGGCTGAGGGAAACCGTGTCTCCGGTGGAAGGTGCAAGTTGAGGACGCCCTATCATCTCTTGGTGTGACCAACCAGAGGCGCTTGCAGAGAAATTTCGCGGCAGGCCCTAAGCAGGTTATAATGACCAGTTTAATTAGTTCGATTCTGATATGTACTATAAAAGGCTATATTAACTTTTTTAGATTAAAATTTTCAACTCATTCGGTTTGAAATATCATGAAAACCGCTCAGAGTATTGTTTTTAAAGAATGCTGCATCTCGACATGGATGAGGTGAAATCCTTTTCTCGAAGTGATCCTAGTATAGACTATAGAAACATTTGCATTGCAAAATTTCAAGTAAATTGATTGAATAGATTCTAAAAATGTTTCAAGAAAGACACTTTAGAAGTTTTGCAGGTCGATCTGTTTAACTCTGTTTAAGTCTGTTTAACCCTTTCGGAAAGAGTTTAATTTTGAACACCAAAATGCTCTTTTTAGATATGTTCCCATGCTATGAAAGTTGGGGCTAGAATATTCTGTTGTATGCTCACAAATTCAGAAACCATCTTTTTATCCGGGTACATAAAATTCGAATAAATACTTTGCATGGATCACAAGATCTGAATAATTGTTTTGTGGGGCGTTAAAAACTTGGCGACACGTATTATCCCGGTAGTCCTGAAAGGGTTAAATCAGTAGAATTTTGGAATTTTCATTTAATATTTATAAACGACATTTTCAATATTATAACTTTTCATGAAAAAAGTAAAAATAAAAAACTATTTTTTGTGATCTCTAACTTTTTTTCTCTTTATTCACTTTGCTTTTCTAAGTGACTCGAACTCGCCTCTACATCACACAGAATCGACCTCCCCATAACAAAATTGCTGCACATCAATATGCAATATTCCAACATTTCATTGAGTTTTCATCAGCAAACCTAATAAAAATTGTATCAGCTAATTGACAAATGGCAATTTTGTTATTCAACAAATGCAAAATCAACAGTTCCACAAACAACATCTCTCACCATAATAGAAATAACATAAACGTTAACAACAACAACAGTATTAATAGATGACAACTTCATCTGCATAACCGCTGTCGGGTGCGCTTTCTCTGATCGAGCAGCAGCGACAGTCTGTGGAAAACTTTGACATTGCGCACTCGCACCAATGCATTGGAAAATCTGTAAAAAAAAAAAACCACGGGCACCGTGGCTGGCGACAACATGTGTGTCGCCTTTCATTCAGCGCGCCTGCAGTTTACTAACATTTTTTTTTCATTTTTCATTGTACACCCTCCTTGTCGCCGCTAAACGGAAGCGCAGTTTGCGCCATTTTGACGCGCGAGTAAATGTTTGCTTGGCATTTGCATTCGGGCTCGTTCGACAGCGTGCAGCATGTTTGGGCGACAATTGCTGTCACTGTCGCTGTGACTGTTGCTGTCGTTGCATATTTTGATGTGTTTGCTTGGCACTTGGCTGCTATCACGTTTGCTGCTCGTATATTTTTATGTTAATTTCCGCTGTTGCGGCTGCTGCCTGGTGGGGTTTTCATGTGTCTGTGTGCTTGGTATCTGAGTGAATAGTTTTTAGTTTTCATGCCAGCAGTTGTAATTTCTCAATTGGTTATAATTCAATTTGAAGTTGATTGTCAATGAAGCAAAATGCAGCGCAGGCAATTCGCATTCGAATGGTGACAACTATTGAAATTTCTTGCATGTTGAAGGACATTGTTGTTGCGCTAATTAACAATTTATTTAATTGAGAACTAAATACTCTAATCACACTTTAGTGCATACAGTGACTAATTGAAATATTATATCAGCCGATAATTAAATCCTTCGTGTCCTTCGATCTCCACACTTTTAATTAACATCGATTAATGCGTTATAATTACAAAAACAAAACAAAAATTCGCACAATATAAAAAATTTAAAAGAGTATGGCAACAGCTGTTCAATGCGCCGCCATTAATGCGTGTCAGCGTCCCTTGTGTGCAGGATGTGCATGAATTTGTTGTTCTTGTCATGTAGCCGATTAAAGCAACACCCGCATTTCACGCCTGCGCTGCATTTACCATTAATGCAATTTTAATGGTGCACATTTAATTGACCACTTTGGTGATTCGTTGCATTATGTTTTCATATTTCACGTATTTACACTTTTTAAATTTAATATTTGCATTACTGGTACATGGTCAGTGCATCTTTTTGGGGAATTCTATTGCACAAAAATAGCTTCAGGAAAATATTTTAAAATATATTAAAAATAGTAAAAAAGAAATAGCAAAAAAAAAATAACAACCTTGGGAACTCTGATTTCAGTGAAACTTGAAATCATGAAACACAAACAAAAACAAGATACAATTAATGATAAATAACAAATATTTTCTACACATTTTTACTACTCCAGAGTGGCATTTGGGAGCTGGGAATTCGGTAATTAGGAAGTGAATGTACCAAATCAATGAATGAACCTCAAACCTCAACTGTGGTCCAGGAATAAAATCATTTACTAAGCTATCGTAAACTTATTGTAAAATCGTATTTTAGTAATAGAACTCTTCAGCTGTTCAAAACCGAATCGAGTTGTTTGCTATTTTGACGAAAAAGACCAAAAAGTCGACCGAAATACGTCTTTATCGACGCTGATATCAATTCATCATCAATCAATCAATTATATCAATTATATATCAATATTTCTGTCGAGCGTGGTTCCCAAACCAGAAGAGAAAGCTGCCTTAAATTCGTACTATTTATTGTAGTGGAATTCTTCAGTTTTCTAAAAAGGGGTCGAGCGTCAGCATTTCTAACTGCGCGAACGCTATACATATACGTCAGCATTTATGGTTCCTAAATCTGATGAGATGACTGCCTTAAATTTGCACTTTTTACTAAAAGAACTCTTCAGCTTTTCAAAACTGGATGAGCTTTTCGCCGTCTCGACGAAAATGCCATAAAATCGACCAAAACCTGTCTTTATCGGCGCTGCTATCATTTCGATCAATTACATATCAATATTTCTGTCGAGCATGGTTCCCAAACCAGAAGAGATAACTATTTCTTGTAGTCGAACTCTCCAGCCTACTAACAAGGGGTCAACTTGGTAGCTGTCTCGACGGAAAGCCCAGAAAATCGACAAAAATATTCATTCGTCGGCGTTTCTAACTGTGTGAATGCTATACATATAAATCAAAATTTCTCTTGAACATGGTTCCGGAACCCGATGAGATATCTGCCTTAAACTTGCACTTTTTCTTAGAAGAATTCTTTAGCTTTACAAAACCGGATCAAACTATTCACTACCTCGACAAAAAGACCAGAAAACGGAAAAATCCTTCCCACATCAACGTGTCTATGAGCCTGATTGGTACATATATTCTTCCTAAACCAAAAGACATAGCTGGGTCAATCTGGTTGTTATCTCAACGTAAAGCCTAACCTTATTAAGACTCTACCCAAAGTACTCAACTCAGCTCAAAGCTCTAAACTCTGTGACTATCACTATTGTGATCATAATTTTCCACAATAACACTAACCTTATCATAGTTTTGCAACTCGATCACACTGTTTACTCCGTTTTTTATGCATACATGTTATAAATTTGGTGGCCACTTTGATTTATATCTTTATAGATTAATAAATAAAATATATCGTAGCAACAAACTTCATTCGAAAAAAAAAATATTTTATTGCTTCATTTCTGAGAAATATACAATTTGAAAATTGGCAAATTTCAATGTGTTTCGAAAGCCGCAACTGAACTGAACTGGCATATCTATACAAATAAAAATAAAATAATTCGTTGCCATTACATTGCGCTACCTTAATATTTGTGAATTAATATGTTTGTACATGAAACATAGAAATGGCTGAGTCATGCGGCGACTACAACTATGGCAATGTGCTGCAATCAATGTGTAAATCCCTCGTTAGCTCCACAGGCTCCATTTACGATATAACCAATCCGCTTGAAAAATGTGGACGATGGGCAAATCTGATGTTTCCGGTAGCGGCGTAAGTGTTTACATTAACGTTTCGTACTCAATGAAGCGAACACAAGCGACAATGTTCGGTCGGATCAATCGAAAAGCAAGTTATACAAATTATTGACTCCATCACAAAACCTGTTAGCGAAATAATGGCAATGATTCAAAGCCATCACAGAAAAGTTAATAGTGCGTTTAAAGAAAAAATGTGTTTTGTAAATTTTGTAACAAAACAAATCTATTGATAAAATATTCTCTTAAATTTACTATGAACTTTAATGAAGTAATGGTAGCTTTTCTTGATGGCATCTTTGAGTTGTGCAAATAAGATGAGATTCAAAAATTTTTGTCTATACTTAAAATTCAAGTTTTCTTTGAAAGTGGTACTTGCACCATTCTTTTAATTATTCATAATTGGTCTTTTGTTCTTATCACTTGTCTGTAAATGAAGTCTATACATGAGATTCCATCAGGCCACACCTCCAATGTTAAATTGACCAAACTTAAAGCTGCATAAACCAGCCACAGATACTGAAGACGCTTCACACATTCAATTCTCCGCCAAAACTTTACCACGACCAGATCTGTTTATAAATTATTGTAAAAACACTACACGATCTCAGACTTCATCTCTTATGCCCCGAACACATTGACAAAGGCAGCGACATGACTCCATCTGTCAAAATATAAAATCAGAACGTTCGTATGGAAACGGTTATTTTGACCACAGTTGTCGCTGTAGCCAAACAGAACTATTCTCTATTTCTAAAGACAACAAAACCAAAACATTTGGCATCACTGCTTCAAAGAGATATTTTCAATGGAAATTTTCTTTCTCTTTCAATTTATTTTGAACAACGAAGTTGTGAGGTTGTCAACTTTTCGGTTTATACGACAAAAAATCAAAGTGTAGTGTCGGACCTTCATTAACCCCTCTATTTCGAATATAATAGTAATCGTGATTTATTCAAATCTTCAACAAATTTTCCCATCAGCAGCAGAGCATTATTTGACCGATTGCTATTGGCATTCAACCAAACGGTGAAAATATCACGAATTTGCACTCAAATCTTCACCGAAAAATGCCAATAACTTGCATTCAAGCAAATATGCGCAGCTAAAAATTGTACAGCATAATGTATGTTAGATACTTGCATAAACAAAATATCAAAAAATTTCAAAAGTGATATTTAACGTTTTTTTTTTAAATCACTTTTAAAGTTTAAACTCACTTTTTATTCACTCGTTTTCTTTACTTAATTTTCATCAGAGGTGATAGTAATCAGCAAAATTTTGGTCTTGCCAGACCTAAATTATATAAACCTTACGATAAGAGTAACTTTTAGGGACCTGCTCATAATTTATTTTGAAAGAATTCAACCTCAAAGTCAAAGCATAAATTTGCTGTTTGTACACAATTTTTTTTCAACGCTGGAATAGCGTACTTTAAGAGCTCATAACTTCTATGTTATCCAATATTTTTTCATAAAACTTCGGATTTCTCTTAATTAAAGTATTGCCAACAAAACCTCATACTCAGATTTTTGTGGTTATAACATTGCATTTTGGCATTTTTGTCACTACTCGCAACACTGTGCGCCGTGTCGCTGCCGTCTTAAATGTGTTCGGGCCATAAGAGGCCATAAACTCAACTCTTGCATGGCTAATCTTTTTTCCAAAAACAATATTATTTAATCATTCCATTACGAATTCTGTCAAACTTCAATTAATATTTACAAACCAATGACTCATTCAAAATAATCTAAAAAAATATACTTCAAATTTGCTTTCACAGAAAGTAACACTGTAACTTGCAAAAGGTTTTTTATTACTCAGGAATGGCCAAATAATTTTTATTCACATTAAGTAAAACCTCAAAACGAATCCTTTTGTGTGTTTAGTCTTTGCGAAGTTTTCGAACCACTGCAGCACTTTGCCTTGGGTGCATTTGCACCCAAACTTATTGGCTTCTACTTCTTCTTCCACTTGAGGTTTTCATTGGAGAAACGGTCTATTTCTTTTCTGACCATTCGCTCTTCTAATCATTGCTCTATGATGTGTGGGTATAGTAACAAACTGAAATATCACCGCCAATATGCTTTCAACTCGTCTTGTTTTAAATTCTCCATGACTTTGTGATACAGTAATCTAGTTTGATCTATTAGCATTCAATTCTTTTTTGAAACACAAGTAATAATGTAAATTCCTAAATTTCCCCCAAAATGTTTGTCACTTTCTACTTGCTCGAGAATTGAGCAGCACTTATGATCCCCGTTCGTTCGCATCGCTTATGTGAGTACGCTGCTTTGTCATACATAAACCTGACTTATAATTTCGATTGTCTATCCTACAGACTTATTTGTTTGATAGCCCAGTTCAAACACAAGTATCATCCACGTAGAGTCTCACAAATCCCCGAGTGCCTGGCGCGTCTCGTTTTGTGTCTGCTGTTGTTGGCCTTAATTATTTTTATTGGGTAAGTATACAAAAGTTGTTTAGTATTTTGTTTGTTGGAAATGAAAACCTAGGGACCACAAGATGAACTACTTAAAGTATGTCAGGGCATTCCATGTCCAACAGCAAAAGCGATGAGTCAATAATCTCTCTCTTTTTGGGTATTTTAAAACTTTCAAGCTAATTTAGAGTTTGCTTTTATCAGACCCAGAGCTGCTTGGATCAAGTCTTAAGTAAGAAAAAATCAGCCAAATTAATCTTTCACTATCTGAATCTACATTGTGACTTTACACACGGTTACTCAGTGACACTTTTAACATTATAAAAATTTATTGAAAAAGATGGGGGTAGGGGACGTAGGAAGGGTCCTACAGTTTAACACCGAATCCGAACGGCGGTTGGCAGTTTTTCTTTCACATTTGAAGGTTTTTGTCATTCCCTGCCAAGAGCGCACTTGTGTGATTCTTGTAATTCTCATCTATGTACTTCATGTGGATAGCCATAAAAGTAGATCAGTGTTTCACCAGCCCGAACTGGGATTCGAACCTAAATCGTCCGGTGCGAGAAGCCAGCGCTCTACCCGGCCTGGTCAGTGCCTTAATAATAATAATAAAGAATTTCTTCTTTTTGCAGATTTGGTTTGTATATGACCATAATTTACACGTACTACTTTTATAATTACGTTAGCACTAACTGGATTGATCCCAAATCGAGAATGGGTGGTATGTTGTGAATAGTTGAATTGTTGTGCTATTCTAATAACTGTTTGATACTTGTTGCAGATACGTTCAACTTTCGCAAAGAACTATCACAACATTCGGATTTCAGGCAAATAAATAATGTAGTATTGAAGCTAAAAGAGACTAAAGCATTGATTGAAGAAATGGTAAACGACATCGACGTTATACAGGAAAGTGAAACACAGTTGAGAGATTGTATGGCACTCTGATTGTGTTCGATGGCTCAAAATTTACTGTGTTACATTTGATTTAGATATGCGATATTTTTACCGCGAGGAGACCGCACTTATGAAGTCGCCCGATAGTAATGAAACAAAAATCGTTGAACTGATCGGACGTCATTTCAATCATTTTAAAAGGAGAATTTTGCATACGCATGCGGTGAGTGAAAATTTGTATATATTTGATCTATTTTTATATTTCTTAATTTTAACGAAAGGGAAGGGAATTTCACAGGCTACAACATGGCAACAAACTTATTGCACCTTTATTATGGATTTTTTCGAGAAAAAAGTCCGTTTTTAAAAAATGTTATTAAAATTTTTTTTTCGCTTAAAACTTTTTATTAGTGCATTTTATGTATCTACTGTTGTTCATTAATAGAAAGGTATGAAAAAGACCTTTCGTTTGATACCCATATCGTGTACATCAGTTGGAGATTAATTTGGTTTTTTGATAAAAACTTTGAACTTTGACCCCGAGCCACGCCTTTTGTGGGCGTTTCCCCAGAAAAACTTTTAGTTTGTTAGATTCAGGAGCCAACCCTCTATATAAAAGCATACTCATTTATTTTTTCACGAGGGTTCGCTATACTGCATTTATGCCTTAATTTTTTATATCTTAAACTAATAAAGTTAGAAGTACGAATTTCAAGGATGTGGTAGGATACATATTAGTCCTTAAAATATATGTTTTCAAAAAAAATATTGGAAATTTCCAATGATATTCAAGGATAAAGTTTTTAAAGGACATTTTCAATACCTCTTCGTCCTTTTGCACCAAAACACTAATATTTCTAAGATTTTAAGGATTTTTCATTTGATACCCAAATTGTTATTCTACAATGCGCTCAATTTTTAAAATACTTTTTTGAAATAAACTTGACATTTCAAAGGCCTTTTTGAGAAAAATCCTGACGTCAGAGAGAAAAACTAAAAACGCAGTTTTACTACATTTGTCACCTAGTTTCGCGAGTATATCGATTTTTTCGGTTTTGAAATTTTTCGATTTTTGTCGCACGGTGTTTTATTTCGTTTTATTGATTTTGGTTTTTGTTGATTTTCATATAGTTTACTGATTGTGCTATAAGTGGTTACTCAATGAGTTGAGTTAATGGCCTTTCATATATAAACTAACTGAAAAAAATCTCGTCAATTGTACGATAAGTAATGTCCAACGACATCCTATGAAGGCTTTCAGTCTTTTTGACAGCCAGTACATCTCGCACCACCGAACTTCTGTAGCTGTCAATTTCTAACTGTTAGAAGCTGTTTAAAGCCCCTCAACTTGCTAACTGTGTACTTTTACAATTTCAGTTCAGTAATATTGGACTTATGCTGAAAATCTTGGGTCAAGTGATTAATGACTTATTGGGTAATTATGCCATGGTTTTTCGGATATCTGACACGATGAGAAATTCCCTGACTAGAGCAGCCACAGGTGCAGAATTTGGTAAGCAATGTTGAAGTTTCAATTATTTTCGTTATTTAATTGATGGATTTTAAAAGATAAGTGGATAATCTTTACGGATAACATTGGCTTTTGGATTACAGTAGTAGCGTTGCCGCTCGTAAGTGTTTTAGTTATAAGAAATATAACTCTCATAATTTTCATAAACCAAGTTAAGATTTACAATACAATGATGAAAGATAGATTTAATTAGAACCTAATTAGGAACAACTAAAAACATTCGATTTTCTAGATTATATTCAATCAGTTAAATAGTCTGAAAGATCGAAATTGCTTTGTACAAGCTTTTCTTTATGCTACTCAAACACCGTTTGAACCAAATATTGTCACCCAAAAATATTACCATTTTTAATGTTTCAACTAACAACACTTTTTATGGTTTATTGCACAAAAGTCATAATTTTTTATTGATCCATGTAACTAACCTATCCACCGATTTCATTCGCAACTGTAATTATTTTGTAAAGTAACTATTTTTCAAAAACATACATCGAATTCGAAATTTCTCGGGCACACTGACAGGAGTTATTGTTGCTCTTAGTTCCTTGCGTGAGACATTTTTTGGGCACATTTCAATTCCATTCCATTCAATTCAAATCAATTCTTAGTGAGAAAGCTTTATGCTTCAATTTCTTAGAAATTCCAAATCTTTCAACATAGATTCGTCACATTGCCGTTGTCCAGAAACTCATGTCAAAACGCATGCAATATTGTCACTGTCTACTATCAAATTTCCCAGATTTTATTTCATTTAGTGTGCGGTCTCGTTTTTGCAATGATTGGAACGTCGCGGATTCGATTCATTGCCGCCTACAGTCTTCGCTGGTGAGTTACTACACATCGTAAGCATAACTGAAGTATTCATATACATATATATTCGATTCGATGTATTCGACATTATAAATATTATAGTAATAGAATTTATATTTTCAAGGACATTGCTTGGAATACTTTTGCTATGGATTGTGTTATTCGCCATCTCAGAGTTCATCACTCAACCCAACTTTGAAAGTAAATTCTGGTAAGTGCGAGTCGAGTCGTAAGTCGATCGAAAATTAGTGAATGCAATAAATACATTTTTTAGAGCAATTACACCGCGCAACAAAAATTAAACAATTTCAAAACACACGCATTAAATTTTGTCCTAAATTAATAAAGTAAGAAGTACGAATTTCAAGGATGTAGTAGTGTATATATAAAACCTTAAGATATATTTTTTCCGAAAAACACTTTTGGAAATTTGCAAGGATATTCAAGGATGAAGTTTTAAAAGGAAATTTTCAACACCTCTTCGTCCTTTGCACCAAAACATAAAAATTTCTAAGATTCTAAGGATTTTTCTCTTTCATTTCATACCCATATTGTTATTCTACAATGCGCTCAATTTTCAAAATAATTTTTTGAATTAAACATATCCTTGAAATTTCAAAGTTCTTTAAAAAAGAATCCTAACGTCAAAGAGAAAAACTAAAAACGCAGTTTTACTACATTTGGCCCCTAGTTTCCCAAGTATATCGATTTTTGTAAAATTGAGTGTGTAAAATTTGCTGTCGCACGGTGTTATCTGTTTAGATTTCAGGCATGCAAACTAATGGACAGGTTGCCACACGCACAGACCTGTCAGAGAGTTGGCTAATGGTTCGCTCAGACCTATACTAGGGCAGCCTTTATGACTGAATGTTCCGTTTGAAGGCCTCTACTACACAGTGGTCACCGAATAATTTATCTCAAGTTAGTCTCGGAATGGTGTTGTGGTATCACAATGAGCCGCCTGGCCTAAGTGAGCTCCTCCTGGAGCAGCCACACCTACCTACCTACCTACCTAGTCTCGGAATCTAGTATACATAAGTTTTAGGGACCTTAACTATTCTTGTGGTAACACGACAGGTCACTTTCAACCCTTTGTGAGCATCACAAGCAGCCACCCTATCCTAACTCGACCTAGTTTGAGTATTTCTTCTGTCGATCTAGTTAGATTAGTGCCATCGGTGCTAATCGAATAGAGTAGGCGTTGATATCCAACCAACATTATCTTTAATACTTTTGTATTCTGAAACCCTTAAGCCAAGTGTCCACCATAGAGTTTTTAGCGTAGAGCTAGAAAAAAACTCTTGTGTACAGCGCAAAGAGTAGTGTATAAATCCCGTAGAGAAAGGCATGAAAAATACCTTTCGTTTGATACCCATATCGTGTTAGAGATTAATTGAGTTTTTTTGATGAAAACTTTGAAATTTAACGCCGAACCACTCCTTTCATGGGCGTTTCCCAGGCAAAATTTTTAGTTTGTTAGATGCAGACGCCAACCCTCTATATAAAAGCATACTCATTTATTTTTTTCACGAGGCTTCGCTATACTACATTTATGCCTCGACGAAAGTGGGGTTTTTGGGACATTTTTGTCGAAAACACAGTTGGAATGTATTTTTTTTGGATTGGTGTCTTAAGCAAATTTGTTGGTCGTTAAAATATCTACAAACTTGCCGAAGACAGTAAAGCGATATTCGGAACGATTTAGTACCTATTAGCATTTAAACATTCGAAGACTTAAGCGACGAACTCGACTAAAATGAGCAAAATTCAAAGTGGGATTTCTCTTAAACTAGAGCCAATCCAGCCAAACGGCTGGTGGATCTCAACTCAGTATACCTATAGAAAGTCGCTCTGTAGGTCCCCCATGTCTGAATTTTCGACTTGCACAGTGTAATTGTTGTGGTTCTGTGTGACATTTTTAAATTCATTTTAATCGGAACAACTGAAAAATTATGTGAGATGTCCAACGATGTTGCTCTACTATTCCACTGTACCATAGAGAAAAATGTGTCTGCAGTGACACAGTTGGTAGAGCTCTACTCACAATTTCTCTACACCAGCTCTACGTAGATCGGTAGAGTGATAGATTCGCGCTGTAGTGGACACACAACAGGTAGAGTCTCTACGCTCTACGCTCTACCGAAAAAACTATAGTGGACACTTGGCTTTACAGTTTAAGCTTCGTTAAGTGGTCATTGTTGGGCAGCAATTAAAGTATTTTTCAGTTTAGAAATACGTACAAATATGTTCAGACTTTAGTTAGGATTTTACTATATAAAATACTCTGTTGCAGATCGCAATTCAAACTTTAGTCCTAAAGTTATGGCCCATAGTTTGGCCTCGTACAATCGTTCGCACCATTGCCAATCTCACCGAATGTTCAGTAGCCGTCGCTAGCCACACATCAACTCCTGCTTTTTCAGATATCAACGCTTGCCAACATATTTTCCATGATAATTCCAATATGCCGATGTATGTAAATATATTTTCAGCAAAGAACGACAAGATAAACCATCAACGGGAGGCAACGATAGCAGTGCATTGTTCAGGAGCGTCAAGAGCAACAGAGGGAATGTGGTTGATCAGCAAGTAGCCTACTCGAAGAACTCCGCGAAGATCGTAACGAATGTGGCCGAGGTTTCGGCCATGTTCAAAAGGGGTGGTTTGTGTGTGACTCTAAGAGATGAAAGCAACTATGATTATTTGCAAAGCATTCACAGTAAGATTGCAGCATATGCGCTCAATAGTATGCCAAACTATTACAAAGCGAATCTAAGTGAAATGACTAGTCGAGCTCTGACGCTCTGCAATCTGAACTATTTGAAAGATAACATCATAGAGCAGCTGGTTACATCGGTTATACTGGTTAAAGCCGAAGGATTGGTGCGAAAGTGCAGGAACCTTACCGACATGTTTGCGGCCAACATTGATACAAAAGTGGCCATGCACTTGAACGAAGTGAAAGAAATATTAAAGTTTCTAGAAAATCGTTTACGATTCTTGGAGAACAAACAACGCACCGAAGGAAGTATAGCAGCAAACTTGACGATTCTACAGAAACAGGCTCACCAAAATGAGTTCAAGGAGTGTAAGATAGCAAAGGCAACGACCCACCGATGTTTGTGCCATGACTTTAATCACGTAAGTTCCATAGAAATACCAAATCTCACTCGGCTGATTGATGAACTCATTGACATGTGAATTAAATATTCTTCAGTTTAAGTATTATTTGGCCAAATGTTATTGCACACATTGCTGCACCATAAACCAGCTTGCAACATGATAAGTTACTTTTCGGCAATTTTCATAAATTTGTTTATGGATTTTTTTCGAGATTGACAAATGTAAGCTTATGGGTGTAGATTAGATTAGATGGGATTTACTATGATTAGATTCATTTTGATCCCCAAAGACTCATAAGACCAGAATACATCTCTCCTAAGAAACCTCTGTTAGAGGGACCAAGTTTAGAGTATCGCTTATTGTTCCAGTGTTGCCAGATCAGGAGATTTCCTCCTAGATTTAGGAGATTCTTGGCCTTTTAGGAAAATTTTTATGAGGAAGAATTGTGTAGGAGAAAGTTTAGGAGATTTATATTTTGTTAGGGGATTTTTCGGATCCTAAGTGAATTTTTGGGGAACAAAGTATGATGTATTGGGAACACTGGCAACAAAACATATTTTGGCAACTATTTTAATGGTCAAAGCACCCTATTGTGTTAAAAATTTGTTAGCTTACAAACTGTAAGCTCGTTCTATCTCGTTCTCCCTTATCGATGTCACAATGAAATCCCGCCAAAAATTACATATTTTTGTTGTTGCGAAGCTGAAGATGAATAAAGAAAAGCTGCATTAAAAAAATGATATGTACCTATATATTTTTTTTCATGAGAAAATGACGCAAGTTATAAAAACAGTTTTATGAGATTTTTTAAAGTTTTGGGAGGAAATTTCAGTATTTTTTTAAGATTTAGGAGTAAGTCATTTCAGGTATCTGGCAACACTGTCTTATTCTAGACAATTCTATCTTTTGTGTTTTAACCCTTTCGCTATTTTGTTGCCACATGGCAACATGCTACTTTGTGACGTCTGAATCTTTTGTGGTTTCAAGAATACATTTTTTGTTGGTCCTTAGAATAGTTTGAAGTTTTAGAAAAAATACAAAATCAATAAATAGAATATTTAAGTTCAAAGAAGATAAGTATACACGTTTTATTAATGGTACATCTTGACATAGCAAAGGAAGAAGAAACAGACAAATTAGATAACTTTTTAATTTGACGTTTTCTTTCAATTTAGATACTTTTTTCTTTAATAATGGCTGAAGTAATTGAAGAAATATTTGAATTTTCGTTATGCGTAAAAAGTTTTATTAACCACAACGATGTGGTTTCTCTCATAGAAAAACACTCTAAAATACAGGGTCCGAGTATACAAATTAAAAAATATCTTATGGAATGTTCCTAATATATATATAATATATAATTTATATATATAAATAAAAGCATAAAACGTATTATTTAAAATTGTAACTTTCCCCAGTAAAAACCTGTAGCGGAAGGGTTAAGGAAGTGTGGATGTAGCTTTCCCAATAAGGGTATTCACAGTGCTATTCTTAGTATGTTTGGTCTTGTAACACCACAGCTGCAGTTTTACAAAAGTCAAATTTTAGATATTCGTCTCAAATTCAACCCAAAAATGCCACTTCGTTGTACGAACTTTGTTGTACAACAGGCATAAAAAAGGAAAACATAAGTATATTTATAAAAAAAATTTGCAAACGGATTATAGGGTTAGCCAACTTGTTTATCGGCAGTTCAATGTTTGTAATTCAAATCGTTTGCAAAAACAAAATAAACACACAATCCCGAGTACCGAATTAACGTAATATTTAGCTCGGCGTGAATACCTCTAATGTTTTATAAGTTCTTTGTCACTTTCTCTACAAAATGTCCTTATTAAAGTAAAATAAATATGAATCAAGTTTACACTCAACAACGAGAGAACTTCTTTGTCAATCCACGCTAATCTACAAAGAAAAGTAATTCTAACACCAAAGCTTTAGAAAGCAAGGCTTCACAATCTTTTTAAGCAATAAACTTCAAATCAAAACTATAAAACACAGCTTCGAGCATTTCGAATCAATGGCGGCTTTCACTACGCCTAGAAATCTTTGCATTTAAGTTGTAAGATTTGCCTCGTGCAGTGCGTTTGAAACATTTGAGTGTGTTTCTGCAGAATGCAGGGTTGCATTTGTAATACCAAACACAAAGACACCGATTTTTAGTTGATTTTGATGCCAAATATTTAAGTTTACTATCTGAAACTCTTCAGACAGAATAGTTGCCACTTATCGTGAACACCGTTAACATTTATAACTGAATTTTCTCTCTATTTTTAAGCTTGGATTGGCGATAGGTCATAACTTCATCTTAATTGGATTATTCCTACTGACATTTGTTATATTTCTGCTCGATTACGTCTTGCGAGCCTTCTGTATACTATGCAACCCTAAAATATGGTAAGTCATTGCAACGATTTGACACTTTACTTTATATTTATTGCAATTATTGTCTTTATGGCAGCGAGATATTTGAAAGGAAAATTGCCTGCTTTTATAAGGGCTATTACGGTGGTGGAGACAGAAGGCGAAGGAAGTGTAAGGACGAAGCAGATCCTTGTGACTACAGAGACTGTTCTTCACGATCGAAATGGAGCTCCTCACTCATGACTCAGCAATCATGCGGTCAATCAGAAGAATCAACAGCACTCGTAGCATCGAGACTTCTTAAAGCAAAGGACAGAGACCTCCTTGAAAAAGCGCTCGCTAAATTTGGAGAATCATGCTCATCGTCGTCGTCGGCGTCATGCGATGGGAATGTAAAAAAAAAATTAAGTTCAGAACGAATACGAAGGGCAATCACTAAAGTCGGAGATGCATACATAATAGAGACATCCCACACAAGTGTCGAACAATCCAAGGACGGAGAACGTTGTGGAAAAGCGGTCACTGTACACAGAAAGACATCCACCGAGTTGTTATTATATGACAAAGAATCATGCAGAGGGCTCAAAAAAGATTGTCGAGAGTCCTCAAAACCGACATGTAAGGACAAGGAAAATAAATGCGCAAAAGCAGAATCAACCTCCGAGTCATCATGCGAAGAAATTTTAAAACGCAAAGAACGATGTGTGGTCGGAAAAGACGGAAAAGTAATCACAAAATCGACATCCGAACTAAGTCTCAAACAGTGCAAGAGCAAAGAAAAAAAAGCGCAGACAAAATGCAAAGCAACAACCTCCGAGTCGTCATGCGAAGAATATGTCAAACGATCAAAGAATAAACCCTGTGAATCGCAGAAAAAACCAGATAAAAAAAAGCGCGGTATGCTTCCGTGCTTGAAATCGTCATCAAGTCTCAAACAGAACAAGGGCAAAGAAAAAGTTAAAAAAACGGACAAAAAATGCAAAGATTCAAGCGCCGAGTCGTCATGCGAAGAAAATGTAAAACGATCAAAGAAAAAATTCTGTGAATCAAAGAAGAAACCCTGTGAACCAGAAAAGCCAGCCACCTGCGAGACCGGTCCCTGTTATTGTGAGGAACCCACGACGAGCAAGAAAGCAGCAGAATCGACCTGTGAAAATGGGCGATCTATCAGATGGTCCGCGGATGCCCTCGCACTTCGGCCACCTGGCTTGTACTCGAAATCGGTGTACGGGCTGGTCACTGAGGGCTCTCAGCTCATAGCCACCTACGACTACGGACACCCGGACATGTCCGCTGCCGACTCTGAACAGGTAACTGCCGATGCAGAGGCCGAGACACTGACAGAAACCGAAACCGAGGCCGAGAAGAGCAAGGAAAAGATTGTGCGTGTGTGCGCCTGTGAACAGCCCGAAAACATACACGAAGTTGTATTCGAGGTGTGCGGAGTCGAACGCGGCGAAACAGGGCGCGCGAAAATCGGACGGTTCGGCTGCCAAGGCGGCAACGCTGCCAACGATGCCAGCAATCAAAGTTTCGTATTCTTGTACCAGAATGAAGAACCGACCGAGCAGGACCAAAGGGCAGGGCAAGTGACGGCTGCGTCTGGTCACCAATCGCGAAAGCGACAACTGCCGTCTTCCTCTACAGAGGTGCAAGCCCGTTCCTCATCCCTTTCGAAAAAGCGACGAAATCGCCGTCCGTCGCCTGCACCCTCCGCACAAAGAGTGAATGCCAAAATGTCGCCGCCTGCCAAGAAGAGAGTAATTCGGCGTATAACAGAACCTTTTGCCATAAATAGGCAAACAGGCGGACTGACGCCTTCTTCTTCTACAGCCGTCAAGCAACAGAAATCGGAGACTTCTGCCCATAAGAAAAGAAAAGCGTCAGCGCCAACGTCTGCTTGCAGAAGGAAGTCGAAACACCGTTCTAGAAAAAAGGACGCAGAGCATACGCCGAATTCTTTTTCCACAGGAAAGCGCATGAAAAAGTCGTCGCCGGTTTATGCGTCAAGGCGAACATCGACGAAAAGATCAAAGCCACAATCCAAATCAAAGAGCCGGTCGCCTTCGTCCGCTGCGAAGAAGCAAGTGCGGCAATTGTGGCCTGTTGCTGCAGGCAGCTCGAAGGCCCAGTGGCCGCCTACTTATTTCAGAACTGCGTCGTCTTCGTCCTCTGTGAACGAACAAGGCCAACAGTATCCACCGATTTCGCCGGGAAAACAATCACCGCCTCAATCCGCCTCCACATTGCTTACAGAGCAGTGCTCGACTCCTGCCTTTGCTAGAGACCGTCCTAAAAAGTTCGCAAAGAAAAGGCGTTCCAAAAGTTCGAAATTTTCGTATCCGTCTTCTACGAAAAAACCAGTTAGGCAGTTGTGGCCTCCGGTTTTTGGACAAAAACCGAAAGCGGCATTCATGCACTCTTCTTCTATAGTAGAAAAACAAGAGAATTTGTCACCGCCTCCGATAAGAGGACAAACTGTTGCGATGTCGCCTTTTTCTATGAAAAGACTGACAGACAAATTGACCCCTTCTTATTTTAAAGAAGCACAAAAAACACAGTTGCCGTCATTAGCACCCCTAAAAGAACAACAACAGCAATTTTTGCCTTCTTCATCGAAGAAAAAGCCCAAGCAACACTCGATGCGGTCTTCTGTCGAACCGCAAAAACAACAATTTTACTTCTCTTCTACGAAACGTCAAATTCAACAGCTGGCTCGCTGTATCGAAGAACGAAAAGGACGCTTGTTACCTTCGCCACGAAAGGGAAAATTTACGCCTCTCTCCATCCAAAACCAAAAAGAACAATCGTTGTCCTCTGCTGCAAGCCAACCAGTAGCGACGCCGGTACCTCAGTCCACAGAAGACGAGCATTCGTCGGATGGCTCGACGAACAAAAATTCGGAATCTGATATAGAAACACAAACTTGCTCGGACACGGAAACGCAAGAGGAAGCTGGTACTTCGAAAAAGCGATCATAATCGAATCTATGCAAAAGTTCTTCGAAAGGAAACAAATGCTGTTAGTCCTTTGAAATTTATCTTTAAACAATTTTGATAAACATGCAACTAGTTGGTGCGACTAACTGTTGCTCGAAGGAAGGAAGTTTTATGGACATTGAATTATATCTTAGTTCGAGATTCCCATAACTTTGTGAGCTACAGAGTCTTCCAGCGATTCAATTTATCTATAAAATTTGTTCAGGTTTATAAATAAAATTATTTGTAAACTATAAAATATTTGTGCGTTTATGAGCTTTGTATGAATTAAATTTTTTAAATAAAAACTTATTAAACTGTGAATCTGGCCAAAACAACTGGCAGTTGTACTCTCTTCAAATGCTATCAGGAAGCAGGAAGCCCAATTTTTTTAAATTTAATTTTACTTTATTTCATTTTATTTTATTTTATTTTATTTTCTTATTTATTTTATTTTATTTATTTTTTTATTTTATTTTATTTAGTTTTATTTTATTTTTTTTTATTTTATTTTAGTTTTTTATTTTATTTTATTTTTTTATTTTATTTTATTTTATTCTATTTTATTTTCTTTTCTTTTATTTGATTTTATTTTATTTTCTTTTATTTTATTTTATTTTATTTTATTTTATTTTATTTTATTTTATTTTATTTTATTTTATTTTATTTTATTTTTTTATATTATTTTATTTTATTTTATTTATTTTATTTTATTGTATTTTATTTTATTTTATTTTATTTTATTTTTTTTACTTTATTAACAAGAACTCCAAGAGTTATTTTAAAAACTTTTCCCCGAAAGCGAACCTTTCGCTGCCGATAGGCAAGAAAGAATAGAACACCAGTGCCTTCAGTGCTCGCTCTTTGTACTGGACACTCATCTTCAATGGGCTATGAAATCATTTGCCTCCCTCAAAGCATTAAAGCACTAAATAGGAATAATTTAAAAATTCCTTGCGCTCTTTGAACTTAAGGAATAAAATCGCGCATGAAATTTTAATCACAACAGAAAAGTTATTTTCAGCTAATTTTTCCCCCCAATTGATTGGAGAAAATAAAAATAAAAAACTCGCATGCAATATTTCAAGCGCGGAAATTCCCTTTGACAACTGTGGCAACAAAAACGCTCCCCTTGGTGAGCGAGACAACAGCACACCGTATGTCACATTCTGCTTTATGTATTTGTTTACAAATTTTCTCTCCCACTTGCTGGTGCTCTCCCTTCAATTGGTACTTTTTCCCAGCAAATTGCAAAAGCTCCGCTCGCTTCACAGCAACTTCAAAATAACTCGCAGTGCTTATTGTGGATTTTGCCACGAAGGCAGAACGTTAAAGTTTCGGGATTGTACATATGCCGGCAACTGCTGCAATAATCACACACACACACACACACACATAGAGGACACACACACAAGTAAATAATAGCAATTGGAGAAGGCAAAAGATTTGAGCAAAAGGGGCGCTGTTAATTGAAAATTTCGCAATGCGTCGGTGCGCGCCAACCAGCCAGTCAGCCGACCGAGGCCGTCAATGAGCGCGTAACTAATTAATGATGGTCAAAGTTAACAAATCGTAACTGTGGCTTCGGCACAGGCGTGGTGTGGCTGTGACTGTGACTGAGCGCCCGTTCAGACAGGCAAACGTGCATGAAGAGTGGTGACGTCGAAATTTCTCATAAAGTTTTTAGTCGTTAAAGTTAAATTTGTAGTCCTTTTGCAAACCATAGACCTTAGTTTACCTTACTTATGCGTGCAATTTTTAAAAATTTTCTTTTTCATATCTTTGTGTATGAAAAGCGAGGCAATGTCATCAAGTCCACCTTCGCTCATGATGTCTCTCAAATAGTTTTGAAAAAGTCCTGAAGAGAAGAACGATCTAAATCCTTCCTCTGGTCCTCACACTAAGCTATGCAGAAAACTAACCAAGTTTTTTTTTATCCTACGATTTGCAGTTGTTATATATTCTTTTTATTCTCATTTCACTCTGTACGGGCGCAGTGCACAGGCAGACGTGCAGCGCAGCGCAGACTCAGCTGGTTGAGTGTTGCATGCGCGCAAAAATATCCTGGACGCATATTTATTCTATTTGCCAATTGACTGGCGTGGCATGGGAGCTGCATTGCGCTCGTTCGTTCGTCTCCGAGACAAACCTTTTATGGTTTGGCATTTTGCATACAAATTGAGACATTTATCAATTTGTCTATTTGCATAATTGATAAACATTGGTGCATGCATTTGAATTTGCTTAAAACGTCCAAATTCTAAGAAGATTTTTTTTATATATTGAAGAAATTATTTGTATGCTGCCAATCAAGCGATTAACTTGGAAATTACCTAGGAGATGAATTCGGTTTATGTGACTCTTAAATAAATAACTGTCAATGAAGCGAAAAGTCAGATTGGAAGGGTCACTTGTAGAATTATTAAACAAATTTTAAACAACCACAAACGGTCCTCTGCGTTAGGAGCCAATGTTCGTATCTCACCAGGAGAAGAATAAAATGTTGGGGCTTCTAGGTTTCAGCAGCTTAACTGAACTTCCAATTTCTAATATTTATTTTATTTTATTTTATTTTATTTTAATTTATTTTTTTATTTTATTTTATTTTATTTTATTTTATTTTATTTTATTTTATTTTATTTTATTTTATTTTATTTTATTTTATTTTATTTTATTTTATTTTATTTTATTTTATTTTATTTTATTTTATTTTATTTTATTTTATTTTATTTTATTTTATTTTATTTTATTGTATTTTATTTTATTGTATTTTATTTTATTTTATTTTATTTTATTTTATATTATTTTATTTTATTTTATTTTATTTTATTTTATGTTTTTTTATTTTATTTTTTTTATTTAAATTTTATTTTATTGAATTTATTAAAAGGAAGATATAAGAACTTAAAACAAACTTAGTCTTAAAATCAAGAAGATTGTTAAAAGTTTGCTGACTGGATTTTAAGTTCCGCTTAAAATAAAATAAAATAAAATAAAATAAAATAAAATAAAATAAAAAAAATACACTAAAATAAAATAAAATGAAATAAAATAAACAAATAAAATAATAAAATAAATAAAATAAATAAAACAAATAAAATAAATAAAATAAATAAAATAAATAAAGAAATAAATAAAATAAAATAAAATAAAATAAAATAAAATAAAATAAAATAAAATAAAATAAAATAAAATAAAATAAAACAAAATAAAATAAATAAAATAAAATGCAATAAAATAAAATAAAATAAAATAAAATAAAATAAAATAAAATAAAATAAAATAAAATAAAATAAAATAAAATAAAATAAAATAAAATAAAATAAAATAAAATAAAATAAAATAAAATAAAATAAAATAAAATAAAATAAAATAAAATAAAATAAAATAAAATAAAATAAAATAAAATAACATAAATCAAATAAATCAAATAAATAAAAATAAAATAATTAAAATAAAATAAAATAAAATAAAATAAAATAAAATAAAATAAAATAAAATAAAATAAAATAAAATAAAATAAAACAAAATAAAAGAAAATAAAATAAAATAAAATAATATAAAATAAAATGAATAAATATTATAAATTGAAAGTTCACTTCACTTCACAGCTGCTGAAAAACAAAGAAGGTCACGTTATTGAAAAACAAAGAATAAAGAAAGGTTAAGAAATCAAATTTCGATTCACTCCTATTCTCTTGAAGTTTCTTCAATGACAAGCGTACTCTTTCTAGTGCCCCAGACCATTGCTCAAAGTAATTCAGAGCATATTAAAGAGCCGCACGTAACTTGAAAATGCACGTTTGCCACGTTCTTGACACACTGGCCGCTGGCGTTGGTATAATGAAAATGTCTACAAACAAGCCGGCAAGTATGCAAAGATAACAAAACATGCCAAAAATTAAGGAAAGAGAATGCGATTTCTTAACCCTTGGCAGTAAAGTGTTACAATCGCCTACTCGCATAAATATTGCGGCCAATGCGCGCACATCTTGACTGCCATAGAAAAATGTTTACGACAGTGGCTAAGCGACATTTGTAATCGAATTTAAGCCCAAAAACATCATCAGTACCATTGATCAATGAATATATTGACCATTTCTGTATGCAATCTGACAGAAAACTATTTTCAACAATACGCAAAAAATATTTGGGAATTTTTTTTTTAATTGTTTTTTGTGTTTATTATAAAATTTCGACATCTTGAGCCGTTCACAACCAATCACCGTATTTTCAAAAATACGAAAATCAACAATATTTTGTCACTTATATTATAAGAAATATTTTTTCTTTTTTATTAATTTTTTTGTGGTTTTTTGTGTTTTTAGTAAGCCGTTAGTGAGTGTTTTTTATGAGCCGTTCACAACAGATACCATCAACCTTATCGACCCTTTGTACACATAAATCAACAAAGAACTATTTTCATAAATACGAAAATGTACATTTTTTGTCATTCATACTATAAGAAATATTTAACAAAAATTTTTTTAATTTTATTTGTAAATGATTTTTATGAAATTTGGACTTCTTTAAAAAATTAAGGTATTTCTTGATCTGTTCAGAACAAATACTTTTAACCAATTACCTTATTGACCATTTCTGCATGCAAACTTACAGAAAACTATTAAAAAAAAAATACGCAAGAAATATTTTTGAATTTTTTTAACTTTATTTGTAAGTGTTTTTATAAAATTTCGATATCTTTAAGAAATTACATTCACAACAAATACCGTCAACCAATAATCATCTTTAAAAAATTAAGGTATTTCTTGATCTGTTCAGAACAAGTACTTTTAACCAATTACCTTATTGACCATTTTTGCATGCAAACTAACAGAAAACTAAATAAATACTAAATTAAAAAATACAAAACAAAAATACAATCAAAATATTTATAATTCAAGGAAGATTTTTAAAATTTTTTAAAAATTTATTTGTGTCTTTTTATAATATCTCGACTTCTTAAAAAAATTAATATAGTTTATGAGCTGTTCAAAATTGTATAAATTTAAAAATGGTCATTTAAAACTATTAATTGATTAAAACTATTGATTTCCCTTTGAGTCCCAGTTTCTTATTTGATGAACTTTAGACTCAATTATAGGTTAAAATTTACCAATTGCAGCTCAAAATTACAAAATGCAAAGATTGCCATTCAATTGTACACTTTTTACTTATTAATATATTATTTTGTTTTTGCCTTTTTTTCCCCCAAAATTTGTATTATAATTCAAACAGCATTTCCAATACATCGTTGGCAATAGAACAAGAAATTGTTGACCTTTCTGGTTGCTGACTGGCATCTTTATTCGATTTGATTTCAGTTGGCCCAAACGAGCTGCTTTAAGCCATTTGCCATAAGCCAGAAAGTCCATCTTTAGCTGGCCGCATGTTAAACACAGCCGCCGCCTCATATGTAACGATGGCTATGTGCGAGTTGAGTGACTTACTCGCAACACAATTCAAACTGTGGCAAGTGTGAAGTGAGCGGAAGTCATTGGACCAGCAACAAACGCAATGACTTGAACGTAATTTCCATATTTTAACCATTTTGAACATAAACGGATATGCGCTGTTGAGGTTCAGTTGAGTATTGCACCGTTTGTGTAGTGCAATGAAATTGTTGGCGATGCTTGAAAAGGTCAATTGGCTTCAAGGATATAATCAAAGATGGGTTTCCACTGCGTAAATGAGGCAATTGTGGTCTTTTGAAGGAAATCAGTTAAGTCAAGATTAAGTGGGGGTTTAATGAGCACTTCAAGAATGATGATGTAGATTACATTTCAGTAGTTTCAGTACATTTTGGTTTGGGGCTTATAACGAGTTTAAAAATGGGAAAACGGTTTTAAAAATGGGCTAAATAATACTTATGAGCAGAATCCCAGTTTTGACTGATGAACAGACAGGCATAAGTTTTAATATTGTATGTAGCTGGGACTACGGACTGTCCCATGTTCCCCTCTTGGAGTAAGCTAAATGGATTCTTTAAATGGATGGATGCTTTAAATGGATTCTCTTGGCAATGATAGCTTTCTGCTAAATCTGAAAGAGCATGAAGTGAATGTTTTCAAGCGAAAATTATTGTAATACGAACTGCAAACCCATTATTAGAAGAATTAGTATGAATTAGCAACTAAACTACTAACATCTTTAGGATTTAAAACATGTTCAAAAGAAAAGAAAGAAGCAAAAACTTTAAAAGAACCAACTTTTTAAATTTTTCGCATACACTCACACTAAAATGTCTCACGCATGGCTTGCACGTCCATTTCTTCCATATGTGCCATCAAATGAGCAATTAAATCCCGTTGGCTTGGTTTTCCATTCACAGCCGCATAGCATTTCACCATAATCCGAATACGTAAAGCTGCCCCAAAAGGGTTGCCACAAGCAATTCTCGGGACTTCCCAAACCGCACACACACACACACACACACATACACATGCGTTGTCTAGCACCGCTTTCTCCATATAAATTTATTTAATATTCCGTACCGTAGATTTTCTGCGCTGTGCTTTCAAATTTCTCGCTTCACTAGCTTTGCATCCGTTGGGCCAACGCGCGTCCATTTGGCTCCATATTCGGTTCTATGCCTCTGTGGATGTGTGCGTGCATGAGGATGTTTGCTATGCGCGCAACTGGAAAGCGGATAAGCAAATAAAGTGGCAGCAACAGCAGCAGAAAGGGTAGCTACATCGTCCTTTTCGGCTTCATAGTTGCGTTACAAGTTTAATGGAATGTGGCTAAGACACTTGCACCACGACAAACTGAACGCAGTGGCTGACATGCAAGTCATGTGGCAGTGTTGGCTGTGGGCGGAAGGAAGCGCGACAACAAAACGCAGGGATCCACTTAAGTTGGACACAAAGTTTGGCGAAAATAGTTCAAGGCAATTGCTGTTGCTTGTACTTAAGCAAGACATGTGCTTAAGCATGGATAAGACTTAACGCTACTTGGAAATTCTTTGTTGATTAATGTGAGTAAAATCTGGTTTAGTAAGTAATGATGTTTCAAAAACCGGTACCTGAAGTACTCAAAAGGCGCACTGACTTTGCCTTTCTGACACTGCGCTTTCGGCATCCTTACGAGCAGCCATCGTAATCGTCCTTGTCGTTGTTCTCATTCTCATTCTTATTCAATCATTTTCGTTTTGACCATTCCAAGTAATTTGAGTTTTCAAAAATATTTAATGCGCAACGAAAAAGAAGTTTGACTAACGACTTTTTGTTATGCTTCGAGCAGAGTTCAACGTATTTGCTTTTTTTCAACTTAACATTTTCTGATTTTATTTTCGCCCACAGCTATGCAGCAGTGAAAATAATTAGGTAGCAAAAAAGGCATTCAAATGGGAAATGCAAAGAAAGAATAAAGTGGCAAAGGAAATTAGCAACGCGCCAGACAACTTGCTGCAGTTATTCCTGTAAGATAACAGCAACAAATGTGTAGACAAATATTAATGTTTGTAGTTTTCTACATTTGGCATTTTCATTCGCCAACAGACGTGGCGTATTAGTGCTGGTTGCTTTGAACATTGCTTCCATCATATCTGTGTGTGTGTGTGTGTGTGTGTGCCGCTGAAATGCAGACAATCGCTCGCAATTTATAGTCTCATTTTTTTGACCTCCATCATTCGGGCTGAGGACATAAAAATAGCTATATTAATAATCGTGGCACGAGCACTCATACTACGCGTCGTCGTCTGTCTGCTGCGCGCCATTTGAATGAGTAGCGGCGTTTGTTGTTGTTTGCTGTTGTCGTTCCACTTTTTTTTTTTTTTTTTGGTTTGGTTTAACGACGTTAGACAGCATAATTTTTCATAGTCTCATTAAAGGGCGCGTCATTAATTTATGCCAGCAGCCGCAGCGGCGGTGACGGCAAAGCAATCTTAACGCTTTGAAATAGAAAATTTACGGTGAATAATTTGGCGCCAGACATTCCCCAACCATATGAGACAATATTTTTTATTTTCTTTTTTTCTATAGAAGAATCTACTCTTACAGTGCAGTGAGATGCTTATTAATGTTATTATCAAAATATTTCTTATCGAAATATTCCTTCAACAAATGTTTTGAAAATAAACAAAAGAAAAGATATACACACTTTGAAATACCCAATGAATCATAAAACATTTCCTCAGGTTAAGTGCAGATGGAGAAGCTTGTCCACATGTAATTTAGCGGGATCGATTTGCATTAATTTAATTTAATTTAATTATTAAAAAAATGTTTCACACCGGAAAAAATCCATATGGGCGTGAAACAAGAGACCAAACATAGTAATACTGCGTACTCAGTTTTTCATTTCTACATCCTTTGCCCTTTTAAAAGGACTTCTAAATTTTGAAGCGAGAAGAATTAAATAAAATTGACTTTTGACTAAAAAAACTTTGACTTGACTTTATTTGTAAAAAAAGGATATGAAAAAGGTCCTTTGAAAATTTGAATCATGTATATCCTTAAATATTTATATAGAATTTTCTTCAAAAGTAATTACATTAAAACCCGAAATCTCCTTGATCGCGTGCCAAAATTTCCTTTTAAAAATCCTTTTAATTTATATATTGATTTTAATTAAAAAAATAATTTTTTTTATTAATTTCAATTTTTGAATTTTTAATTATTCACATTTAAAATTTTTTTCACTTAAGCTCTATATTCCTTTCGTTTTCCTATACTTGTCGATTTTTCTCACTTGATCATTAAAACTTAGAATTTTGTTGCACAGTGTTAGTAAATAGCTAAACAAAAAATCAAAACAAATCCCCATAAAATATTACATGTTTTCAACACAAAATGCCTATTCAGGCCAGCTGAACGCAATCTGAATTGTGGCATTACTTTCCAGCACAATCACAACAAATAGCAAACGCAAAGGCAAAAGCACTCACTCAAGTAAGAAAGGAGCCTAGAAATATGCCACAATGCACAGTCGCTAATGCAGCCTGCACAACGAGTATTTATGAAGACAATAAAGTCGGCGCACAACGTCACTACAGCACTCACCCACACTCACACATATACAGTACTATTTTTTAGCGTGACGCAATTTGTCTTGTAATATCCGCTGTGGGTCGCATCAGTTGAAAGGATACAATCAGCGCAGCAACAGAAATGCTCATTGCGGTTTTTTAATGCGAATCATTGGCTCTACGGTTGCTGTGGCAGGACTATGTGTCAATGTATGTGTGTGGGTGTTTTTGCAAAGAAAAACTCGCATGTGAAGTGTTGGGTCGGATGTAGTTCTTTTTGCTAAATTGTGCCAAGATATAACACACTGGAACTCTTTCACCACTGCAGTCACTTTATTTACAATTTGCAAAAGTCACTTGAATTTCAGTTCACAGATTTACTAGTCACATTACCCTCACTTTAATTTTCTTATCCATGTTACACCGGTGCTTGTCAAACCAAACTGACTGATTGCGCCAAGCTCACTTCTTGTTTGCCTGGAACGCAATTCGTTGTCAAATTACTTTCACTATAGCTACTTTATTTTGCCATATTTAAGATTTATAATATAAACAAACTGTTTACGTTCAAATTACAATTCGGTGGAATTTTCATTTGTGTAACTTTTTTTATAACAATTTTGCGCATATCACACAAATGCAGCTTACGACCCACTTGGGCGTATACGCAACATTAGCAGCAAAGCAAAGGCGGCAGCGCTGTAAATTTGGAATAAAAATAATATAATGGAAATGGATAGCTGTTTTGTGCGCTAGTTAACACTTCGGCTGGACTTAATTTGCCTGCTGGCAGATCGATTAAAGCTAAAAATAATCATTTTATATTATGTGAGGAATTATTTGAAGCTCTTAAGATTTCTGCTGTAATTTTCTCAGAAACGACGCAGTTACCTGGTTCCAACTCTATTTAAGGTTCGGTTCAAATCTATCACAATACCAACAAGAAGCGACTACATTTTCTTATAAACTATGTGCAAAATATAATAATAATACAGCAATTTCATACAAGTTTGCTGGCCTCGGTAGCGCGCTGGCTTTCCATGCTAGGAGCCGTAGGTTCGAGTCCTCGTTCGTATTGATTAAAAAATCTTATACTTCTTTCGCTATTCCCATGAAGAAGATGAGAATTATAAAAAACGAACAAGTGCATTCTTGGCAGACAATGGAAAAATCTCCAAGTGTGAAGTAAAAACTGCGAACTATTAACCGCCGTTCGGACTCGGCGCTAAACTGCAAACGCTTGAAATGTGTGTTGTCAAACATGTTGACATTTCAAAAGCGGAGAATTTGTTGTGTTTGTGTGTGTGTGCCTTATATAAAGGCAACCATAACTCATCTACCTACTAACATACATGTTTCAAATAAATTCATATTCTTTTCTAAGTTTTCGATACGTTAGAAAGAAAAAAACAATATAAGTTTTTCCACAACGTGACTGCAGCTTCGACCAGTAAACCAAAACCCCTTTGGCCGTTTCGGCAACAAAACTCGACTTTTGACAATTTGACATGTGATATTGAAGTTTGATTATCACGTGAAATTGTGTTTTCGCTGTTTCCGGGCAGTCAGTTAAACAAAAAATCTATTAAACATTTTGATTTACATCTTTTGCAGCATGTTTGTGGTTTGCGTGATTTAAGCTTAAGGGGGTCAATAAGTGTCAATTAACAAAATTTTCAAAATTTTTTTTGTGAAATAGACTCCAGGGGGTCTTAAGAATATCCCCCTGAAGTGGTTTTTAATTCTGATGACCCGTTCCCCTGCAGCAGCGCTTTATTGATGGTTGATTCGTTCCGCATGATATCGGTAACGCAAAGTTTAAACCGAATTATTTCGAAACACTGGTGTTTGATTATGGAAGTAGAATATCTCGGCAAGTTTTAGTCCCACTGTTCTAAAATTTGGGCAGCAACTTTTCGAAACATAGAACTTCTAAAGTAACTAAAAATTTCATTGTTTTTGACGAAATCCGCGGCGCCATTTTCGGGAAATTAAGAAAAAAAAAGATAATTTTTTTCGGTTGGAGCGTATTTTTGTATTTTCGAGAAAATATTTTTTTTTTGTTAGTTACTTTAGAAGGTAGGTATATATTTTCTCATAATGACTGATAGCAATATTTTTTCAGATGATTTTTGGGGCGCCGGCACAACTTCTACTAGAATTTGGGCCCAACTTTGGACCCCCACCACCGCCGCCATTTTGAGCACGCCAAAAAAAAATTTTTTTTCTTGCACTGCTACCTTTTAGTAAAAGAATGAAAAAAAATTGTATATTGCATTAATTTTTTCTGGCGTATGCGCGATTCCAAAAATATACCGTTTACACGTATTCACCCCCTTAAATCGGCATAAAGTCAGCGAGGGTCGTATCAGATGAGTGCAGATGCGTGCTTCGTCAATGGTCGATGTTGCTCTTTCGCTATTTTGTTGCCATATGGCAACATGCTACTTTGTGGACGTCTGCACCCTCTGTGGTTTCAAGAATACATTTTTTGTTGGTCCTTAGAATAGTTTGAAGTTTTAGGAAAATACGAAATTAATAAACTAAATATTTAAGTTTAAAGAAGAGAAGTATACACGTTTTTTTAATGGTATATCTTGACATAATAAAGGAAGAAGAAGCAGAAAAATTTGATAACTTTTTAATTTGACGTTTTCTTTCAATTCAGATACCTTTTTTTTAAGTTTGACTGAAGTAAATGAAGAAATATTCAAATTTTCGTTATGCGTAAAAAGTTCTATGTATAAGTAATTATTACAGCCACAACGATGTGGTTGCTCTCATAGAAAAACACTCTAAAATACAGTGTCCGAGTATAAAAATTAAAAAATTTCTTATGTAATATTGCTAATATAACCACATAGAAACCTAAAACGTAAAATTTAAAATTATAACTTTCCCCAGTAAAAATCTGTAGCGAAAGGGTTAAACATTGTTGTACTAAGAATGACCGCCACATTACTGAGTGACAGATGACACATAAAAAAGAGGAAAAGGAGATGTCCGATGAGATGCATTCGCCGGTGTTTTCTTTAAACATTCCTGTACTAAGAGCGACAACATGGCGTATGAGTAACTAAGAAGTATGATTAACAAAACCAGCTATTGTCAGTATTACAGAATGACAGATGAAACATTTATTTCACAAAATAACCTACCATATCTATCATCTGATGTCTGTTTGAATACCTTTCAAACAAAATTTATATATAGGGGAATTCTTTGTAAGGTGCCACTCTTTGTAAGGTGCCACCCCTGCTCGATTTCGACGTTCCAGCAATCCAAGCAAAAAAATTCCTACCGTCATTTAAGGTATATATGACAACATCAATTTTAATGTGGTTTTTGAGGAAACAGACGCAATAACACGGTCTGGGTAAATAAAAGTGTAAAATTTGGTTAAGAAAAAACATAAAAATGAAAAGTAAAGGTTTTTCTTGCGGTGAAAAAGTAACCAAAAACTTATAAAAAACTAAGGTAAATATCAGTGTTGGACTTAATTTTTAATGGTTTTTCATAATCCGAAATTATATCCGAGCATATCGTAAAAGGAAAAAATGTATACAATGATTTCCAAAATGGCATAAAAATGTAAAGTGCCACCTTTTTTTCTTTGTAAGGTGCAACCCCCCTTTTTTCATTGTTTTGTTGTCCTATATCGGTAAAATGCCTTTTTGTTGCTCGGAATCGTCATTAAAAGGAATTTAAAGTGTTCTTAGTTAATTTTTCTCATCATGAGGAATAAATGAGTTCAGTTTTGTACATATATTAATTTCCATACAATTATTCCTTTTATTCGTTACCATTCAATTTGCATTTTGCTTTCGGTCATTTTCTATTCAATTCAAATTAAATTCAATAATCTTTCGTAATTTTTCTAAATCATGCATTTTTACTTGAGTGTTTTACGTTTTTAGCGATTTTTTTAGGGGGTGGCACTTTACATTAAACAAATTAAGTGTTACCTTCGATCATAGCTCTTTAAACCATCTTTCCAACGGTATATTAACATTGGCGATACGTTAATTTTCTAACGAGTTATGCGCAAAAAAGCTATGGTGTGGCACCTTACAAAGAATTCCCCTACTAAATTATAAATACGGAAGCTAAGACTATGTTGACACATTGTTAACCGATTTCGAAGGCATAACTAGTAAAATGCACGATAGATCCTTTTTGCCTTTATTAACTTCTCGGAGTGGCTATAACCGACAGGGTGATCTGTTCCTTGCTTGCCTTGATGCTTAGCCACCTAAAACAATACTTACCACGAATAGTGATAAGAAAACGGTGCCAACCAATCAACCACGAAACCCATTATTGTAATTGAAAAGAGTAGGAAATTTGTAGGTGTTTCATCAGAATTTACAACTCTACTTAATTAAGAACAAAAAGCCAGAGCTATCTTACACTAAAATAACATTTTGCATGTATGCCAAGAACTTGTAGCGTTTTCTAAATTGCATTTCTTGATGGCTTATTGCTTGCCTCTATTCACAATATTCAAGTGCTGTTCAAATAATGGCAATACTACAATTTGTGTGTATGGTGACGAACAACACTGTAGGCTACATATTTGTGCAGCCTTGACAAAATTCCATTAAGTCTTCCTCCACTCATTTCTTGCCAATTTCACTTTACCATTCCTGTGAGCGTTTTCTATCATCGCTGGCATTGAAGGCTGGTACTCGTAATTTAACAATTTAACTATTGAAATAGTAAATTTGTAAGTTTTTAGGTGACCGCTACAAATTTCTTTGCATTCAATGAGGACACTTCAAATTGTGTGGTTTTTCACTGTCCAAAGCAAAATGTAGTTTGATGTGTTGGCCGTTGGCAGACAAGCATATGCCGCAAGTTAATTGATATAAATATTTATATAAATGCAAATTAAACTAAATGCACGAATGTGGTTTTTAAATGTCCAAAAGGCAGATGCGGAGCCGAGGAAATAACTTGAAAGGAAGACTGCTGCAGTTGTAGTTCAAAATCCATGTATGACCATACCATACTTAATTTGATTATGTTTTATTATTTTCAAGTTATATAGAATGTTAGTTCAATAAAATTTTCTCTCTAATGTCCATAATTGAGACCTTCAGGTCTACCAGAAATCTACATGAATACTTGTATATTTAATATACATAAATTTATTAAATACGCATAACTACATATTGCAGCTTGAATTTCTCCTCTATCCTTTTGTTAAAGTACTATTCTGCGATTCCTTATGGGCATTTCATCACGCAATGACTTCATTACATTCTCCACTGATTACCCAATTTTGCCTATTAGAAATCATCAATGTATCGAATCAACTATTTTTAGCAATGACCAACACATACGTGCGAACAGGAATGTGTGTCAAAGCGAGTCCAGTCATTTATTTGCGCTCACAAGAACAGATCGACAGATGATTGCCGACGACCATCGGCTGTTTGATTGTGACCATTGACAGTGACCCAAGGCGCCTCGCATGGCGATTGCTTCGATGATGATGATGATGATGATGATGATGATGATGATGATGGTGATAGCTCTGGACAATGCTGTCGCTGGACAAAACAGTCACGAAGAACAATACAGAAGCAGTCACAGCGACAGTGAGTGACAAAATTCGGCACGACGCATCAGCTAACGGTGTCATTTCGGGCCGCATTTCGCTTGTTTGACGCCATTGTGTGATGTGACGTTGGCGTTAGCGTTGCTGCCAAAGACAATGGACCAGAGGATGCCATACGAACAACAAGAAAAGTTCAGCGCTGCCAAAAAAACAATGAAATATTGTCGCATTCGTTTATTGTCGATTGGTGTTGACACTGTTAGCGCGTTGCCAACTGATGATGACCGCCAATTCTGCGTATGGGATGAAGAACAGTTGTGTGTGGCTGAATAGTGTAGTTGTAGCCGCTGGCGAATCGTGACGCTGGCAGCTGCTGTCAGTCTTGCTTTGCAACTTTCAATGACGCTGTTCTTGTTGTTAGTACTGTACGACATTAATTGTTCTTCGACGGCATTGTTTTTATTAGCATTGCAGCCAGTGTCAATACGTCGCACAGTGGCGCAACCGTGGCAAAAAAAAAAGAACTCTTTATTTAAACCAAAACAAATAAATAAGCGCAATCGGAGCCAAATTTCGAACTAAGCTAAGTCAAGAGGAATTTTTTAAAAATTTTATATAAAAAATTTTTGGTAGTCAGACGAAGGTTTTCAATTTTGTATGTATGTGTACTGGAAGAATGCGGGCACAGCCAATTTCGAATATTACATACATTTTTTTATTTTTAGTATGTAATAATATATGAAAGCAATTTACCCAAGTTCCAGTCAAGTATTAATTATAATAAATCGCCGATCTAGGAGAATTAATTTAATAAATAAAAAAATATAAATAACTTTAAAACTAGTTGCCCGACATATTGTGACATATTAATTACCAGAAAATTTCGGTGGAGCTCAGAAGTGAAAATAACCAAAAAAATGTTTTTTTTTGTTTTTTTCTTTTCTTATTCCTTTATAAATTTGTTACAATCATCAAATTTTTTTAATATTTTCCTCATAAAATGTTTTATAATATAGGGAAACCTTTTTAGAGGTTTGTTTTTCGAATAGAGATAAAACTGGCATTTTGTGGACAAATCTGGCAACTCTAATGTCATTTATGTTCAGTTTGGTTTGCCATTTCATCATGAACAGGTTGACAAAAGAACAACGCTTGCAAATCGTGCAAATTTATTTCGAAAATAATGGTTCAGTTCGCGAAGTTTACCGCAAGCTCCGTCCATTTTATGGTCGACATAATCGTCCATCAGAGCAATTAATTCGGTTAACCATGGGTCGTTTTCGCACTACGTTTACTCTATGTGATAATACGCATCCGCAGAGACGTCGAACAGTGGGCACCGAAGAAACAATTGCCGCTGTAGAGCAAAATGTTGAAGAGGACCCAGTCAGAAGAGGAGTCAGTTACCGTTAATGGAGACCGGTATAGAGCCATGATAACCGACTATTTTGTTCCCGAATTGGATGGCATGAATGTGGATGAGTTGTGGTTCCAACAAGACGGCGCTACATGCCACACAGCGCACGTCACAATCGATTTATTGAAGGAAACATTCGATGAGCGCATAATTTCGCGGAATGGACCTGTCAATTGGCCACCAAGATCGTGTGATTTGACACCATTGGATTATTTTCTTTGGGGATATGTGAAGTCGCTCGTCTACGCCAACAAACCAGAAACGTTAGGGGACTTGGAAGCCAACATTCGTGGCGTTATTGCCGACATACGGCCCCAAATGCTCGAAAAAGTGGTTGAAAATTGGACCTGTAGAATTGGCTTTATTCGAGCCAGCCGCGGCGGCCACATGCCCGAAATCATATTTAAACATTAATGGCATAAAATTATCCTTCCAATAAAGCCAAATTGATGGGCATTAAAACGATTTTCTTGTGTCTTATTTCAATTCGAAGTTCTATACCTCTAAAAAAAACACCCGATACATATGTACATAATTTTTCCAAATTTTGTTCACCTGTGTGATACTTTACAAAAATAAAACTTATTTTTAAATATAATTATTAAATTATATTTTTAGTTATTAATAAATTTAAATTTTTAAAGTTAAAGTTAAATTTTTGTCTGTGACTTTCTAACATAGGTTTTTACAATATGTGTTTTTTGCAGATTTTTTATTCACCTGCGTGCCACAAATATGTGTCAATTTTTTATAATCATAATTTATTAAGTGCTGAGGTATCAGATTTCCAATTGAGTTTATTTTTTAAACACAAAACTATGTTGTGTGTGTGTAAGAAATATGAATAAAAAATCTCTTTTAGTTTTTAAGTTATTTTATATTTTATCTTTTTTTCATATGTGATGTGGGTGTGGTCTTTGGTAACCATTTTCGGTCATCAATAATATTTTATCTTTAAAATCGTTGCTCCAGCTCAACTCCTTCAATTTTTGGACACACTTTGTGCTAGTTCGCCCCACAGTGCGTCGCATTGTGCGCTCATTGTGTGGGCGTGCAAATTTCCCGCGGGGCGCAACTTTGTGTGCTTCGATGATGATGTGCGGGTGTGGGTGCGTGAGTGTTGAAAATAAGTATTGTGTACCGAAATTGTTTTCTTTATCTATTGAAATACACATTTTATGTTAGTAGCTTTGTACATATGGACATGCATATAGATTCAGCATAATCCTACCCAAGTACATGCTTCCTCTTTGTAGCTCTGTGAGAAATACTATAAATGCTGTATGGTTTAAGGGCTTTGCCTAACATCTTCGCCAAATCATTTTACGATTGTTTAATGGATCTGTAAAATTCCTCCGGCTGCAGATTTCGTTCACCCAAGCTTTTGTTTACCGCTGTGGGTACGACTTCTGTGTCCACAAGTCAAAGGCCACTGGGAACAACACAACTATTTGTTTACTATATATTAAGTAAGTACACCTAATTCTGTTTTTACACGGTAGATTGGTTCCAGGAAAAACCGTGTAAAAAAAGACATTGATCGTATGCAAAAATAGGTGATTGGTTCCTTAACTCTAAAACCTATTAAAATTAGACAAGACAATAAAAATTAAAACAAGGATTTTTTAAGAACAAGTATTAATGTTTATTTTAAATTAAAATAAATGTAAGGTTGGAAAAACTAATTTGCCTATACAAAATTTCTTTACCAAACACGTCTGATTGCATTGATAGTTCACAAAATATTAACACATTTCAAGTGCTCTGACAAGTAAATTTGCTTGTTTCCACAAAAAGGTAATTTCCCTAAATTTGTGATATGAACATATTTCGCAAAAATTAAATTTGACAACAAAAATTTAAGCCAAAAGAGTTTGAATCGTGCTAAATGGAATAAAATCGTGTAAAAAAATTTAAAATTTTTTATTTTCAAACCGTGTTAAATCAAAACCGTGTAAAAAAAGACCGTGTAAAAACAGAATTAGGTGTATATAAAAAAATATTTCTCATTCCTTATCCATTCCATTCTTTATCTTTTTTTAATAACCTCCGAAAAATTCTTTCACTTATGCTGCCATTTTGCCACTGTTGCCGCTCGGCGTGCAACTCCAACTTCATGGCCGCAATGCATTCGACGCGATGACTACCAGACTGACCACTACCAATCCGTTCTTTCTCTGACAGTGGCTGTGCCAATGCCCGAACTGGCCCCTGTCACCACGTTCCATGCTGCTTCGTTTTCAATCGCTGCAGTTGCAACCTCACAGCTTTGTTGCTGGTGACTGACTTGTAAAAACCGCTGCACCATATGCAATTTTACGAATCACTCGTCAACATGTTTATTATGTAGTATTTGTTGTTGTTTATTGCTGTGTTTGCATATGTCATTTCGATGTTATTATGGCCCAAAAGCAGCATTGGTGAGGAACGATATCTAGTAGCAGGCAACAAGCTTTCAGTCACATTGTAGAGTTTGTAGACATTTCATCGTGCTTGTTTAGAGTTATTGGAGACTTATGATATATATTTTTAAGAATATAGTATGATATGTTCAACTAAAGTTAGATGCTTTGATATGCCTTTTTTTTACTGTGAATCCCAGTGCAAGCACAGGAAGCCAGGCAAAATTTGTCTTACGAAGAAAAGCTGTTATAAAGGATTGTTGTGGTAATTTGGATCCCAGTGGACGCAGTGTAAGTACAGAATGCTTAACCCAGCAACATTTTTTTAACAAAGAAAATCGTTTATACAGTACTATTGGGATCATTTGGACTCCAGTAGACCCCAGTGTGAGCACAGAAGGTTTAAGCCACGCAAGGCTGTTTGGAAATCTAAAAGCCATGTGCTAAAACACATAAGTATGTAAGTAATATTATATGCAGTGGCGCACACAGGGGAGGGGTTTCGGGGTGAAAATCCCCCGAAATATCTTTAAGTTAGTACAAAAATTTAATTTATTAGCGTCGCACGTTGGGAAAAAACAGGCAAAAACGCTCGCATCGCCTGTTTTGAGCTCTAGAATCTATAGTTTTTGCACTAGAGAACTGAAATTTCGTTATTATCTTCAGAATTCTTCAGAGAATTGTATGGTGTAATTTCTTTTTAATTTCCCTTACCAGGAGCTGGTACCCTACAGTCGGAAGTTAAGAGTTTTAAAAACATGCATAATCAGAAGCAAAAAAAACGTCAATATTTTGATAACTGATTCTCGTAGAAGATCAAAAATAAAGTTACACGTGTTTTAGCGTTTTTTAATTTGAGCACTTTTTCGCAGCACGGTTTAAGGTTTCCGAATGTATAACGAAAAATTTAATAACTTCGGAAATAAAAAATATAAAGGATTGAATTTTTGCATAACGGTTTCCCATAAGTAGAAGATGATTCATTCCAAAAATGAAAAAAATTCGCCCACGGCCACGCCTACTCTCCAGACAGACTTTATTTTTAACAATATTAAAATAAGCTAAAATTTTGTTGTCATGCATTAAAATGTTCTTGAGAGACACTTAGCCCACTTTTATAAAAGTAGGCAAACTCTTTCTTAAAAAAATCGAAACTATTCATTTACTTTTATATAGCACGGAAAAGGTTAACTGACAAGTATAACTTTCCTCACTAAAAGTTAAAATAATGACTTATTATGTATCTCAAGGGGTTAAAGAGGCATGTCACACCTATTTCCAGAAAAAAAATATCCCTAAACGGATGGTAAATATTTAAAAGTTCAAATTTTGAAAAATATCTTTATATGGCAACCCTGTCAAAAAATGGGCAAACCACGCCCATTTTAGGCAATATGTTGTTCTCATGATTTCCAAAGTGTTTGTACGAAATTTCAGTTTCGTGTCTCAACTTTTTTGAAAGCTATTATGAATACCTTCCATCAGACAGACGAATTGGAAGCCATATTAACAGACGGACATAGATAAATCAATGCGATATATACATACATATCCCAATTCTATATATTTAAATACATATTTATTCCTTTCAACACCAGCCGCGCTGTTTTTCATACGTTGTAGTTTTGCTCACCAATTAAAAATATATCGTTGCTCACCAGAACTGAGTACAAAAAGTGCTTGGGTTGGCATGCGAAAATTGCTCGCATTCATTTAGTCGCAGAATGTCGCAGATGAGTTTGGTACCATAATTTAGCTGAATGTCCCACCTAATCAATGTATACGTATTTTGTGGAATGCTGTGGAATCTCAAAAGTTACAGTCCAGAGAAAATCCCGATTTTTCTCATTTTTATCAAAAAATTAGGCCAAGGTTAGATATATTTTTTTTGTCAAAATAAACATTTTTTAAATACAATTTTTTCATATATTAATTGCTTGAATATCATAACCCCACATTTGAAAAATTATGGGATTTCATTAAAAAATATAGATTCTACGGGCATCTGAAGACAGCCTTGTTAACGATATTGTGCTAGAAGTGAAAATAATATAATAAAACGGTCAACTTTGAAAGGCCGTAAAGTCCAGGTCATGGGATGAAGAGACTTGAAAAGTTGATTTGCTGTCTCGCTAGTGTATCTATATTACGACAAGTAAAAAAAAAAATTCAGATTCGCAACTTTTGAATTTGCTCCAATGCGAGCGTTTTTGCCTGTTTCTTCCCAACGTGCGTCGCATATATATTCAATCATCAACAACACTCCTCGGCACAAAAAATTCACCTGAAACTAAAAGTGTTTTCTAGACTAACATTGGCAGCTGAACACGAAACTGAAGATCAAATAATTTTTTAAGAAACGTTTTCGAAAAATCTTCGAAAAACCAGTTTTTTCTCTGTTGTTTCAGTTATGAGCACATATCTCGTAAACGAATCATCCGACTTACACAAGGTGTCTGTCGGTCAGAAGATAATACCTTAGCCCTTCCAGCGATATACGGATTGTCCAAATCATATTAGATATGGGGAAGTTACTGACGGTGAAAGTTGTAAAAAAGAGAATTTTTCAACCAATTTAAAAAATCATAAATTTTCGAATGTTTTTTTTATAGATAAAATAAATTATCTCCTCTGGTTTTAAAATTTAAGATGAAATAAATATTATTTGAACAAATATTAAGCCTATCATCAATAGAATTGAAAGAAAAATGACAAAATTATGATTCACTGAGTGAAAACACCAACTTTACATTTATTACACCGTGCGAAAAAAAAACATTTTTTTTGCCGAGACCTATCCTAATGTTGATATAGGCGTGAAACCAGAGGTCATTTATAGTAACCTGGCATAGTCACTTTTTCATTTTCTGATCCAAAGTCCTTTTTAAAGGACTTAAAAATTTTAAGGGCATACACATTTCAAATATGTTTTCAAATGTTTGCGGTTGTGCAATGATGAAGATATGAGTATTAAGTTAAAGAGAAAAATTGTCTTCTTTTAACTAAATTTTCTATTTGGAACTTTCAGGACCAAAATATGTCAGGTAGGGAAAACATACATGTTTTGGATCTCAGTATGAAGATTCATACATCTAAATTGTATTCCATTTCTCTCAAAAGTTCTCAAAAAAGTTACACAAACCCCCCGAAACAAAGTCCTGCTTGCGCTACTGGTTATATGAATACATATGTTTTTAGAAAAAATGTATTTTCGATATTGAAAATAGTCACTTCACATCATCTAAATCCGCTTGGGCAAATCTTCAGAATCAATTCTCCGCAATATTATTCCATCACTTTGACTTGCTTCTGTCGTTCATGGTGTTGAAGAACATAAAGTAATACAAGGCCAACCGTAGTGCCTGCATTGAATGAAATTCACACAAATAAATACAAATATACATACATATCTACTTAGGTTATGTACCTAGCTGCACGAATTTATTACGCACCATCGATTAATTGGTGGCATTGTCAATTGGGCAATTTGCAAATTCGAGTGCGAATTCAAGTGCGAGTACTTACCGCACGCACTGTGCTGTGCGTCAGCGGCACCGGTTTCATGCCGTCAAAGATCACCGCATGCCCGGCGAATCTGATGTTACGCATGAATGACTGTGCATGTAGCAGTCGCTGGTCTGAAACTGTTGAAAGCATTGTCAATATGCAGCAGTAATAACAGTTTGATTCAATAACAAAATTAAATGAATGAAAGACAGCGAGAAAGAAAGAGAGAGAATTGCTTTTGTCTGTAGTGCAATGAGCGCGCCACAAAAACTGTATTTGCATGTGTGTGTGTATGAGTGTGTTTGGCTGTTGTGTGGACAGCAAAGCGAAATATCCAATCATAATAAATTCCGCGTTCTGCGAAACAAGCCAGACATTCTACAATATTTATATTTATTAATATTTTGTAGTCAAAATGCAGCAGAAAGAGTAATAAGAATAAAGCGATGGAGTAAGAGAGTGTAAGGAAGAAAAGATGCAGCAAAGAAAAAAACTCAATGGTTCATCAGTTGACTTGACTCAACTTGTTCCTTACAGGGACTTAACTATTATACGTTTTTTTTAAGAAAATAATTGCAACTATTACAATGCAACATACATTTTTTTTGTTGATTATAATTATTATTTGTGGCAATTAATTTTTACGTTGCGTAATAACTGTTATGAGAAACACATTTTTTTCGTTCTCGATAATTATTATTTTGGGATGTTTTTTTACGTTGCGTAATAACTTTTATTTATGACTTTTTTTATTTACATTACCGATAACTATTATTTTGAGAAATTTTTTTTACGTTGCTTCATAACTTTTATTTATGATATTTTGTTATTCACGTTGCCGATAACTATTATTTGAAAGACAATTTTTATACGTTGTTTCATAACTTCTATGAAAGAAACTTTTTTTTTACGTTGCCTTACCGCATTTTGAGTATGAATTGAATTTTAATTGTTTAGTTGCTGGTGGAAATTAGTTTTAAAAATCAATTCCTACCCAAAATGTGGTAATTCAACGTAAAAAAAAAGTGTTTTAAAAATAATACTTATCGGCAATGTAAATTAAAAAAAAAATTATAAATAAAAGTTATGAAGTAACGTAAAAAAAACCAAAATAATAATTATCCACAACGAAATATACTTGTTTCTTATAACAGTTATGATGCAAACCAAAAATATGTATTACATGATAATAGTTATAGGCGACGGAAAAAATTTCTTATTGGGAATAATTATTATAAAGCAATATTTTTAGAAATTTCTTAAATTAGGGCAATTTTTTTATTTAAAAAAAAATGGATAATAATTATTTTAGGTCTCTGGTTCCTTCGGAGATTTTAAGATTTAACGCACTTGATTGCACCATCCATCCTTTCAGGTTCTCCACTGAGGAAAACTCACTGCTTCATCCGTCCACTTGGTTCATTTGCTTCCTTCTTCTTTGCTCCGGCCTCGAGCTCACATTAAACATTCCTACGCACATTTGCTATTGCATGAAAACGCCTTCAGCCGTCTTCGAAAAACCGCCCGGCGAGCGCGTCCTGCCGCTCCTCACTTCCTCGTGCACATTGCGCAGCATAAAGCGCAACGTCTATCGCAGCTCCTTGTAGCGATAGCTGGAGTGGCAGAGTAGGCCCACGCAGAATATGGAAAAAACCCAAAACTGGTCTATGTTAAACCGAATTTAAGTGTTGTGGCTTTTTACATTCTATTCTAAAGTTATTGTCAATTAATTGACCTACTTGATACAAACGGGTTAAACAAAACATTTACCTCTGCACAAACAAACGACAGTTTCCAATGCAGTTAATTAAAGTTAACATTTAGAACAGAAAATAACAGCTGTGAATGGTTGTATGGTTGTGACTGAAAACAGTTTTTGGTGTGGCAGCAACAATTCGTAGGATTGGTTGCAATCCAACCCAACCATTCACGTGCGGCGTCTGCAGCAAAAGTTTCATAATTGAGGGCACCAAGTACGCAGGAAGTGTGGCAATTGTAGGAGATTGCACAAAACTGCCCAAATATCCAATACATGTGTGTGTGTGTGTGTGCTAGAATAGTTTGTACAAGTCAAAGACGATGCAATCTTAAGATGCGAACACTGTTCTGTCTGTGTGTGTTCGATGGCACACAACAGAAGCGATCGGAAGTGCAACCGGCTCCAGCAAGTATCAATAATTTCAAGTTTTGAGGCAAGTGGCGTTTATTGGGCGAGTGTTTGGCCGATTGTGAGGGTGAGAAGGAAACAGAGCAAAGTTGAGCGGCAAGTTTGCGCGAGTGGTAAATTTATTTACTAGAAAAGTTCAATCAAATCTTAACTTTTGCCCAATGCGATTGTGATTTAAAACTTGCCTTCAATAAATGACTGCAGCGATTGCACAAACACATTGCTGAGGTTTGCCGAAACATTTTCAAAATGGTTGATTTGCTTCATTTTGAGTTTTTTCATCAATGAGGGGATTTTGAGTGTACTATGAAAGAATTCCTCGTGAAATTTACTATAAGAATTTCGTTTTGTTGTGCATTTGCAATAATTTGTTCGACATATTTTGTTGTTACAGACAACAATTTGTTTTTAAAGCAAACAATGACCACCGCATCAAATATTTTGGAAGCCTTACTAGATTTTATCAAATTTGTTTCTGATTAAGTTTTGCTGGTGAAAGTGAATTTTTTTTTTGGAAATCCTGTGTGTATGGAAGAGATTTTACAGAGTTTTGTCATATTCTTCTCTCTATTTTTTAGGTTATGTTGTATTTGAGGTTAGGTTCTAGGTGTTGGCTGACACGGGGAGTCGAACCTGGGTCGCACGTCGATTTGGAATTGTGGTTCAACACACCATACAGCTGAGCCATGGCATTCGCTTTAACATCATTGCCATCTTTGTCATCCAGTGGCGTTGATAACACCGTTCGACAAAGATTAAAAAATTTCAAAACACACGAAAAAATTTATAAATTCGCAAAACTAGGGGCCAAATGTAGTAAAACTGCGTTTTTAGTTTCTTCTCTGACGTCAGTATTTTTTTTAACGGACGTTGAAATTTCAAAAACATGTTTATTTCAAAAAATTATTTTAAAAATTTAGAGCATTGTAGAATAACAATATGGGTATCAAATGGAAGAGAAAATCCTTAGAATCTTCGAAAATTTAATGTTTTGGTGCAAAAGGACGAATAGGTGTTGAAAATGTCCTTTTAAAACTTTATCCTTGAATATCCAAGGATATTTCCAATCGTTTTTAAAAAAAATATATATATATTAAGGACTAATATGTACACTACCACATCTTTAAATTTCGTCCTTTTACCTTTAGTTTAACCCATTGCTGCCGGGTACCAGTTCCGCCCATACGATTTTGATAAAATTTCATACAAGACCTAGAAGTGACCCAAAATGATCACAAACAAAATTTCAGCTTTATATCTCTGCACGTTGCTGAGATATTCATTAGGTATTTTGTACCCATTACGCAGCAATGGTAGCTTTTTTCCATACTTTGTGAAGTGATCAGCTAAACACGTGAACAAAAGCTGTATTTTTTACAGGTGAGTTAGGAGGCAGATTTTTGTGAAGTTCTAAGGCCACTAAAATTGACGATTTTTGGAGTCTGGTAACTCTAGCTAGATGGCGACATTTTAAGGTGACCTTCACTAGGTTAAGGTACGAGTAGTTCCATCTTTACCCTAACTATACCTATCAATGATTTTGAGAGATCTCAAACATCGACTTTTGTGTGATTTTTTTAAAAAATCAATTTTCATGGCTAAAATTTTACCCATTAGGCAGCAATGGGTTAAGATATAAACAATTTAATACTTCTCTCTATAAAACAAAGATATATTGCACAGTACGACAAACATAAAATATTTCGAAACATTTGTTGACTTTTCGCCTTTTAATTTTCTTGACAAAAATTCTATTAGAAATTAAATAAGTATTTGAAGGCAAAAGATAAAACTGATGACGGAAAAACTGCAAGATTGAAAAAGAAATATTTTTAGACAAAAAACAAAACTGAAGAAGGAAAACTGCAACAAATTTGAAATTAAATATTTCAAGACAAAACTGAAGAAGGAAAAACTACAAAATCAAAAATTTAATATTTCGAGACAGAAGACAAAACTGAAGAAGGAAGAACTGCAACATTGACAAATTAAATATTTTTTAGAAAAAAGACAAAAGTGAAGAACGAATAACTGCAAAATTGAGATAGAAATAGTTGTCAAGTGTGTGAGTAGTTAATTTTGCACATCCATATGCAATGTCAAGCATCGCAGGGTTAATCTAATTTTTTATTTCCTACAAAAATCATTTAACTCACAGACCAAAACTATAAATTTTTCATAGAGTATTAGGAAATAACAGCAATTTGGAAATTTTTTGTTTCTTAATTTTGAAGATTGATTTTGTTTTGCATGGTTCTTGTGTTGGAAACATTTGTTTGTTTAATACTTCATTGTACTTTCTTATTACATGAGGAAAGTCATTCACTGAGTTAATCAAAGCTGGATTGGATCACAACTCGGGCAGACAAAAATAAATTAATATTGAAAAAGTTAGAGTTAGGCACCAACAAATTACATTCTTGTACTTTAGTTTGGTATCTTTTTCCATAAAATATTACAAGTAAATGAAAGAGTACTTTTGGGTAGTTAATCAAAATCTCATTTAGATTTGATCAAAACTCGACCAAATATTCAAACACCGCTTTACTCTGAAGTACTCGTTTTCATATGAACTTTGTTCAAACTCTTTTACCCCTAAAAATATGTCATAGTTTTTAAAAAATTACGTCATTGAGTCTCATGAAATTTGTGCGCGCGATTCAAACCCAGAAGTCGGTACGTCCCCATAGCCATTTTGACACGTCTCTCAATTTTTATTAGGGCAATGCCTGGCATCACATTAAAATTTACGTTGTTTCTTGCAACACCTTGAAATGCAACTGTAAAAATGCAATAATGCAGAATGCAATTGGAATTTATTTTAATCTCGCACGTGCACCCCGCAGACGAGCAGCTTCTGTGGAATGAATATTAAAATAAATCGCATCGTAAAAGGAAAGCTTTGCCTCGCTCAAATAGTTTCAATTTCGGTGGGTTGGCGCGTACGAGTATTCATGCGTGGGGAGACCAGGTGAACTTTCGCAAAAGATGTTCAAGAACATAAAACCGAACGATATTAGCTGCGAGCGCTCTGCGGTGCTCGGAAGTTGGTCGCATGAAATGCAGATGAACTTTGTGGCGCTGCAACATTGCTGGCCACCCCCACTAGATTATGAACCGACTTAACATTTTCAGGTACTTAATACTGCAAAGCTGAGTTGAATATATTTTAAAAAATATTTGTCATTGAAAATCATAAATCAAAGAAATAAATAATAATAAAAATAAATAAAAAATAATAATAATCAAGAAATAAATGTTTGGAAAAAAAAATATATATTATTTGCCTCAGAATTTCACCAATCAAAATGTTTGTAACAAACAGATATTGGGAGAGGTTGAGCCCATTGAAGATTGTCCGGTACTAAAACATTCTCACCCAGACCACCGAACGCGTTAAACGTAGCGCCACTGGAAAAGTGAAACGCGTAAAATTAATTTTTTCCCACAAAGCAAAGCAGTGCAACGCAGCGCGCAAAAGACTTTGCAACGCTGTGCCACAAAGGAAGTTGACCGGTACGGAGATCGCATCGCTTCAGTTGAAAGCAAGTCCGAAACACAAATTTGCGTTTCCAAATGAACCAAATGAATTTGGAAAGCGTTCGCTCGCAGTGTACTTGCACCATTACAACTAAAACGCAACGCAGTGCAAATGCGAATGCAAAGCGAAAGTGCACAGCAAATGCAACGCGCTGTGGAGATTATTCGCAGCGCAACAACAATGCATGTGCGGCAGCATGTGGCACGTGCGCCACAAAGGGCGAAATTAAAACGAAACTTGTAGTTGCACTTTGGTGCACTTGGCGCTGCCACTTTCACTTACATTTACACTTCCGCGCAACACTTTTCGTTCTGCCGGCCACGCCATCGGCTGCTGTGGTCCTGTGTTGCTGCCGGCCGGGTCCTTGTCTTTGTTTCGCGGCAAAGTGGTGTCAGATGTCAGCTCGGTGGCCGCAGTCGTGGACAGCGAATGTTTTGCTTGTTTCTGTGTGATGTTGTTATTGTTGTTGTTGTTGTTATTATTGTTATTGCAATTTCATGTACATACATGCAATGGTTGCTGCACACAATTGTTGTTGTATGTGTATGTAAGCATTGAGAAAAAGTCGCCTCAAGCGACAACAAAGGTTAAACGAGATTTCAAAAAAAGAAATATCTCGCCATTGCACACTTGCAGCCAACACGTGCAAGGACACTGTCAGGCAGTCGAGCAAATGACAGAAGACCAAAGCAAAAGAAAATTGAAGTAAAATATGGCAAAAGAATGCCAGCAAAGTGAATGCATGTCAGATGTAATGTACTGCTGTGGGTGGGTGGGCGTTTTTGTTGTGGTACCCGATGTGGTTTTTACTGTACTTTTTATTGTTGTTTTCTGCACAATCTATACAAGTAAAACCATTAATGGTGCACATACACTAACCGAGACGTGTAGGGTTGTGGAACGACTAGCGGGAAATTTTTTTTAGAGAGAATGGGTCTTGATAATTTTTCATTAAGAAGTTTTTAGTTTGAGGAGAATGTTTATCCCTTTCGACACGGAATTTTACCCTTTGTCTCGATATTACTTTTTGGTGTTTAACCCTTAAATGCATGGCGTACCATATATGGTACAATCCTTAATCCTTCGTAAATCTGTTGAATCAATTTAAATCATGTTTGTGCTTACTCTAGATTGATTCGAAAATAATTGCCCCATGCATTTAAGGGTTAAATCATGAAACAGTTTCCTAAGAAGTGTGCACACGACATTTGAAGTCGCCACGCTTCTATGTTAGAAAGTAACAGTAAAAGTGGAGCTAGTTTACTTTTAAACAATTTTAAAACGGGTTAAATAAATTTTGTATCAATTTTTTTTAATTACAGAAAAGTTACTTAATATTTATGGAAAAATACAAAAGTATTACTTTTTGATATTATTTGACCATTATTAAAGAAGCAGGGTTTTGATCAAACGCGCCCAATTCGTAGACTTCAATTAGAACACAATCTTTCCCTGATATCGCTGAAAATTATTGCAAATTATTTTGGGGAAAACAGTAAAATTTTTGTAAGTTGCTTTGAATTCACTTCTAAAAATATTTATTTGTTGGTGCCTACTCAAATCAAACCCATAAATCTTATAGCTTTTGCTATAAGATGACAAATAGGTGATGTTGCTCTCAGGCAACTTTGGGGTCGAAATGGTTATAATGCAATGATTTTAACTTTTCTTATGTAAATAAGACATGATTTCGTATTGTATGAAAATTTAAGAAAATAAGTTTTGGATACTTCAAAACCGTTCATTTTCTGAAAAAATTAAAAACTTGTTGATGAAAGAGTGCACAATGCAAAATTTTGAGAACATGGAGTGGACGTTCCATCTAGTTCGAAGTTCAAAAACTTCGAGCTACGTAATGCAAAACCGACCTCACATGTTAAAGAAATATAAAAGAAATTTCAGAAATATATATAAATTTTCTTATTCATCTCAAATGTGGTAAGAATAAAACGCACAAAGAACTTAAAGTTTGTCTTTTTTTGCTATAATCTACTAAACTTTAATAACACGCAAACAAAAAAACCTACAATTTGGAATATATGCGGCTCTATGGACAAGTACATACGGATGTTTGTTCGCAGCTGCCTGAGTATGTAAATGTGTGTAAATGTGTTTTTGTTTTATCAGCAAATAAGCATTTTTCATTCTCGCCAATGTAGTTCTTGTTGCTTTCCTTCGGCGCTGCAATGTTTTCGCTTGGTTTTGTTTACTGCCGAATGGGTCACGCACAATACTTACATACATACACACGCCCTTATTTACCTACATGCTGTGTGTTGGTTAGATCTGACGTCAATGCAGCCCACCACCAGTTAAATAGTCAACACTGTTGTCAGCTGCAATTTCTGTTTCGGGTATTTTTCGTACTGTTAGCCGAGGGACAATAGTTTGAAACGGGTCGTGGACTATGGATGATCTTTTGTTGTAAGGCCTAGCACTGCGTCGTCGAAAGTACATAGCAACATGTAAGAATATAAAACCGTTGCGAAGCACCGAGATCCAAGCAGACCTAAAGACATTCTACGCCTCAAAGTACGTCAGCACGCGAAATACAGGTCGGCAACTGACGCTTATCGACGCCATCGAAATTGTAGACGTTGTCAAGCGATCGAGTAAAATGTTATTATTTGCCAATTCATCCGTCCGCCCTGCCTACCTGACACAATAACTTACGCAGAAACTATGGTAGGAGAATAAAAATGGGTGTGAACTATTAAGGGGGGGGTTTACACTTTCGAAAAATCGATATTTTTTTCTTATCTTATTGTTAAACATTGCAAGAATATATTCTCAAAATTGTAAGTCTATCGGAGCAAAACTCTTGAAGTTATGCTCTATAGTTAGTCCCCTGTCCTTTAGTGCAGGTATACAGCTTAAGTATTCCCTTCTATTTTTCTGGTCTCCAAACTACTTTTTCAAAGTCCGTGTTCACTGTCATTTAAAAACTACTAAACCGATTCATTTGAAACTTGGTACACATTTTCTACATATAAAATACCTACCCCCAACGTTTAGTAAAAAATTTCTTTTTTACATTAAGGGGGTTTCCCAGCCACAAAATGGCGGAATTTTTCGTGGAAAATAGCAGTTTACACTTTAGATGGCCACCAAAAATGTTTAAATGAAAAAAAAATAATCGAAAAACGTTGAGGGAGGATTTGATAATACTTTGACTAAATTTTAATAGTTTTTGATTTCGGATAATTTCCGACCGAGATACAGTGAACACCGCAAATTGTATTTTTTCAAAGACGTTCTGGGGCAAGCTCTGTCACCGGCTTGTTTTGTAATATTTCTGCATGAAAAAATTACAGAATATTGTTAAAAGTATGCTTAATAATGTACAAAATGTTTAAATAAATTTGATCAATCCATACTTTCAAAAAAAATTCATAAAAAAATTTGTTTTTTGTTTACGCTGAAACCCCGCTCCCCTTAAAGGGCTGACAGCAGATGATCTGAAATGGGCTCAACGATTTTCAGTTGTAAAAAGTGCGAATCTTACAAAATATGAATATACATACCATATATAAAATATGAAAATTTTTATGTTCATAGATATTAAGAATTGTAAATTTCAATGGGATGCGGCAGATGTGGGCCCGTGGCACGTGGCAAGCCTAAAAATTACCTTGCCATGGTAGCAAGAAAAAAGCTTATTTTTTGGTCATTTGTTGTTGTTTTTCTAGTTGTTTTCTCTTCTTCTTCTTCTTCTGTTTCTTCTTCTTTGTTCTGTCAAGCTAATTTTCTTGCAAATAATATTTTCCGTGCTTCAGCATTTTATATACTGTAGCCATTTTTCAAATCTTCGCCATGCCAGCATATAATTCGTTCATCAGTGCGTTTGTAATTGTGTGCGTGCGTGCGTGTGTAGCTGGGCTTGTATGTCCTCTAGCGCCTCCTGACCCTTGGCAGTTAATCCAAGCAGCTTAAGTCACATTATTCGCGCTCACTTATCACGTCGCAGCTTGGCATTGTGCAATATTTTATTACTTTTTTTTTTACTTATACTCTCTGTATGTTTTATTTTTTACGTATTTTGCGCATGATTTGGGTTAATCTTGATAATTTAATACACTTTGCCAACGATTTAGACAGAAATAGAAATTCACGCACACACACCCACACACACAAGCGCGCACCACAGCACCACCTAAATTCGTGTCATCTTCACAGCATCCGGCAGGTTATCTGCTCACACACCACACCACACACATACACACCAACACCAACACGAACACCTCCTCAACCGAGCGCGCATTCCCACCTCCCACCTTGCCACCTGTACTTATCGACCTGTCAAGAACAAGTGCCCACCAACCCCTCCCACCCCCCCACAAATTCGGCCTTGCACACTGCTTCGCTTCCGAATCAACGCAGACAGCCAGGCAGCACTGTCCGCAATTCTACACGTATTTTTGTGTGACTTATTTGTCGCTCTGGCGCTGAATTTCGGATTCTTGTTCTTCCACGCTTCAAGTGCGATAAGCCAAGACGCGCCAGTCTCGGAGACGAGTTCAGCTGCCTCGATGTGTCGCATATTTTCCTCATCGCTCTGCGCGTCGCCACTGCTCGTAAGTATTTGTTCGTTTAATGTTTTTTGTTATTTTTTCGTAATTTATTTGTTGGTTCTTCCTTGTACAAATTCAAAGCTCATACAATTTCGCTGAAGTGCTTAAAAGCCTGCAGGCTGTCAAAGTTTACTAGCCAAATTCGCGCATACATTGGCCCACTTTTTGCGCGAAATTTGCGCACATCTTTCCGCCATCAACGACAGCTACTTACGAAGTGAAAATCTTTTTTTAAATGCTTTCGTGCTTTATTTTATCTTTGCGTATGGTTCAAGACGGAAATTACTGCGAGCTCCACAGACACGCACACACACACACACATAGAGAACAAAATATCGAAGCTCTTTGATTCCGGTTACACATTGCAGGTAGAAGAAAGTTGCGCTAGACTACTTTTTGAAGCAGGTGAACTATAGGTTTCAAAAGATAGCCCAGTGACTGGTGACAGCTTCAAAAATACACCAATTTGTTTTGCAGATCTCTGCAAGTGACTCCTGGACATACTTTAGAACACAGACACTATTCATGACACTGATGTTTGATTCTACGTAGAGTCCTACAGTAGTTTGGTGATAATGGAATGAGGCCGCCAGATGCTTTCTTGACCCTGTGACTGTTGGGTTTCTGATTTAACTTTTGAATAAATTTTCGAAACCATGTTGCTCGTCATTGAGGAAAGTCCCAATTAATTTAGTATAATATGAGATATGGGTAGGAATGGGATGGAATATGGGAATATGTCCCTTACCGAGGGACAAGGGTCCTCAGCTCGTTAAACTCTCCTGTTAAACTTGTTCAATGAGACTTGTGTTCAGTGGCGTACAACTTTTGAGGCCAACTCCATTTGAAACCATATTTTGCACCAGAAATTTTTGTATTTGGGGGTTCAACTCCAATTGGAAAACTTATCTGCGTCTGTGAAAACATTATCGTAGGGGCAAGCATTTACTTTGATAAGATCTTTGATATGATCGCTGAAAGTAAACAATTTTTCTCTACACGTGTTTGGCTATTCAACTTGCAAAGCCTCTGTTAGTAAACCATTTAATTGATGCACAAAGGGAATTGTGATGTCCCTTGTGTTACCACAGAAAAAGAGAGAGTGAATCCTAGACTACAGTCCCCCCCACAGGTGAAATGAAAACACCATTAAGAATCGCTTACGAAGCGGCCGTAAAGACTTGTCAGGTCCAACCGAAAACAGACCCCAAGGTGACAAAGTCTCCTTCGGGGCAGGGAAGGACAATAACACATTAGATGTGATACTTTCTCTTCTTGCCAACCCACAGCTGCGGCAATGCATATTGAAAGAGAGAACTAGCAACTAACTCCTTCTTCTATGGAATCTCTTAAACTCGCTTAAAAGTGATTCTCGTACATTCCGCGCACAATTTCGTTACTCAGCACATTACCACCATGTCCCCATTTGGTTATACAACAGTCAGAGCAGTTTGACACTGTGTTAAGTAAATAAAATTAAAAGAAGATCGCTCTTTCAAGTGCGAAAACAATAATAAGCAAAAACAAGTATAATTAAATAAATGTGAAACTTCGTGAGAAAAGAAGGGTTCTTCGTGCGTTCTGTTTGTTATTTGCCAAACAGCAAACAAAAATCGAGTTTTTACATTCATGTCGAGCAGCTTACAAATACCATGACAAGTGCTTTCAGCCGCTTTGTATGGCAGTTAATTTTCGAAGCGCGCACATTCAATTGTCAAGCACGACATGAAGAGTTTCACCGCATTATTCTTTGTCACTTTGGCGGCACTTCATCGCCTAAGAAAACAAATGTCGTATGTCTTACTAGGCTCAATGGAACATACGACATTCGTTTTCTGATGCGACGACTTGTAATTCACAGAAGCAATGTGCAATCCGATTATGATAGCGGAGACAATGAGAAATCGCTCCAAATATTTGACTACAATAGCTGCGTCACAGACAGCGGAGAATTCAGCAGTAGACTCAGTTGTCCAGTAAATTTTAGAAAAAGAAGGGTGAATAGAAATGATAGGCCAAATATGCAAAATAGATTCAGGAGGAGGCTAAGCAGAAGGCCCAGTAGAAACAATAAAAACAACGGTAATGAAAGACCAAGCAATAGGCCTTACGAAAGGCCCAGTAATAACAGTAATAACGACAATAATGAAAACATTAGTAAAAACAGTAACAAAAAGAGTAATAAAAGACCCAGCAATAGGCCTAATGGAAGGCCTAGTAAAAACACTAACAAAAACAGTAATAAAAGACCCAGCAATAGGCCTAACGGAAGACCCAGTAGAAACAATAACAACAACAATAATGAAAGACCAAGCGATAGACCTAATGGAAGGCCCAGTAAAAACAACAACAGTAATGGAAGACCAAGTAATAGGCCTTACAGAAGGCCCAGTAACGACAGTAATGGAAACAGTAATGAAAACAGTAATGATAGACCTGGCGGCAGGCCTAGTGGAAGGCGTAGTCATAACAACAACAGTAATGAAAGACCTAGCGACAGGCCTAATGAAAGGCCCAGTAATAACAATAACAATAACAAGAACAATAATGAAAGTCTAAATAGACCGAACCGAAGGACAACCAGAAGGCGTATTAGGAGGCCGATCAGAAGGTCCATTAATAACAGTAATGAAGAGTGATGACCAAACAATAGGCCTGATAGAAGGCCCAGTAATAGTAATAATAGCAGCAGCAGAGATATGTAAACTACTACTAGTACGACCTACAAACAATCTCCAAGTGGGGTCAAGCGAACAGGGTCGATTTTAATCCCCGCAAGACCCAATGTTGCCTGTTATCCCACAAACGAGTCTCCCCACATCCCAACACATCCCTGGTTATGGATGGTGTAGGCAGGGCCGGATTAACAGGAAGGCAGAATAGGCAGTTGCCTGGGGCCCCCGATTTTAGGGGGCCCCCGAAAAATGAAAAAGACTTCGAAAATTTTCTTACAAACATAAAATTCCAGAGAGTGAAGGAAAAATATAATCAGAACTGAAAATAAATTTTACTCAAATAAATAAAACTCAATTAACCGCATTCAAAAGGCGACGACCTCGACGACATCGGGCATGAGAGGGTTAATAATGAATAATCGATTTGAAACACAAAAGCTTATGGCTATACAAAATGATGCTTACATTTACATACATATACATACATATGGTGTGAACGCCGAACATGGCACAAATCACGTGACAAACGGGGGTGGTTTACATTTGATCGTGCTACACATTGCTACGCTTACATGCTAATATAAACACATTTGGAACATAGGTAAATATATTTCCTATAGGAACGTGACATATATTACAAACATACATTGGTATCGATTCCAAGAAATAGATCGCGACCCGACCACTCGATACAACTTTCTCGTGAAGGATGTGATGACTGGAAAAACATCGGAAGTCGTTTACAACAGCATGAAAAAAATCCAAAACATCGGGAGTGTTTGCTGATTTACCGGCAAAAACGAAAGGACGAAAATAATCTGCCAGAACTACTCGAGAATGAACTACGAAGTGAAAAAAAATACTGGCGCGACGTTTTAAAACGGGTAGTTGCTGTCATTACCACATTAGCAGAGCGAGGTTTGTCATTCAGAGGTTCGAATGAGCAATTCGGGGTGCCGGACAACGGAAATTATCTAGGGTTACTTGAACTCGTTGCGAAATTTGATCCTTTTTTGCAAGGTCATATTGTTAGATACGGCAATGCTGGGACAGGTGTAACTTCTTATTTATCGAAGACGATCTGCGAGGAGTTCATTAACATTATGGGTAAAAAAGTCAGATCATACATTTTAAAAGAGGTTACTTCGGCTAGGTATTTTAGCTTATCTGTCGATTCGACTCCTGATGTATCGCATGTTGATCAATTGTCTATTATTTTAAGATATGTTTCTTCGAACGATTTTCAACCAGTCGAAAGGTTTATAACTTTTCTTCAGTTGGAAGGTCATACTGGTGAAAGTCTAGCGAAGTGTGAAGTGCCGTTTTTATGCAGTAGATTTTTTCGCCATTATGCAGACATTATATAATTTTTTTTCCGCTTCCACCTATCGTTGGGGCGTATTAAAAAATAAAATAAACAATGAGAAAACTTTGAAGACATTGTCAACTACACGCTGGGAAGCACATTCGAATGCGACGAATGCAGTTTACGATTCATTTGATATCATATTAGAGGCTCTAGAAATCATTGCTGATGATGAATCACAAAATACTGATACTCGTTATGAGGCGACGTGTATCGCGAATAAGATGCAAAAATTCGAATTTGGTTTCATGTTGATTTTATGGAACTCTATTTTGACTGCTATGCGTTCAGTGAGTAAGTCATTGCAAAGTGAAAAAGCAGATTTGCAAACGTGTGCTTTTTTGTACGGATCGTTAGAAGAGAGTTTAGATTCATTTCGTGAAAAGTTCAATGATTTCGAGGAAAAAACAAAACAATTATTACCTGGTGTAGGTTATTCAGAAATCTTAAAACGTACTCGTCGTAGAAAAAAACAACCTAATGACGGAAATGCTCCAGAAGTAGAATTTTCGCCTCGCGATGATTTTAGGACAAAAGGTTTCCTCGAAATCATCGACAATCTTCACAGTGAAATTAAACGACGTGCGAAAGTGTATATGAAAGTTTCAGAGAGATTTGCATTTCTCATCAACTTTTCTCTAAGTGATGGAGACCTCCACGAAGCTATAAATAACTTAGTTCGTTTTTATTCTAGAGATTTGGGAGAATTTTTCATTGAAATGAAACAATTCCAAAGTTACGTGAACTCCAGATACACTGATGCACAAAAAACTCATAGTCATTTGTATAAGATTATAATGGAAGATCAATTAGCCGATGTATTTCCTAACACAGAAATAGCTCTTCGGATTTTTTTAACATTAATGATCACAAATTGTTCTGCCGAACGATCCTTCTCACAATTAAAAAGAATCAAAGCTGCTGAAAGAGCTACAACGCGACAAGAGCGACTCGAGATGTTACTTTGCATTGAGTCAGATTTATTGAACAAAATCGATATTTGATGATATAATTGATGAATTTGCCGAAAACAAATGAAAACAAATTAGGGACTCACAGGAGGAGGATGCCAGGGAGGTTGGTTTAGTACGTAGGCGCTGGTAGCTAATCACTGCCAGTGAATCGTGCAGGCTGACTTGTACGGACAAGGCAGTTTCTTTCGAAGATTCCAACCTTCCTACGTAAATCAAATAAAAAAAAAACACATGTTTAACCCTTTCCGGAAATTTGGTCGATATATCGTACAATTAAAATAACACTTTTCTAGGAAATTTCATTTGACAGCGAGCGCACATTTCATGAAACGGTTTTTTCATATTTGTTAAGTAGGCTGTGCTTTATCATTCTGTTTAGAAAAATAAATCATAGTGGTGGTGGTTACACAGTATTTGTTTGTTTTGTAAAACGTTCTTTGCAAGAAGTTGAGCAAGCAACAAGCGACGAAGCTTCTGCAGGGAAAATTTCAGGTTTGTAATAATTTTCAGTAACAAAAAACATAAACATTTAAAAGTTTAAACATCAATTGATTTATAAAAGTTAATAAATGTAACATTTTTTTAGTTTAAACATTTTTCCCGAGTCTTTAAAAAAATTGTACAATGGCACTTAACTCAAATGTACGATATATCGTACAAATTTGAATTTGTACGATATATCGTACAAATGGAAAGCAAAGGTTGCAAGTGATGTTTGCATTTTTTTTAAGTTATAGGTTTGGTAACAGATTTTTTGCTTTTGTGTGCCTGCCACGCCCATCTGTAAACCACGTGGCTAATAAAATTCAACTATTTGGCAATTTTCGATTAAAAATAAGAATTACTAGACGATTTTGTGTTTTACTGGGCAGACTCGGGTTATGTAAGGTTAGACATGCGTACCTGCCACTCCCACTACTATAAGAGGAATCGGCTATAGTCAGTGCCTTTCTGTAAAACTGTATGAATTTTAATTTATTCTGTGTTTTATTGAGAGGAAAAAGGCTTTGCAACAACAACAATGGTTATATAAGGCCGAATAAATGTGAATCAATTGTTTATATATACAATTTATATAACTTTCGATCAAAATGAAATCGCATTTTGATTTTTGTTGCTATAATTTATGTTTTCTATCAAAAAAATCAATAAATTGTTCATAAAACTTAAAAAACCGAAACCAAAAATTCGTGAAATTTTATTGATTTGCGGACCTTTGTACGATATATCGACCAAATTTTATGAAGCTGTAATTCTTAACTAAAATTATTTTTTTGAAATTTGTTTGTATTTTATTGCTAAAATGTTCAATAAGAGTCAATATTTTGAAGGAAAAATTTTTATCTCAAGAAATGTGGAAATTGACCGGAAAGGGTTAAAATTACATTGTGACAATAAAATTTTTATGAAAGATATAAGTTTGTATTTTTTAATCGAAAAAAGAAGGGAACGGACGTGAAAAAAAGGGCCCCCAAATTGATGGTTGCCTAGGGCCCCGTTGAGGGTTAATCCGGCCCTGGGTGTAGGTATTGCGGAATCGGCTGCTCTTGATGTTCTGGGCATGCCCATTAAGAACGACCTTCGTTAGAACGATCATATTTTTGGAGTGTCGAAAGATGCAGCCAAGTGCCTCGGCTTCTTAAAGCGGTGCAAAAAATATTTCACCCCGTCCGATCTCCGCATTATTTATACTACCTATATCCGACCTAAAATGGAGTTTAACTCGCACCTATGGGCGGGGGTTTCAAAAACCCATTTGGAGCTACTGGATCGGGTGCAAAACCGTGCGATTAAACTTATAGGGGACAGTAAGGCATCCAGCTCTATTGACTCCTTGGAACATCGATACGTGGCATGTATGGTGTTATTTTACCGATACTTTTTCGGTAATTTCTCAGTGGAGATGAGCAGCTTGATGCCATCACTCCGGGTATTCCCCCGGGCAATCCGTTTGAACAATGGCGCCCATCCATTTCACTACGCGCTACAGAGAGGGTTCGTTTCTGGCCCGTACAGCGGGGTTGTGGAATGGTCTCCCTGCGGATATTTTCCCCAGCACTTATGATCTCGATGGATTCAAGGCAAGAGTTCATAACCACTTCACTCATAACCCTATCTCCTAATCTTGATATCCTTCCTGAACCAACGCAATGCTTCGCCTTAATAGGGGTCATCCCATCAGTGTTTTTTTAGTTTCAGTAATTAAGAAAAAGATTGAAATAACATATGCAAAACAAACTAAATACTTATTTTGGTTTTATTTTAAAATGTACTTAATAAAAATAAAAGCAAAACCGAAAACAAATAGTTTTTCCAATTATCTAATTACCACTATTCATTAAATTGGTGTTTAAATTTATACAGAACTTGAACTTGACTAACTATTTGTCGATGAAATCGCACACAGATATGCCTCCGCAACTTTTCGTACTATACAAAACTGCCAATTGCGTGTTTTTCAAATGCGCTTCAAATTTGTGCTGTTATTCAAATTTTAGTAATTTCAATTTAAACAGCTGTTTAAACACCTCCGCCCCCCAATTCGAATAGTATTTTAAGTCGCATTGCATTTGGCGCGTTCACAGCAGGTAAGCAAATGTTTGCGTAACTTTTAGCTAGTAACAGGCAGCGACGAATAGCTTTTTTACCAGATAATTCGTTCCTAATAAATAAAAGTGGTAACGACTAGAACCATTTTGCGGTAAAACACATAAACAAATAAAAGACATAAACAAAATTGTCAAAAGCTTGAGTAAAGTGCGAAACGTACACAGAAAGATCTCGGAGAACTGCAGGACAAACAAACTACTAGACACGGCCAATCAGCCTAAAACAGGGTTCGAAGCAAACTAAAAGTCGACTGCATCTCGCAGACTCTTAGCCATTTTCTTGGGATTATGACTGATCACTCAACAGACTCGCCCACTCAGCAGACCGCACATTCTGAGCTATAAGACTTGTGTGACGAAAAAAATGGTATGAATAGTTTTTTAGTTGGTCAAATGGCCTTTGAAAAAATTCAAATTGCCTGATATATTTGACCGATAAAATAAAAGTCAAAATTCACAGTTATTTTTGCCTGAAATAATAAAAGGCACAAAATAATAGTTAATTTTAACTTTTATAGTAAAAGTCTAAAATTTAAAAGGCGTTTAATATTCGTGAAGCTGAGGCCATTACGATCATAATGAGTGAAGCCATGTCAAGTGGGACCCCCAAAAATTCACGAAATCACCGATTTTTGAAATAACTGTCTTAATTTGTAGCGGGTATGATGCTGACGACTTGGCATTATTATTTCGTTAAAATTCAATTTATTGTTAATGTTATAAACAATCAAACTTTTTAGCCAAAAAAAACTTCTTAATTTTTTTCTCAAAAACTATTTTTTTTTTTTAAAAGATGACCACGCGAATTTATAATTAACTGTTGAGGCTATCTATTACAATTTTTTTTCACGCCCAATTAGTTTAAAAAATAACTTTGGCATTAATTTTTTATAAACAATTAAGTTTTCTATAGTCTTCTTCACGCTGCAAAAAAATAAAAAAAATGTCATCATATGCGGAAAACGTTCCCCTTTATTTCAGCGTTCACAGAAGTTTGTCGGTCTGCGCCGTTTTTCAAATATTGATTTTTTTATCTCCCGCGGCGTGCGCTCTCTAGGCGCAAATAAATATAATATAAATATAAAATAAAAAAAATATAAAAAATAATATAGGTATATATATCAAATGAAAGAGAAAATGCTCAAGAATTTAAATAAAATTAATTTTATATCTATTTGTAAAAAAAGGATATGAAAAAGGTCCTTTGAAAACTTTAATCCTTTATATCCTTCAAAATTTACATCGAATTTTCTTGAAAGGTAAGTATGTTAAAACCCCAAATCTCCTTGATCACGTGTCAAAATTTCATTACTCTAACTTTATTAGTTCGAAAGTTATTAAAAAAAAGGCGGAAGCTGCAATTCTAATAAAGTACAAAAATTCTAATTTATTTGAGTATCAGTATTTTAAATAATAAAAAGATACAAAACCAATGAAACGAGAATAATGAAATTTTGACACGTGATCAAGGAGATTTGGGGTTTTAACATACTTACCTTTCAAGAAAATTCGATGTAAATTTTGAAGGATATAAAGGATTAAAGTTTTCAAAGGACCTTTTTCATATCCTTTTTTTACAAATAGATATAAAATTAATTTTATTTAAATTCTTGAGCATTTTCTCTTTCATTTGATATATATACCTATATTATTTTTTATATTTTTTTTATTTTATATTTATATTATATTTATTTGCGCCTAGAGAGCGCACGCCGCGGGAGATAAAAAAATTAATATTTGAAAAACGGCGCAGACCGACAAACTTCTGTGAACGCTGAAATAAAGGGGAACGTTTTCCGCATATGATGATATTTTTTTTATTTTTTTGCAGCGTGAAGAAGACAATAGAAAACTTAATTGTTTATAAAAAATTAATGCAAAAGTTATTTTTTAAACTAATTGGGCGTGAAAAAAATTGTAATAGATAGCCTCAACAGTTAATTATAAATTCGCGTGGTCATCTTTTAAAAAAAAAAAATAGTTTTTGAGAAAAAAATTAAGAAATTTTTTTTGGCTAAAAAGTTTGATTGTTTATAACATTAACAATAAATTGAATTTTAACGAAATAATAATGCCAAGTCGTCAGCATCATACCCGCTACAAATTAAGACAGTTATTTCAAAAATCGGTGATTTCGTGAATTTTTGGGGTCCCACTTGACATGGCTTCACTCAATGGTATATTTGAAAAAGTCCACCGACAATTTTTTCGTTATGCCTTTTTGATTTGAAAATTGTAAAATAACAGTTATTTTCGGTCCCTGCAATTTTATCTTTTTGAATTGATCCATCACGATTGACAAAGAATTCTATGTACTGCAGCACTATTTGTCTTTCGTTCACTATTACTAAACATTTCAAGTCCTTGGCAACTAAATCAATATCCTGGTGGGACCGAGCGAGTGGTGTTTTCACCCTGGCGATGTTATCTACATTTGTAATATGTCAATAAATTGTTCACAAATCTAATACCATCCCCAGCCGTTGTTAATTTGGTTCTTTATGAAATTATTCAAAATAGCCAAAATAGCAATTTTTTATATTTAATTGAACTTGACATAATTCTTTGAAATCTAGTTTCAGCATGCCGAATTTCGTAAGTTGTGACTTCTTTTATAGACACACAAAATCTTCGTCACCTTTGCGTTGTACGAATTTTTATGTGTTGACGTGTTTGCAAATATTTGTTCATCTGGCATTTCATATTATAAGATTTTTAAACGACGATAAACAACAAACAATAGAAACACAATATTTACACATTTGATAAACTTTCCTAATTATTCCTTCTTGTGTTTGACATTCATTGCGTCAACGAGGAGTTTCGCATTCCATATATCCGGGAAATATCGCATACATATTTGCACATTTGATTTTTTTTAATAGAGTATTTCTTCTTGAAATTTACATGTGTGTCAATTATATAGAAAAACCAATATTGACATACTTTATTTAGAAAAATGTTAATCTACAGCGAAAATACCGACTTGGCCCACTGGCTGATTCGATATAAATACGGTGGCAAGCACTTGAAGGAACACAGTTTGAGTTGCGATTTCTGACTACAATGAAGACTTTCACTATTTTGGCGTTGGCCTTTGTGGTAGCACTTGTGGTGCTTACGCGTGAATCCGATGGTTGCGCACTGTTTGGTGGTGGTGGTGGCTTCAACCCAACTGGACTAACTACTTCCACCGGTCCGACTTCCTCAAGTCCGGTTTCTTCGGCGACTGGCACCGCAGCAAGGGCAGGGACCGTCGGCCGTAGAGGTCCAGTGGCCAGACGTAGACGGCTAGCCAATAGAAGAGTACGCAGAAACAACGTAAGACGCAATCGCAATCGTAGGAGATTACCAATCCAGGGAAGACGTCGTTGAGCAAAACAAAAGCACAACAGTAGAACTCGTAGCAAACGCTGTCGCATGAATGTTGACTCTATTCATATTAATTGTTATTCCTGCAATTAAGTCGCAACTGATTCCAATTTGGCATAACGGCAAGAAAATTAACATCCAATTAAGAAACGCAATAAAATTTAAAAGCAATTAAAAACTGATTTTGTGTTTTATGGGAAATTTGGATTGTTAGTTTGAAATACCAATCTTTAAGGTGTTCACAACCTAATTGTTTTACTTTTTATAATATACTTCGCTAGCACTATGCCGGTCAGCGGAGAATAGTGTAGTAATGGAAAGGAGTAGTAAGTAGAGAAATCAGGGCTGATATCTACCAGCCACGTTTCAAAGCTGATTGTCCGTTGAAGTGGTTAGTGCATCGAATCAGCATATCCAGTGAGACGACCCTATTCACGTATTTCGAGAAAAATGTAAATAGATTAGGGAAAAGGATTTGAAAGAAGAATTTCCTCAGATGTATTAACAGTTAATAAATGAAATGATTTTGCTTGTGGGAGAATTGTATTTGGTTAGGTGAATAGATGTGCTAGTCGATTTTTTACAAGCTTCTCTTAAGGCAAATTTTTCACAAGCAATATCATTCGTTATAGACAGGAACAGGTTGTAATCACTTGGTGCCGATCTACGTGGATGCGTAAGAACCACCCAACCTTGCTTCCTTCAAACGGTACAATTCTTTATAAGTTCAAAAGTTCAAAATAGAAAATTTAGTTAAGAGGAGACAATTTTCCTCTTTCATTTGATACCCATGTCTTCATCATTGCACAATCGCAAATATTTAAAAAAATATTTGAAATGTGTATGTCCTTAAAATTGTAAACTCCTTTAAAAAGGTTTTTGGGTCAGAAAATGAAAAACTAACTATGCCAGGATATTATAAATGACCTCTAGTTTTACGTCTATATCAACATTTGGATGGGTCTCGGAAAAATAAAAAAAATTTTTCGCACGGTGTAATAAATGAAAAGTTGGTGTTTTCACTCCGTGCATCATAACTTTCTCATTTTTCTTTCAATTCTATTGATGTTAGGCTTAATATTTGCTCAAATAATAGTATATCTTTCATCTTAGAGTTGAAAACCAGAGGAGGTCATTTATTTTATCTATCAAAAAACGACTCGAATATGTATAATTTTTGAAAATGGTCAAAAATTCAATTTTTTTCAACTTTCATCGTCAGTAACTTCCCCAAATCTCATCTGATTTGGACAATCGATATATCGTTGGAAAGGTTAGTTATTTGCCTTCTGAACGACGGCAACTTGTGTTCGTCGGATGGTTGGTTTACGAGAATTGTGCTCATAACTAAAATAAGAGGGAAAAAACGTGTTTTTTTTGGAAGATTTTTCGAAAACGCTTCTTAAGAAAATATTTTGATTTTCAGTTTCGCGTTCAGCGGCCGAAGATTATTCTAAAAAATACTTTTATTTTTAGGAGCATTTTTCGTGTCGAGTAGTGTAATTTCTATTCGTGTCCTTTTTTGAATGATCCATCATCATTGACAAAGAATCCTATGTAACATACTGCAGTAACATTTGTCTTTCGTTCACTATTACTAAACATTTAAAGTCCTTGGCGACTAAATGTGAATATTGTCGATTTCTCCCTAGGAATGTTATCTAAATCTGTAATTTCAATCAGAATAGCCCTTCATCACTTCTTCATTTTCCTCCTTTGGTTTTTTTGTGTAATTATTTAAAATTAGCAAGTTTGAAGTCAATGAGCCCAATTAATCTCCTCTAACCCTTTTTTGACCGCTTAATATATTAATAAAAAAATACTTGTCTAATTATGTCCCATTTGAAGTGCTTTTAGCACATTTAAGTCAATAGACCTCTGCAATCATGTTTTCCCTGTTTCAAAAAAGTGAAAAACACGTGTCGCATTATTTCTCACTAAGACTTGGCGAAAGTATGCCAAGTTTGAAGTCAAAAGACCCAAAGACCCAAGACTCGTTATGAACTTGTAACCTTTGGTTTACCTTATTAAATTGCGTTTTTCAAAGAAATGAGAAACGCGTATCGAATTATTTTTGATTTCAATTGTTTTCACCAATTTTGAAGTCAAGTCATCTCAAGCTCATGTTTTTTCGTAGTCTTCTCGTATACGAACCTTAACTCGCTAAATGTTGATTTTCGAAATATTAGAAAATACGTGTCGAATATTTTTAATTTGAAACATTCACACATTCAGAAGCTTTGAAATAAATAGGAATATTGAATCAAGTTCCTTCATACAACACTCAAACCCATGTTTTGCTCGTTTAGACCCCGAATTTCAAAAAATCCCGTCTTAACGGAGGTTCGTTTCTTAAATGTGCCTACAATTCAAGTTTCAAGTTTGTAGCTTTAGCGGTTTTGGCTGGACGATGATGAATCAGTCAGGACAAATAATTATATGTATACACTTAGATAGAAGATAGTAAAGGCCATTTGTTTTTATTTCAGTGAACTTGACAGAATTCTTTGAAATCAAGTTCCAGTATGCCGAATTTCGAGAAGTGCGACTTCTTTTATAGTACGAAAAATTTGCAAAACCTATACTATTATTTGCTTTATACGAACTTTTATGTATTTACCTGTTCGCAAATATTTTTCTACCTGGACTTGGCATTCGATATTTTAAGTTGTTTTTTTTTAATTACAAACAAAAGTTTCGATTGTACAAAAAATTTAATATTTACACATTTGATATACGTTTTCAATAAGTTTTGTTTGGCATTCTTGTGTTTGACATTCATTACGTCATAGATTTCTTCTTGGGGTTTACATGTTATATGTATATATAATTGAAACATATGGGAAAAAGCAATATTGGTACACTTGTTAATCTATAGCGACAGAATACCGACTTGGCCCACTGGCTGATTCGATATAAATACGGTGGCATGCACTTGAAGGAACACAGTTTGAGTTGCGATCTCCGACTACAATGAAGACTTTCACTATTTTGGCGTTGGCCTTTGTGGCAGCACTTGTGGTGCTTACGCGTGAATCCGATGGTGCCGGTTGCGGTGGTTCCATTCCATCTGGAGCAATTTCGGGACCCACCGGCTCAAGTCCGAGTTCCGGAACTTCGGCAGCAGGCAGCGGAGCAGGGGCAGTGGCAGGGGCAGGGGCAGGGACCGTCGGCCGTAGAGGCCCAGCGGCCAGACGTAATAACAATAATATAAGACGCAGAAATCGTTTAAACGCAAACAGAAGGAGAAACGGAAGTGGAAGAGCAAACAATCGTAGGCCGGTACCAGCAGTTGGAAGACGTCGTTGAGCTATTCACATCAATGGTTATTCTTCTTAAGTCGCAGTTAATTCCAATTTGGCATAACGGCAAGAAAATAAACGCCGAGTTGAGCTGATTAATAAAACTGAAATGCAATTAAAAACTAATTTTATGCTTTATGGAAAATTTTTATTATTAGTTTGAAAGGCCAATTTTGAAGGTGTTCACAACTTACGTCCATAGCATAATGTCGGTCAACGGGGTATAGTGTAGTAATTAGCAAATGGAAATTTTGGTTCATGAGGTTTTTGACAGTAAGGGTAAAATGTCTAACTTTGACAGTTTATTTCGTGGCTATAAAAAAAGTAAGAGGATTTTTTTATAGAGGGTTTATGCAAAAAACAAAAAATTTCATTATTATTTTTATTCAAACTGGCAGCGAAAGCGTCACACAGCGTTCGAAGTCGCCTTATTTTTTAACTCACAAACGGATTTCTCGTAAATGTTAGGACCTGGAACAAAGAACAAAAACATTTTATAAGTTATGTTCTATTGTCTATGTTAGTATGTAGGATTTTTTTCTAAATAAATTTTTGAAGGAATTTGAAAACAAAAGTATAAATTTTAGCCAACAAAAATAGTGAGTAAACCACTTATAACAACACAACAGGTTTCCATTAAATAAAAATATTAAAAAAATTATATATTAAAAAAAAAACACTATATAATTGTGAAGCTACTGTGAAAATTCCAATCGATTCATACGAAGTTGTCCGAGTAATCCCTCCACTTTTTGATTATTGGAACAACTGAGTATTGTTTTTATGACTTCAAAGAATAGTTGAAGCCAAAAAAACAAAAATTATTTTTGCAAAAAGGCTGATTGCGCGGCTTTTCTTCGTTTTTGTTTAAAAATTGTGCTTCAACAGTTTGCAAGCCCTTGTGCCACACTTTCAACCAGTCTTTATCAACTGGTGTGTTTATCGATAAGTGGAAAGTTGCACATATCACTCCGGTGTTTAAGAGTGGCAGTAAAAATGGCATCTCGAACTATCGCCCAATCTCTAAACTTACGACTGTGTCCAAATTACTTGAGGTCATTGTGAAGGAATGCCTAGCCTTCACTCTCACTAGAGTTATATCCCCTAATCAACACGGTTTTGTACCTGGTCGATCGACGGTAACTAACTTGGCTGTCTTCACCCAGTACTGCTTTTCAGCATTTGAGGAGAAATTGCAGGTTGACACTATCTACACCGATTTCTCCAAAGCTTTCGATAAAGTATCGCATAAAATACTTATAATGAGGCTTGAAAGGCTTGGCTTTCATTCTGTCTTTTTGAAATGGATAAGTTCGTATTTATGTGGAAGACTATGTCACGTTGTTGTGGATGGTACAAAGTCGAGATCTTTTGCTGCTACCTCAGGTGTACCTCAAGGAAGTGTCTTGGGGCCGTTATTTTTCCTTCTTTTCATTAACGATATTGATTCTTGTTTTGGTAACACGAATTATCTGTTATTTGCAGATGATCTCAAAATATTCCTGAAAATTCGTTGTGTGAATGATATTTTTGAGATTCAAAGTGACTTCAATAATTTAAATACTTGGTGCATTAAGAATCGCTTAGCTTTAAATGTTAAGAAATGCTTTCATGTAACTTTTTCTAAGTTAAATAATAGTAATATAGATTCTTCATTTCAAATTGCAAATACTCGTTTAAATGTTGTTAATGAGATGCTGGATTTGGGCGTTTTACTCGACTCCAAGTTAACATTTACTAACCATTTAAATTACATAATTCCTAAAGCTTATGCTATGTTAGCATTTGTACGTCGTAACAGTTCAAATTTCAGGGACCCTTATACGTATAAGCTTCTATTCTCTGCCTTTGTAAGGTCTAGGCTCGAATACGCGGCTTTTATCTGGAATCCGTTTTATGCAGTTCACACAAATCGCTTCGAAATTGTTCAGAAAAAGTTTCTAAAGTTTGCGTTATTGTCACTTAACTTTCAAGAACCTATTCCTCCATATAAATCACGTTGTTTGCTTATTGACCTGAAATCTTTAGAAAATAGGCGCACCATTAATTCTCTAATGTTTGTCTATGATATCAATTGTGGTAACATCAACTGCCCTAATTTGTTAAGTCTGATTAGCTTTTTTGTTCCAATCAGAACTACTCGCTTAAATAAGATATTTTTTATAAAAAACTATAGAACAAACTATGCTTTAAATCAACCTCTTGTTAGGTTGCTCCTAGAATTTAATAAATTAGCGTCCTTCAGTGATATTGATTTTTGTATTTCAAAAGAAAGGCTTAAAGAACTTGTTTCTAAGTTTTATTCTTAACTAAATTGCCTTTTTTAATTTTAAGTGTTACTTCATTTATAGTTTCTAGCCTGTAGATTTTGTATCATTTGGCTTAAATAAATAAATAAATAAATAAATAAATATAGATTTTCGAATTTTAGGTGGGCAATGTATAAAAATCTAAATTATAATTTCAAGCACAATTTACAGTTGTATTCATTAGGAGAGTGTTTAAAAATTACAGTTAATTTTGGGCACAAACCTTTGCAATAGTTCTGTTTTCATGCTGAATTTGAAAAAAACACACACAATTATAACTACTGCCTCTTTTGTTCATAACTTCAGATTAATAATAATAATAATAATAATAATAATTGACTGGCACGACAGCCCGCTTACGCGAGACTAAGGCCTAGCTTCCCGCAACTACCCGTGTTGTGCGTGTGAATTTGTACACGGGTTGGAGGGACCTACAGTTTTATGCCGGTTCCGAACGGCAGATTGGGAGCTTTCTCATAAGCAATTTTTACTCTCAGAGGTTTGCCATTTCCAGCTGAGAGGACAGCCACCGAAAGAGAAAACGAGTTTTCCCGTTATTTTTTTTAGGTGTTATTACAGACAGTATTTGAACCTGAGGTTGCTGCCTGCGACTCGCGGTCCAACGCACTAACCAACTGAGCCACGGCGGCTGCAACTTCAGATTAGCTGCACAAAAACCGAAATATAAAATTCTTCCTAATAAGTATATTGTTGCGAAGAAGCAATGTGCTGAATGCTTGTCTATGCACGAACGTTTTTCCAAGCATACTTTAGGCATGCACTTTCAAGTACGGCGAATTTGGTATAATTCGCTTGGTGTTATTCCGATATGGCAAGGATGGTTCGCGAACTGTGCGAGAATGGTCGAGCGTGTTCCAATTGGAAGTTGCAAGAAACTTCGGCGCGATAAGAAAACTGGTATATAAGCAGCGCTGCGCGGCGCAACGAGGAGAGTCTTAGCTGAGCAAGCAAAGTAGAAACAAGTGTAAATACAAGCAAAGTGTGAAAATTGTAAATAAAGGATTGTTGATTTTTGTAGGCGTTTGCGCTGAATAACTGAAGTAGTTTTATTTTCAAGCACAATCAGATACGAACTAGTCATTTTCGTAACAATATTTTAGTTATGTTTCAATGAGTTCCTTGAAAACCAACTTTGTTTTTCAAACTTGTTTTTGCTAAATATGTGAATATTGATGTTTGGTGATATTTTCGAAAGTCTGTTTTATATGTTTTGGGATCCCACTATAGTGACGATGCCTGTGTCGAGCATCGCGGTCGACAGCGACGAGGGTTTCGAGAATTCTAAAAACCTCAGAGAAGCGCTGGCGAGAAGGAGAGCCAGGAGAAGAAAGCAGGCGGCCAAGCAACGGAACCGCAGACAGAACGTGTAATGTACGAAATTGTGGCTCAATATATATGCTCCACGCTCCCTATCCTTTAAGGGACAAATTGCAAAGCATCTATATTGCCCTACATTGTGTACAATTTGTATGGTACAAGTTGAACACAACGCACGAAAACAAAACACCCGACCTTGGGCTGTTGCTTCCCGACAATCGTAAAGTGGAACCACCCCAGGTTGCAATGCGCTCATTTGGCCACTTTCGTGCGGGACCCTTAAATAAAGCTAGCTCTTACGGCTGGTGGGGGGATTCGGGACCAAATCATCACAACCTGCACTACAATTAACTCAATATGAGTCCCAGCCACTTGATTGATCGAAATATTCAAACTCAACACGACAAGACAAAATATCGGACGGACAATAAACTTCAAAATAGCCGCGCTGGCCGTTCTTTCACTTCTCTGTGTTTTGGGGCGACGCTAAGGTGGAGTGCGCCTCGCCCTGTCTCTTACCCTCCCAACCATGACCCATGTTGTTGTTGTTAGTATGGGTCCCCAAAGACATTAGTCCACCTACCCTTTCATCCAATCACCTTTACAATTTAAATTTTCAAAATTTCCATGGTTATCTTAACCCAAAATAAAACAAATGTATTTAAGTAAATTCATGATGATTCACAAAATTTTAAACCTTAAACCAAAACAATTTCCATTAAACCTCTCTGCATTCAGCATAGTTTTAATTTCAATATTAGCGACGCGCAAAATTGTCACACAAAAGAGAATGCAGAAGGTGCTCGATTCTAACAACCAAAAAAAAAAACTGTACAACAACAATAATAAACTAAGCAAAAGGAACTGTGTGCTAACACACGCGGACTCGCCAGCACATAGCTGCCGTCACTGCTATGCAAACCTCACTTCTTTTCCAGTGTCAATATTTCACAACAACAATTCAAGGTAAATATGGTTCAACTAACAGGTAAGTACGTAAGTATGTATATCACTTACATACTAATTAAGTAATTTATACATTTTTAAGTAAACCTAAATCGAATATTAAAGGTAAGTATTATAGAAATAAAGAAAATAGTTTTAATAGGTTAGTTTTTCGGTAAGTATCGAGGTAAGTATTTGTTTTTCATTCTCTTTTCCTTTCCAAATTTTACATTATTTTCATTTCGTTTTACTTTGCTTTCTTTTCAGCTTTTCGCAATTTGTTGCAGGGATTCTTCCATCTGCTTTAGTTTTCTTTCATTTTTCGGTCTTAAAAATTTACTTTATTCTAATTTCACTTTAATCTGTGTTCTTTTCAGTTTTCTTTTCGCAAATTTTTGCAGGAATTATATCTTCTGCTTTGGTTTTCTTTCCATCTTTCTTTCTTTAAAATTTACCTTATTCTAATTTCGCGTTAAATTTTTTTTCTCGCAACTTGTAGCAGGAATTACGTCTTCTGCTTTAGTTCTTTCTTTTCATTTCAATTTTAAATCATTATTTTTCTTAATTTATCAATTTTTATCATTTTCGCAAATATTTGTCCAATATTATTCGTGTTTTGGCAAAGCAAAATTTCGCATTCAAAAGAAAAAAACAAAAAAATTCCACATGACATTGGCTGTTTTACAACAATAGCGCAATGCAAACACCGTATGCTGCAAAGTGCAACAACAACAATAGAATAAGGAATGCAGCGCAGTGCAACTGCGAAGCGAAACGATTGGAGGTAGAAATGCGAATACGCGCATGGCCCACCGCAAAAATGATCTGCTGACCGCTTATGCAGAGTGCACGCGTATAAGAGTTCCACTACTCTCTCTCGGAGCACTGATAGTTGTTAATGTAAAAGTGTTTTGTTCTTACTCACATGCATCTCGTCGCGAAGAAGGGCCCTTAATCGTGGATGCTGCTCACTTTTCTCGTTCGTTGCTGCTGGACTGTGAAATTGTTGTTGTTAGTATGCTGCTTTTTTTTGGCGTTCGCATAAACGCTCTTGAAGGTCATTTCTAATTATGCATGAATAGTTTTTTTTTCTTTTCCTTTGACTTATACTACAAAAACGAATTTGCTTTTCACTATTTACACGATCAAAATAGTGTTTCTAATAAGCCTGACTTATATCTAATTTGAATTCAATTACAATCTAACGATTAACTTTTATAATTCAGTTAAAATAAGTAAGTATGGAAAGTGTTGAAGGTGAGTACAAAAGGTTGCTTTACGTATCAAATGTTGGTGGTAGGTAAAATTTTGAAGGTAAGTATAATTCCAGGTGAGTATAATTTCGATGTTAATTTTTACAGCTGCTGGATTTGGTTTTTCGTTACAGGTGTAGGTTGCTGGTGTTTGGTGGCTGCAATTCGTCCGTCCGCTATTCCGCGCTTTTTCGTGCGACCGTGCTTCTGCTTTCAGTGGTGAGTGGTGATTTCTGGTGGGTGCTGATCTTTTGAAGTGGTGATCTTTTGGAGTGGTGATGCTTCTGGGCCTTGAGTTGCTGCTGATTCTCGTGGACAATGATGAAATCTGCGCGGTTTTTCGTGCAAATACAAAATTGTCTGCGGCCTCGTGAACAAATTTAAATTTCGGCTTTTCGTGCAAAATATATAGAAAAATCTCTGCGGCTTCTCGGCAATTACCAAAATTTCGGCGGCCTCGGTTCGCTGCGCGATATATGCAGACGAGGGTGAAAAACCGGTCCGTGGCCGCATATAACTTCGCCTAAGATAAGGGAATATGATTTTCCTCACAACTTTGTCTAGCCTATTAAAAGATAATTGAACTGTAGCCAAAACTTACCCAGTTAATTAAGGCTTGCTTGGCTTATGTCGCAAAGTTGCTGCTACAATTTAAACTTAAAACTTTTCACAACTATATATATAATTTGCACCACTGCCGACTTTGCGGCTATCACACTCACTCACTATTGCACTACTGCACTCTTAACTTTGAATTTTTTCACTGCACTGCTGAGGTCTGCTCGAGACCAAGTCGTATGATTGAAAGACAGATCATTCGATCGTGACTTTCTATCTGACCTTTTGTTCGTCTGCCTACGGCGGTCGCTGAGTTCGTCAGTCGTTTTAAACGGTTGCCCATCCTGACTGGTCATCGATTACCTGTACTAAAATGTTGCGGCAACATTGTTGCCGAGACTCATCTTTGCAAAATTGTACGTTTATTCTTTTTGTGTAATACAAATTCAAATTCAAAAAGGAAAATTTTTAATTAGCTCGAAATCGAATATTACAAACGCCCAAAGAAGGAATCGTCTTCGCAAGAGACGAGCGGCACGAAGAGGTTCGCGAAATGTTTCGCGCCGGAATGGACGCGTGGCAAGAAGGGCAGCAAGCCGCAATTAGTCGCTCTTCAAATGGAAAAAGTCCTGTTTGTGAGTTAGGCTTTGCAAGCAGTGAATGGATGGGAGCAGCTGTAAAAATTTCAAATTAAATATGTAATCGTAGCTAAGAATGTGAAACTTGCTGTCGAATCAGTTTCAGTAGAGAGCAGCGAGTGTCTTGGGCAAATCATAGACATTTTTAAGTGAAAAGAAGAAATTTCGTTTAAAGTATCCAGCTCCAAATAATAATAAAAATATTGAAATCCCTTGCATTATGTTTTCTTCACAACATACAACCAAACCGGCCAATTTTGTAATCGATGTTCAAAAATTCAACGCTACTGTTTTCCGAAAATTGCCTGTTGTAAATTTCAAAGCCGGTATGCGACAAATTCCTATAATTACAAAGATTAATGTTTCTTCTCTCCAATTTAGAGCAAATAAGAGATACAAACTTTTATAATTATGCGATAATTTTGCATTAAAAATATGTCACATAGTAAAATGTTTCGAAAACTTTCCATTTATTTTGATGCGCCTTTGCGCAGCAATTAAAGTACAATCCATTGCAAAGCAGCCATACAACAATTAAACTTTTGATAATAATGCAAAATGTTCTGGTAATAATGCAAGAATTATTGTAAGCAATAAGTTAATGATTTGTTTTAGCTTTGTACCCATGATTCCAACAAAATAAACATTATTCACAGCAATTTGCGTACAATTGGATGCAGCACAGTGCCAGTTTGCTGTGAAGAAGGCTCCTATAGGTAGCCTTACATTGATGTGTCTATCATTATTACCAACTAAACAAAAGTCATATTATTCTAAGCGAAAATTACAACGTTAAACTTTTAGTAACATCTTTTACGAAGGAGCCGAAAATACCAGCAATACACAATCTTTTTCACCAACATTTTCATATCAGTTTTTATGCTATTGTGTTACCAACTGACATACATAATATTTCGCTTACACATCGTGCATAAATTAGTCAAAATAAAATTTAAGAATTCAGATCCGACATAAATTACAGCTTTTAAACTATAGTCAAAGTAAAAAATTTATTCAACCAGCGGACTGCCCGGCGATGTCCTTTTATACTGATTGCAGTGCTACTGCGACTGTTAATAATAGTTTCTCGTTTGAAGGCTTTGATGAAATTTGTGTTGGTCTAGCGATAATGAAGATAAAATCGAATGCTGTTGGTTCGGATGAAATTAGTCCCTCGTTTATAAAATTATTGATTCCGGTCATCCTGAAGCATATCACATATATCTTTAACGGTATTATCATGACGTCTTCTTTTCCTGACTGCTGGAAATGTGCTAGAATTATTCCACTTCCGAAATCACCTACGGAATACCGGCCAATTGCAATTTTGCCCTTTCTAAGTAAAGTTTTCGAATCTTTGATCAGTGATCAAATTAAACAGTTCCTTGTTGAGAGCAACCTAATAGCTAAACACCAATCGGGCTTCCGTCCCAAACACAGCTGCACCACTGCGCTTTTAAAAGTATGTGATGATATACGTTTAGGTCTTGATGCTGACAACGTGGGCCTTATTGTTTTTCTTGACTTTTCAAAAGCGTTCGACTCTGTCAGCCATGCTATCCTACTGGAGAAAGCGCAATATAACTTTCACTTCGACAATTCAGCATGTAAACTTCTTTCTTCGTATTTGAGAAAAAGGTCCCAGTTTGTCAGTCACAATGGCAACTTTTCAAAACCGTGCTTCATTTCAGCTGGTGTACCGCAAGGGTCGGTGCTGGGTCCTCTACTTTTTACTATGTTTATTAATGACATCTCGAATTGTTTTAATCACTGTCAACACCACATTTACGCAGATGATGTGCAAGCGTATATGCTTTTTCCAAAATCAGATATTAATCTGGCTATAGAAAAAATTAACAGTGATTTGAATATTATACATCAGTGGTCTGCTACCAATAAGCTAAAACTCAATCCAAGCAAAACAAAAGCGTTATTTATTGATCGAACCAGTAGAACGTCTGTTCTTCCCACGATCTATCTAAACGGCTCGGCGGTTGATTATGTTGACAAGATAAAAAACCTTGGAATATATTTCAATGCCAATTTTAATTTTAAAACACATGTCAACAAGACAGTTTCCCGTGTCTATGGTGCACTATCTGGTCTTAGTCCGACAACGAGCTACTTATCCACCGCTGTTAAGTTGAAACTCGTGAAGTCTTTTATTTTGCCTTTAGTTTTCTACGGATGTGAGATTTTTTCCAGCTTGGACCAAGAAAGTAACGGCAAGTTGAGGGTGGCGATCAATGACTGTGCAAGGTATGTGTTTGGAGTAAAACGGCGTGAGCATATCTCCGACCATGTTAAAATAATGCTTGGATGCTCTTTTACTAATGTGTTAAAGTCGCGTGCGCTTATCTTTCTTCATAAAATTATAAACTCCAAACAGCCAGAATATTTGTATGATAAATTGCGTTTCGGTACCAAAACAAGGTCTTTTCAGCTCATACTGCCCAGGCACAAGCACTTAATAACTGGTCGACAATTTTTTGTCCACTCAGTTTCTCTGTGGAACGCACTTCCAACAAGCATTAAACGTGAGACCAACGCCATCAATTTCAAAAAAAAACTTCTTCAATACTTTTCTAATCTTTAATGGAATTTTCTTTCTTGTTTTCTTCTCTCTCTCTCTCTTCTGCTCTCCTTAATTTCACTATTCATCTTTACTCTTTTCCGCTTCTCATTTTTGTTACAACATTATTATTTTATTATATTACATTATTATATTATACCATTATACCATTTATATGTTATACCAGGCGTCGTGCGCTTAATAAAAAGACTTAGTCTTACAAGTGCCTTGAAAGTAAATAAATAAATAAATAAAAAAATAGTCAACTTGCTGATACGCGCACAAGACATAATTTTGGTGGATGCATGTACAGTTTAATTTTCGAATTAATTCGCTTTTGGAATACACATTGCAACACTTATATTGAACTCTAAACAAACTTTTCCAAATGCAAATGCATTCTTCATTTGCGACTTATTTGGAAAATGACCATTTAGTACTCAACACAAATGTAAACTTGGTAACAATAATTAACTCTCAATTTAGGAATTCTAAATATTTTCTTCCACTGCAATATTGTTGATTTGCAAATCCCTGTCGACTACAGAGTTGTTGCTTCGGTTAGTATTGTGTTAGTATTGCGCATTGCTGGTGTTGCTAAATTGGCACGCAGTTTATCCTTTTCTGCTTGCAAAAATGTAGGATCCTGTGAGGGACACTCCAAGTGCACACAGCGGAAGTGCAATTGCTGCAAAAAAGAGTTCAATATTTAGGTCAACAGCTAAACAAATTCAACAAAAACTTTATGTAGCATTTGATTAACATTAAAATTGTTTAAAATACATATTTTTCAGACTAGTAAGCGCTGCATATGAATTATTGTTTTTAGTGTTTTAAAAAATGAGATAATTAAGCAACCATAAAATCTATTTCTATAATGCAATCAGTGCCAGCCGCTTACCTCGTAGCCGGTGCTGCGTGTGCCGACAATGCGTATAAATACAACAGGTAGTGGGGTAAAGGTGAAGTTTTGCCAGGAGCGCGCCAGTTCGTTACGTTTATCGACCACCAGTTGCCAGTCTTTCTCGTTCACCGATGTCTCAATGTAAAAGCTGTATGTGGTTCCGCCAAATTCATAAAGCAACAGCCGCATGGAGCCGACAATGTACGGTTGTCCTGCAGTACGAAAATAAAACAAATCACATACAATGAATCACAGCAAGTAACCAAAGTATCCGGCCAACTATCGATATTTACCCAAACGGATCACAATTCCGCCGCTTCCCTGTTGATGATAAGTGTAGCCCGAGTACTGGTCGTACTTCACGCAACCGTTCAGCAGTGCGTTGCAATTATCACCTTTCACCACACTTGCGCTCATCTCGATGGTTGCCACGTTCGCCGTTGGCGCCACAATGCCGTTTATTACTTTGGGCATCTGGGCGGTATACATGGCCTCCAGATTGACGACATGAGACATCTGCAATTAAACTGGTCAGTGATTTGTGTTCAAGGGAGGCAACGCTTTGACAGCACCGACCTCATTTACTGGGTTGTGTGTGCCCACCAGCTTAATGTAGCGCACAGCACGCGCTGGAAAGTACAAAAACTGCCACGAACGACAATGATAGTGCGAGTAGTCGATAACGCGTTCCCAATGTGTCTGATTAACGGACACCTCGATAAAGTAGGAGGAGAGATCGCGATTGTAGAGATCGAACAGCAGCATCTTGATGTGATTGACGAAGCGGATGGTGCCCAGCTCGACGATGCCGTCGTTATAAGTGATGTGGTAGACCGTGTTGAACTTCTCTTTGTCGTACGTACTACAGTCGCCATCCAGCAGCGCGGTTCGACACTCGCCCTGAATGGTCCGCGAATTGAATTTGGTCGTGGCCACATTCTCCTCCGGCCACAGTGCGGCACGGTAGGGAAGATGCTTGGACGCCGTTTGCTCTTCAATAGCATCAAGCAGCTTGTTCTGATCGAGTATGTCCGAGGGACGTACCACCTGCAGCAAATCTTCGAGATTCATGAGCGGCAAACGCACATACGAAACGACGGACTTAAAGTTAATAAAACCAAAATTTCAAATATGAGATGAAGAAAATGGAAGACAGATTGCTAGCTCACTTCAATGTCGATGTTCGAGTGATGCTTGCACCACTGGGAAACGGCTAAAAAAATCTGCACTTCAGGCGCAAAAAACGAATCACGGCGAAGCACTTCCTCCAGCGACTCCTGTAAAGAGTGAACTTAGTAAATTCCTCTCCGCTGTATTTCAATAACATTATTGGTGTCATTTGCAAGCTTTCTTGTAGGACCGAGTACATATTCCCTAAAAGTTTGCACTCAACCTGTAAAAACCTCGCAAAACTAACCTTCGAGAGCGTACGAAAGGACTCGTGCTTAAGGATGTCGGTCGCATTGCGATCCATAAACGTCATGCAGACTTAGGTCAACTTGTCCAGATTGTACAGGCGCGCCGCATCGAGTATGGCGCACACATTATTCAGCGCCAAATAATGTCGCAGGTACTCGGATATGGCCAACTCCAGTTCAGTGAAGCCGTACTGGTTGGCCAGGCACAGCGTATAGAGTATGTTGTCCTTGTCCATCTGCGACAGCAGCATGTGGCCGGAATAAATGTACTTCAGTAGCGCCTTGAACGCGTCCAGCGGAATTTGAAGGTCTATTTCGCTTTGCTTGGACTCGGACAGTCCGCCAAAGAGAAGCGCTCGAAAGTACTCGCTGCGTGCGGCCAAAATGACGCGATGCGCTGACAGTCGCTGATTCTCCACGATGAAAGTCACGTCCGAGTAGTCGTCGTTGATGCACAACTGGGCCATTTGTTTCAAAAAGCGTTCTACAAAGGGCACCAAACCAATGCAGTAGTAAGATAACGGATTTGTGGCGATATGCCGAAACAGTGCAATTACCCGTTAATTCGATTTCGTCTGTGCGCGGCTTCGAGGTCATTCCGGACATTTTGTGATGACTCTGGCTGCTCATTGCGTGCAACGATCGGTGCCTTTGTGATTCTGCCTTTGTTGCAAGCAATTGCGTGAAAACGTAAAGTGTAACTAATTTATGCGTTCGCGAAAATGGCAAGAATAGGTAGATGTGGAAGTCAACGAGTTCCAGAGTTTTCCACGGCGAATTACTTCTTTTAATAACTGGGTTTTCCAGCGCCACCTACGTCATGGCATTGAAGCTCACCTATTTTACTGAGCGTTTCTTATTTCGCTTGTATATTTGGCCTAAGTGCAGAATAGCGTAACCTCGTGAAAAAATAAATAAGTATGCCTATACAAAGAAGTTTGGCTCCTGAGTCTAACAAACTAAAAATGTTGCCTGGGAAACAGTGGTGCAAGCGGTGACTACAATGAAGACTTTCACTATTTTGGCGTTGGCCTTTGTGGTAGCACTTGTGGTGCTTACGCGTGAATCCGATGGTTGCGCACTGTTTGGTGGTGGTGGTGGCTTCAACCCAACTGGACTAACTACTTCCACCGGTCCGACTTCCTCAAGTCCGGTTTCTTCGGCGACTGGCACCGCAGCAAGGGCAGGGACTGTCGGCCGTAGAGGTCCAGTGGCCAGACGTAGACGGCTAGCCAATAGAAGAGTACGCAGAAACAACGTAAGACGCAATCGCAATCGTAGGAGATTACCAATCCAGGAAAGACGTCGTTGAGCAAAACAAAAGCACAACAGTAGAACTCGTAGCAAACGCTGTCGCATGAATGTTGACTCTATTCATATTAATTGTTATTCCTGCAATTAAGTCGCAACTGATTCCAATTTGGCATAACGGCAAGAAAATTAACATCCAATTAAGAAACGCAATAAAATTTAAAAGCAATTAAAAACTGATTTTGTGTTTTATGGGAAATTTGGATTGTTAGTTTGAAATACCAATCTTTAAGGTGTTCACAACCTAATTGTTTTACTTTTTATAATATACTTCGCTAGCACTATGCCGGTCAGCGGAGAATAGTGTAGTAATGGAAAGGAGTAGTAAGTAGAGAAATCAGGGCTGATATCTACCAGCCACGTTTCAAAGCTGATTGTCCGTTGAAGTGGTTAGTGCATCGAATCAGCATGTCCAGTGAAATGCCCCTATTCACGTATTTCGAGAAAAATGTAAATAGATTAGAGAAAAGGATTTGGAAGAAGAATTTCCTAAGATGTAGAAACAGTTAATAAATGAAATGATTTTGCTTGTGGGATGAAATGTATTTGGTTAGGTGAATAGATGTGCTGGTCGATTTTTTGCAAGCTTCTTTTCTTAAGGCAAATATCATTCATCATTATCACACAAGCAATATCATTCATTATAGACAGGAACAGGTTGTAATCACTTGGTGCCGATCTACAGTGGATGCGTAAGAACCACCCAACCTTGCTTCCTTCAAACGGTACAATTCTTTATAGTACAGGTCCGAATTAAGAGTTTGGCTGTAGGGAAGCAGTTCATAGTGGATGATTCCCTGTTAGTTCCACCAAATACACACACAAACTTTTCTGACAGTAAATTAGTTAAGAGGAGACAATTTTCCTCTTTCATTTGATACCCATTTCTTCATGATTGCACAATCGCAAATATTTGAAAAAATATTTGAAATGTGTATGTCCTTAAAACTTTAAAGTCCTTTAAAAAGGTTTTTGGGTCAGAAAATGAAAAACTGACTATGCCAGGATATTATAAATGACCTCTAGTTTTACGTCTATATCAACATTTGGATGGGTCTCGGAAAAATAAAAAAAATTTTTCGCACGGTGTAATAAATGAAAAGTTGGTGTTTTCACTCCGTGCATCATAACTTTCTCATTTTTCTTTCAATTCTATTGATGTTAGGCTTAATATTTGCTCAAATAATAGTATATCTTTCATCTTAGAGTTGAAAACCAGAGGAGGTCATTTATTTTATCTATCAAAAAACGACTCGAATATGTATAATTTTTGAAAATGGTCAAAAATTCAATTTTTTCAACTTTCATCGTCAGTAACTTCCCCAAATCTCATCTGATTTGGACAATCGATATATCGTTGGAAAGGTTAGTTAATTGCCTTCTGAACGACGGCAACTTGTGTTCGTCGGATGGTTGGTTTACGAGAATTGTGCTCATAACTAAAATAAGAGGGAAAAAACGTGTTTTTTTTGGAAGATTTTTCGAAAACGCTTCTTAAGAAAATATTTTGATTTTCAGTTTCGCGTTCAGCGGCCGAAGATTATTCTAAAAAAGACTTTTATTTTTAGGAGCATTTTTCGTGTCGAGTAGTGTAATTTCTATTCGTGTCCTTTTTTGAATGATCCATCATCATTGACAAAGAATCCTATGTAACATACTGCAGTAACATTTGTCTTTCGTTCACTATTACTAAACATTTAAAGTCCTTGGCGACTAAATGTGAATATTGTCGATTTCTCCCTAGGAATGTTATCTAAATCTGTAATTTCAATCAGAATAGCCCTTCATCACTTCTTCATTTTCCTCCTTTGGTTTTTTTGTGTAATTATTTAAAATGAGCAAGTTTGAAGTCAATGAGCCCAATTAATCTCCTCTAACCCTTTTTTGACCGCTTAATATATTAATAAAAAAATACTTGTCTAATTATGTCTCATTTGAAGTGCTTTTAGCACATTTAAGTCAATAGACCTCTGCAATCATGTTTTCCCTGTTTCAAAAAAGTGAAAAACACGTGTCGCATTATTTCTCACTAAGACTTGGCGAAAGTATGCCAAGTTTGAAGTCAAAAGACCCAAAGACCCAAGACTCGTTATGAACTTGTAACCTTTGGTTTACCTTATTAAATTGCGTTTTTCAAAGAAATGAGAAACGCGTATCGAATTATTTTTGATTTCAATTGTTTTCACCAATTTTGAAGTCAAGTCATCTCAGGCTCATGTTTTTTCGTAGTCTTCTCGTATACGAACCTTAACTCGCTAAATGTTGATTTTCGAAATATTAGAAAATACGTGTCGAATATTTTTAATTTGAAACATTCACACATTCAGAAGCTTTGAAATAAATAGGAATATTGAATCAAGTTCCTTCATACAACACTCAAACCCATGTTTTGCTCGTTTAGACCCCGAATTTCAAAAAATCCCGTCTTAACGGAGGTTCGTTTCTTAAATGTGCCTACAATTCAAGTTTCAAGTTTGTAGCTTTAGCGGTTTTGGCTGGACGATGATGAATCAGTCAGGACAAATAATTATATGTATACACATAGATAGAAGATAGTAAAGGCCATTTGTTTTTATTTCATTGAACTTGACAGAATTCTTTGAAATGAAGTTCCAGTATGCCGAATTTCGAGAAGTGCGACTTCTTTTATAGTACGAAAAATTTCCAAAACCTATAGTATTATTTGCTTTATACGAACTTTTATGTATTTACCTGTTCGCAAATATTTTTCTACCTGGCCTTGGCATTCGATATTTTAAGTTGTTTTTTTTTAATTACAAACAAAAGTTTCGATTGTACAAAAAATTTAATATTTACACATTTGATATACGTTTTCAATAAGTTTTGTTTGGCATTCTTGTGTTTGACATTCATTACGTCATAGATTTCTTCTTGGGGTTTACATGTTATATGTATATATAATTGAAACATATGGGAAAAAGCAATATTGGTACACTTGTTAATCTATAGCGACAGAATACCGACTTGGCCCACTGGCTGATTCGATATAAATACGGTGGCATGCACTTGAAGGAACACAGTTTGAGTTGCGATCTCCGACTACAATGAAGACTTTCACTATTTTGGCGTTGGCCTTTGTGGCAGCACTTGTGGTGCTTACGCGTGAATCCGATGGTGCCGGTTGCGGTGGTTCCATTCCATCTGGAGCAATTTCGGGACCCACCGGCTCAAGTCCGAGTTCCGGAACTTCGGCAGCAGGCAGCGGAGCAGGGGCAGTGGCAGGGGCAGGGGCAGGGGCAGGGGCAGGGACCGTCGGCCGTAGAGGCCCAGCGGCCAGACGTAATAACAATAATATAAGACGCAGAAATCGTTTAAACGCAAACAGAAGGAGAAACGGAAGTGGAAGAGCAAACAATCGTAGGCCGGTACCAGCAGTTGGAAGACGTCGTTGAGCTATTCACATCAATGGTTATTCTTCTTAAGTCGCAGTTAATTCCAATTTGGCATAACGGCAAGAAAATAAACGCCGAGTTGAGCTGATTAATAAAACTGAAATGCAATTAAAAACTAATTTTATGCTTTATGGAAAATTTTTATTATTAGTTTGAAAGGCCAATTTTGAAGGTGTTCACAAATTACGTCCATAGCATAATGTCGGTCAACGGGGTATAGTGTAGTAATTAGCAAATGGAAATTTTGGTTCATGAGGTTTTTGACATTAAGGGTAAAATGTCTAACTTTGACAGTTTATTTCGTGGCTATAAAAAAAGTAAGAGGATTTCTTTATAGAGGGTTTATGCAAAAAACAAAAAATTTCATTATTATTTTTATTCAAACTGGCAGCGAAAGCGTCACACAGCGTTCGAAGTCGCCTTATTTTTTAACTCACAAACGGATTTCTCGTAAATGTTAGGACCTGGAACAAAGAACAAAAACATTTTATAAGTTATGTTCTATTGTCTATGTTAGTATGTAGGATTTTTTTCTAAATAAATTTTTTAAGGAATTTGAAAACAAAAGTATAAATTTTAGCAACAAAAATAGTGAGTAAACCACTTATAACAACACAACAAGTTTCCATTAAATAAAAATATTAAAAAAATTATATATTAAAAAAAAAACACTATATAATTGTGAAGCTACTGTGAAAATTCCAATCGATTCATACGAAGTTGTCCGAGTAATCCCTCCACTTTTTGATTATTGGAACAACTGAGTATTGTTTTTATGACTTCAAAGAATAGTTGAAGCCAAAAAAACAAAAATTATTTTTGCAAAAAGGCTGATTGCGCGGCTTTTCTTCGTTTTTGTTTAAAAATTGTGCTTCAACAGTTTGCAAGCCCTTGTGCCACATTTTCAACCAGTCTTTATCAACTGGTGTGTTTATCGATAAGTGGAAAGTTGCACATATCACTCCGGTGTTTAAGAGTGGCAGTAAAAATGGCATCTCGAACTATCGCCCAATCTCTAAACTTACGACTGTGTCCAAATTACTTGAGGTCATTGTGAAGGAATGCCTAGCCTTCACTCTCACTAGAGTTATATCCCCTAATCAACACGGTTTTGTACCCGGTCGATCGACGGTAACTAACTTGGCTGTCTTCACCCAGTACTGCTTTTCAGCATTTGAGGAGAAATTGCAGGTTGACACTATCTACACCGATTTCTCCAAAGCTTTCGATAAAGTATCGCATAAAATACTTATAATGAAGCTTGAAAGGCTTGGCTTTCATTCTGTCTTTTTGAAATGGATAAGTTCGTATTTATGTGGAAGACTATGTCACGTTGTTGTGGATGGTACAAAGTCGAGATCTTTTGCTGCTACCTCAGGTGTACCTCAAGGAAGTGTCTTGGGGCCGTTATTTTTCCTTCTTTTCATTAACGATATTGATTCTTGTTTTGGTAACACGAATTATCTGTTATTTGCAGATGATCTCAAAATATTCCTGAAAATTCGTTGTGTGAATGATATTTTTGAGATTCAAAGTGACTTGAATAATTTAAATACTTGGTGCATTAAGAATCGCTTAGCTTTAAATGTTAAGAAATGCTTTCATGTAACTTTTTCTAAGTTAAATAATAGTAATATAGATTCTTCATTTCAAATTGCAAATACTCGTTTAAATGTTGTTAATGAGATGCTGGATTTGGGCGTTTTACTCGACTCCAAGTTAACATTTACTAACCATTTAAATTACATAATTCCTAAAGCTTATGCTATGTTAGCATTTGTACGTCGTAACAGTTCAAATTTCAGGGACCCTTATACGTATAAGCTTCTATTCTCTGCCTTTGTAAGGTCTAGGCTCGAATACGCGGCTTTTATCTGGAATCCGTTTTATGCAGTTCACACAAATCGCCTCGAAATTGTTCAGAAAAAGTTTCTAAAGTTTGCGATATTGTCACTTAACTTTCAAGAACCTATTCCTCCATATAAATCACGTTGTTTGCTTATTGACCTGAAATCTTTAGAAAATAGGCGCACCATTAATTCTCTAATGTTTGTCTATGATATCATTTGTGGTAACATCAACTGCCCTAATTTGTTAAGTCTGATTAGCTTTTTTGTTCCAATCAGAACTACTCGCTTAAATAAGATATTTTTTATAAAAAACTATAGAACAAACTATGCTTTAAATCAACCTCTTGTTAGGTCGCTCTTTAAATTTAATTTAATAAATTAGCGTCTTTCAGTGATATTGATTTTTGTATTTCAAAAGAAAAGCTTAAAGAACTTGTTTCTAAGTTTTATTCTTAACTAAATTGCCTTTTTTAATTTTAAGTGTTACTTCATTTATAGTTTCTAGCCTGTAGATTTTGTATCATTTGGCTTAAATAAATAAATATAGATTTTCGAATTTTAGGTGGGCAATGTATAAAAATCTAAATTATAATTTCAAGCACAATTTACAGTTGTATTCATTAGGAGAGTGTTTAAAAATTACAGTTAATTTTGGGCACAAACCTTTGCAATAGTTCTGTTTTCATGCTGAATTTGAAAAAAACACACACAATTATAACTACTGCCTCTTTTGTTCATAACTTCAGATTAGCTGCACAAAAACCGAAATATAAAATTCTTCCTAATAAGTATATTTTAGTTATGTTTCAATGAGTTCCTTGGAAACCAACTTTGTTTTTCAAACTTGTTTTTACTAAATATGTGAATATTGATGTTTGGTGATATTTTCGAAAGTCTGTTTTATATGTTTTGGGATCCCACTAGAGTGACGATGCCTGTGTCGAGCATCGCGGTCGACAGCGACGAGGGTTTCGAGAATTCTAAAAACCTCAGAGAAGTGCTGGCGAGAAGGAGAGCCAGGAGAATAAAGCAGGCGGCCAAGCAACGGAACCGCAGACAGAACGTGTAATGTACGAAATTGTGGCTCAATATATATGCTCCACGCTCCCTATCCTTTAAGGGACAAATTGCAAAGCATCTATATTGCCCTACGTTGTGTACAATTTGTATGGTACAAGTTGAACACAACGAACGAAAACAAAACACCCGACCTTGGGCTGTTGCTTCCCGACAATCGTAAAGTGGAACCACCCCAGGTTGCAATGCGCTCATTTGGCCACTTTCGTGCGGGACCCTTAAATAAAGCTAGCTCTTACGGCTGGTGGGGGGATTCGGGACCAAATCATCACAACTTGCACTACAATTAACTCAATATGAGTCCCAGCCACTTGATTGATCGAAATATTCAAACTCAACACGACAAGACAAAATATCGGACGGACAATAAACTTCAAAATAGCCGCGCTGGCCGTTCTTTCTCTTCTCTGTGTTTTGGGGCGACGCTAAGGTGGAGTGCGCCTCGCCCTGTCTCTTACCCTCCCAACCATGACCCATGTTGTTGTTGTTAGTATGGGTCCCCAAAGACATTAGTCCACCTACCCTTTCATCCAATCACCTTTAGAATTTAAATTTTCAAAATTTCCATGGTTATCTTAACCCAAAATAAAACAAATGTATTTAAGTAAATTCATGATGATTCACAACATTTTAAACCTTAAACCAAAACAATTTCCATTAAACCTCTCTGCATTCAGCATAGTTTTAATTTCAATATTAGCGACGCGCAAAATTGTCACACAAAAGAGAATGCAGAAGGTGCTCGATTCTAACAACCAAAAAAAAAAACTTTACAACAACAATAATAAACTAAGCAAAAGGAACTGTGTGCTAACACACGCGGACTCGCCAGCACATAGCTGCCGTCACTGCTATGCAAACCTCACTTCTTTTCCAGTGTCAATATTTCACAACAACAATTCAAGGTAAATATGGTTCAACTAACAGGTAAGTACGTAAGTATGTATATCACTTACATACTAATTAAGTAATTTATACATTTTTAAGTAAACCTAAATCGAATATTAAAGGTAAGTATTATAGAAATAAAGAAAATAGTTTTAATAGGTTAGTTTTTCGGTAAGTATCGCGGTAAGTATTTGTTTTTCATTCTCTTTTCCTTTCCAAATTTTACATTATTTTCATTTCGTTTTACTTTGCTTTCTTTTCAGCTTTTCGCAATTTGTTGCAGGGATTCTTCCATCTGCTTTAGTTTTCTTTCATTTTTCGGTCTTAAAAATTTACTTTATTCTAATTTCACTTTAATCTGTGTTCTTTTCAGTTTTCTTTTCGCAAATTTTTGCAGGAATTATATCTTCTGCTTTGGTTTTCTTTCCATCTTTCTTTCTTTAAAATTTACCTTATTCTAATTTCGCGTTAAATTTTTTTTTCTCGCAACTTGTAGCAGGAATTACGTCTTCTGCTTTAGTTCTTTCTTTTCATTTCAATTTTAAATCATTATTTTTCTTAATTTATCAATTTTTATCATTTTCGCAAATATTTGTCCAATATTATTCGTGTTTTGGCAAAGCAAAATTTCGCATTCAAAAGAAAAAAACAAAAAAATTCCACATGACATTGGCTGTTTTACAACAATAGCGCAATGCAAACACCGTATGCTGCAAAGTGCAACAACAACAATAGAATAAGGAATGCAGCGCAGTGCAACTGCGAAGCGAAACGATTGGAGGTAGAAATGCGAATACGCATGGCCCACCGCAAAAATGATCTGCTGACCGCTTATGCAGAGTGCACGCGTATAAGAGTTCCACTACTCTCTCTCGGAGCACTGATAGTTGTTAGTGTAAAAGTGTTTTGTTCTTACTCACATGCATCTCGTCGCGAAGAAGGGCCCTTAATCGTGGATGCTGCTCCTTTTCTCGTTCGTTGCTGCTGGACTGTGAAATTGTTGTTGTTAGTATGCTGCTTTTTTTTGGCGTTCGCATAAACGCTCTTGAAGGTCATTTCTAATTATGCATGAATAGTTTTTTTTCTTTTCCTTTGACTTATACTACAAAAACGAATTTGCTTTTTACTATTTACACGATCAAAATAGTGTTTCTAATAAGCCTGACTTATATCTAATTTGAATTCAATTACAATCTAACGATTAACTTTTATAATTCAGTTAAAATAAGTAAGTATGGAAAGTGTTGAAGGTGAGTACAAAAGGTTGCTTTACGTATCAAATGTTGGTGGTAGGTACAATTTTGAAGGTAAGTATAATTCCAGGTGAGTATAATTTCGATGTTAATTTTTACAGCTGCTGGATTTGGTTTTTCGTTACAGGTGTAGGTTGCTGGTGTTTGGTGGCTGCAATTCGTCCGTCCGCTATTCCGCGCTTTTTCGTCCGACCGTGCTTCTGCTTTCAGTGGTGAGTGGTGATTTCTGGTGGGTGCTGATCTTTTGGAGTGGTGATCTTTTGGAGTGGTGATGCTTCTGGGCCTTGAGTTGCTGCTGATTCTCGTGGACAATGATGAAATCTGCGCGGTTTTTCGTGCAAATACAAAATTGTCTGCGGCCTCGTGAACAAATTTAAATTTCGGCTTTTCGTGCAAAATATATAGAAAAATCTCTGCGGCTTCTCGGCAATTACCAAAATTTCGGCGGCCTCGGTTCGCTGCGCGATATATGCAGACGAGGGTGATAAACCGGTCCGTGGCCGCATATAACTTCGCCTAAGATAAGGGAATATGATTTTCCTCACAACTTTGTCTAGCCTATTAAAAGATAATTGAACTGTAGCCAAAACTTACCCAGTTAATTAAGGCTTGCTTGGCTTATGTCGCAAAGTTGCTGCTACAATTTAAACTTAAAACTTTTCACAACTATATATATAATTTGCACCACTGCCGACTTTGCGGCTATCACACTCACTCACTATTGCACTACTGCACTCTTAACTTTGAATTTTTTCACTGCACTGCTGAGGTCTGCTCGAGACCAAGTCGTATGATTGAAAGACAGATCATTCGATCGTGACTTTCTATCTGACCTTTTGTTCGTCTGCCTACGGCGGTCGCTGAGTTCGTCAGTCGTTTTAAACGGTTGCCCATCCTGACTGGTCATCGATTACCTGTACTAAAATGTTGCGGCAACATTGTTGCCGAGACTCATCTTTGCAAAATTGTACGTTTATTCTTTTTGTGCAATACAAATTCAAATTCAAAAAGGAAAATTTTTAATTAGCTCGAAATCGAATATTACAAACGCCCAAAGAAGGAATCGTCTTCGCAAGAGACGAGCGGCACGAAGAGGTTCGCGAAATGTTTCGCGCCGGAATGGACGCGTGGCAAGAAGGGCAGCAAGCCGCAATTAGTCGCTCTTCAAATGGAAAAAGTCCTGTTTGTGAGTTAGGCTTTGCAAGCAGTGAATGGATGGGAGCAGCTGTAAAAATTTCAAATTAAATATGTAATCGTAGCTAAGAATGTGAAACTTGCTGTCGAATCAGTTTCAGTAGAGAGCAGCGAGTGTCTTGGGCAAATCATAGACATTTTTAAGTGAAAAGAAGAAATTTCGTTGAAAGTATCCAGCTCCAAATAATAATTAAAATATTGAAATCCCTTGCATTATGTTTTCTTCACAACATACAACCAAACCGGCCAATTTTGTAATCGATGTTCAAAAATTCAACGCTATTGTTTTCCGAAAATTGCCTGTTGTAAATTTCAAAGCCGGTATGCGACAAATTCCTATAATTACAAAGATTAATGTTTCTTCTCTCCAATTTAGAGCAAATAAGAGATACAAACTTTTATAATTATGCGATAATTTTGCATTAAAAATATGTCACATAGTAAAATGTTTCGAAAACTTTCCATTTATTTTGATGCGCCTTTGCGCAGCAATTAAAGTACAATCCATTGCAAAGCAGCCATACAACAATTAAACTTTTGATAATAATGCAAAATGTTCTGGTAATAATGCAAGAATTATTGTAAGCAATAAGTTAATGATTTGTTTTAGCTTTGTACCCATGATTCCAACAAAATAAACATTATTCACAGCAATTTGCGTACAATTGGATGCAGCACAGTGCCAGTTTGCTGTGAAGAAGGCTCCTATAGGTAGCCTTACATTGATGTGTCTATCATTATTACCAACTAAACAAAAGTCATATTATTCTAAGCGAAAATTACAACGTTAAACTTTTAGTAACATCTTTTACGAAGGAGCCGAAAATACCAGCAATACACAATCTTTTTCACCAACATTTTCATATCAGTTTTTATGCTATTGTGTTACCAACTGACATACATAATATTTCGCTTACACATCGTGCATAAATTAGTCAAAATAAAATTTAAGAATTCAGATCCGACATAAATTACAGCTTTTAAACTATAGTCAAAGTAAAAAATTTATTCAACCAGCGGACTGCCCGGCGATGTCCTTTTATACTGATTGCAGTGCTACTGCGACTGTTAATAATAGTTTCTCGTTTGAAGGCTTTGATGAAATTTGTGTTGGTCTAGCGATAATGAAGATAAAATCGAATGCTGTTGGTTCGGATGAAATTAGTCCCTCGTTTATAAAATTATTGATTCCGGTCATCCTGAAGCATATCACATATATCTTTAACGGTATTATCATGACGTCTTCTTTTCCTGACTGCTGGAAATGTGCTAGAATTATTCCACTTCCGAAATCACCTACGGAATACCGGCCAATTGCAATTTTGCCCTTTCTAAGTAAAGTTTTCGAATCTTTGATCAGTGATCAAATTAAACAGTTCCTTGTTGAGAGCAACCTAATAGCTAAACACCAATCGGGCTTCCGTCCCAAACACAGCTGCACCACTGCGCTTTTAAAAGTATGTGATGATATACGTTTAGGTCTTGATGCTGACAACGTGGGCCTTATTGTTTTTCTTGACTTTTCAAAAGCGTTCGACTCTGTCAGCCATGCTATCCTACTGGAGAAAGCGCAATATAACTTTCACTTCGACAATTCAGCATGTAAACTTCTTTCTTCGTATTTGAGAAAAAGGTCCCAGTTTGTCAGTCACAATGGCAACTTTTCAAAACCGTGCTTCATTTCAGCTGGTGTACCGCAAGGGTCGGTGCTGGGTCCTCTACTTTTTACTATGTTTATTAATGACATCTCGAATTGTTTTAATCACTGTCAACACCACATTTACGCAGATGATGTGCAAGCGTATATGCTTTTTCCAAAATCAGATATTAATCTGGCTATAGAAAAAATTAACAGTGATTTGAATATTATACATCAGTGGTCTGCTACCAATAAGCTAAAACTCAATCCAAGCAAAACAAAAGCGTTATTTATTGATCGAACCAGTAGAACGTCTGTTCTTCCCACGATCTATCTAAACGGCTCGGCGGTTGATTATGTTGACAAGATAAAAAACCTTGGAATATATTTCAATGCCAATTTTAATTTTAAAACACATGTCAACAAGACAGTTTCCCGTGTCTATGGTGCACTATCTGGTCTTAGTCCGACAACGAGCTACTTATCCACCGCTGTTAAGTTGAAACTCGTGAAGTCTTTTATTTTGCCTTTAGTTTTCTACGGATGTGAGATTTTTTCCAGCTTGGACCAAGAAAGTAACGGCAAGTTGAGGGTGGCGATCAATGACTGTGCAAGGTATGTGTTTGGAGTAAAACGGCGTGAGCATATCTCCGACCATGTTAAAATAATGCTTGGATGCTCTTTTACTAATGTGTTAAAGTCGCGTGCGCTTATCTTTCTTCATAAAATTATAAACTCCAAACAGCCAGAATATTTGTATGATAAATTGCGTTTCGGTACCAAAACAAGGTCTTTTCAGCTCATACTGCCCAGGCACAAGCACTTAATAACTGGTCGACAATTTTTTGTCCACTCAGTTTCTCTGTGGAACGCACTTCCAACAAGCATTAAACGTGAGACCAACGCCATCAATTTCAAAAAAAAACTTCTTCAATACTTTTCTAATCTTTAATGGAATTTTCTTTCTTGTTTTCTTCTCTCTCTCTCTCTTCTGCTCTCCTTAATTTCACTATTCATCTTTACTCTTTTCCGCTTCTCATTTTTGTTACAACATTATTATTTTATTATATTACATTATTATATTATACCATTATACCATTTATATGTTATACCAGGCGTCGTGCGCTTAATAAAAAGACTTAGTCTTACAAGTGCCTTGAAAGTAAATAAATAAATAAATAAAAAAATAGTCAACTTGCTGATACGCGCACAAGACATAATTTTGGTGGATGCATGTACAGTTTAATTTTCGAATTAATTCGCTTTTGGAATACACATTGCAACACTTATATTGAACTCTAAACAAACTTTTCCAAATGCAAATGCATTCTTCATTTGCGACTTATTTGGAAAATGACCATTTAGTACTCAACACAAATGTAAACTTGGTAACAATAATTAACTCTCAATTTAGGAATTCTAAATATTTTCTTCCACTGCAATATTGTTGATTTGCAAATCCCTGTCGACTACAGAGTTGTTGCTTCGGTTAGTATTGTGTTAGTATTGCGCATTGCTGGTGTTGCTAAATTGGCACGCAGTTTATCCTTTTCTGCTTGCAAAAATGTAGGATCCTGTGAGGGACACTCCAAGTGCACACAGCGGAAGTGCAATTGCTGCAAAAAAGAGTTCAATATTTAGGTCAACAGCTAAACAAATTCAACAAAAACTTTATGTAGCATTTGATTAACATTAAAATTGTTTAAAATACATATTTTTCAGACTAGTAAGCGCTGCATATGAATTATTGTTTTTAGTGTTTTAAAAAATGAGATAATTAAGCAACCATAAAATCTATTTCTATAATGCAATCAGTGCCAGCCGCTTACCTCGTAGCCGGTGCTGCGTGTGCCGACAATGCGTATAAATACAACAGGTAGTGGGGTAAAGGTGAAGTTTTGCCAGGAGCGCGCCAGTTCGTTACGTTTATCGACCACCAGTTGCCAGTCTTTCTCGTTCACCGATGTCTCAATGTAAAAGCTGTATGTGGTTCCGCCAAATTCATAAAGCAACAGCCGCATGGAGCCGACAATGTACGGTTGTCCTGCAGTACGAAAATAAAACAAATCACATACAATGAATCACAGCAAGTAACCAAAGTATCCGGCCAACTATCGATATTTACCCAAACGGATCACAATTCCGCCGCTTCCCTGTTGATGATAAGTGTAGCCCGAGTACTGGTCGTACTTCACGCAACCGTTCAGCAGTGCGTTGCAATTATCACCTTTCACCACACTTGCGCTCATCTCGATGGTTGCCACGTTCGCCGTTGGCGCCACAATGCCGTTTATTACTTTGGGCATCTGGGCGGTATACATGGCCTCCAGATTGACGACATGAGACATCTGCAATTAAACTGGTCAGTGATTTGTGTTCAAGGGAGGCAACGCTTTGACAGCACCGACCTCATTTACTGGGTTGTGTGTACCCACATGTGTGCCCACCAGCTTAATGTAGCGCACAGCACGCGCTGGAAAGTACAAAAACTGCCACGAACGACAATGATAGTGCGAGTAGTCGATAACGCGTTCCCAATGTGTCTGATTAACGGACACCTCGATAAAGTAGGAGGAGAGATCGCGATTGTAGAGATCGAACAGCAGCATCTTGATGTGATTGACGAAGCGGATGGTGCCCAGCTCGACGATGCCGTCGTTATAAGTGATGTGGTAGACCGTGTTGAACTTCTCTTTGTCGTACGTACTACAGTCGCCATCCAGCAGCGCGGTTCGACACTCGCCCTGAATGGTCCGCGAATTGAATTTGGTCGTGGCCACATTCTCCTCCGGCCACAGTGCGGCACGGTAGGGAAGATGCTTGGACGCCGTTTGCTCTTCAATAGCATCAAGCAGCTTGTTCTGATCGAGTATGTCCGAGGGACGTACCACCTGCAGCAAATCTTCGAGATTCATGAGCGGCAAACGCACATACGAAACGACGGACTTAAAGTTAATAAAACCAAAATTTCAAATATGAGATGAAGAAAATGGAAGACAGATTGCTAGCTCACTTCAATGTCGATGTTCGAGTGATGCTTGCACCACTGGGAAACGGCTAAAAAAATCTGCACTCCAGGCGCAAAAAACGAATCACGGCGAAGCACTTCCTCCAGCGACTCCTGTAAAGAGTGAACTTAGTAAATTCCTCTCCGCTGTATTTCAATAACATTATTTGTGTAATTTTGCAAGCTTTCTTGTAGGACCGAGTACATATTCCCTAAAAGTTTGCACTCAACCTGTAAAAACCTCGCAAAACTAACCTTCGAGAGCGTACGAAAGGACTCGTGCTTGAGGATGTCGGTCGCATTGCGATCCATAAACGTCAAGCAGACTTTGGTCAACTTGTCCAGATTGTACAGGCGCGCCGCATCGAGTATGGCGCACACATTATTCAGCGCCAAATAATGTCGCAGGTACTCGGATATGGCCAACTCGAGTTCAGTGAAGCCGTACTGGTTGGCTAGGCCCAGCGTATCGAGTATGTTGTCCTCGTCCATCTGCGACAGCAGCATGTGACCGGAATAGATGTACTTCAGTAGCGCCTTGAACGCGTCCAGCGGATATTTAAGGTGAATTTCGCTCTGCTTGGACTCGGACAGTCCGCCAAAGAGAAGCGCTCGAAAGTACTCGCTGCGTGCGGCCAAAATGACGCGATGCGCTGGCAGTCGCTGATTCTCCACGATGAAAGTCACGTCCGAGTAGTCGTCGTTGATGCACAACTGGGCCATTTGTTTCAAAAAGCGTTCTACAAAGGGCACCAAACCAATGCAGTAGTAAGATAACGGATTTGTGGCGATATGCCGAAACAGTGCAATTACCCGTTAATTCGATTTCGTCTGTGCGCGGCTTCCTGACATTTTGTGATGGCTCTGGCTGCTCATTGCGTGCAACGATCGGTGCCTTTGTGATTCTGCCTTTGCTGCAAGCAATTGCGTGAAAACGTAAAGTGTAACTAATTTATGCGTTCGCGAAAATGGCAAGAATAGGTAGATGTGGAAGTCAACGAGTTCCAGAGTTTTCCACGGCGAATTACTTCTTTTAATAACTGGGTTTTCCAGCGCCACCTACGTCATGGCATTGAAGCTCACCTATTTTACTGAGCGTTTCTTATTTCGCTTGTATATTTGGCCTAAGTGCAGAATAGCGTAACCTCGTGAAAAAATAAATAAGTATGCCTATACAAAGAAGTTTGGCTCCTGAGTCTAACAAACTAAAAATGTTGCCTGGGAAACAGTGGTGCAAGCGGTGACTACAATGAAGACTTTCACTATTTTGGCGTTGGCCTTTGTGGTAGCACTTGTGGTGCTTACGCGTGAATCCGATGGTTGCGCACTGTTTGGTGGTGGTGGCTTGAACCCAACTGGACTAACTACTTCCACCGGTCCGACTTCCTCAAGTCCGGTTTCTTCGGCGACTGGCACCGCAGCAAGGGCAGGGACTGTCGGCCGTAGAGGTCCAGTGGCCAGACGTAGACGGCTAGCCAATAGAAGAGTACGCAGAAACAACGTAAGACGCAATCGCAATCGTAGGAGATTACCAATCCAGGAAAGACGTCGTTGAGCAAAACAAAAGCACAACAGTAGAACTCGTAGCAAACGCTGTCGCATGAATGTTGACTCTATTCATATTAATTGTTATTCCTGCAATTAAGTCGCAACTGATTCCAATTTGGCATAACGGCAAGAAAATTAACATCCAATTAAGAAACGCAATAAAATTTAAAAGCAATTAAAAACTGATTTTGTGTTTTATGGGAAATTTGGATTGTTAGTTTGAAATACCAATCTTTAAGGTGTTCACAACCTAATTGTTTTACTTTTTATAATATACTTCGCTAGCACTATGCCGGTCAGCGGAGAATAGTGTAGTAATGGAAAGTAGTAAGTAGAGAAATCAGGGCTGATATCTACCAGCCACGTTTCAAAGCTGATTGTCCGTTGAAGTGGTTAGTGCATCGAATCAGCACGTCCAGTGAAATGCCCCTATTCACGTATTTCGAGAAAAATGTAAATAGATTAGAGAAAAGGATTTGGAAGAAGAATTTCCTAAGATGTAGAAACAGTTAATAAATGAAATGATTTTGCTTGTGGGATGAAATGTATTTGGTTAGGTGAATAGATGTGCTGGTCGATTTTTTACAAGCTTCTTTTCTTAAGGCAAATATCATTCATCATTATCACACAAGCAATATCATTCATTATAGACAGGAACAGGTTGTAATCACTTGGTGCCGATCTACAGTGGATGCGTAAGAACCACCCAACCTTGCTTCCTTCAAACGGTACAATTCTTTATAGTACAGGTCCGAATTAAGAGTTTGGCTGTAGGGAAGCAGTTCATAGTGGATGATTCCCTGTTAGTTCCACCAAATACACACACAAACTTTTCTGACAGTAAATTAGTTAAGAGGAGACAATTTTCCTCTTTCATTTGATACCCATTTCTTCATCATTGCACAATCGCAAATATTTGAAAAAATATTTGAAATGTGTATGTCCTTAAAATTTTAAAGTCCTTTAAAAAGGTTTTTGGGTCAGAAAATGAAAAACTGACTATGCCAGGATATTATAAATGACCTCTAGTTTTACGTCTATATCAACATTTGGATGGGTCTCGGAAAAATAAAAAAAATTTTTCGCACGGTGTAATAAATGAAAAGTTGGTGTTTTCACTCCGTGCAGCATAACTTTCTCATTTTTCTTTCAATTCTATTGATGTTAGGCTTAATATTTGCTCAAATAATAGTATATCTTTCATCTTAGAGTTGAAAACCAGAGGAGGTCATTTATTTTATCTATCAAAAAACGACTCGAATATGTATAATTTTTGAAAATGGTCAAAAATTCAATTTTTTCAACTTTCATCGTCAGTAACTTCCCCAAATCTCATCTGATTTGGACAATCGATATATCGTTGGAAAGGTTAGTTAATTGCCTTCTGAACGACGGCAACTTGTGTTTGTCGGATGGTTGGTTTACGAGAATTGTGCTCATAACTAAAATAAGAGGGAAAAAACGTGTTTTTTTTGGAAGATTTTTCGAAAACGCTTCTTAAGAAAATATTTTGATTTTCAGTTTCGCGTTCAGCGGCCGAAGATTATTCTAAAAAATACTTTTATTTTTAGGAGCATTTTTCGTGTCGAGTAGTGTAATTTCTATTCGTGTCCTTTTTTGAATGATCCATCATCATTGACAAAGAATCCTATGTAACATACTGCAGTAACATTTGTCTTTCGTTCACTATTACTAAACATTTAAAGTCCTTGGCGACTAAATGTGAATATTGTCGATTTCTCCCTAGGAATGTTATCTAAATCTGTAATTTCAATCAGAATAGCCCTTCATCACTTCTTCATTTTGCTCCTTTGGTTTTTTTGTGTAATTATTTAAAATTAGCAAGTTTGAAGTCAATGAGCCCAATTAATCTCCTCTAACCCTTTTTTGACCGCTTAATATATTAATAAAAAAATACTTGTCTAATTATGTCTCATTTGAAGTGCTTTTAGCACATTTAAGTCAATAGACCTCTGCAATCATGTTTTCCCTGTTTCAAAAAAGTGAAAAACACGTGTCGCATTATTTCTCACTAAGACTTGGCGAAAGTATGCCAAGTTTGAAGTCAAAAGACCCAAAGACCCAAGACTCGTTATGAACTTGTAACCTTTGGTTTACCTTATTAAATTGCGTTTTTCAAAGAAATGAGAAACGCGTATCGAATTATTTTTGATTTCAATTGTTTTCACCAATTTTGAAGTCAAGTCATCTCAGGCTCATGTTTTTTCGTAGTCTTCTCGTATACGAACCTTAACTCGCTAAATGTTGATTTTCGAAATATTAGAAAATACGTGTCGAATATTTTTAATTTGAAACATTCACACATTCAGAAGCTTTGAAATAAATAGGAATATTGAATCAAGTTCCTTCATACAACACTCAAACCCATGTTTTGCTCGTTTAGACCCCGAATTTCAAAAAATCCCGTCTTAACGGAGGTTCGTTTCTTAAATGTGCCTACAATTCAAGTTTCAAGTTTGTAGCTTTAGCGGTTTTGGCTGGACGATGATGAATCAGTCAGGACAAATAATTATATGTATACACATAGATAGAAGATAGTAAAGGCCATTTGTTTTTATTTCAGTGAACTTGACAGAATTCTTTGAAATGAAGTTCCAGTATGCCGAATTTCGAGAAGTGCGACTTCTTTTATAGTACGAAAAATTTCCAAAACCTATACTATTATTTGCTTTATACGAACTTTTATGTATTTACCTGTTCGCAAATATTTTTCTACCTGGCCTTGGCATTCGATATTTTAAGTTGTTTCTTTTTAATTACAAACAAAAGTTTCGATTGTACAAAAAATTTAATATTTACACATTTGATATACGTTTTCAATAAGTTTTGTTTGGCATTCTTGTGTTTGACATTCATTACGTCATAGATTTCTTCTTGGGGTTTACACGTTATATGTATATATAATTGAAACATATGGGAAAAAGCAATATTGGTACACTTGTTAATCTATAGCGACAGAATACCGACTTGGCCCACTGGCTGATTCGATATAAATACGGTGGCATGCACTTGAAGGAACACAGTTTGAGTTGCGATCTCCGACTACAATGAAGACTTTCACTATTTTGGCGTTGGCCTTTGTGGCAGCACTTGTGGTGCTTACGCGTGAATCCGATGGTGCCGGTTGCGGTGGTTCCATTCCATCTGGAGCAATTTCGGGACCCACCGGCTCAAGTCCGAGTTCCGGAACTTCGGCAGCAGGCAGCGGAGCAGGGGCAGTGGCAGGGGCAGGGGCAGGGGCAGGGGCAGGGACCGTCGGCCGTAGAGGCCCAGCGGCCAGACGTAATAACAATAATATAAGACGCAGAAATCGTTTAAACGCAAACAGAAGGAGAAACGGAAGTGGAAGAGCAAACAATCGTAGGCCGGTACCAGCAGTTGGAAGACGTCGTTGAGCTATTCACATCAATGGTTATTCTTCTTAAGTCGCAGTTAATTCCAATTTGGCATAACGGCAAGAAAATAAACGCCGAGTTGAGCTGATTAATAAAACTGAAATGCAATTAAAAACTAATTTTATGCTTTATGGAAAATTTTTATTATTAGTTTGAAAGGCCAATTTTGAAGGTGTTCACAACTTACGTCCATAGCATAATGTCGGTCAACGGGGTATAGTGTAGTAATTAGCAAATGGAAATTTTGGTTCATGAGGTTTTTGACATTAAGGGTAAAATGTCTAACTTTGACAGTTTATTTCGTGGCTATAAAAAAAGTAAGAGGATTTCTTTATAGAGGGTTTATGCAAAAAACAAAAAATTGCATTATTATTTTTATTCAAACTGGCAGCGAAAGCGTCACACAGCGTTCGAAGTCGCCTTATTTTTTAACTCACAAACGGATTTCTCGTAAATGTTAGGACCTGGAACAAAGAACAAAAACATTTTATAAGTTATGTTCTATTGTCTATGTTAGTATGTAGGATTTTTTTCTAAATAAATTTTTGAAGGAATTTGAAAACAAAAGTATAAATTTTAGCCAACAAAAATAGTGAGTAAACCACTTATAACAACACAACAAGTTTCCATTAAATAAAAATATTAAAAAAATTATATATTAAAAAAAAAACACTATATAATTGTGAAGCTACTGTGAAAATTCCAATCGATTCATACGAAGTTGTCCGAGTAATCCCTCCACTTTTTGATTATTGGAACAACTGAGTATTGTTTTTATGACTTCAAAGAATAGTTGAAGCCAAAAAAACAAAAATTATTTTTGCAAAAAGGCTGATTGCGCGGCTTTTCTTCGTTTTTGTTTAAAAATTGTGCTTCAACAGTTTGCAAGCCCTTGTGCCACACTTTCAACCAGTCTTTATCAACTGGTGTGTTTATCGATAAGTGGAAAGTTGCACATATCACTCCGGTGTTTAAGAGTGGCAGTAAAAATGGCATCTCGAACTATCGCCCAATCTCTAAACTTACGACTGTGTCCAAATTACTTGAGGTCATTGTGAAGGAATGCCTAGCCTTCACTCTCACTAGAGTTATATCCCCTAATCAACACGGTTTTGTACCTGGTCGATCGACGGTAACTAACTTGGCTGTCTTCACCCAGTACTGCTTTTCAGCATTTGAGGAGAAATTGCAGGTTGACACTATCTACACCGATTTCTCCAAAGCTTTCGATAAAGTATCGCATAAAATACTTATAATGAAGCTTGAAAGGCTTGGCTTTCATTCTGTCTTTTTGAAATGGATAAGTTCGTATTTATGTGGAAGACTATGTCACGTTGTTGTGGATGGTACAAAGTCGAGATCTTTTGCTGCTACCTCAGGTGTACCTCAAGGAAGTGTCTTGGGGCCGTTATTTTTCCTTCTTTTCATTAACGATATTGATTCTTGTTTTGGTAACACGAATTATCTGTTATTTGCAGATGATCTCAAAATATTCCTGAAAATTCGTTGTGTGAATGATATTTTTGAGATTCAAAGTGACTTGAATAATTTAAATACTTGGTGCATTAAGAATCGCTTAGCTTTAAATGTTAAGAAATGCTTTCATGTAACTTTTTCTAAGTTAAATAATAGTAATATAGATTCTTCATTTCAAATTGCAAATACTCGTTTAAATGTTGTTAATGAGATGCTGGATTTGGGCGTTTTACTCGACTCCAAGTTAACATTTACTAACCATTTAAATTACATAATTCCTAAAGCTTATGCTATGTTAGCATTTGTACGTCGTAACAGTTCAAATTTCAGGGACCCTTATACGTATAAGCTTCTATTCTCTGCCTTTGTAAGGTCTAGGCTCGAATACGCGGCTTTTATCTGGAATCCGTTTTATGCAGTTCACACAAATCGCCTCGAAATTGTTCAGAAAAAGTTTCTAAAGTTTGCGATATTGTCACTTAACTTTCAAGAACCTATTCCTCCATATAAATCACGTTGTTTGCTTATTGACCTGAAATCTTTAGAAAATAGGCGCACCATTAATTCTCTAATGTTTGTCTATGATATCATTTGTGGTAACATCAACTGCCCTAATTTGTTAAGTCTGATTAGCTTTTTTGTTCCAATCAGAACTACTCGCTTAAATAAGATATTTTTTATAAAAAACTATAGAACAAACTATGCTTTAAATCAACCTCTTGTTAGGTCGCTACTAGAATTTAATAAATTAGCGTCTTTCAGTGATATTGATTTTTGTATTTCAAAAGAAAAGCTTAAAGAACTTGTTTCTAAGTTTTATTCTTAACTAAATTGCCTTTTTTAATTTTAAGTGTTACTTCATTTATAGTTTCTAGCCTGTAGATTTTGTATCATTTGGCTTAAATAAATAAATATAGATTTTCGAATTTTAGGTGGGCAATGTATAAAAATCTAAATTATAATTTCAAGCACAATTTACAGTTGTATTCATTAGGAGAGTGTTTAAAAATTACAGTTAATTTTGGGCACAAACCTTTGCAATAGTTCTGTTTTCATGCTGAATTTGAAAAAAACACACACAATTATAACTACTGGCTCTTTTGTTCATAACTTCAGATTAGCTGCACAAAAACCGAAATATAAAATTCTTCCTAATAAGTATATTTTAATTATGTTTCAATGAGTTCCTTGAAAACCAACTTTGTTTTTCAAACTTGTTTTTACTAAATATGTGAATATTGATGTTTGGTGATATTTTCGAAAGTCTGTTTTATATGTTTTGGGATCCCACTAGAGTGACGATGCCTGTGTCGAGCATCGCGGTCGACAGCGACGAGGGTTTCGAGAATTCTAAAAACCTCAGAGAAGTGCTGGCGAGAAGGAGAGCCAGGAGAAGAAAGCAGGCGGCCAAGCAACGGAACCGCAGACAGAACGTGTAATGTACGAAATTGTGGCTCAATATATATGCTCCACGCTCCCTATCCTTTAAGGGACAAATTGCAAAGCATCTATATTGCCCTACATTGTGTACAATTTGTATGGTACAAGTTGAACACAACGCACGAAAACAAAACACCCGACCTTGGGCTGTTGCTTCCCGACAATCGTAAAGTGGAACCACCCCAGGTTGCAATGCGCTCATTTGGCCACTTTCGTGCGGGACCCTTAAATAAAGCTAGCTCTTACGGCTGGTGGGGGGATTCGGGACCAAATCATCACAACCTGCACTACAATTAACTCAATATGAGTCCCAGCCACTTGATTGATCTAAATATTCAAACTCAACACGACAAGACAAAATATCGGACGGACAATAAACTTCAAAATAGCCGCGCTGGCCGTTCTTTCTCTTCTCTGTGTTTTGGGGCGACGCTAAGGTGGAGTGCGCTCCTCCCTGTCTCTTACCCTCCCAACCATGACCCATGTTGTTGTTGATAGTATGGGTCCCCAAAGACATTAGTCCACCTACCCTTTCATCCAATCACCTTTACAATTAAAATTTTCAAAATTTCCATGGTTATCTTAACCCAAAATAAAACAAATGTATTTAAGTAAATTCATGATGATTCACAACATTTTAAACCTTAAACCAAAACAATTTCCATTAAACCTCTCTGCATTCAGCATAGTTTTAATTTCAATATTAGTGACGCGCAAAATTGTCACACAAAAGAGAATGCAGAAGGTGCTCGATTCTAACAACCAAAAAAAAAACTGTATAACAACAATAATAAACTAAGCAAAAGGAACTGTGTGCTAACACACGCGGACTCGCCAGCACTGAGCTGCCGTCACTGCTATGCAAACCTCACTTCTTTTCCAGTGTGAATATTTCACAACAACAATTCAAGGTAAATATGGTTCAACTAACAGGTAAGTACGTAAGTATGTATATCACTTACATACTAATTAAGTAATTTATACATTTTTAAGTGAACCTAAATCGAATATTAAAGGTAAGTATTATAGAAATAAAGAAAATAGTTTTAATAGGTTAGTTTTTCGGTAAGTATCGAGGTAAGTATTTGTTTTTCATTCTCTTTTCCTTTCCAAATTTTACATTATTTTCATTTCGTTTTACTTTGCTTTCTTTTCAGCTTTTCGCAATTTGTTGCAGGGATTCTTCCATCTGCTTTAGTTTTCTTTCATTTTTCGGTCTTAAAAATTTACTTTATTCTAATTTCACTTTAATCTGTGTTCTTTTCGCGTTTCGCGTTAAATTTTTTTTCTCGCAACTTGTAGCAGGAATTACCTCTTCTGCTTTAGTTCTTTCTTTTCATTTCAATTTTAAATCATTATTTTTCTTAATTTATCAATTTTTATCATTTTCGCAAATATTTGTCCAATATTATTCGTGTTTTGGCAAAGCAAAATTTCGCATTCAAAAGAAAAAAACAAAAAAATTCCACATGACATTGGCTGTTTTACAACAATAGCGCAATGCAAACACCGTATGCTGCAAAGTGCAACAACAACAATAGAATAAGGAATGCAGCGCAGTGCAACTGCGAAGCGAAACGATTGGAGGTAGAAATGCGAATACGCATGGCCCACCGCAAAAATGATCTGCTGACCGCTTATGCAGAGTGCACGCGTATAAAAGTTCCACTACTCTCTCTCGGAGCACTGATAGTTGTTAGTGTAAAAGTGTTTTGTTCTTACTCACATGCATCTCGTCGCGAAGAAGGGCCCTTAATCGTGGATGCTGCTCACTTTTCTCGTTCGTTGCTGCTGGACTGTGAAATTGTTGTTGTTAGTATGCTGCTTTTTTTTGGCGTTCGCATAAACGCTCTTGAAGGTCATTTCTAATTATGCATGAATAGTTTTTTTTTCTTTTCCTTTGACTTATACTACAAAAACGAATTTGCTTTTCACTATTTACACGATCAAAATAGTGTTTCTAATAAGCCTGACTTATATCTAATTTGAATTCAATTACAATCTAACGATTAACTTTTATAATTCAGTTAAAATAAGTAAGTATGGAAAGTGTTGAAGGTGAGTACAAAAGGTTGCTTTACGTATCAAATGTTGGTGGTAGGTAAAATTTTGAAGGTTAGTATAATTCCAGGTGAGTATAATTTCGATGTTAATTTTTACAGCTGCTGGATTTGGTTTTTCGTTACAGGTGTAGGTTGCTGGTGTTTGGTGGCTGCAATTCGTCCGTCCGCTATTCCGCGCTTTTTCGTCCGACCGTGCTTCTGCTTTCAGTGGTGAGTGGTGATTTCTGGTGGGTGCTGATCTTTTGGAGTGGTGATCTTTTGGAGTGGTGATGCTTCTGGGCCTTGAGTTGCTGCTGATTCTCGTGGACAATGATGAAATCTGCGCGGTTTTTCGTGCAAATACAAAATTGTCTGCGGCCTCGTGAACAAATTTAAATTTCGGCTTTTCGTGCAAAATATATAGAAAAATCTCTGCGGCTTCTCGGCAATTACCAAAATTTCGGCGGCCTCGGTTCGCTGCGCGATATATGCAGACGAGGGTGATAAACCGGTCCGTGGCCGCATATAACTTCGCCTAAGATAAGGGAATATGATTTTCCTCACAACTTTGTCTAGCCTATTAAAAGATAATTGAACTGTAGCCAAAACTTACCCAGTTAATTAAGGCTTGCTTGGCTTATGTCGCAAAGTTGCTGCTACAATTTAAACTTAAAACTTTTCACAACTATATATATAATTTGCACCACTGCCGACTTTGCGGCTATCACACTCACTCACTATTGCACTACTGCACTCTTAACTTTGAATTTTTTCACTGCACTGCTGAGGTCTGCTCGAGACCAAGTCGTATGATTGAAAAACAGATCATTCGATCGTGACTTTCTATCTGACCTTTTGTTCGTCTGCCTACGGCGGTCGCTGAGTTCGTCAGTCGTTTTAAACGGTTGCCCATCCTGACTGGTCATCGATTACCTGTACTAAAATGTTGCGGCAACATTGTTGCCGAGACTCATCTTTGCAAAATTGTACGTTTATTCTTTTTGTGCAATACAAATTCAAATTCAAAAAGGAACATTTTTAATTAGCTCGAAATCGAATATTACAAACGCCCAAAGAAGGAATCGTCTTCGCAAGAGACGAGCGGCACGAAGAGGTTCGCGAAATGTTTCGCGCCGGAATGGACGCGTGGCAAGAAGGGCAGCAAGCCGCAATTAGTCGCTCTTCAAATGGAAAAAGTCCTGTTTGTGAGTTAGGCTTTGCAAGCAGTGAATGGATGGGAGCAGCTGTAAAAATTTCAAATTAAATATGTAATCGTAGCTAAGAATGTGAAACTTGCTGTCGAATCAGTTTCAGTAGAGAGCAGCGAATGTCTTGGGCAAATCATAGACATTTTTAAGTGAAAAGAAGAAATTTCGTTGAAAGTATCCAGCTCCAAATAATAATAAAAATATTGAAATCCCTTGCATTATGTTTTCTTCACAACATACAACCAAACCGGCCAATTTTGTAATCGATGTTCAAAAATTCAACGCTATTGTTTTCCGAAAATTGCCTGTTGTAAATTTCAAAGCCGGTATGCGACAAATTCCTATAATTACAAAGATTAATGTTTCTTCTCTCCAATTTAGAGCAAATAAGAGATACAAACTTTTATAATTATGTGATAATTTTGCATTAAAAATATGTCACATAGTAAAATGTTTCGAAAACTTTCCATTTATTTTGATGCGCCTTTGCGCAGCAATTAAAGTACAATCCATTGCAAAGCAGCCTTACAACAATTAAACTTTTGATTTTAAAGCAAAATGTTCTGGTAATAATGCAAGAATTATTGTAAGCAATAAGTTAATGATTTGTTTTAGCTTTGTACCCATGATTCCAACAAAATAAACATTATTCACAGGAATTTGCGTACAATTCGATGCAGCACAGTGCCAGTTTGCTGTGAAGAAGGCTCCTATAGGCAGCCTTACATTAATGTGTCTATCATTATTACCAACTAAACAAAAGTCATATTATTCTAAGCGAAAATTACAACGTTAAACTTTTAGTAACATCTTTTACGAAGGAGCCGCAAATACCAGCAATACACAATCTTTTTCACCAACATTTTCATATCAGTTTTTATGCTATTGTGTTACCAACTGACATACATAATATTTCGCTTACACATCGTGCATAAATTAGTCAAAATAAAATTTAAGAATTCAGATCCGACATAAATTACAGCTTTTAAACTATAGTCAACTTGCTGATACGCGCACAAGACATAATTTTGGTGGATGCATGTACAGTTTAATTTTCGAATTAATTCGCTTTTGGAATACACATTGCAACACTTATATTGAACTCTAAACAAACTTTTCCAAATGCAAATGCATTCTTCATTTGCGACTTATTTGGAAAATGACCATTTAGTACTCAACACAAATGTAAACTTGGTAACAATAATTAACTCTCAATTTAGGAATTCTAAATATTTTCTTCCACTGCAATATTGTTGATTTGCAAATCCCTGTCGACTACAGAGTTGTTGCTTCGGTTAGTATTGTGTTAGTATTGCGCATTGCTGGTGTTGCTACTGTTGGCACGCAGTTTATCCTTTTCTGCTTGCAAAAATGTAGGATCCTGTGAGGGACACTCCAAGTGCACACAGTGAAATATCTGCAAAAAAGAGTTCACACTTTACAAACAAACAATTTAACAAATACTTTAACTAACATTTGATTAACATTAAACATTTTTTAAAAGCACATATATTTTAGACTAATAAGCGCTGCTTATGAATTATTGTTTTTAGTGTTTTAAAAAATGGGCTCATTTAGCAACAATACAATCTATTTTCGGCTCTGTGTATATTATCTTCGAACACAGATTACAGTTTGCTCAGATATTTTTTGCTTAAAGTTTCACTCAAAATTAATAATTTCACTGCACTGAATCACAGCCATGCGCCGTCGTAGTGTGACAAGTTAACAATGCAATCAGTGCCAGCCGCTTACCTCGTTGGCGGTGTTGCGTGTGCCGACAATGCGTATAAATACAACAGGTAGTGGGGTAAAGGTGAAGTTTTGCCAGGAGCGCGCCAGTTCGTTACGTTTATCGACCACCAGTTGCCAGTCTTTCTCGTTCACCGATGTCTCAATGTAAAAGCTGTATGTGGTTCCGCCAAATTCATAAAGCAACAGCCGCATGGAGCCGACAATGTACGGTTGTCCTGCAGTACGAAAATAAAACAAATCACATACAATGAATCACAGCAAGTAACCAAAGTATCCGGCCAACTATCGATATTTACCCAAACGGATCACAATTCCGCCGCTTCCCTGTTGATGATAAGTGTAGCCCGAGTACTGGTCGTACTTCACGCAACCGTTCAGCAGTGCGTTGCAATTATCACCTTTCACCACACTTACGCTCATCTCGATGGTTGCCACGTTCGCCGTTGGCGCCGCAATGCCGTTTATTACTTTGGGCATCTGGGCGGTATACATGGCCTCCAGATTGACGACATGAGACATCTGCAATTAAACTGGTCAGTGATTTGTGTTCAAGGGAGGCAACGCTTTGACAGCACCGACCTTATGTAGTGTGTTGTGTGTACCCACCAGCCTAACGTAGCGCACAGCACGTGCTGGAAAGTACAAAAACTGCCACGAACGACAATGATAATGCGAGTAGTCGATAACGCGTTCCCAATGTGTCTGATTAACGGACACCTCGATAAAGTAGGAGGAGAGATCGCGATTGTAGAGATCGAACAGCAGCATCTTGATGTGATTGACGAAGCGGATGGTGCCCAGCTCGACGATGCCGTCGTTATAAGTGATGTGGTAGACCGTGTTGAACTTCTCTTTGTCGTACGTACTACAGTCGCCATCCAGCAGCGCGGTTCGACACTCGCCCTGAATGGTCCGCGAATTGAATTTGGTCGTGGCCACATTCTCCTCCGGCCACAGTGCGGCACGGTAGGGAAGATGCTTGGACGCCGTTTGCTCTTCAATGGCATCAAGCAGCTTGTTCGGATCGAGTATGCCCGAGGGACGTACCACTTGCAGCAAATCTTCGAGATTCATGAGCGGCAAACGCACATACGAAACGACGGACTTAAAGTTAATAAAACCAAAATTTCAAATATGAGATGAAGAAAATGGAAGACAGATTGTTAGCTCACTTCAATGTCGATGTTCGAGTGATGCTTGCACCACTGGGAAACGGCTAAAAAAATCTGCACTTCAGGCGCAAAAAACGAATCACGGCGAAGCACTTCCTCCAGCGACTCCTGTAAAGAGTGAACTTAGTAAATTCCTCTCCGCTGTATTTCAATAACATTATTGGTGTCATTTGCAAGCTTTCTTGTAGGACCGAGTACATATTCCCTAAAAGTTTGCACTGAACCTGTAAAAACCTCGCAAAACTAACCTTCGAGAGCGTACGAAAGGACTCGTGCTTAAGGATGTCGGTCGCATTGCGATCCATAAACGTCAAGCAGACTTTGGTCAACTTGTCCAGATTGTACAGGCGCGCCGCATCGAGTATGGCGCACACATTATTCAGCGCCAAATAATGTCGCAGGTACTCGGATATGGCCAACTCCAGTTCAGTGAAGCCGTACTGGTTGGCCAGGCACAGCGTATCGAGTATGTTGTCCTTGTCCATCTGCGACAGCAGCATGTGGCCGGAATAAATGTACTTCAGTAGCGCCTTGAACGCGTCCAGCGGATATTTAAGGTGAATTTCACTCTGCTTGGACTCGGACAGTCCGCCAAAGAGAAGCGCTCGAAAGTACTCGCTGCGATGCGCTGGCAGTCGCTGATTCTCCACGATGAAAGTCACGTCCGAGTAGTCGTCGTTGATGCACAACTGGGCCATTTGTTTCAAAAAGCGTTCTACAAAGGGCACCAAACCAATGCAGTAGTAAGATAACGGATTTGTGGCGATATGCCGAAACAGTGCAATTACCCGTTAATTCGATTTCGTCTGTGCGCGGCTTCCTGACATTTTGTGATGGCTCTGGCTGCTCATTGCGTGCAACGATCGGTGCCTTTGTGATTCTGCCTTTGCTGCAAGCAATTGCGTGAAAACGTAAAGTGTAACTAATTTATGCGTTCGCGAAAATGGCAAGAATAGGTAGATGTGGAAGTCAACGAGTTCCAGAGTTTTCCACGGCGAATTACTTCTTTTAATAACTGGGTTTTCCAGCGCCACCAACGTCATGGCATTGAAGCTCACCTATTTTACTGAGCGTTTCTTATTTCGGTTGTATATTTGGCTTAAGGGAGTGTTCCTGGGTAGAAGTTTAAAAAAATCGATTTTTTTTTTTTGCGTTTTATTAAACCTTATACAATATACTATCACCCCCCAAAGTCGTTTTTCAATCCGCAAACTCAGTACCCACTTTTTTGCATGTTAATTGAAGTAATCTCAGCTCTTTTTGCTCTGCTGATACATTGCGCATGATACTTTAAACGCGTTTTTCTCGAAACCACATTTTTTGTACTGGCCGATAATTTTTCTCAGCAACTATGAGAGGTATCGACTTGAAATTTTGGGAAAATGTTCTAGATAGTTTTCATTGGATGCTAAACCAAAGTTTTCATCAAAAAATTATTGTTAAATATATTTTCAAGCACTCTAAAGGTAAAAAAAGGTGGCAAAACTGGACAATTTTTTTTCATATGGCCGCCATTTTGTTTCTAATCAACATTTTGACTAAAACTGTAGTTTACCATCCGCGGAATTTATTGCAGATTAATAATTGCATACCCATTTCTGTTTCAGATTACTGGTTCCCGAAATTTATTATCGGCCAGCAGTGAAAACAAGGTCACATTGACCACTGAAAATTTGTACTTAGAAAATAAAATTGTTTGACACAAATATGAGTTTCTGTTCTCCAAATAATAAGGAACAACAAGCAAAAAACCAGAATATTGCATGTTGCCTTGTAGCTCCAAAATAATTTTTTGAAAAACAGCCTAAAATCGGCATTCTACCCGGGAACACTCCCTTCAGTGCAGAATAGCGTAACCTCGTGAAAAAATAAATAAGTATGCCTATACAAAGAAGTTTGGCTCCTGAGTCTAACAAACTAAAAATGTTGCCTGGGAAACAGTGGTGCAAGCGGTGACTAAAATGAAGACTTTCACTATTTGGGCGTTGGCCTTTGTGGTAGCACTTGTGGTGCTTACGCGTGAATCCGATGGTTGCGCACTGTTTGGTGGTGGTGGTGGCTTCAACCCAACTGGACTAACTACTTCCACCGGTCCGACTTCCTCAAGTCCGGTTTCTTCGGCGACTGGCACCGCAGCAAGGGCAGGGACCGTCGGCCGTAGAGGTCCAGTGGCCAGACGTAGACGGCTAGCCAATAGAAGAGTACGCAGAAACAACGTAAGACGCAATCGCAATCGTAGGAGATTACCAATCCAGGGAAGACGTCGTTGAGCAAAACAAAAGCACAACAGTAGAACTCGTAGCAAACGCTGTCGCATGAATGTTGACTCTATTCATATTAATTGTTATTCCTGCAATTAAGTCGCAACTGATTCCAATTTGGCATAACGGCAAGAAAATTAACATCCAATTAAGAAACGCAATAAAATTTAAAAGCAATTAAAAACTGATTTTGTGTTTTATGGGAAATTTGGATTGTTAGTTTGAAATACCAATCTTTAAGGTGTTCACAACCTAATTGTTTTACTTTTTATAATATACTTCGCTAGCACTATGCCGGTCAGCGGAGAATAGTGTAGTAATGGAAAGTAGTAAGTAGAGAAATCAGGGCTGATATCTACCAGCCACGTTTCAAAGCTGATTGTCCGTTGAAGTGGTTAGTGCATCGAATCAGCACGTCCAGTGAAATGCCCCTATTCACGTATTTCGAGAAAAATGTAAATAGATTAGAGAAAAGGATTTGGAAGAAGAATTTCCTAAGATGTAGAAACAGTTAATAAATGAAATGATTTTGCTTGTGGGATGAAATGTATTTGGTTAGGTGAATAGATGTGCTGGTCGAATTTTTGCAAGCTTCTTTTCTTAAGGCAAATATCATTCATCATTATCACACAAGCAATATCATTCATTATAGACAGGAACAGGTTGTAATCACTTGGTGCCGATCTACAGTGGATGCGTAAGAACCACCCAACCTTGCTTCCTTCAAACGGTACAATTCTTTATAGTACAGGTCCGAATTAAGAGTTTGGCTGTAGGGAAGCAGTTCATAGTGGATGATTCCCTGTTAGTTCCACCAAATACACACACAAACTTTTCTGACAGTAAATTAGTTAAGAGGAGACAATTTTCCTCTTTCATTTGATACCCATTTCTTCATCATTGCACAATCGCAAATATTTGAAAAAATATTTGAAATGTGTATGTCCTTAAAATTTTAAAGTCCTTTAAAAAGGTTTTTGGGTCAGAAAATGAAAAACTGACTATGCCAGGATATTATAAATGACCTCTAGTTTTACGTCTATATCAACATTTGGATGGGTCTCGGAAAAATAAAAAAAATTTTTCGCACGGTGTAATAAATGAAAAGTTGGTGTTTTCACTCCGTGCAGCATAACTTTCTCATTTTTCTTTCAATTCTATTGATGTTAGGCTTAATATTTGCTCAAATAATAGTATATCTTTCATCTTAGAGTTGAAAACCAGAGGAGGTCATTTATTTTATCTATCAAAAAACGACTCGAATATGTATAATTTTTGAAAATGGTCAAAAATTCAATTTTTTCAACTTTCATCGTCAGTAACTTCCCCAAATCTCATCTGATTTGGACAATCGATATATCGTTGGAAAGGTTAGTTAATTGCCTTCTGAACGACGGCAACTTGTGTTTGTCGGATGGTTGGTTTACGAGAATTGTGCTCATAACTAAAATAAGAGGGAAAAAACGTGTTTTTTTTGGAAGATTTTTCGAAAACGCTTCTTAAGAAAATATTTTGATTTTCAGTTTCGCGTTCAGCGGCCGAAGATTATTCTAAAAAATACTTTTATTTTTAGGAGCATTTTTCGTGTCGAGTAGTGTAATTTCTATTCGTGTCCTTTTTTGAATGATCCATCATCATTGACAAAGAATCCTATGTAACATACTGCAGTAACATTTGTCTTTCGTTCACTATTACTAAACATTTAAAGTCCTTGGCGACTAAATGTGAATATTGTCGATTTCTCCCTAGGAATGTTATCTAAATCTGTAATTTCAATCAGAATAGCCCTTCATCACTTCTTCATTTTCCTCCTTTGGTTTTTTTGTGTAATTATTTAAAATTAGCAAGTTTGAAGTCAATGAGCCCAATTAATCTCCTCTAACCCTTTTTTGACCGCTTAATATATTAATAAAAAAAATACTTGTCTAATTATGTCTCATTTGAAGTGCTTTTAGCACATTTAAGTCAATAGACCTCTGCAATCATGTTTTCCCTGTTTCAAAAAAGTGAAAAACACGTGTCGCATTATTTCTCACTAAGACTTGGCGAAAGTATGCCAAGTTTGAAGTCAAAAGACCCAAAGACCCAAGACTCGTTATGAACTTGTAACCTTTGGTTTACCTTATTAAATTGCGTTTTCCAAAGAAATGAGAAACGCGTATCGAATTATTTTTGATTTCAATTGTTTTCACCAATTTTGAAGTCAAGTCATCTCAGGCTCATGTTTTTTCGTAGTCTTCTCGTATACGAACCTTAACTCGCTAAATGTTGATTTTCGAAATATTAGAAAAAACGTGTCGAATATTTTTCATTTGAAACATTCACACATTCACAAGCTTTGAAATAAATAGGAATATTGAATCAAGTTCCTTCATACAACACTCAAACCCATGTTTTGCTCGTTTAGACCCCGAATTTCAAAAAATCCTGTCTTAACGGAGGTTCATTTCTTAAATGTGCCTACAATTCAAGTTTCAAGTTTGTAGCTTTAGTGGTTTTGGCTGGACGATGATGAATCAGTCAGGACAAATAATTATATGTATACACTTAGATAGAAGATAGTAAAGGCCATTTGTTTTTATTTCAGTGAACTTGACAGAATTCTTTGAAATGAAGTTCCAGTATGCCGAATTTCGAGAAGTGCGACTTCTTTTATAGTACGAAAAATTTCCAAAACCTATACTATTATTTGCTTTATACGAACTTTTATGTATTTACCTGTTCGCAAATATTTTTCTACCTGGCCTTGGCATTCGATATTTTAAGTTGTTTCTTTTTAATTACAAACAAAAGTTTCGATTGTACAAAAAATTTAATATTTACACATTTGATATACGTTTTCAATAAGTTTTGTTTGGCATTCTTGTGTTTGACATTCATTACGTCATAGATTTCTTCTTGGGGTTTACACGTTATATGTATATATAATTGAAACATATGGGAAAAAGCAATATTGGTACACTTGTTAATCTATAGCGACAGAATACCGACTTGGCCCACTGGCTGATTCGATATAAATACGGTGGCATGCACTTGAAGGAACACAGTTTGAGTTGCGATCTCCGACTACAATGAAGACTTTCACTATTTTGGCGTTGGCCTTTGTGGCAGCACTTGTGGTGCTTACGCGTGAATCCGATGGTGCCGGTTGCGGTGGTTCCATTCCATCTGGAGCAATTTCGGGACCCACCGGCTCAAGTCCGAGTTCCGGAACTTCGGCAGCAGGCAGCGGAGCAGGGGCAGTGGCAGGGGCAGGGGCAGGGGCAGGGGCAGGGACCGTCGGCCGTAGAGGCCCAGCGGCCAGACGTAATAACAATAATATAAGACGCAGAAATCGTTTAAACGCAAACAGAAGGAGAAACGGAAGTGGAAGAGCAAACAATCGTAGGCCGGTACCAGCAGTTGGAAGACGTCGTTGAGCTATTCACATCAATGGTTATTCTTCTTAAGTCGCAGTTAATTCCAATTTGGCATAACGGCAAGAAAATAAACGCCGAGTTGAGCTGATTAATAAAACTGAAATGCAATTAAAAACTAATTTTATGCTTTATGGAAAATTTTTATTATTAGTTTGAAAGGCCAATTTTGAAGGTGTTCACAACTTACGTCCATAGCATAATGTCGGTCAACGGGGTATAGTGTAGTAATTAGCAAATGGAAATTTTGGTTCATGAGGTTTTTGACATTAAGGGTAAAATGTCTAACTTTGACAGTTTATTTCGTGGCTATAAAAAAAGTAAGAGGATTTCTTTATAGAGGGTTTATGCAAAAAACAAAAAATTGCATTATTATTTTTATTCAAACTGGCAGCGAAAGCGTCACACAGCGTTCGAAGTCGCCTTATTTTTTAACTCACAAACGGATTTCTCGTAAATGTTAGGACCTGGAACAAAGAACAAAAACATTTTATAAGTTATGTTCTATTGTCTATGTTAGTATGTAGGATTTTTTTCTAAATAAATTTTTGAAGGAATTTGAAAACAAAAGTATAAATTTTAGCCAACAAAAATAGTGAGTAAACCACTTATAACAACACAACAAGTTTCCATTAAATAAAAATATTAAAAAAATTATATATTAAAAAAAAAACACTATATAATTGTGAAGCTACTGTGAAAATTCCAATCGATTCATACGAAGTTGTCCGAGTAATCCCTCCACTTTTTGATTATTGGAACAACTGAGTATTGTTTTTATGACTTCAAAGAATAGTTGAAGCCAAAAAAACAAAAATTATTTTTGCAAAAAGGCTGATTGCGCGGCTTTTCTTCGTTTTTGTTTAAAAATTGTGCTTCAACAGTTTGCAAGCCCTTGTGCCACACTTTCAACCAGTCTTTATCAACTGGTGTGTTTATCGATAAGTGGAAAGTTGCACATATCACTCCGGTGTTTAAGAGTGGCAGTAAAAATGGCATCTCGAACTATCGCCCAATCTCTAAACTTACGACTGTGTCCAAATTACTTGAGGTCATTGTGAAGGAATGCCTAGCCTTCACTCTCACTAGAGTTATATCCCCTAATCAACACGGTTTTGTACCTGGTCGATCGACGGTAACTAACTTGGCTGTCTTCACCCAGTACTGCTTTTCAGCATTTGAGGAGAAATTGCAGGTTGACACTATCTACACCGATTTCTCCAAAGCTTTCGATAAAGTATCGCATAAAATACTTATAATGAAGCTTGAAAGGCTTGGCTTTCATTCTGTCTTTTTGAAATGGATAAGTTCGTATTTATGTGGAAGACTATGTCACGTTGTTGTGGATGGTACAAAGTCGAGATCTTTTGCTGCTACCTCAGGTGTACCTCAAGGAAGTGTCTTGGGGCCGTTATTTTTCCTTCTTTTCATTAACGATATTGATTCTTGTTTTGGTAACACGAATTATCTGTTATTTGCAGATGATCTCAAAATATTCCTGAAAATTCGTTGTGTGAATGATATTTTTGAGATTCAAAGTGACTTGAATAATTTAAATACTTGGTGCATTAAGAATCGCTTAGCTTTAAATGTTAAGAAATGCTTTCATGTAACTTTTTCTAAGTTAAATAATAGTAATATAGATTCTTCATTTCAAATTGCAAATACTCGTTTAAATGTTGTTAATGAGATGCTGGATTTGGGCGTTTTACTCGACTCCAAGTTAACATTTACTAACCATTTAAATTACATAATTCCTAAAGCTTATGCTATGTTAGCATTTGTACGTCGTAACAGTTCAAATTTCAGGGACCCTTATACGTATAAGCTTCTATTCTCTGCCTTTGTAAGGTCTAGGCTCGAATACGCGGCTTTTATCTGGAATCCGTTTTATGCAGTTCACACAAATCGCCTCGAAATTGTTCAGAAAAAGTTTCTAAAGTTTGCGTTATTGTCACTTAACTTTCAAGAACCTATTCCTCCATATAAATCACGTTGTTTGCTTATTGACCTGAAATCTTTAGAAAATAGGCGCACCATTAATTCTCTAATGTTTGTCTATGATATCATTTGTGGTAACATCAACTGCCCTAATTTGTTAAGTCTGATTAGCTTTTTTGTTCCAATCAGAACTACTCGCTTAAATAAGATATTTTTTATAAAAAACTATAGAACAAACTATGCTTTAAATCAACCTCTTGTTAGGTCGCTACTAGAATTTAATAAATTAGCGTCTTTCAGTGATATTGATTTTTGTATTTCAAAAGAAAAGCTTAAAGAACTTGTTTCTAAGTTTTATTCTTAACTAAATTGCCTTTTTTAATTTTAAGTGTTACTTCATTTATAGTTTCTAGCCTGTAGATTTTGTATCATTTGGCTTAAATAAATAAATATAGATTTTCGAATTTTAGGTGGGCAATGTATAAAAATCTAAATTATAATTTCAAGCACAATTTACAGTTGTATTCATTAGGAGAGTGTTTAAAAATTACAGTTAATTTTGGGCACAAACCTTTGCAATAGTTCTGTTTTCATGCTGAATTTGAAAAAAACACACACAATTATAACTACTGGCTCTTTTGTTCATAACTTCAGATTAGCTGCACAAAAACCGAAATATAAAATTCTTCCTAATAAGTATATTTTAATTATGTTTCAATGAGTTCCTTGAAAACCAACTTTGTTTTTCAAACTTGTTTTTACTAAATATGTGAATATTGATGTTTGGTGATATTTTCGAAAGTCTGTTTTATATGTTTTGGGATCCCACTAGAGTGACGATGCCTGTGTCGAGCATCGCGGTCGACAGCGACGAGGGTTTCGAGAATTCTAAAAACCTCAGAGAAGTGCTGGCGAGAAGGAGAGCCAGGAGAAGAAAGCAGGCGGCCAAGCAACGGAACCGCAGACAGAACGTGTAATGTACGAAATTGTGGCTCAATATATATGCTCCACGCTCCCTATCCTTTAAGGGACAAATTGCAAAGCATCTATATTGCCCTACGTTGTGTACAATTTGTATGGTACAAGTTGAACACAACGCACGAAAACAAAACACCCGACCTTGGGCTGTTGCTTCCCGACAATCGTAAAGTGGAACCACCCCAGGTTGCAATGCGCTCATTTGGCCACTTTCGTGCGGGACCCTTAAATAAAGCTAGCTCTTACGGCTGGTGGGGGGATTCGGGACCAAATCATCACAACCTGCACTACAATTAACTCAATATGAGTCCCAGCCACTTGATTGATCGAAATATTCAAACTCAACACGACAAGACAAAATATCGGACGGACAATAAACTTCAAAATAGCCGCGCTGGCCGTTCTTTCTCTTCTCTGTGTTTTGGGGCGACGCTAAGGTGGAGTGCGCTCCTCCCTGTCTCTTACCCTCCCAACCATGACCCATGTTGTTGTTGATAGTATGGGTCCCCAAAGACATTAGTCCACCTACCCTTTCATCCAATCACCTTTACAATTAAAATTTTCAAAATTTCCATGGTTATCTTAACCCAAAATAAAACAAATGTATTTAAGTAAATTCATGATGATTCACAACATTTTAAACCTTAAACCAAAACAATTTCCATTAAACCTCTCTGCATTCAGCATAGTTTTAATTTCAATATTAGTGACGCGCAAAATTGTCACACAAAAGAGAATGCAGAAGGTGCTCGATTCTAACAACCAAAAAAAAAACTGTATAACAACAATAATAAACTAAGCAAAAGGAACTGTGTGCTAACACACGCGGACTCGCCAGCACTGAGCTGCCGTCACTGCTATGCAAACCTCACTTCTTTTCCAGTGTGAATATTTCACAACAACAATTCAAGGTAAATATGGTTCAACTAACAGGTAAGTACGTAAGTATGTATATCACTTACATACTAATTAAGTAATTTATACATTTTTAAGTGAACCTAAATCGAATATTAAAGGTAAGTATTATAGAAATAAAGAAAATAGTTTTAATAGGTTAGTTTTTCGGTAAGTATCGAGGTAAGTATTTGTTTTTCATTCTCTTTTCCTTTCCAAATTTTACATTATTTTCATTTCGTTTTACTTTGCTTTCTTTTCAGCTTTTCGCAATTTGTTGCAGGGATTCTTCCATCTGCTTTAGTTTTCTTTCATTTTTCGGTCTTAAAAATTTACTTTATTCTAATTTCACTTTAATCTGTGTTCTTTTCGCGTTTCGCGTTAAATTTTTTTTCTCGCAACTTGTAGCAGGAATTACCTCTTCTGCTTTAGTTCTTTCTTTTCATTTCAATTTTAAATCATTATTTTTCTTAATTTATCAATTTTTATCATTTTCGCAAATATTTGTCCAATATTATTCGTGTTTTGGCAAAGCAAAATTTCGCATTCAAAAGAAAAAAACAAAAAAATTCCACATGACATTGGCTGTTTTACAACAATAGCGCAATGCAAACACCGTATGCTGCAAAGTGCAACAACAACAATAGAATAAGGAATGCAGCGCAGTGCAACTGCGAAGCGAAACGATTGGAGGTAGAAATGCGAATACGCATGGCCCACCGCAAAAATGATCTGCTGACCGCTTATGCAGAGTGCACGCGTATAAAAGTTCCACTACTCTCTCTCGGAGCACTGATAGTTGTTAGTGTAAAAGTGTTTTGTTCTTACTCACATGCATCTCGTCGCGAAGAAGGGCCCTTAATCGTGGATGCTGCTCCTTTTCTCGTTCGTTGCTGCTGGACTGTGAAATTGTTGTTGTTAGTATGCTGCTTTTTTTTGGCGTTCGCATAAACGCTCTTGAAGGTCATTTCTAATTATGCATGAATAGTTTTTTTTCTTTTCCTTTGACTTATACTACAAAAACGAATTTGCTTTTTACTATTTACACGATCAAAATAGTGTTTCTAATAAGCCTGACTTATATCTAATTTGAATTCAATTACAATCTAACGATTAACTTTTATAATTCAGTTAAAATAAGTAAGTATGGAAAGTGTTGAAGGTGAGTACAAAAGGTTGCTTTACGTATCAAATGTTGGTGGTAGGTAAAATTTTGAAGGTAAGTATAATTCCAGGTGAGTATAATTTCGATGTTAATTTTTACAGCTGCTGGATTTGGTTTTTCGTTACAGGTGTAGGTTGCTGGTGTTTGGTGGCTGCAATTCGTCCGTCCGCTATTCCGCGCTTTTTCGTCCGACCGTGCTTCTGCTTTCAGTGGTGAGTGGTGATTTCTGGTGGGTGCTGATCTTTTGGAGTGGTGATCTTTTGGAGTGGTGATGCTTCTGGGCCTTGAGTTGCTGCTGATTCTCGTGGACAATGATGAAATCTGCGCGGTTTTTCGTGCAAATACAAAATTGTCTGCGGCCTCGTGAACAAATTTAAATTTCGGCTTTTCGTGCAAAATATATAGAAAAATCTCTGCGGCTTCTCGGCAATTACCAAAATTTCGGCGGCCTCGGTTCGCTGCGCGATATATGCAGACGAGGGTGATAAACCGGTCCGTGGCCGCATATAACTTCGCCTAAGATAAGGGAATATGATTTTCCTCACAACTTTGTCTAGCCTATTAAAAGATAATTGAACTGTAGCCAAAACTTACCCAGTTAATTAAGGCTTGCTTGGCTTATGTCGCAAAGTTGCTGCTACAATTTAAACTTAAAACTTTTCACAACTATATATATAATTTGCACCACTGCCGACTTTGCGGCTATCACACTCACTCACTATTGCACTACTGCACTCTTAACTTTGAATTTTTTCACTGCACTGCTGAGGTCTGCTCGAGACCAAGTCGTATGATTGAAAAACAGATCATTCGATCGTGACTTTCTATCTGACCTTTTGTTCGTCTGCCTACGGCGGTCGCTGAGTTCGTCAGTCGTTTTAAACGGTTGCCCATCCTGACTGGTCATCGATTACCTGTACTAAAATGTTGCGGCAACATTGTTGCCGAGACTCATCTTTGCAAAATTGTACGTTTATTCTTTTTGTGCAATACAAATTCAAATTCAAAAAGGAAAATTTTTAATTAGCTCGAAATCGAATATTACAAACGCCCAAAGAAGGAATCGTCTTCGCAAGAGACGAGCGGCACGAAGAGGTTCGCGAAATGTTTCGCGCCGGAATGGACGCGTGGCAAGAAGGGCAGCAAGCCGCAATTAGTCGCTCTTCAAATGGAAAAAGTCCTGTTTGTGAGTTAGGCTTTGCAAGCAGTGAATGGATGGGAGCAGCTGTAAAAATTTCAAATTAAATATGTAATCGTAGCTAAGAATGTGAAACTTGCTGTCGAATCAGTTTCAGTAGAGAGCAGCGAGTGTCTTGGGCAAATCATAGACATTTTTAAGTGAAAAGAAGAAATTTCGTTGAAAGTATCCAGCTCCAAATAATAATAAAAATATTGAAATCCCTTGCATTATGTTTTCTTCACAACATACAACCAAACCGGCCAATTTTGTAATCGATGTTCAAAAATTCAACGCTATTGTTTTCCGAAAATTGCCTGTTGTAAATTTCAAAGCCGGTATGCGACAAATTCCTATAATTACAAAGATTAATGTTTCTTCTCTCCAATTTAGAGCAAATAAGAGATACAAACTTTTATAATTATGTGATAATTTTGCATTAAAAATATGTCACATAGTAAAATGTTTCGAAAACTTTCCATTTATTTTGATGCGCCTTTGCGCAGCAATTAAAGTACAATCCATTGCAAAGCAGCCTTACAACAATTAAACTTTTGATTTTAAAGCAAAATGTTCTGGTAATAATGCAAGAATTATTGTAAGCAATAAGTTAATGATTTGTTTTAGCTTTGTACCCATGATTCCAACAAAATAAACATTATTCACAGGAATTTGCGTACAATTCGATGCAGCACAGTGCCAGTTTGCTGTGAAGAAGGCTCCTATAGGCAGCCTTACATTAATGTGTCTATCATTATTACCAACTAAACAAAAGTCATCTTATTCTAAGCGAAAATTACAACGTTAAACTTTTGGTAACGTCTTTTACAAAGAAGCCTAAAACACCAGCAATACACAATTTTTTCACCAAAATTTTCATATCAGTTTTTATGCTATTGTGTTACCTACTGACATACATAATATTTCGCTTACACATCGTGCATAAATTAGTCAAAATAAAATTTAAGAATTCAGATCCGACATAAATTACAGCTTTTAAACTATAGTCAACTTGCTGATACGCGCACAAGACATAATTTTGGTGGATGCATGTACAGTTTAATTTTCGAATTAATTCGCTTTTGGAATACACATTGCAACACTTATATTGAACTCTAATCAAACTTTTCCAAATGCAAATGCATTCCTCATTTGCGACTTATTTGGAAAATGACCATTTAGTACTCACCACAAATGTAAACTTGGTAACAATAATTAACTCTCAATTTAGGAATTCTAAATATTTTCTTCCACTGCAATATTGTTGATTTGCAAATCCCTGTCGACTACAGAGTTGTTGCTTCGGTTAGTATTGTGTTAGTATTGCGCATTGCTGGTGTTGCTACTGTTGGCACGCAGTTTATCCTTTTCGGCTTGCAAAAATGTAGGATCCTGTGAGGGACACTCCAAGTGCACACAGTGAAATATCTGCAAAAAAGAGTTCACACTTTACAAACAAACAATTTAACAAATACTTTAACTAACATTTGATTAACATTAAACATTTTTTAAAAGCACATATATTTTAGACTAATAACCGCTGCTTATGAATTATTGTTTTTAGTGTTTTCAAAAATAAGCTCATTTAGCAACAATACAATCTATTTTCGGCTCTGTGTATATTATCTTCGAACACAGATTACAGTTTGCTCAGATATTTTTTGCTTAAAGTTTCACTCAAAATTAATAATTTCACTGCACTGAATCACAGCCATGCGCCGTCGTAGTGTGACAAGTTAACAATGCAATCAGTGCCAGCCGCTTACCTCGTTGGCGGTGTTGCGTGTGCCGACAATGCGTATAAATACAACAGGTAGTGGGGTAAAGGTGAAGTTTTGCCAGGAGCGCGCCAGTTCGTTACGTTTATCGACCACCAGTTGCCAGTCTTTCTCGTTCACCGATGTCTCAATGTAAAAGCTGTATGTGGTTCCGCCAAATTCATAAAGCAACAGCCGCATGGAGCCGACAATGTACGGTTGTCCTGCAGTACGAAAATAAAACAAATCACATACAATGAATCACAGCAAGTAACCAAAGTATCCGGCCAACTATCGATATTTACCCAAACGGATCACAATTCCGCCGCTTCCCTGTTGATGATAAGTGTAGCCCGAGTACTGGTCGTACTTCACGCAACCGTTCAGCAGTGCGTTGCAATTATCACCTTTCACCACAATTGCACTCATCTTGTTGGTTGCCACGTTCGCCGTTGGCGCCACAATGCCGTTTATTACTTTGGGCATCTGGGCGGTATACATGGCCTCCAGATTGACGACATGAGACATCTGCAATTAAACTGGTCAGTGATTTGTGTTCAAGGGAGGCAACGCTTTGACAGCACCGACCTTATGTACTATGTTGTGTGTACCCACATGTGTGCCCACCAGCCTAACGTAGCGCACAGCACGTGCTGGAAAGTACAAAAACTGCCACGAACGACAATGATAATGCGAGTAGTCGATAACGCGTTCCCAATGTGTCTGATTAACGGACACCTCGATAAAGTAGGAGGAGAGATCGCGATTGTAGAGATCGAACAGCAGCATCTTGATGTGATTGACGAAGCGGATGGTGCCCAGCTCGACGATGCCGTCGTTATAAGTGATGTGGTAGACCGTGTTGAACTTCTCTTTGTCGTACGTACTACAGTCGCCATCCAGCAGCGCGGTTCGACACTCGCCCTGAATGGTCCGCGAATTGAATTTGGTCGTGGCCACATTCTCCTCCGGCCACAGTGCGGCACGGTAGGGAAGATGCTTGGACGCCGTTTGCTCTTCAATGGCATCAAGCAGCTTGTTCTGATCGAGTATGCCCGAGGGACGTACCACTTGCAGCAAATCTTCGAGATTCATGAGCGGCAAACGCACATACGAAACGACGGACTTAAAGTTAATAAAACCAAAATTTCAAATATGAGATGAAGAAAATGGAAGACAGATTGTTAGCTCACTTCAATGTCGATGTTCGAGTGATGCTTGCACCACTGGGAAACGGCTAAAAAAATCTGCACTTCAGGCGCAAAAAACGAATCACGGCGAAGCACTTCCTCCAGCGACTCCTGTAAAGAGTGAACTTAGTAAATTCCTCTCCGCTGTATTTCAATAACATTATTGGTGTCATTTGCAAGCTTTCTTGTAGGACCGAGTACATATTCCCTAAAAGTTTGCACTGAACCTGTAAAAACCTCGCAAAACTAACCTTCGAGAGCGTACGAAAGGACTCGTGCTTAAGGATGTCGGTCGCATTGCGATCCATAAACGTCAAGCAGACTTTGGTCAACTTGTCCAGATTGTACAGGCGCGCCGCATCGAGTATGGCGCACACATTATTCAGCGCCAAATAATGTCGCAGGTACTCGGATATGGCCAACTCCAGTTCAGTGAAGCCGTACTGGTTGGCCAGGCACAGCGTATCGAGTATGTTGTCCTTGTCCATCTGCGACAGCAGCATGTGGCCGGAATAAATGTACTTCAGTAGCGCCTTGAACGCGTCCAGCGGATATTTAAGGTGAATTTCACTCTGCTTGGACTCGGACAGTCCGCCAAAGAGAAGCGCTCGAAAGTACTCGCTGCGATGCGCTGGCAGTCGCTGATTCTCCACGATAAAAGTCACGTCCGAGTAGTCGTCGTTGATGCACAACTGGGCCATTTGTTTCAAAAAGCGTTCTACAAAGGGCACCAAACCAATGCAGTAGTAAGATAACGGATTTGTGGCGATATGCCGAAACAGTGCAATTACCCGTTAATTCGATTTCGTCTGTGCGCGGCTTCCTGACATTTTGTGATGGCTCTGGCTGCTCATTGCGTGCAACGATCGGTGCCTTTGTGATTCTGCCTTTGCTGCAAGCAATTGCGTGAAAACGTAAAGTGTAACTAATTTATGCGTTCGCGAAAATGGCAAGAATAGGTAGATGTGGAAGTCAACGAGTTCCAGAGTTTTCCACGGCGAATTACTTCTTTTAATAACTGGGTTTTCCAGCGCCACCAACGTCATGGCATTGAAGCTCACCTATTTTACTGAGCGTTTCTTATTTCGGTTGTATATTTGGCTTAAGGGAGTGTTCCTGGGTAGAAGTTTAAAAAAATCGATTTTTTTTTTTTGCGTTTTATTAAACCTTATACAATATACTATCACCCCCCAAAGTCGTTTTTCAATCCGCAAACTCAGTACCCACTTTTTTGCATGTTAATTGAAGTAATCTCAGCTCTTTTTGCTCTGCTGATACATTGCGCATGATACTTTAAACGCGTTTTTCTCGAAACCACATTTTTTGTACTGGCCGATAATTTTTCTCAGCAACTATGAGAGGTATCGACTTGAAATTTTGGGAAAATGTTCTAGATAGTTTTCATTGGATGCTAAACCAAAGTTTTCATCAAAAAATTATTGTTAAATATATTTTCAAGCACTCTAAAGGTAAAAAAAGGTGGCAAAACTGGACAATTTTTTTTCATATGGCCGCCATTTTGTTTCTAATCAATATTTTGACTAAAACTGTGGTTTACCATCCGCGGAATTTATTGCAGATTAATAATTGCATACCCATTTCTGTTTCAGATTACTGGTTCCCGAAATTTATTATCGGCCAGCAGTGAAAACAAGGTCACATTGACCACTGAAAATTTGTACTTAGAAAATAAAATTGTTTGACACAAATATGAGTTTCTGTTCTCCAAATAATAAGGAACAACAAGCAAAAAACCAGAATATTGCATGTTGCCTTGTAGCTCCAAAATAATTTTTTGAAAAACAGCCTAAAATCGGCATTCTACCCGGGAACACTCCCTTCAGTGCAGAATAGCGTAACCTCGTGAAAAAATAAATAAGTATGCCTATACAAAGAAGTTTGGCTCCTGAGTCTAACAAACTAAAAATGTTGCCTGGGAAACAGTGGTGCAAGCGGTGACTAAAATGAAGACTTTCACTATTTTGGCGTTGGCCTTTGTGGTAGCACTTGTGGTGCTTACGCGTGAATCCGATGGTTGCGCACTGTTTGGTGGTGGTGGTGGCTTCAACCCAACTGGACTAACTACTTCCACCGGTCCGACTTCCTCAAGTCCGGTTTCTTCGGCGACTGGCACCGCAGCAAGGGCAGGGACTGTCGGCCGTAGAGGTCCAGTGGCCAGACGTAGACGGCTAGCCAATAGAAGAGTACGCAGAAACAACGTAAGACGCAATCGCAATCGTAGGAGATTACCAATCCAGGAAAGACGTCGTTGAGCAAAACAAAAGCACAACAGTAGAACTCGTAGCAAACGCTGTCGCATGAATGTTGACTCTATTCATATTAATTGTTATTCCTGCAATTAAGTCGCAACTGATTCCAATTTGGCATAACGGCAAGAAAATTAACATCCAATTAAGAAACGCAATAAAATTTAAAAGCAATTAAAAACTGATTTTGTGTTTTATGGGAAATTTGGATTGTTAGTTTGAAATACCAATCTTTAAGGTGTTCACAACCTAATTGTTTTACTTTTTATAATATACTTCGCTAGCACTATGCCGGTCAGCGGAGAATAGTGTAGTAATGGAAAGTAGTAAGTAGAGAAATCAGGGCTGATATCTACCAGCCACGTTTCAAAGCTGATTGTCCGTTGAAGTGGTTAGTGCATCGAATCAGCACGTCCAGTGAAATGCCCCTATTCACGTATTTCGAGAAAAATGTAAATAGATTAGAGAAAAGGATTTGGAAGAAGAATTTCCTAAGATGTAGAAACAGTTAATAAATGAAATGATTTTGCTTGTGGGATGAAATGTATTTGGTTAGGTGAATAGATGTGCTGGTCGAATTTTTGCAAGCTTCTTTTCTTAAGGCAAATATCATTCATCATTATCACACAAGCAATATCATTCATTATAGACAGGAACAGGTTGTAATCACTTGGTGCCGATCTACAGTGGATGCGTAAGAACCACCCAACCTTGCTTCCTTCAAACGGTACAATTCTTTATAGTACAGGTCCGAATTAAGAGTTTGGCTGTAGGGAAGCAGTTCATAGTGGATGATTCCCTGTTAGTTCCACCAAATACACACACAAACTTTTCTGACAGTAAATTAGTTAAGAGGAGACAATTTTCCTCTTTCATTTGATACCCATTTCTTCATCATTACACAATCGCAAATATTTGAAAAAATATTTGAAATGTGTATGTCCTTAAAATTTTAAAGTCCTTTAAAAAGGTTTTTGGGTCAGAAAATGAAAAACTGACTATGCCAGGATATTATAAATGACCTCTAGTTTTACGTCTATATCAACATTTGGATGGGTCTCGGAAAAATAAAAAAAAATTTTCGCACGGTGTAATAAATGAAAAGTTGGTGTTTTCACTCCGTGCATCATAACTTTCTCATTTTTCTTTCAATTCTATTGATGTTAGGCTTAATATTTGCTCAAATAATAGTATATCTTTCATCTTAGAGTTGAAAACCAGAGGAGGTCATTTATTTTATCTATCAAAAAACGACTCGAATATGTATAATTTTTGAAAATGGTCAAAAATTCAATTTTTTCAACTTTCATCGTCAGTAACTTCCCCAAATCTCATCTGATTTGGACAATCGATATATCGTTGGAAAGGTTAGTTAATTGCCTTCTGAACGACGGCAACTTGTGTTCGTCGGATGGTTGGTTTACGAGAATTGTGCTCATAACTAAAATAAGAGGGAAAAAACGTGTTTTTTTTGGAAGATTTTTCGAAAACGCTTCTTAAGAAAATATTTTGATTTTCAGTTTCGCGTTCAGCGGCCGAAGATTATTCTAAAAAAGACTTTTATTTTTAGGAGCATTTTTCGTGTCGAGTAGTGTAATTTCTATTCGTGTCCTTTTTTGAATGATCCATCATCATTGACAAAGAATCCTATGTAACATACTGCAGTAACATTTGTCTTTCGTTCACTATTACTAAACATTTAAAGTCCTTGGCGACTAAATGTGAATATTGTCGATTTCTCCCTAGGAATGTTATCTAAATCTGTAATTTCAATCAGAATAGCCCTTCATCACTTCTTCATTTTCCTCCTTTGGTTTTTTTGTGTAATTATTTAAAATGAGCAAGTTTGAAGTCAATGAGCCCAATTAATCTCCTCTAACCCTTTTTTGACCGCTTAATATATTAATAAAAAAATACTTGTCTAATTATGTCTCATTTGAAGTGCTTTTAGCACATTTAAGTCAATAGACCTCTGCAATCATGTTTTCCCTGTTTCAAAAAAGTGAAAAACACGTGTCGCATTATTTCTCACTAAGACTTGGCGAAAGTATGCCAAGTTTGAAGTCAAAAGACCCAAAGACCCAAGACTCGTTATGAACTTGTAACCTTTGGTTTACCTTATTAAATTGCGTTTTTCAAAGAAATGAGAAACGCGTATCGAATTATTTTTGATTTCAATTGTTTTCACCAATTTTGAAGTCAAGTCATCTCAGGCTCATGTTTTTTCGTAGTCTTCTCGTATACGAACCTTAACTCGCTAAATGTTGATTTTCGAAATATTAGAAAATACGTGTCGAATATTTTTAATTTGAAACATTCACACATTCACAAGCTTTGAAATAAATAGGAATATTGAATCAAGTTCCTTCATACAACACTCAAACCCATGTTTTGCTCGTTTAGACCCCGAATTTCAAAAAATCCCGTCTTAACGGAGGTTCGTTTCTTAAATGTGCCTACAATTCAAGTTTCAAGTTTGTAGCTTTAGCGGTTTTGGCTGGACGATGATGAATCAGTCAGGACAAATAATTATATGTATACACTTAGATAGAAGATAGTAAAGGCCATTTGTTTTTATTTCAGTGAACTTGACAGAATTCTTTGAAATCAAGTTCCAGTATGCCGAATTTCGAGAAGTGCGACTTCTTTTATAGTACGAAAAATTTCCAAAACCTATACTATTATTTGCTTTATACGAACTTTTATGTATTTACCTGTTCGCAAATATTTTTCTACCTGGACTTGGCATTCGATATTTTAAGTTGTTTTTTTTTAATTACAAACAAAAGTTTCGATTGTACAAAAAATTTAATATTTACACATTTGATATACGTTTTCAATAAGTTTTGTTTGGCATTCTTGTGTTTGACATTCATTACGTCATAGATTTCTTCTTGGGGTTTACACGTTATATGTATATATAATTGAAACATATGGGAAAAAGCAATATTGGTACACTTGTTAATCTATAGCGACAGAATACCGACTTGGCCCACTGGCTGATTCGATATAAATACGGTGGCATGCACTTGAAGGAACACAGTTTGAGTTGCGATCTCCGACTACAATGAAGACTTTCACTATTTTGGCGTTGGCCTTTGTGGCAGCACTTGTGGTGCTTACGCGTGAATCCGATGGTGCCGGTTGCGGTGGTTCCATTCCATCTGGAGCAATTTCGGGACCCACCGGCTCAAGTCCGAGTTCCGGAACTTCGGCAGCAGGCAGCGGAGCAGGGGCAGTGGCAGGGGCAGGGGCAGGGGCAGGGACCGTCGGCCGTAGAGGCCCAGCGGCCAGACGTAATAACAATAATATAAGACGCAGAAATCGTTTAAACGCAAACAGAAGGAGAAACGGAAGTGGAAGAGCAAACAATCGTAGGCCGGTACCAGCAGTTGGAAGACGTCGTTGAGCTATTCACATCAATGGTTATTCTTCTTAAGTCGCAGTTAATTCCAATTTGGCATAACGGCAAGAAAATAAACGCCGAGTTGAGCTGATTAATAAAACTGAAATGCAATTAAAAACTAATTTTATGCTTTATGGAAAATTTTTATTATTAGTTTGAAAGGCCAATTTTGAAGGTGTTCACAACTTACGTCCATAGCATAATGTCGGTCAACGGGGTATAGTGTAGTAGTTAGCAAATGGAAATTTTGGTTCATGAGGTTTTTGACATTAAGGGTAAAATGTCTAACTTTGACAGTTTATTTCGTGGCTATAAAAAAAGTAAGAGGATTGCTTTATAGAGGGTTTATGCAAAAAACAAAAAATTTCATTATTATTTTTATTCAAACTGGCAGCGAAAGCGTCACACAGCGTTCGAAGTCGCCTTATTTTTTAACTCACAAACGGATTTCTCGTAAATGTTAGGACCTGGAACAAAGAACAAAAACATTTTATAAGTTATGTTCTATTGTCTATGTTAGTATGTAGGATTTTTTTCTAAATAAATTTTTGAAGGAATTTGAAAACAAAAGTATAAATTTTAGCCAACAAAAATAGTGAGTAAACCACTTATAACAACACAACAAGTTTCCATTAAATAAAAATATTAAAAAAATTATATATTAAAAAAAAAACACTATATAATTGTGAAGCTACTGTGAAAATTCCAATCGATTCATACGAAGTTGTCCGAGTAATCCCTCCACTTTTTGATTATTGGAACAACTGAGTATTGTTTTTATGACTTCAAAGAATAGTTGAAGCCAAAAAAACAAAAATTATTTTTGCAAAAAGGCTGATTGCGCGGCTTTTCTTCGTTTTTGTTTAAAAATTGTGCTTCAACAGTTTGCAAGCCCTTGTGCCACATTTTCAACCAGTCTTTATCAACTGGTGTGTTTATCGATAAGTGGAAAGTTGCACATATCACTCCGGTGTTTAAGAGTGGCAGTACAAATGACATCTCGAACTATCGCCCAATCTCTAAACTTACGACTGTGTCCAAATTACTTGAGGTCATTGTGAAGGAATGCCTAGCCTTCACTCTCACTAGAGTTATATCCCCTAATCAACACGGTTTTGTACCTGGTCGATCGACGGTAACTAACTTGGCTGTCTTCACCCAGTACTGCTTTTCAGCATTTGAGGAGAAATTGCAGGTTGACACTATCTACACCGATTTCTCCAAAGCTTTCGATAAAGTATCGCATAAAATACTTATAATGAAGCTTGAAAGGCTTGGCTTTCATTCTGTCTTTTTGAAATGGATAAGTTCGTATTTATGTGGAAGACTATGTCACGTTGTTGTGGATGGTACAAAGTCGAGATCTTTTGCTGCTACCTCAGGTGTACCTCAAGGAAGTGTCTTGGGGCCGTTATTTTTCCTTCTTTTCATTAACGATATTGATTCTTGTTTTGGTAACACGAATTATCTGTTATTTGCAGATGATCTCAAAATATTCCTGAAAATTCGTTGTGTGAATGATATTTTTGAGATTCAAAGTGACTTGAATAATTTAAATACTTGGTGCATTAAGAATCGCTTAGCTTTAAATGTTAAGAAATGCTTTCATGTAACTTTTTCTAAGTTAAATAATAGTAATATAGATTCTTCATTTCAAATTGCAAATACTCGTTTAAATGTTGTTAATGAGATGCTGGATTTGGGCGTTTTACTCGACTCCAAGTTAACATTTACTAACCATTTAAATTACATAATTCCTAAAGCTTATGCTATGTTAGCATTTGTACGTCGTAACAGTTCAAATTTCAGGGACCCTTATACGTATAAGCTTCTATTCTCTGCCTTTGTAAGGTCTAGGCTCGAATACGCGGCTTTTATCTGGAATCCGTTTTATGCAGTTCACACAAATCGCCTCGAAATTGTTCAGAAAAAGTTTCTAAAGTTTGCGATATTGCCACTTAACTTTCAAGAACCTATTCCTCCATATAAATCACGTTGTTTGCTTATTGACCTGAAATCTTTAGAAAATAGGCGCACCATTAATTCTCTAATGTTTGTCTATGATATCATTTGTGGTAACATCAACTGCCCTAATTTGTTAAGTCTGATTAGCTTTTTTGTTCCAATCAGAACTACTCGCTTAAATAAGATATTTTTTATAAAAAACTATAGAACAAACTATGCTTTAAATCAACCTCTTGTTAGGTCGCTCCTAGAATTTAATAAATTAGCGTCTTTCAGTGATATTGATTTTTGTATTTCAAAAGAAAAGCTTAAAGAACTTGTTTCTAAGTTTTATTCTTAACTAAATTGCCTTTTTTAATTTTAAGTGTTACTTCATTTATAGTTTCTAGCCTGTAGATTTTGTATCATTTGGCTTAAATAAATAAATATAGATTTTCGAATTTTAGGTGGGCAATGTATAAAAATCTAAATTATAATTTCAAGCACAATTTACAGTTGTATTCATTAGGAGAGTGTTTAAAAATTACAGTTAATTTTGGGCACAAACCTTTGCAATAGTTCTGTTTTCATGCTGAATTTGAAAAAAACACACACAATTATAACTACTGCCTCTTTTGTTCATAACTTCAGATTAGCTGCACAAAAACCGAAATATAAAATTCTTCCTAATAAGTATATTTTAGTTATGTTTCAATGAGTTCCTTGAAAACCAACTTTGTTTTTCAAACTTGTTTTTACTAAATATGTGAATATTGATGTTTGGTGATATTTTCGAAAGTCTGTTTTATATGTTTTCGGATCCCACTAGAGTGACGATGCCTGTGTCGAGCATCGCGGTCGACAGCGACGAGGGTTTCGAGAATTCTAAAAACCTCAGAGAAGTGCTGGCGAGAAGGAGAGCCAGGAGAAGAAAGCAGGCGGCCAAGCAACGGAACCGCAGACAGAACGTGTAATGTGCGAAATTGTGGCTCAATATATATGCTCCACGCTCCCTATCCTTTAAGGGACAAATTGCAAAGCATCTATATTGCCCTACGTTGTGTACAATTTGTACGGTACAAGTTGAACACAACGCACGAAAACAAAACACCCGACCTTGGGCTGTTGCTTCCCGACAATCGTAAAGTGGAACCACCCCAGGTTGCAATGCGCTCATTTGGCCACTTTCGTGCGGGACCCTTAAATAAAGCTAGCTCTTACGGCTGGTGGGGGGATTCGGGACCAAATCATCACAACCTGCACTACAATTAACTCAATATGAGTCCCAGCCACTTGATTGATCTAAATATTCAAACTCAACACGACAAGACAAAATATCGGACGGACAATAAACTTCAAAATAGCCGCGCTGGCCGTTCTTTTTCTTCTCTGTGTTTTGGGGCGACGCTAAGGTGGAGTGCGCCTCGCCCTGTCTCTTACCCTCCCAACCATGACCCATGTTGTTGTTGTTAGTATGGGTCCCCAAAGACATTAGTCCACCTACCCTTTCATCCAATCACCTTTAGAATTAAAATTTTCAAAATTTCCATGGTTATCTTAACCCAAAATAAAACAAATGTATTTAAGTAAATTCATGATGATTCACAAAATTTTAAACCTTAAACCAAAACAATTTCCATTAAACCTCTCTGCATTCAGCATAGTTTTAATTTCAATATTAGCGACGCGCAAAATTGTCACACAAAAGAGAATGCAGAAGGTGCTCGATTCTAACAACCAAAAAAAAAAACTTTACAACAACAATAATAAACTAAGCAAAAGGAACTGTGTGCTAACACACGCGGACTCGCCAGCACATAGCTGCCGTCACTGCTATGCAAACCTCACTTCTTTTCCAGTGTCAATATTTCACAACAACAATTCAAGGTAAATATGGTTCAACTAACAGGTAAGTACGTAAGTATGTATATCACTTACATACTAATTAAGTAATTTATACATTTTTAAGTAAACCTAAATCGAATATTAAAGGTAAGTATTATAGAAATAAAGAAAATAGTTTTAATAGGTTAGTTTTTCGGTAAGTATCGCGGTAAGTATTTGTTTTTCATTCTCTTTTCCTTTCCAAATTTTACATTTTTTTCATTTCGTTTTACTTTGCTTTCTTTTCAGCTTTTCGCAATTTGTTGCAGGGATTCTTCCATCTGCTTTAGTTTTCTTTCATTTTTCGGTCTTAAAAATTTACTTTATTCTAATTTCACTTTAATCTGTGTTCTTTTCAGTTTTCTTTTCGCAAATTTTTGCAGGAATTATATCTCCTGCTTTGGTTTTCTTTCCATCTTTCTTTCTTTAAAATTTACCTTATTCTAATTTCGCGTTAAATTTTTTTTTCTCGCAACTTGTAGCAGGAATTACGTCTTCTGCTTTAGTTCTTTCTTTTCATTTCAATTTTAAATCATTATTTTTCTTAATTTATCAATTTTTATCATTTTCGCAAATATTTGTCCAATATTATTCGTGTTTTGGCAAAGCAAAATTTCGCATTCAAAAGAAAAAAACAAAAAAATTCCACATGACATTGGCTGTTTTACAACAATAGCGCAATGCAAACACCGTATGCTGCAAAGTGCAACAACAACAATAGAATAAGGAATGCAGCGCAGTGCAACTGCGAAGCGAAACGATTGGAGGTAGAAATGCGAATACGCATGGCCCACCGCAAAAATGATCTGCTGACCGCTTATGCAGAGTGCACGCGTATAAAAGTTCCACTACTCTCTCTCGGAGCACTGATAGTTGTTAGTGTAAAAGTGTTTTGTTCTTACTCACATGCATCTCGTCGCGAAGAAGGGCCCTTAATCGTGGATGCTGCTCCTTTTCTCGTTCGTTGCTGCTGGACTGTGAAATTGTTGTTGTTAGTATGCTGCTTTTTTTTGGCGTTCGCATAAACGCTCTTGAAGGTCATTTCTAATTATGCATGAATAGTTTTTTTTCTTTTCCTTTGACTTATACTACAAAAACGAATTTGCTTTTTACTATTTACACGATCAAAATAGTGTTTCTAATAAGCCTGACTTATATCTAATTTGAATTCAATTACAATCTAACGATTAACTTTTATAATTCAGTTAAAATAAGTAAGTATGGAAAGTGTTGAAGGTGAGTACAAAAGGTTGCTTTACGTATCAAATGTTGGTGGTAGGTAAAATTTTGAAGGTAAGTATAATTCCAGGTGAGTATAATTTCGATGTTAATTTTTACAGCTGCTGGATTTGGTTTTTCGTTACAGGTGTAGGTTGCTGGTGTTTGGTGGCTGCAATTCGTCCGTCCGCTATTCCGCGCTTTTTCGTCCGACCGTGCTTCTGCTTTCAGTGGTGAGTGGTGATTTCTGGTGGGTGCTGATCTTTTGGAGTGGTGATCTTTTGGAGTGGTGATGCTTCTGGGCCTTGAGTTGCTGCTGATTCTCGTGGACAATGATGAAATCTGCGCGGTTTTTCGTGCAAATACAAAATTGTCTGCGGCCTCGTGAACAAATTTAAATTTCGGCTTTTCGTGCAAAATATATAGAAAAATCTCTGCGGCTTCTCGGCAATTACCAAAATTTCGGCGGCCTCGGTTCGCTGCGCGATATATGCAGACGAGGGTGATAAACCGGTCCGTGGCCGCATATAACTTCGCCTAAGATAAGGGAATATGATTTTCCTCACAACTTTGTCTAGCCTATTAAAAGATAATTGAACTGTAGCCAAAACTTACCCAGTTAATTAAGGCTTGCTTGGCTTATGTCGCAAAGTTGCTGCTACAATTTAAACTTAAAACTTTTCACAACTATATATATAATTTGCACCACTGCCGACTTTGCGGCTATCACACTCACTCACTATTGCACTACTGCACTCTTAACTTTGAATTTTTTCACTGCACTGCTGAGGTCTGCTCGAGACCAAGTCGTATGATTGAAAGACAGATCATTCGATCGTGACTTTCTATCTGACCTTTTGTTCGTCTGCCTACGGCGGTCGCTGAGTTCGTCAGTCGTTTTAAACGGTTGCCCATCCTGACTGGTCATCGATTACCTGTACTAAAATGTTGCGGCAACATTGTTGCCGAGACTCATCTTTGCAAAATTGTACGTTTATTCTTTTTGTGCAATACAAATTCAAATTCAAAAAGGAAAATTTTTAATTAGCTCGAAATCGAATATTACAAACGCCCAAAGAAGGAATCGTCTTCGCAAGAGACGAGCGGCACGAAGAGGTTCGCGAAATGTTTCGCGCCGGAATGGACGCGTGGCAAGAAGGGCAGCAAGCCGCAATTAGTCGCTCTTCAAATGGAAAAAGTCCTGTTTGTGAGTTAGGCTTTGCAAGCAGTGAATGGATGGGAGCAGCTGTAAAAATTTCAAATTAAATATGTAATCGTAGCTAAGAATGTGAAACTTGCTGTCGAATCAGTTTCAGTAGAGAGCAGCGAGTGTCTTGGGCAAAACATAGACATTTTTAAGTGAAAAGAAGAAATTTCGTTGAAAGTATCCAGCTCCAAATAATAATAAAAATATTGAAACCCCTTGCATTATGTTTTCTTTACAACATACAACCAAACCGGCCAATTTTGTAATCGATGTTCAAAAATTCAACGCTATTGTTTTCCGAAAATTGCCTGTTGTAAATTTCAAAGCCGGTATGCGACAAATTCCTATAATTACAAAGATTAATGTTTCTTCTCTCCAATTTAGAGCAAATAAGAGATACAAACTTTTATAATTATGCGATAATTTTGCATTAAAAATATGTCACATAGTAAAATGTTTCGAAAACTTTCCATTTATTTTGATGCGCCTTTGCGCAGCAATTAAAGTACAATCCATTGCAAAGCAGCCTTACAACAATTAAACTTTTGATTTTAAAGCAAAATGTTCTGGTAATAATGCAAGAATTATTGTAAGCAATAAGTTAATGATTTGTTTTAGCTTTGTACCCATGATTCCAACAAAATAAACATTATTCACAGCAATTTGCGTACAATTGGATGCAGCACAGTGTCAGTTTGCTGTGAAGAAGGCTCCTATAGGCAGCCTTACATTAATGTGTCTATCATTATTACCAACTAAACAAAAGTCATATTATTCTAAGCGAAAATTACAACGTTAAACTTTTAGTAACATCTTTTACGAAGGAGCCGCAAATACCAGCAATACACAATCTTTTTCACCAACATTTTCATATCAGTTTTTATGCTATTGTGTTACCAACTGACATACATAATATTTCGCTTACACATCGTGCATAAATTAGTCAAAATAAAATTTAAGAATTCAGATCCGACATAAATTACAGCTTTTAAACTATAGTCAACTTGCTGATACGCGCACAAGACATAATTTTGGTGGATGCATGTACAGTTTAATTTTCGAATTAATTCGCTTTTGGAATACACATTGCAACACTTATATTGAACTCTAAACAAACTTTTCCAAATGCAAATGCATTCTTCATTTGCGACTTATTTGGAAAATGACCATTTAGTACTCAACACAAATGTAAACTTGGTAACAATAATTAACTCTCAATTTAGGAATTCTAAATATTTTCTTCCACTGCAATATTGTTGATTTGCAAATCCCTGTCGACTACAGAGTTGTTGCTTCGGTTAGTATTGTGTTAGTATTGCGCATTGCTGGTGTTGCTACTGTTGGCACGCAGTTTATCCTTTTCTGCTTGCAAAAATGTAGGATCCTGTGAGGGACACTCCAAGTGCACACAGTGAAATATCTGCAAAAAAGAGTTCACACTTTACAAACAAACAATTTAACAAATACTTTAACTAACATTTGATTAACATTAAACATTTTTTAAAAGCACATATATTTTAGACTAATAAGCGCTGCTTATGAATTATTGTTTTTAGTGTTTTAAAAAATGGGCTCATTTAGCAACAATACAATCTATTTTCGGCTCTGTGTATATTATCTTCGAACACAGATTACAGTTTGCTCAGATATTTTTTGCTTAGAGTTTCACTCAAAATTAATAATTTCACTGCACTGAATCACAGCCATGCGCCGTCGTAGTGTGAGAAGTTAACAATGCAATCAGTGCCAGCCGCTTACCTCGTTGGCGGTGTTGCGTGTGCCGACAATGCGTATAAATACAACAGGTAGTGGGGTAAAGGTGAAGTTTTGCCAGGAGCGCGCCTGTTCGTTACGTTTATCGACCACCAGTTTCCAGTCTTTCTCGTTCACCGATGTCTCAATGTAAAAGCTGTATGTGCGGTCGTCACAGTCCCAAAGCAACAGCCGCATGGAGCCGACAATGTACGGTTGTCCTGCAGTACGAAAATAAAACAAATCACATACAATTAATCACAGCAAGTAACCAAAGTACCCGGCCAGCTATCGATATTTACCCAAACGGATCACAATTCCGCCGCTTCCCAGTTGATGACTAGTGTAGCCCGAGTTCCAGTCGTAATTCACGCAGTCGCCGTTCAGCAGTGCGTGGTATCTATCACCGATCACCCCAATTGCGCTCATCTTGATGGTTGCCACGTTCGCCGTTGGCGCCACAATGCCGTTTATTACTTTAGGCATCTGGGCGGTAGCCGCCGTGGCTCAGTTGGTTAGTGCGTTGGACCGCGAGTCGAAGGCAGCGACCCAGGTTCAAATACTGCCTGTAACCGGCATTAAACTGTAGGTCCCTTCAACCCGTGTACAAATTCACACGCACAACACGGGTAGTTGTGGGAAGCTAGGCCTTAGTCTCGCGTAAGCGGGCTGTCGTGCCAGTCAATTATTAATTATTATCTGGGCGGTATACATGGCCTCCAGATGGACAACATGAAACACCTGCAATGAAACTGGTCAGTGATTTGTGTTCAAGGGAGGCAACGCTTTGACAGCACCGACCTCATTTACTAGGTTGTGTGTACCCACATGTGTACCCACCAGCCTAACGTAGCGCACAGCACGTGCTGGAAAGTACAAAAACCAAAATTTCAAATATGAGATGAAGAAAATTGAAGACATTGTTAGCTCACTTCAATGTCAATGTTCGAGTGGTGCTTGCACCACTGGGAAACGGCTAAAAAAATCTGCACTTCAGGCGCAAAAAACGAATCACGGCGAAACACTTCCTCCAGCGACTCCTGTAAAGAGTGAACTTAGTAAATTCCTCTCCGCTGTATTTCAATAACATTATTTGTGTAATTTTGCAAGCTTTCTTGTAGGGCAGAGTACATATTCCCTAAAAGTTTGCACTCAACCTGTAAAAACCTCGCAAAACTAACCTTCGAGAGCGTACGAAAGGACTCGTGCTTAAGGATGTCGGTCGCATTGCGATCCATAAACGTCAAGCAGACTTTGGTCAACTTGTCCAGATTGTACAGGCGCGCCGCATCGAGTATGGCGCACACATTATTCAACGCCAAATACTGTCGCAGGTACTCGGATATGGCCAACTCGAGTTCAGTGAAGCCGTACTGGTTGGCTAGGCCCAGCGTATCGAGTATGGTGTCCGCGTCCATCTGCGACAGCAGCATGTGACCGGAATAGATGTACTTCAGTAGCGCCTTGAACGCGTCCAGCGGAATTTTAAGGTGAATTTCGCTCTGCTTGGACTCGGACAGTCCGCCAAAGAGAAGAGCTCGAAAGTACTCGCTGCGTGCGGCCAAAATGACGCGATGCGCTGGCAGTCGCTGATTCTCCACGATGAAAGTCACGTCCGAGTAGTCGTCGTTGATGCACAACTGGGCCATTTGTTTCAAAAAGCGTTCTACAAAGGGCACCAAACCAATGCAGTAGTAAGATAACGGATTTGTGGCGATATGCCGAAACAGTGCAATTACCCGTTAATTCGATTTCGTCTGTGCGCGGCTTCGAGGTCATTCCGGACATTTTGTGATGACTCTGGCTGCTCATTGCGTGCAACGATCGGTGCCTTTGTGATTCTGCCTTTGCTGCAAGCAATTGCGTGAAAACGTAAAGTGTAACTAATTTATGCGTTTGCGAAAATGGCAGGAATAGGTAGATGTGGAAGTCAACGAGTTCCAGAGTTTTCCACGGCGAATTACTTCTTTTAATAACTGGGTTTTCCAGCGCCACCAACGTCATGGCATTGAAGCTCACCTTCTTATTTCGGTTGTATATTTGGCTTAAGTGCAGAATAGCGTAACCTCGTGAAAAAATAAATAAGTATGCCTATACAAAGAAGTTTGGCTCCTGAGTCTAACAAACTAAAAATGTTGCCTGGGAAACAGTGGTGCAAGCGGTGACTAAAATGAAGACTTTCACTATTTTGGCGTTAGCCTTTGTGGTAGCACTTGTGGTGCTTACGCGTGAATCCGATGGTTGCGCACTGTTTGGTGGTGGTGGTGGCTTCAACCCAACTGGACTAACTACTTCCACCGGTCCGACTTCCTCAAGTCCGGTTTCTTCGGCGACTGGCACCGCAGCAAGGGCAGGGACCGTCGGCCGTAGAGGTCCAGTGGCCAGACGTAGACGGCTAGCCAATAGAAGAGTACGCAGAAACAACGTAAGACGCAATCGCAATCGTAGGAGATTACCAATCCTGGGAAGACGTCGTTGAGCAAAAAAGAAGCACAACAGCAGAACTCGTAGCAAACGCTGTCGCATGAATGTTGACTCTATTCATATTAATTGTTATTCCTGCAATTAAGTCGCAACTGATTCCAATTTGGCATAACGGCAAGAAAATTAACATCCAATTAAGAAACGCAATAAAATTTAAAAGCAATTAAAAACTGATTTTGTGTTTTATGGGAAATTTGGATTGTTAGTTTGAAATACCAATCTTTAAGGTGTTCACAACCTAATTGTTTTACTTTTTATAATATACTTCGCTAGCACTATGCCGGTCAGCGGAGAATAGTGTAGTAATGGAAAGTAGTAAGTAGAGAAATCAGGGCTGATATCTACCAGCCACGTTTCAAAGCTGATTGTCCGTTGAAGTGGTTAGTGCATCGAATCAGCATGTCCAGTGAAATGCCCCTATTCACGTATTTCGAGAAAAATGTAAATAGATTAGAGAAAAGGATTTGGAAGAAGAATTTCCTAAGATGTAGAAACAGTTAATAAATGAAATGATTTTGCTTGTGGGATGTCATATATTCCTCCTAATAGCCCTGATGCTCTCTATGCGATGCATGTGAATAATGTCTTGCATTTGCCGCCGGTGAATGATAGCACTCAACTTTGCATTCTCGGTGATTACAATCTGAATAAGCTTGTGTGGAATTGCTCGCCTGTTGATGGTTTCTTCATACCAGGCAATGTTAATCACTCTCATGAAATTAATTTAATTGATGGTTTTTTTGGTATAGGGCTTTCTCAAATTAATAAATTTGTAAATAAACTTGATAGAATCTTGGATCTAATTTTTATCAGTAGTAATCTGAATTCCAATCTTCTTTCCTGTGATTCCCCGATCTGTTCTACTGATATGCATCATGTACCATTAGTTTTAGATCTTGAATTTTATGACTACCCTGTTCTTAAGACGCAAAGTAATTGTTTTAATTTTAATTATAATTTGTGTGATTTCAGTAATTTAAATAATCTAATTGGCGATATTGATTGGCACTCATTATTTATGACCCTTAGTTTGGACGAGTGTTTTGCATGTTTTATGACCAAGCTGCAATATATTATTAGTAATAATGTTCCTCGTCATCCTTTGAGATCCTATAGATTGCCTTGGTATACTAAGGGCTTAAAACGGTTAAAAAACTTGCGAAATAAGTTCTATAAGCGCTTTAAATCTACGGGTAATCCTGACTTCCGAGTCAAATATTTGTATTACTTGCAGAAATTTAATTGCCTTGATAAGTTTCTTTATAAGCAGTATCTCCTTAGGTTTGAAGCTAATATTAAATCTAATCCCAAGTCGTTTTGGACTTTTATCCAGTCCAAGCGGTCCTCCTCGACATTTCCAGTTGCGATGTCCTTCAATGGTAGGGTTTCTAATTCTGCATTACTGACTGCAAACTTTTTTGCGGAGTTTTTTGAGGCCAATTTTGTTGCAGATAGTCCATGGCATGACCAGGATTCCCTCAATAATATTACTTCAAATATTGATCTTGGGTCCTTAGTACTTTCTGAAGAGGACATTTTGGTTGGGATAAATAATCTGAAGAATTCTCAGCAGGCTGATGTGCATGGTATCTCTCCATTCTTGCTGAAAAATTGTGTGTCGGCCATTGTTGGTCCCTTGGTGCTTTTATTTAATATGTCCTTGAGCTCTGGAGTCTTCATTGATGCTTGGAAAATCACGTATATTACTCCGGTGTTTAAAAGTGGCAAAAAGAATGATGTGTCCTGCTATAGGCCAATTTCTAAACTCCCTAACATTTCTAAGTTATTTGAGAAAGTTGTTATGTCCAAATTGTCTTTTGTTGTTAAGCGTTATATCTCACCGTCCCAACATGGTTTCGTCCCTGGTCGTTCTACTGTTACTAATCTGGCTGTCTTCACTAACTACTGTATTTCTTCTTTTGTTGGTGGTGGTCAGGTTGATGTTATTTATACGGATATTACTAAAGCTTTTGATAGGGTTTCGCATTCGGCTTTGTTATCGAAGCTGGAGAAGATGGGTTTTTACTCTAATTTTTTGAGTTGGATTAGATCTTATTTGTTTAATAGGGTAAATGTTGTTCGTGTTGATGGTGTTTGCTCAAAATCTTACGTGGCTACGTCTGGTGTCCCTCAGGGTAGTATACTGGGACCTCTATTCTTTGTGCTGTTTATGAATGATGTTAGTAGTTGTTTTAGTAGTTGTTGTTTTCTTCTTTATGCAGATGATTTAAAAATTTTTTCTAAAATCCATAATCTGTCTGACTCTTATCTTCTCCAATGCGAAGTTAACAACTTTTTTGATTGGTTTTGTCGTAATAATCTTTCTGTTAATATAAATAAATGTAATTCTATTTCCTTTTCTAAATCCCGTAATATTCGTCCTACTTCCTACTCCATCTCTAATTGTGTGCTAAAGTCCCTAGATGAGGTGTTGGATCTTGGTGTTGTGTTTGATTCGGGTTTTACGTTTGTCAGCCATTTGAACCGTGTCATTCCTCAGGCTTTTTCCTCTCTTGCCTTTGTTAAACGGCATAGTGTGGGTTTCAAGGATCCATATACGCGAAAATTGCTCTTTAATGCGTTCGTAAGATCTAAATTGGAATATGGGTCTTTTATTTGGAACCCACACTACGATGTACATATCTATCGCCTTGAGCGGGTTCAGCGTAAATTTGTTAAGTTTGCTCTTAACTCTCTTAACTTCGATCTTCCACTTCCCCCCTATATTTCGCGATGTAAATTAATAAATTTGCAGTCACTCGAGTTGCGCAGAAGAATTTCGGCCCTCTCTTTTATATTTGATATTGTTTCTGGATTTATTGATTGCCCTGATTTGCTTGGTCTAATAAACTTCCATGTCCCAGCTAAGTCGCTGCGGCGACATCAAATATTTTGGACTGAGGGTCATAAAGTTAATTATGCACGGAATGAGCCAATCAATAGAGCGCTTTTGGATTTTAATTTGCTCTGTGTTAATCATCATTTTGATTTTAGCATAAGTAGAGCTCAATTTAAATTATTTCTTTGTAAAATTTTTTACTAGTTTTAAGTTATTTTAATTTATTGTTTCATAGTCTGTAAGGTTGTGTAAACATTAGACTGAATAAACAAATTGAAATGTATTTGGTTAGGTGAATAGATGTGCTGGTCGATTTTTTACAAGCTTCTTTTCTTAAGGCAAATATCATTCATCATTATCACACAAGCAATATCATTCATTATAGACAGGAACAGGTTGTAATCACTTGGTGCCGATCTACAGTGGATGCGTAAGAACCACCCAACCTTGCTTCCTTCAAACGGTACAATTCTTTATAGTACAGGTCCGAATTAAGAGTTTGGCTGTAGGGAAGCAGTTCATAGTGGATGATTCCCTGTTAGTTCCACCAAATACACACACAAACTTTTCTGACAGTAAATTAGTTAAGAGGAGACAATTTTCCTCTTTCATTTGATACCCATTTCTTCATCATTGCACAATCGCAAATATTTGAAAACATATTTGAAATGTGTATGTCCTTAAAATTTTAAAGTCCTTTAAAAAGGTTTTTGGGTCAGAAAATGAAAAACTGACTATGCCAGGATATTATAAATGACCTCTAGTTTTACGTCTATATCAACATTTGGATGGGTCTCGGAAAAATAAAAAAAATTTTTCGCACGGTGTAATAAATGAAAAGTTGGTGTTTTCACTCCGTGCAGCATAACTTTCTCATTTTTCTTTCAATTCTATTGATGTTAGGCTTAATATTTGCTCAAATAATAGTATATCTTTCATCTTAGAGTTGAAAACCAGAGGAGGTCATTTATTTTATCTATCAAAAAACGACTCGAATATGTATAATTTTTGAAAATGGTCAAAAATTCAATTTTTTCAACTTTCATCGTCAGTAACTTCCCCAAATCTCATCTGATTTGGACAATCGATATATCGTTGGAAAGGTTAGTTAATTGCCTTCTGAACGACGGCAACTTGTGTTTGTCGGATGGTTGGTTTACGAGAATTGTGCTCATAACTAAAATAAGAGGGAAAAAACGTGTTTTTTTTGGAAGATTTTTCGAAAACGCTTCTTAAGAAAATATTTTGATTTTCAGTTTCGCGTTCAGCGGCCGAAGATTATTCTAAAAAATACTTTTATTTTTAGGAGCATTTTTCGTGTCGAGTAGTGTAATTTCTATTCGTGTCCTTTTTTGAATGATCCATCATCATTGACAAAGAATCCTATGTAACATACTGCAGTAACATTTGTCTTTCGTTCACTATTACTAAACATTTAAAGTCCTTGGCGACTAAATGTGAATATTGTCGATTTCTCCCTAGGAATGTTATCTAAATCTGTAATTTCAATCAGAATAGCCCTTCATCACTTCTTCATTTTCCTCCTTTGGTTTTTTTGTGTAATTATTTAAAATTAGCAAGTTTGAAGTCAATGAGCCCAATTAATCTCCTCTAACCCTTTTTTGACCGCTTAATATATTAATAAAAAAAATACTTGTCTAATTATGTCTCATTTGAAGTGCTTTTAGCACATTTAAGTCAATAGACCTCTGCAATCATGTTTTCCCTGTTTCAAAAAAGTGAAAAACACGTGTCGCATTATTTCTCACTAAGACTTGGCGAAAGTATGCCAAGTTTGAAGTCAAAAGACCCAAAGACCCAAGACTCGTTATGAACTTGTAACCTTTGGTTTACCTTATTAAATTGCGTTTTCCAAAGAAATGAGAAACGCGTATCGAATTATTTTTGATTTCAATTGTTTTCACCAATTTTGAAGTCAAGTCATCTCAGGCTCATGTTTTTTCGTAGTCTTCTCGTATACGAACCTTAACTCGCTAAATGTTGATTTTCGAAATATTAGAAAAAACGTGTCGAATATTTTTCATTTGAAACATTCACACATTCACAAGCTTTGAAATAAATAGGAATATTGAATCAAGTTCCTTCATACAACACTCAAACCCATGTTTTGCTCGTTTAGACCCCGAATTTCAAAAAATCCTGTCTTAACGGAGGTTCATTTCTTAAATGTGCCTACAATTCAAGTTTCAAGTTTGTAGCTTTAGCGGTTTTGGCTGGACGATGATGAATCAGTCAGGACAAATAATTATATGTATACACTTAGATAGAAGATAGTAAAGGCCATTTGTTTTTATTTCATTGAACTTGACAGAATTCTTTGAAATGAAGTTCCAGTATGCCGAATTTCGAGAAGTGCGACTTCTTTTATAGTACGAAAAATTTGCAAAACCTATACTATTATTTGCTTTATACGAACTTTTATGTATTTACCTGTTCGCAAATATTTTTCTATCTGGCCTTGGCATTCGATATTTTAAGTTGTTTTTTTTTTAACTACAAACAAAAGTTTCGATTGTACAAAAAATTTAATATTTACACATTTGATATACGTTTTCAATAAGTTTTGTTTGGCATTCTTGTGTTTGACATTCATTATGTCATAGAAAAGTCTCGCTTTCCATATTTATTTGAAATAATATTTGCACATTTGATAGTTTTTTACGAGTATTTCTTCTTGGGGTTTACATGTTATATGTATATATAATTGAAACATATGGGAAAAAAACAATATTGATACACTTTATTTAGAAAAATGTGAATCTACAGCGAAAATACCGACTTGGCCCACTGGCTGATTCGATATAAATACGGTGGCATGCACTTGAAGGAACACAGTTTGAGTTGCGATCTCCGACTACAATGAAGACTTTCACTATTTTGGCGTTGGCCTTTGTGGCAGCACTTGTGGTGCTTACGCGTGAATCCGATGGTGCCGGTTGCGGTGGTTCCAGTCCATCTGGAGCAATTTCGGGACCCACCGGCTCAAGTCCGAGTTCCGGAACTTCGGCAGCAGGCAGCGGAGCAGGGGCAGTGGCAGGGGCAGGGACCGTCGGCCGTAGAGGCCAAGCGGCCAGACGTAGACGGCTAGCCAATAGAAGACGCAGAAATCGTTTAAACGCAAACAGAAGGAGAAACGGAAGGGGAAGAGCAAACAATCGTAGGCCGGTACCAGCAGTTGGAAGACGTCGTTGAGCTATTCACATCAATCGTTATTCTAACAATTAAGTGGCAGTTAATTCCAATTTGGCATAACGGCAGGAAAATAAACGCCGAGTTAAGCAGATTAATAAAACTTAAATGCAATTAAAAACTAATTTTATGCTTTATGGAAAATTTGTATTATTAGTTTGAAAGGCCAATTTTTAAGGTGTTCACAACTTACGCCCATAGCACAATGTCGGTCAACGGGGTATAGTGTAGTAATTAGCAAATGGAATTTCGGTCCATGAGGTTTTTGACATTAAGGGGTAACACAACTCTAGCGGCATAGAAAAAGGTCTAACTTTGACAGTTTATTTCGCGGCTATAAAAAAGTAAGAGGATTTCTTTATAAAGGGTTTATGCAAAAAACAAAAAATTGCATTATTATTTTTATTCAAACTGGCAGCGAAAGCGTCACACTTCGAAGTCGCCTTATTTTTTAACTCACAAACGGATTTCTCGTAAATGTTAGAACCTGGAACAAAGAACAAAAACATTTTATAAGTTATGTTCTATTGTCTATGTTAGTAAGTATGATTTTTTTCTAAAAAAATTTTTGTAGGAATTTGAAAAAAAAAGTATAAATTTTAGCCCAAAAAAATTGTGAGTAAACCACTTATAACAAAACAACAACTTTCCATTAAATAAAAATATTAAAAAAATTATATATTAAAAAAAACACTATATAATTGTGAAGCTACTGTGAAAATTCCAATCGATTCATACGAAGTTGTCCGAGTAATCCCTCCACTTTTTGATTATTGGAACAACTGAGTATTGTTTTTATGACTTCAAAGAATAGTTGAAGCCAAAAAAATAAAAATTATTTTTGCAAAATCTTAACCCTTAACTCGTGTGACACCCATCAAGGTTCGATTGGTGTGCAGCCTTATTCAAATGGTTTAAAAGATCTTTTGTGCAATCTTTAGCTTCTGGGCAATCGAAACAGTTCTTACATGAAAGTCAGATTTGGCGATATCCAAGATTTTATTAACATTTTTGACAGTTTGACTTTCAGAATGAATGGAGAAAAAACGTCCTGTAGAGTGCAAGTTTTGTCGGTCGAGAGGGGTATCGGCTACTCAGTTGCCTACCGAGACCGTAGTAGCACCTATTGGCAAGAATAATCCTTCGCTTTGTTTCCAGGCTGACATCATTGCTGCTGTATATGGCAGTGTCAAGGTAGACATATTCCTTGACAACTTCAAAAGTATACCTGTCGACCTCGACGTAAGACCCTAGTCGCTGCGACTCTCTGCGTGTAGACAGCACATACATACTTTGTCTTGCCTCCATGACTGCCAAAATGGCAGATTCTCTTTCGATTGCCGCAAAGGCAGTGGTGACATATTAATCAATGTCATCGGCGTAGGCAAGGAGGATTGTGCAATTACGATGTACATTCGGCCTTGCGCAGAACACTCTCCATGGTGAAGTTGAAGAGGTCGCATGACATAGGATCGCCCGGTCTGAAGCCTCGAACGGTATCAAAGGGGTCGGAGTGGTCGCTTCCAACCTTCACGGAGCTGTGTGTTTATTTCTCCTAAAACTTATATGCATGGGCGTACCCAAGATCACATCTAGGGGGGGAGGGGGGTCGGGGAGGAGGGCTAGATATAAAAAAATTTCAAAATTCAAAATATAGAATTCTAATCGAGTACAATAAAGAATTCTATACACATATAAAATATAGATTTTCGAATTTTAGGTGCGCAATGTATACAGATCGGGCGCTTAAAAATCTAAATTATAATTTCAAGCACAATTTACAGTTTTATTCATTAGGAGAGTGTTTAAAAATTACAGTTAATTTTGGGAACAAACCTTTGCAATAGTTCTGTTTTCATGCTGAATTTGAAAAAAACACACACAATTATAACTACTACCTACTTTGTTCATAACTTCAGATTAGCTGCACAAAAACCGAAATATAAAATTCTTCCTAATAAGTATATTTTAGTTATGTTTCAATGAGTTCCTTGAAAACCAACTTTGTTTTTCAAATTTGTTTTTACTAAATATGTGAATATTGATGTTTGGTGATATTTTCGAAAGTCTGTTTTATATGTACATTTCTCTCCATGCAAACACCTCAAATATTGCAGTTCCATTCCACATCTATTTGATCTAACTGGCTGCAAGTGTTTTATATTTAACCATATTTACTCATATTTTAGGAGAATACGCACTAGACCGAGGCCGTTAAGGTTTTGCGAAGCCGATCCGTTATAAATTCGATCGGTTGTATGGTCTAAAAATGCAGTGTTAGCCATCGCACAGAAAAATGCAACTTACCACCGCATTTTTGGCCGCCATCTTAGCCGCATTTCTCATACTCACAAGCCAGACAGCTTGGGCCCAAAATGACACTGATTCTCCTGATTCCGGAAGAATGACCGCATCGTCCACATGGCCATCCAGCGACTCCAGCGAATCCGATTGGGATCCCACTAGAGTGACGATGCCTGTGTCGAGCATCGCGGTCGACAGCGACGAGGGTTTCGAGAATTCTAAAAACCTCAGAGAAGTGCTGGCGAGAAGGAGAGCCAGGAGAATAAAGCAGGCGGCCAAGCAACGGAACCGCAGACAGAACGCCCAAAGAAGGAATCGTCGTCGCAAGAGACGAGTGGCACGAAGAGGTTCGCGAAATGTTTCGCGCCGGAATGGACGCGTGGCAAGGGCAGCGCCGCAATTAGTCGCTCTTCAAATGGAAAAAATCCTGTTTGTGAGTTAGGCTTTGCAAGCAGTGAATGGATGGAATCAGCTGTAAAAATGTCAAATTAAATATGTAATCGTAGCTAAGAATGTGAAACTTGCTGTCGAATCGGTTTCAGTAGAGAGCAGCGAGTGTCTTGGGCAAATCATAGACATTTTTAAGTGAAAAGAAGAAATTTCGTTGAAAGTATCCAGCTCCAAATAATAATAAAAATATTGAAATCCCTTGCATTATGTTTTCTTCACAACATACAACCAAACCGGCCAATTTTGTAATCGATGTTCAAAAATTCAACGCTATAGTTTTCCGAAAATTGCCTGTTGTAAATTTCAAAGCCGGTATGCGACAAATTCCTATAATTACAAAGATTAACGTTTCTTCTCTCCAATTTAGAGCAAATAAGAGATACAAACTTTTATAATTATGCGATAATTTTGCATTAAAAATATGTCACATAGTAAAATGTTTCGAAAACTTTCCATTTATTTTGATCCGCCTTTGCGCAGCAATTAAAGTACAATCCATTGCAAAGCAGCCATACAACAATTAAACTTTTGATAATAATGCAAAATGTTCTGGTAATAATGCAAGAATTATTGTAAGCAATAAGTTAATGATTTGTTTTAGCTTTGTACCCATGATTCCAACAAAATAAACATTATTCACAGCAATTTGCGTACAATTGGATGCAGCACAGTGCCAGTTTGCTGTGAAGAAGGCTCCTATAGGCAGCCTTACATTAATGTGTCTATCATTATTTCCAACTAAACAAAAGTCATCTTATTCTAAGCGAAAATTACAACGTTAAACTTTTGGTAACGTCTTTTACAAAGAAGCCTAAAATACCAGCAGTACACAATCTTTTTCACCAACATTTTCATATCAGTTTTTATACTATTGTGTTACCAACTGACATACATAATATTTCGTTTACACTTAGTACATAAATTAGTCAAAATAAAATTTTACAATACAGATTCGACATAAATTACAGGTTTTAAACTAAAGTCAACTTGCTGATACGCGCACAAGACATAATTTTGGTGGATGCATGTACAGTAAAATTTTCGAATTAATTCGCTTTTGGAATACACATTGCAACACTTATATTGAACTCTAAACAAACTTTTCAATTTCAATTTCAATTCAAACGCATTCTTCATTTGCGACTTATTTGGAAAATGACCATTTAGTACTCAACACAAATGTAAACTTGGTAACAATAATTAAATCTCAATTTAGGAATTCTAAATATTTTCTTCCACTGAAATATTGTCCAACTTGATTATCAAATCCCTGTCGACTACAGAGTTGTTGCTTCGGTTAGTATTGTGTTAGTATTGCGCATTGCTGGTGTTGCTACTGTTGGCACGCAGTTTATCCTTTTCTGCTTGCAAAAATGTAGGATCCTGTGAGGGACACTCCAAGTGCACACAGCGGAATGGCTGCAAAAAGAGTTCAATATTTAGGTCAACAGCTAAACAAATTCAACAAAAACTTTATGTAGCATTTGATTAACATTAAAATTTGTTAAAATACATATTTTTCAGACTAGTAAGCGCTGCATATGAATTATTGTTTTTAGTGTTTTAAAAAATGAGATAATTAAGCAGCCATAAAATCTATTTCTATAATGCAATCAGTGCCAGCCGCTTACCACGTAGCCGTTGCTGCGTGTGCCGACAATGCGTATAAATACAACAGGTAGTGGGGTAAAGGTGAAGTTTTGCCAGGAGCGCGCCAGTTCGTTACGTTTATCGACCACCAGTTGCCAGTCTTTCTCGTTTACCGATGTCTCAATGTAAAAGCTGTATGTGGTTCCGCCACAGTCATAAAGCAAAAGCCGCATGGAGCCGACAATGTACGGTTGTCCTGCAGTACGAAAATAAAACAAATCACATACAATGAATCACAGCAAGTAACCAAAGTATCCGGCCAACTATCGATATTTACCCAAACGGATCACAATTCCGCCGCTTCCCTGTTGATGATAAGTGTAGCCCGAGTGCTGGTCGTACTTCACGCAATCGCCGTTCAGCAGTGCGTTGAAATTATCACCTTTCACCACAATTGCACTCATCTTGTTGGTTGCCACGTTCGCCGTTGGCGCCACAATGCCGTTTATTACTTTGGGCATCTGGGCGGTATACATGGCCTCCAGACCGACGACATGAAACCTCTGCAATTAAACTAGTCAATTATTTGTGTTAAAGGAAGGCAACGCTTTGACAGCACCGACCTCATTTACTAGGTTGTGTGTGCCCACCAGCTTAATGTAGCGCACAGCACGCGCTGGAAAGTACAAAAACTGCCACGAACGACAATGATAGTGCGAGTAGTCGATAACGCGTTCCCAATGTGTCTGATTACCGGACATCTCGATAAAATAGGAGTAATCGCGTTCGAGCTGCATCTTGATGTGATTGACGATGCAGATGGTGCCCAGCTCGACAATGATGACGCCCTGAATGGTCCGCGAATTGAATTTGGTCGTGGCCACATTCTCCTCCGGCCACAGTGCGGCACGGTAGGGAAGATGCTTGGACGCCGTTTGCTCTTCAATGGCATCAAGCAGCTTGTTCTGATCGAGTATGCCCGAGGGACGTACCACTTGCAGCAAGTCTTCGAGATTCATGAGCGGCAAACGCACATACGAAAAAACGGACTAAAAGTTAATAAAACCAAAATTTCATATATGAGATGAAGAAAATTGAAGACATTGTTAGCTCACTTCAATGTCGATGTTCGAGTGGTGCTTACACCACTGGGAAACGGCTAAAAAAATCTGCACTTCAGGCGCAGAAAACGAATCACGGCGAAGCACTTCCTCCAGCGACTCCTGTAAAGAGTGAACTTGGTAAATTCCTCTCCGCTGTATTTCAATAACATTATTTGTGTAATTTTGCAAGCTTTCTTGTAGGGCAGAGTACATTTTCCCTAAAAGTTTCCACTCAACCTGTAAAAACCCCGCAAAACTCACCTTCGAGAGCGTACGAAAGGACTCGTGCTCGAGTATGTGGGTCGCATTGCAATCCATAAACGTCAAGCAGGCTTTGGTCAACTTGTCCAGATTGTACAGGCGCGCCGCATCGAGTATGGCGCACACATTATTCAACGCCAAATACTGTCGCAGGTACTCGGATATGGCCAACTCCAATTCAGTGAAGCCGTACTGGTTGGCCAGGCCCAGCGTGTCGAGTATGTTGTCGTCGTCCATCTGCGACAGCAGCATGTGGCCGGAATAGATGTACTTCAGTAGCGCCTTGAACGCGTCCAGCGGAATTTGAAGGTCTATTTCGCTTTGCTTGGACTCGGACAGCCCGCAAGAGAGAAGCGCTCGAAAGTACTCGCTGCGTGCGGTCAAAATGACGCGATGCGCTGGCAGTCGCTGATTCTCCACGATGAAAGTCACGTCCGAGTAGTCGTTGTTCATGCACAACTGGGCCATTTGTTTCAAAAAGCGTTCTACAAAGAGCACCAAACCAATGCAGTAGCAGGATAACGGATTTGTGGCGATATGCCACAACTGTGCACTTACCCGTTAATTCGATTTCGTCTGTGCGCGGCTTCGAGGTCATTCCGGACATTTTGTGATGGCTCTGGCTGCTCATTGCGTGCAACGATCGGTGCCTTTGTGATTCTGCCTTTGCTGCAAGCAATTGCGTGAAAACGTAAAGTGTAACTAATTTATGCGTTCGCGAAAATGGCAGGAATAGGTAGAAGTGGTAGTCAACGAGTTCCAGAGTTTTCCACGGCGAATTACTTCTTTTAATATTTCGTTTTTCAGCGCCACCTACGTCATGGCATTGAAGCTCACCTATTTTACTGAGCGTTTCTTATTTCGGTTGTATATTTGGCTTAAGTGCAGAATAGCGTAACCTCGTGAAAAAATAAATAAGTATGCCTATACAAAGAAGTTTGGCTCCTGAGTCTAACAAACTAAAAATTTTGCCTGGGAAACGCCTACAAAAGGCGTGGCACGGGGTCAAAGTTAAAATTTTTTATCAAAATAACTCACTCAATTTTCAAACGGTTTATACGATATTTTATACGGTATGGGTATGAGTAAAAAATTTTAAGCAAAAAATATTTTTTTTATATAAATTTTACAAAACCCGATTTTTTTCTCGAAAAAAACATAATAAAGATATAATAAATTTTTTACCATATGTTCTCTACATGATTCCCTTTACAATGAAATATAGAATATTTGAACTGTTTTGTTTTTATATTTAAATTTAAATTGAGTTAAAAGCATCTGTTTGCAATATTGAAATGGCGCTTATGAGGGTTAATGCTTAGGCGCTTTCTTTTGGAATCATAAGATTTGAATACAAAAGTACTGTAAGCACTTTACTGAACCTGATGTCCTAGTTACTCCCATGAGGGTAATTTTTTTGAAGCCCGGCCGAAGGCCGTCCTCCCAAAGGTATCAAAACATAGAAAAACTGCAGTTTACTACCACCCTTTGTTTAATGGAAAAATACCGTTGGGCAATAAATGGAAGGGGATTACGAAAATTGTTTGGACCAAGAGTCGACTTAGAAAAAATTAAAACACGCATTGAAAAAAACAAAAATACATGTTTTTGTATTTCATTGAAAAGAGAATTCCACACGCTATAATATGGTGCAAATTTTTTTGTACCTTAATAACGAGGTTTTTCGGGGGGGAAAAGGGGTTTTGTAAAATTTATATAAAAAAAATGAAATATTTTTTGCTTATAATTTTTTACTCGTTCATATAAAATATATAATTTGGTACATCAAAATAAAGATATGAAAAAGACCTTAGAGTATCGTTTCGTCCCTTGACTACCTTGAAGCCACTCATTGCTCTCATCGGTGTTCGCCAGTGTTCCGTAGTGTGACATTCACCGAGTGTATTGATGGGAAGTGGTCTCTGTGTAAACATTAACTCTTTCGCTACAGGCTTTTACTGGGGGAAGTTAAAATTTTGAATTTTACGTTTTGGGCTTCCATGTGGTTATATTAGCAACATTCCAAAAGAAATTTCTTAAGTTGTATACTCGGACCCTGTATTGTATTTTATAATTACTTAAACATAAAACTTTTTACGCATAACGAAAATTTAAATATTTCTTCGTTTATTTCAGCCAATATTAAGAAAAAAAATATCTAAATTTAAAGAAAACGTGAAATTATAAAGTTATCTTAAGTTTTCTGCTTCTTCTTCCTTTTCTATGTCAAGATATACCATTAAAAAACGTGTATATTTCTCTTCTTTAAACTTTAATATTCAATTTATTAATTTCGTATTTTTCCTAAAACTTGAAACTATTGTAAGGACCAACAAAAAATGTATTCTTGGAACCACAGAGGGTTCAGACGTCCTCAAAGTAGCAATGTGCCATATGGCGAAAAACGCGAAAGGGTTAAACAGTTTTTATTACAAAGCATTATAGTTCGCTGCAATTTTATATGTATCGCACATTTATTTAAGTAATCAATATTTAAAATTCAACCCAATTGTTTTCCAAAATTACCTGTTGTAAATTTTAAAGCAGTGGCATACCTGCTTCAAATTCAAATAAATGTAAGCTACAAACTTGTATAATTATGCTATAATTTTGCATTAAAAATATCTCACAAAGTAAAATGTTGCGAAAACTTTCCATTTATTATTTTAATGCGTCTTTGCCCAGCAACTAAAGTGCAATCCATTGCAAAGCAGCATTACAACAATTAAACTTTTGATTTTAAAGCAAAATGTTCTGGTAATAATGCAAGAATTATTGTAAGCAATAAGTTAATGATTTGTTTTAGCTTTGTACCCATGATTCCAACAAAATAAACATTATTCACAGCAATTTGCGTACAATTGGATGCAGCACAGTGCCAGTTTGCTGTGAAGAAGGCTCCTATAGGCAGCCTTACATTAATGTGTCTATCATTATTACCAACTAAACAAAAGTCATCTTATTCTAAGCGAAAATTACAACGTTAAACTTTTGGTAACGTCTTTTACAAAGAAGCCTAACATACCAGCAATACAGAATCTGTTTCACCAACATTTTCATATCAGTTTTTACTATTGTGTTACCAACTGACATACATAATATTTCGCTTACACATCGTACATAAATTAGTCAAAATAAAATTTAAGAATACAGATTCGACATAAATTACAGGTTTTAAACTAAAGTCAACTTGCTGATACGCGCACAAGACATAATTTTGGTGGATGCATGTACAGTTAAATTTTCGAATTAATTCGCTTTTGGAATACACATTGCAACACTTATATTGAACTCTAAACCAATTTTTCCAGTTGCGTTGTAACAGTCGTCGAGTGCGGTTCGTAATTCGTCGCAGTATCAGTGTAAACAAATCCTCAGAGTGAAATTGTATACCTCCCAAGACAATAACGAGTTTGTGCCTACGAGCCTTTGCCTGCCTTGGACAATCTAGTGCTGTGTAAACTAATATACAAAAGGGTCAAAGTGCCTGCGGTCGCGCGCGCGAAAAGAGACGCCATGGCGTCGCCTTCGTGGTCGGCGTCACAGGCAGAATTCGAGGAATTCGCGTCGAGCCAGGAGCCACCGATTAAAAAATTTAACAGTGGAATCCAGAAACCGAAAGAGATGCTGAAACCGAAAATTAAACTACGCAAAGACTGTACTACTGACAAAGCGCCGGTAAGCCCCTTAAAAGACGTGGACATGAGCGAGGAATGTGCCACAACCAGTGCATCGGATAAAGGACCCCATAAATTTGAAACCGTAACATATCCCAAAGATTTTAGCGGAGATGAATTTCTTCTTGTTGACTCCTCTGCAGCAGAGGATATGAAAAACACAAAAATAAAAAAGGATTATATTTATGGGAAAAGATTAGGAACGTTAAAGCCAAAGGGATAGTAGTCATTAATGCCATAGGTTTATCTCTTTACAAGATAAAATTTAGTAATGTTTCAGACGCAAACAATTTCCTTACAAATGAGCAGTTAAATTAAATTAAATTAACAAGCTACGTGCCTTCATTCCAAATAGCTTTATAGAGACATATGGGGTCATTCGCGATATCCCATTATACCTGTCGGACAAAGAAATATTTGATCAACTGAGTCAAACTCACAAAATAAGATCAGTACAAACATTCACGAAGAGAGACAACAATGATACAACTAAATTTTTTCCCACATACGCTGTGAAAATAGGGTTTCTAGGCAGTGAAATTCCAAGCGAAATAGTACTAGACTATACCTTGCTAACTGTCAGCCATTATTTCCCTCCGGTAAGACAATGTAATAATTGTGGACGTCTTGGACACACACAAAGAGGATGCCGTTCTCAAAAACGGTGTTTGAAATGTGGCTCCCTCGAGAACTGCGGAAATGACTGCTCTCCCAATAAGTGTATTTTATGTGGCGAACAGGGACACAGCGCTCAGGACAAAAACCGGTGCAAGATTTGGAACCGGGAAAAAGACATCAAACAAATCATGACAATTAAAAAACTGTCCAGAAAGGAAGTCATTAAAACTTACAATCCGTCTTCAACGAATCGTTTTGCATTATTAGAAAACTATAATCAAGAATTTCCAGCACTCACAACCACTCCTAATCACAAAAACAGTAACGATCAAGAAGCTAAACGTTACAACAATAGAACAAACAAAAATATTCCACCCCCCATAGTTACTAATCGTAATAGACAGTACAGGGAAAAGACCAGCACACCAATATCTATAAAACCAAACCCTCACAAAGTTTCAGAAATAGAAAAAATTACGAATGAACTCTGCAAATTTGTAGGAGACTATTTTAAAAAGTCTGATAAACAAATCGAGCTAAACGCCATATCACATTTCAGCAAAAGACTGGAAAAACTTTTTACAGATTTTGACCACGAGGTCATCAAGAACTCCTCTGAAAATTTAAGTTTCAATGAAAATTCTTCAATATAACTGTCAGTCACTTACAAGCAACGCATCCAATATTGAATTTTTTCTTAATCAGAATAACTTTGATATCTGTTGTTTAAGGGAAATCTTTTCTCACAATGACATCAGAAACCCACACAAACTCATAAATTTTAACATAGTAAAGAAAACAAGACCCGATGGCTATGGCGGAGTCGCCATAGGAGTCAGAAAATCAATACGTATTAAAAAAATACAGTACAATACTAACCACGACATTGTGATCATTAAAACCCAAAATTTAACTCAAAATTTCACAATTTGCTCAGTTTACTTTGAACCGAGTCTCAGTATTTCCGATTTTGCCACCGAGATAAATCGTCTTTTTTCCTTTTTGGGCAACCATCAAAATGTAATTATTGCAGGGGACTTTAATGCCCGCCACTCTGACTGGGGGGACCGCGCAAACACACCCCGAGGGCGAAAACTGAAAGATAGTCTCAACACTACTAACTTTATTTGTTTGAATGACGGATCGAAAACATTTCAACGGGACTTGAACAACCCAGCAGGTACCGTCCCAGATCTGACCCTGACCAACTCTACTCTTCAAGCGACTTGGTATACAACGCAAGTTCTGTTGGGAGGTAGCCATCATTTTCCAATCACGGTTGAATTTCAAAGAAGTGCAATCATGTGCAAAAAATTCCTGGCAAAGAGGAAACTTTTTGCTGCGCTACATAACTTAGATCTTGAAGCTAATATAGAGAACATCTCTGAAAATATACAAAATGAGATTAGCGATGCTACTTTCCAAGTCACAAACAAGAGGACCCCAAAGTATTGGTGGAATGATGAGCTAAACAGACTTTTTAGGTTACAAGTAGCCTCTAGGAATAAATGTAACAGATATCCATCTCACTAAAATTTTGAAGATGCAATTACGGCAATGTCCGCTTGGAAAGATGCGGTAAAAAAAGCGAAAAAGGACAGTTACAATGGGAAAATAGATGAACTTAACAAAAACGCAAACACACGAGAAGCGTGGCGTTTTATCAAAAATGTCAAAGGTAGCCTTAATCGCCAAGAATTCACTCAGGGGGGTGATGAAAACAATGACGCATATCTTAGTTTCTTGAAAAGTCAGGTTCCTACTAGGCCTATAAAAAATCCAACACGTCTAACATGGTCATCTCCCCCCGCACTGACCTACGATTTACCTTCGAAGAATTCACCGACGTCTTAAAAAACAAAACCAAGCCATCCGCGGGAGGGCAGGACAGGGTCACCGATGAGATGCTTAAAGCCCTTTCAGATGTAGGCCGCGGTGCCCTACTTACCGCCTTAAACGATGCGTTCCTCAATTGTGAAATTACCCAAACTTGGAGAGCAATAAAGGTTGTGCCTATACCAAAAAGGAACAAAGACTTAAACGACTACAAAAACTACAGACCCATTTCCCTTATATCGGTCTTGCTAAAGTCAATCAATCTCATGATCAAAAGCAGGCTAACAGGGATTTTAGACCAAACTGACTTACTCTCTAACAGATGCTATGCATATAGGAAAAACATGTCGGCGCCCATGTGCATTAACAGTTTACTACACCAAATTGCCTTTTTAAAGAACCAGAACTACAAGACTATTGCACTAACTCTAGACCTAAATAATGCATATAACTGTGTCCAAATAGATACCCTGAATAACATGCTCAGGGAAATTGATATCCCTACCACATACACCAATTGGATTCACAATTTTCTCTCACGTAGATCTCTTCACCTATATAACAGTCAAATCGAAGTTAATGATGGCTTGCCACAAGGCAGTTGCCTATCCCCACTTCTTTTCAACATCTACACCAACTCCTTGCATCAAATCGAAGATGATTCTACTTCAGTTTTTCAATATGCAGATGATTTTATTATTCTATCATATAACAAGGATTTCAATACAGCAGTACAAAATCTACAACAAAAACTTCTGGCCTTCTTTGAAAAATGCAAAACCCTCAATCTATCTTTCAACGTTGACAAAACAAAGGTTATGTACCTAACAAAGAGCAGCTACAAAACGGTCTCGATCACTATAAATAACAGTCAAATCATCCAAGTAAAAAACTTCATCTTTCTCGGTAGGACTATAAACGCATCTCTCACAGTCAAAGATCATTACAATAGGATAATCAAAGACAGTTCACCGAACACCAAACTAATATCCATGCTAACATCAGTTAGAGGTGGGTTATCACCTAAAATATCATTAAACCTGTACAAAAGTTTTGTAAGGTCAAAAATTGAATTGAATTGCACGCACTACGTCCGCCAATAATCCAGAATACATCAACAAAAAAATCTCAGTTTTTCAAAATTCGACACTGCGTAGATGCCTGGGCTTAACGCCATCCACTCCAAACCACATATTATATGCACTAGCAAATGAACTTCCGCCTGCAGAAAGAGCAGAGTATCTGATAACGAAAGAGATAATCAAAATAAAAAAACACAATAACACACTTTATAACTCTATCGTCAATACGGGGAATATTAACTCCAGCTACAGTCACATCTACAGCAAATTTCGAGCGTGTTTCGATAGAATCAACATAAATACCTCTTTCCAAAAACACACGAATATTTGTTTTGTTCTTAACACCTTACGTATCAAAAAATCAGACCTGACAGTCGAAGAAATCAAAAGTCAGTATCGGGTTATGGTACAATCCTATAGACATCTCAATTTTGACATCTTTGCGACAGATGCCTCCATTGCAGAATTCAACACTGGGTGGCATTTATCACTTGAACTCAGAGAATAAATATCATTATCAAATCAACTTCGCGTCCTCATCTGTGTTTAGGGAATTATGGGCCATTGTCAAAGCGGTGGAACTCGCGATACAAAATAATGTTTCCAAAATTGCAATATTTACAGATAGCCTAGTTGCTTGCAAGCTCCTAAGGAAAGATCAAACTGATAACTACATTGTAGCACGTATACGCAACAGCTTATCTGAATCAACCCTTTCAGAAATCGTCATCTGGACTCCCAGTCATGTTGGAATAAAACTAAATGAAACGGCGGACGAAATAGCGAAAGATGCCGTCAACATTGGAGTCCCACTTGATGTAGAATTCAATAACGAGGAAGATCTTAAACACCTGAAGCAACAACTTTGGAATCAATGGAATGCCAAATACGCGGATTTAAGCCAAAATAAAGGAAAAATGTTTGCATCAATTTACCCATCTCTGCCTAAGAGACAGTGGTACCGAAAAAGCAAACTACATCCCCGCAGCATTAAACTAATAAATAGATTGTTAGCAGGTCATACTTATGACAAAGTATATTTACATAGAATCAAGGCCATTGATTCAAATCTCTGTCCTACCTGCAACACATTGGAATCCGCAAATCATTTAATCTTTGAATGTTCTAACTTAAGTAATATTCGCCAAAAATTTTCCTTCTTTGCAAAATACGGAACACTAGATTAGTAACTAAAAACTTTAAAATCATTGAAGAACTTTCCTTCTTCATCAGTGAGGCAAATATCGATTTATAATCAATTAATCGACATCACTAGCGTATGATATGTCACTTCTAAATAAACCAACCAGCTGAGCGAGAACCTGGCAATATGAGATCTTAAAATCTAGCCAACAGCCTTTTAGATTTAAAAAAAAAAAAAAAACTTTTCCAAATGCAAATGCATTCTTCATTTGCGACTTGTTTGGAAAATTACCATTAAGTACTCAACACAAATGTAAACTTGGTAACAATAATTAAATCTCAATTTAGGAATTCTAAATATCTTCCACTGAAATATTGTCCAACTTGATTAGCAAATCCCTGTCGACTACAGAGTTGTTGCTTCAGTTAGTATTGTTGCTCGCACTGCTGCTGCTGCTGGCAGCATTTGCAGGTACATTTAGCGCATTGCTGGTGTTGCTACTGTTGGCACGCAGTTTATCCTTTTCGGCTTGCAAAAATTTAGGATCCTGTGAGGGACACTCCAAGTGCACACAGCGGAATGGCTGCAAAAAAGAGTTCAATATTTAGGTCAACAGCTGAACAAATTCAACAAAAACTTTATGTAGCATTTGATTAACATTAAAATTGTTTAAGCGCTGCATATGAATTATTGTTTTTAGTGTTTTAAAAAATGAGATAATTAAGCAACCATAAAATCTATTTCTATAATGCAATCAGTGCCAGCCGCTTACCACGTAGCCGTTGCTGCGTGTGCCGACAATGCGTATAAATACAACAGGTAGTGGGGTAAAGGTGAAGTTTTGCCAGGAGCGCGCCAGTTCGTTACGTTTATCGACCACCAGTTTCCAGTCTTTCTCGTTCACCGATGTCTCAATGTAAAAGCTGTATGTGGTTCCGCCACAGTCATAAAGCAACAGCCGCATGGAGCCGACAATGTACGGTTGTCCTGCAGTACGAAAATAAAACAAATCACATACAATGAATCACAGCAAGTAACCAAAGTATCCGGCCAACTATCGATATTTACCCAAACGGATCACAATTCCGCCGCTTCCCAGTTGATGACTAGTGTAGCCCGAGTGCTGGTCGTACTTCACGCAATCGCCGTTCAGCAGTGCGTTACAATTATCACCTTTCACCACAATTGCGCTCATCTTGTTGGTTGCCACGTTCGCCGTTGGCGCCACAATGCCGTTTATTACTTTGGGCATCTGGGCGGTATACATGGCCTCCAGACCGACGACATGAAACCTCTGCAATTAAACTAGTCAATTATTTGTGTTAAAGGAAGGCAACGCTTTGACAGCACCGACCTCATTTACTGGGTTGTGTGTGCCCACCAGCTTAATGTAGCGCACAGCACGCGCTGGAAAGTACAAAAACTGCCACGAACGACAATGATAGTGCGAGTAGTCGATAACGCGTTCCCAATGTGTCTGATTACCGGACATCTCGATAAAATAGGAGTAATCGCGTTCGAGCTGCATCTTGATGTGATTGACGATGCAGATGGTGCCCAGCTCGACAATGATGACGCCCTGAATGGTCCGCGAATTGAATTTGGTGGTGGCCACATTCTTCTCCGGCCACAGTGCGGCACGGTAGGGAAGATGCTTGGACGCCGTTTGCTCTTCAATGGCATCAAGCAGCTTGTTCGGATCGAGTATGCCCGAGGGACGTACCACTTGCAGCAAGTCTTCGAGATTCATGAGCGGCAAACGCACATACGAAAAAACGGACTAAAAGTTAATAAAACCAAAATTTCATATATGAGATGAAGAAAATTGAAGACATTGTTAGCTCACTTCAATGTCGATGTTCGAGTGGTGCTTGCACCACTGGGAAACGGCTAAAAAAATCTGCACTTCAGGCGCAGAAAACGAATCTCGGCGAAGCACTTCCTCCAGCGACTCCTGTAAAGAGTGAACTTGGTAAATTCCTCTCCGCTGTATTTCAATAACATTATTCGTGTCATTTTTCAAGCTTTCTTGTAGGGCAGAGTACATTTTCCCTAAAAGTTTCCACTCAACCTTTAAAAACCCCGCACAACTCACCTTCGAGAGCGTACGAAAGGACTCGTGCTTGAGGATGTCGGTAGCATTGCGATCCATAAACGTCAAGCAGGCTTTGGTTAACTTGTCCAGATTGTACAGGCGCGCCGCATCGAGTATGGCGCATACATTATTCAACGCCAAATACTGTCGCAGGTACTCGGATATGGCCAACTCCAATTCAGTGAAGCCGTACTGGTTGGCCAGGCCCAGCGTGTCGAGTATGTTGTCCTCGTCCATCTGCGACAGCAGCATGTGGCCGGAATAGATGTACTTCAGTAGCGCCTTGAACGCGTCCAGCGGAATTTGAAGGTCTATTTCGCTTTGCTTGGACTCGGACAGCCCGCAAGAGAGAAGCGCTCGAAAGTACTCGCTGCGTGCGGCCAAAATGACGCGATGCGCTGGCAGTCGCTGATTCTCCACGATGAAAGTCACGTCCGAGTAGTCGTCGCTCATGCACAACTGGGCCATTTGTTTCAAAAAGCGTTCTACAAAGAGCACCAAACCAATGCAGTAGCAGGATAACGGATTTGTGGCGATATGCCGCAACTGTGCGCGGCTTCGAGGTCATTCCGGACATTTTGTGATGGCTCTGGCTGCTCATTGCGTGCAACGATCGGTGCCTTTGTGATTCTGCCGTTGCTGCAAGCAATTGCGTGAAAACGTAAAGTGTAACTAATTTATGCGTTCGCGAAAATGGCAAGAATAGGTAAATGTGGAAGTCAACGAGTTCCAGAGTTTTCCAAGGCGAATTACTTCTTTTAATAACTGGGTTTTCCAGCGCCACCAACGTCATGGCATTGAAGCTCACCTATTTTACTGAGCGTTTCTTATTTCGCTTGTATATTTGGCTTAAGTGGAGAATAGCGTAACCTCGTGAAAAAATAAATAAGTATGCCTATACAAAGAAGTTTGGCTCCTGAGTCTAACAAACTAAAAATGTTGCCTGGGAAACGCCTACAAAAGGCGTGGCACGGGGTCAAAGTTCAAATTTTTTATCAAAATAACTCACTCAATTTTCAACCGGTTTATACGATATGGGTATGGGTATGAGTAAAAAATTTTAAGCAAAAAATATTTTTTTTATATAAATTTTACAAAACCCGATTTTTTTCTCGAAAAAAAACGTAATAAAGATATAATACATTTATTCCCATATGTTCTCTACATAATTCCCTTTACAATGAAATATAGAACATTTGAACTGTTTTGTTTTTATATTTAAATTTAAATTGAGTTAAAAGCATCTGTTTGCAATATTGAAATGCCGCTTATGAGGGTTAATGTTTAGGCGCTTTCTTTTGCAATCATAAGATTTGAATACAAAAGTACTGTAAGCACTTTACTGAACCTGATGTCCTAGTTACTCCCATGAGGGTAATTTTTTTGAAGCCCGGCCGAAGGCCGTCCTCCCAAAAGGTATCAAAACACAGAAAAACTGCAGTTTACTGCCACCCTTTGTTTAATGGAAAAATACCGTTGGGCAATAAATGGAAGGGGATTACGAAAATTGTTTGGACCAAGAGTCGACATAGGAAAAATTAAAACACGCATTGAAAAAAACAAAAATACATGTTTTTGTATTTCATTGAAAAGAGAATTCCACACGCTATAATATGGTGCACATTTTTTTGTACCTTAATAACGAGGTTTTTCGGGGGGGAAAAAGGGGTTTTGTAAAATTTATATAAAAAAAATGAAATATTTTTTGCTTATAATTTTTTACTCGTTCATATAAAATATATAATTTGGTACATCCAAATAAAGGTATGAAAAAGACCTTAGAGTGACTACCTTGACTACCTTGAAGCCACTCATTGCTCTCATCGGTGTTCGCCAGTGTTCCGTAGTGTGACATTCACCGAGTGTATTGATGGGAAGTGGTCTCTGTGTAAACATTAACTCTTTCGCTACAGGCTTTTACTGGGGGAAGTTAAAATTTTGAATTTTACGTTTTAGGCTTCTATGTGGTTATATTAGCAACATTCCAAAAGAAATTTTTTAAGTTGTATACTCGGACCCTGTATTGTATTTTATAATTACTTAAACATAAAACTTTTTACGCATAACGAAATTTTATATATTTCTTCATTTATTTCAGCCAAGATTAAGAAAAAAATATCTAAATTGAAAGAAAACGTGAACTTATAAAGTTATCTTAAGTTTTCTGCTTCTTCTTCCTTTTCTATGTCAAGATATACCATTAAAAAACGTGTATACTTCTCTTTTTTAAACTTTAATATTCAATTTATTAATTTCGTATTTTTCATAAAACTTCAAACTATTGTAAGGACCAACAAAAAATGTATTCTTGGAACCACAAAGGGTTCAGACGTCCACAAAGTATCAATGTGCCATATGGCGAAAAACGCGAAAGGGTTAAACAGTTTTTATTACAAAACATCATAGTTCGCTGCAATTTTGTATGTATCGCACATTTATTTAAGTAATCAATATTTACAATTCAACCCAATTGTTTTCCAAAAATTACCTGTTGTAAATTTTAAAGCAGTAGCATACCTGCTTCAAATTGAAATAAATGTAAGCTACAAACTTGTATAATTATGCGAGAATTTTGCATTAAAAATATGTCACAAAGTAAAATGTTGCGAAAACTTTCCATTTATTATTTTAATGCGTCTTTGCCCAGCAACTAAAGTGCAATCCATTGCAAAGCAGCCTTACAACAATTAAAGTTTTGATTTTAAAGCAAAATGCTCTGGTAATAATGCAAGAATTATTGTAAGCAATAAGTTAATGATTTGTTTTAGCTTTGTACCCATGATTCCAACAAAATAAACATTATTCACAGCAATTTGCGTACAATTGGATGCAGCACAGTGCCAGTTTGCTGTGAAGAAGGCTCCTATAGGCAGCCTTACATTGATGTGTCTATCATTATTACCATTTAAACAAAAGTCATCTTATTCTAAGCGAAAATTACAACGTTAAACTTTTGGTAACGTCTTTTACGAAGAAGCCTAAAATACCAGCAATACACAATCTTTTTCACCAACATTTTCATATCAGTTTTTATGCTATTGTGTTACCTACTGACATTATACATAATATTTCGTTTACACATCGTACATAAATAAGTCAAAATAAAATTTTACAATACAGATTCGACATAAATTACAGGTTTTAAACTAAAGTCAACTTGCTGATACGCGCACAAGACATAATTTTGGTGGATGCATGTACAGTTAAATTTTCGAATTAATCCGCTGTTGGAATACACATTGCAACACTTATATTGAACTCTAAACAAACTTTTCCAAATGCAAATGCATTCTTCATTTGCGACTTGTTTGGAAAATTACCATTTAGTACTCAACACAAATGTAAAATTGGTAACAATAATTAAATCTCAATTTAGGAATTCTAAATATTTTCTTCCACTGAAATATTGTCCAACTTGATTAGCAAGTCCCTGGCGATTACAGAGTTGTTGCTTCGGTTAGTATTGTTGCTGGCACTGCTGCTGCTGCTGCTGGCAGCATTTGCAGGTACATTCAGCGCATTGCTGGTGTTGCTACTGTTGGCACGCAGTTTATCCTTTTCGGCTTGCAAAAATGTAGGATCCTGTGAGGGACACTCCAAGTGCACACAGTGAAATATCTGCAAAAAAGAGTTCACAATTTACAAACAAACAATTTAACAAATACTTTAACTAACATTTGATTAACATTAAACATTTTTAAAAGCACATATATTTTAGACTAATAACCGCTGCTTATGAATTATTGTTTTTAGTGTTTTAAAAAATGAGCTCATTTAGCAACAATACAATCTATTTTCGGCTCTGTGTATATTATCTTCGAACACAGATTACAGTTTGCTCAGATATTTTTTGCTTAGAGTTTCACTCAAAATTAATAATTTCACTGCACTGAATCACAGCCATGCGCCGTCGTAGTGTGGCAAGTTAACAATGCAATCAGTGCCAGCCGCTTACCTCGTTGGCGGTGTTGCGTGTGCCGACAATGCGTATAAATACAACGGGTAGTGGGGTAAAGGTGAAGTTTTGCCAGGAGCGCGCCTGTTCGTTACGTTTATCGACCACCAGTTGCCAGTCTTTCTGGTTCACCGATGTCTCAATGTAAAAGCTGTATGTGCGGTCGTCACAGTCCCAAAGCAACAGCCGCATGGAGCCGACAATGTACGGTTGTCCTGCAGTACGAAAATAAAACAAATGGCACACAATGAAAAACAGCAAATAACCAAAGTATTCCAACCAACTGTTGATATTTACCCAAACGGATCACAATTTCGCCGCTTCCCAGTTGATGACAAGTGTAGCCCGAGTCCCAGTCGTAATTCACGCAGTCGCCGTTCAGCAGTGCGTTGCGAGTGCGACTAACGCCGTCCACCACAATTGCGCTCATCTCGATGGTTGCCACGTTCGCCGTTGGCGCCACAATGCCGTTTAGTACTTTAGGCATCTGGGCGGTATACATGGCCTCCAGACCGACGACATGAAACACCTGCAATTAAACTGGTCAGTGGTTTGTGTTCAAGGGACGCAACTCATTGGCAGCACCGACCTTATTTACTGTGTTGTGTGTACCCACCAGCCTAATGTGGCGCACAGCACGTGCTGGAAAGTACAAAAACTGCCACGAACGACAATGATAATGCGAGTAGTCGATAACGCGTTCCCAATGTGTCTGATTAACGGACACCTCGATAAAGTAGGAGTAAGCGCGATTATCGCGATCCCACAGCAGCATCTTGATGTGATTGACGATGCAGATGGTGCCCAGCTCGACGGTGATGCCGCTGTCGTTGTTGTCGGTGATGCAGTGGCGCGTGTAGCCCTTCTCCATGTCGTACGTACTACAGTCGCCATCCAGCAGCGCGGTTCGACACTCGCCCTGAATGGTCCGCGAATTGAATTTGGTCGTGGCCACATTCTCCTCCGGCCACAGTGCGGCACGGTAGGGAAGATGCTTGGACGCCGTTTGCTCTTCAATGGCATCAAGCAGCTTGTTCGGATCGAGTATGCCCGAGGGACGTACCACTTGCAGCAAGTCTTCGAGATTCATGAGCGGCAAACGCACATACGAAACGACGGACTAAAAACGACGGATAAAACCATAATTTCAAATATGAAATAAAGAAAATGGAAAACAGATAATTAGCTCACTTCAATGTCGATGTTCGAGTGATGCTTGCACCACTGGGAAACGGCTAAAAAAATCTGCACTTCAGGCGCAAAAAACGAATCACGGCGAAGCACTTCCTCCAACGACTCCTGTAAAGAGTGAACTTAGTAAATTCTTCTCCGCTGAATTTCAATAACATTATTTGTGTAATTTTGCAAGCTTTCTTGTAGGGCAGAGTACATATTCCCTAAAAGTTTGCACTCAACCTGTAAAAACCTCGCAAAACTCACCTTCGAGAGCGTACGAAAGGACTCGTGCTTGAGGATGTCGGTAGCATTGCGATCCATAAACGTCAAGCAGACTTTGCTCAACTTGTCCAGATTGTACAGGCGCGCCGCATCGAGTATGGCGCACACATTATTCAACGCCAAATACTGTCGCAGGTACTCGGATATGGCCAACTCGAGTTCAGTGAAGCCGTACTGGTTGGCTAGGCCCAGCGTATCGAGTATGTTGTCCTCGTCCATCTGCGACAGCAGCATGTGGCCGGAATAGATGTACTTCAGTAGCGCCTTGAACGCGTCCAGCGGAATTTTAAGGTGAATTTCGCTCTGCTTGGACTCGGACAGTCCGCCAAAGAGAAGCGCTCGAAAGTACTCGCTGCGTGCGGCCAAAATGACGCGATGCGCTGGCAGTCGCTGATTCTCCACGATGAAAGTCACGTCCGAGTAGTCGTCGTTCATGCACAACTGGGCCATTTGTTCCGAAAAGCGTTCTACAAAGGGCACCAAACCAATGCAGTAGCAGGATAACGGATTTGTGGCACTATGCCGCAACTGTGCACTTACCCGTTAATTCGATTTCGTCTGTGCGCGGCTTCGAGGTCATTCCTGACATTTTGTGATGGCTCTGGCTGCTCATTGCGTGCAACGATCGGTGCCTTCGTGATTCTGCCTTTGCTGCAAGCAATTGCGTGAAAACGTAAAGTGTAACTAATTTATGCGTTCGCGAAAATGGCAGGAATAGGTAGAAGTGGTAGTCAACGAGTTCCAGAGTTTTCCACGGCGAAGTATTCTTTTAATATTTGATTTTTCCAGCGCTAGCAACTATATAGCATTGAAACTCACCTATTTTACTGAGCGTCTCTTATTTCTCCTGTATATTTTTATTATTTCCACGAAAATTTGCAACAAATTGTAAATTTTTCCGGCAGCTGAGTTATTCTTGCTTTCTTTTTGCTGCGTCTTTTCTTAGTTTTTTAAGTCAGTTTTGACTGAAGCTGGAGTTGCCACACTGGTATAATTAAAATTAGGACTATTATATTTTAATCTTAACAAAAATTAGATAAATTGCAAATCAAAATTTGTTGTATCTAGCCAAGGAGTATTAATATTAATGTATAATATAGCATATGTATGTATGTATATACATATGTATGTATATAGTGTATTAATATTAATAATAATGTGCCTTGTGTCTGGCTTACATGTGTAAATGGAATATTATACAACAATCTTACTATTTTCGTAGTAAAGTAGTTCAGAAACCAAATTATTTTGAAAATCTATTTTTAAATGGAACTCAAATTATCAAAAAAATTCGTTGTACGTGGAGGATTAGATGTATAAAATTAACATGAGAATAGTATTCAATGTATTAAGCTCACTTAGTTGACTTTATTGGCATATACCAAATTTAAATTGTAAAATTTTTTGGCGGGCCGCACATAAAGTAACACTTAATAATAATTTACAAAACTTTATTTATAGTAAACATTACAACAAAATCAATAAAATAAATTATATTTTAGAAATGCTTGGCGGGCTGCATAAACATGTTTAACGGGTCGCGTGTTGCTCATCCCTGGCATATACAATATATTGTCATTATAACTATTCATAAATAATAGTATTCATTGATTTACTCTATATATAAAGTACACACTGCGGTTTACCGCTTCCTTGGAAGTGAAATCGTATTGAATATAGGACGCTTATACTACGATTACATTGGGCCCAAATGCGTAATTTAAAATGAGTCATTTCGAAGTGTTTACATTGCCTCATTTACATTTTGTTTGGCAACTAATGTCAAATGCTCAATGCTCATGCCCTCTTGCCGCAGCTCATAGATCAGCGCTTTTACGGCTTGTGACTAAATCATTTATTTCCTTTTTGCCGCCTCTATGTACTACACACTGCAATATTTGAATACATGTATATTTAATACCTTACATGCTAAGAATATTCTACATATTTCAAGCAAACGAAAAATTTTCCATTTTGATAATTTTCATTTGTTTTGATTTTGAACTGTCCCAAAGAAGAAAACGCTTTTGAAGCAAACGCGATGAAATTGGTTATGATTTATCGCATTTGCTTCGTCGTTTTGTTGAAACAAGTAATTTCATAGATTTGAATTTGTATGGGGAAATGCGCGATTTGGCTTCGCATTTGAGAATTTTTGCCCAAATCACGTATTTGGGCTCAATGTAAACGTAGTATTAAATTGGTAGCCAGTTGCAGATAGCAGTGAGTGTTCCAAGGTGGAGCCCACTGTACGTAACCGTACGTAAGACATTTGAAAATTCAAGTGTCATACAACACTGTATTCGCTCTTTAGTTTCGACTACTAGATGGCACGCTAAGCATGTGTAACCTCTATACACAGAGTTGCATTCGAGTTTGTCTTGGGAAAAATAAATAATCAGCCTTTCATTTGAAATTTATGCAACAATTAAGTTTACAAAAGGCGTCCAGCCTTTCAGACTTGTTTATGTACTTGTTAATTATTAGTTAGTTGTTTGATGTGATAGCTAGAAAAAGTTTATTGAATTTTAGCAGTCAGATCAAAGTAAACTCAAGTGCAACCCTGCAAACAGCTGAATTGATTTGTTTACATTTGGTGCAAAATTTTGGATTTTCAGGTTTTTAAGTACGAATTTTGCCAATAATAGTAAAAGCGAATATTTAAATAATAAATACAGATTTGTAGGTGTTTGCTGGAGCAATGCTGAAGCGCGAACTGCAGAGCATTCCGCTAAAGCTGGCTGAGCTGAAGGAATACGATATCGTTAAAAACGAACGTGCTGCAGCACGCAGTCAAGGACGTCCCAGCGAAGAAGCTGCCGCGGAACCGTCACCCATTGCCAATGTGGGTCCCAAAAGCAAAAAAGAAATACAATCGCGTCTAAATACGACATTGTAAATTTTGCATAGACATAATTATGCAGACAACATTTTCCAATTAATTGTAATAGAATAAACATAATTTTATTTAAATCTATAAAAATATGTAGAAATCACAGAGCAATTCTTGCATCATAGAAAACATGCTTTGCTGACCTTGTCTGAATAAAATAAACATGCAGAGCGCACTTCAAAAGAATTTTACATATTTATTGAACATAAATATTTCTTCAAAACAAGATTTGATGTACAATTTAATGTTAAAAGAAACAAACATATAGTAAGTTAAGACATTCGATTTGTACAAACAAAACTCGTAAGCTTATTGTAAAACTCGCACAAGTCCTACTTATCGATTAACTGATATGATTAATTTATTAAATCAGAGCTTGCTCAACTTTGCTCAGAGCTTTGCTGGGCGCATCTCAAGGCTACACACTGCTAAGGCCGCAAACCTACACTGACGCTGTGCATTAAGCCACCACACACTGACGCCCACAAATGCAAAGAGGCCAAAGTTCCGTGCTGCAAGTGCGGAAAAACAAATTGAAAACTTGCACTGAAAAACATGAAAATGCGCTTTGTGGCAAGAAAGCGGCGCGACACTTTCGCCGCCCACATCGTCGCCGTCCAATGCAGCAATGTACGAAACCGCAACAGTGCGCGCGAACCGCAGTGGTTGGCCTGTCAAATTAAATCAAACGGCTGCACATGCGGGAGAGGGTAAACGGGAGTAATTACTACTATTGACGGCAAAGTTCAAAACGCTTAGAATCCGGGCAACATTGACAAAAGATTGACGCGATGAAATGTTGATAACGCGAGGAGAAGCTTGAGCTTTCAAATACTTACAGACTGACAGAAGTAGTGGCTGAGGCGCTGTGTGCAGCAACAATCGATGACAGTCGCTTAATTGGTAAGAAATTAATGAAAATTGATTGCACGACGAGTCGACTAGACTAGCTGCCGAAGATTTGGGTTTGTTTGTTTGTTTGTCCAATGTTGGTTATATATTTTAAGTGAAAGCAAATGAGAAAGCAGCTACTTGGAGCTTCGATGATGTGCGACAAATTGTTTCAAATCTGTTTCTCATTCGATTTTTCGGACTTGTGGGAAAAATGAAAGAAGAAAGAGAAAAATTGTAATTAAAATGTTAAGAAATTATGAGCTAAATATGCACGAAATTATCATTTTTTGATGTAACTAGTAATCGAAGAAATTGGTGTTGGTACTAAACTTTCACCCTTTCGAACCAAAAAGCACCTGAATGTATAATATTTGTATGAGATGATACTTGAAGATTTAGAATAAATTGACATTTGTATTGTATTAGAATGTTAAATTTGTGTACGTATGTAAATTTGTTTATGTATGTATGTACAATTATAACTTTAGTATATGGAAAATCATTTTCAATCAATTGAAATGCCTATCCAGACTCCTTCTCAAACCCGCCTAGACTTCGAACACATTCAAAATAACATACATGCCAAATTAGTGGTTTTATTTCAAGGACTTTATTAAGCATACAAACATGTGAACACGAGTTTCGAGTTTCAACTCTATAATTCATCACATCACATCATTACATATATTCGAAGTAATAAAATTGCGACGACAACTTCATCAGCATTGGTCTTTCCACTCGTCGTCGACCTGTTCAATAGGTTTGTGTCGCACTGTGTTGGGCCAGGAGAAGTGCTAACGATTTGTGCTGCTAATAAATGTAGCACAAGCGCTCATTAAACCACGCACAGACAAATCGACATATTTGCGACTGCACAGAGATGCGTGGAAAACTTTCAGCAAGTCAAAGTTAAGCAAAACCGCACTGTCCGGAAGTCAAATCCGATAACGCAGTCGAGTGACTGGATCGGACATACATTCACACGTACCTATACTGATGTACTGATGCTTTCTGTATGTGAATAGGTGTGTGTTGCGTGTTGCCGGTAAATAGTTACAAAGTGTCCAAAGTGAACCCCAAAACCGCACTCGAACAAAATCGAATTAAACGCTTAAATAGTTCAATATGCGACGACTACAAGCTGCGAGCTACGGCCGAACCCGATGGCTGCAGCAGGACGAGGAACCAGGAGCGGGTGGGCACTATGTGAGCGACGAAGATTCACCTTTATGTGTTGGGCAGTGCGAATCGAATACTGACAGCGGAAGCTGTTGGGGACCAAAACCGGCAGTCAAGTGGCAACAACAATGCAGCAAGTTCATAAAACACTTAACTTGGCAATAAGTCACCAGGGAATAGTTAGAGTTGGGAATGAGTGGACGAGTGCGAGCAGCAGTGATCGACTTTGCGTTAACAAGCTGGCACAGCCCCTGCTGCCGTCGGCGACTGGCTGCGTGCGCAACGAACCTGAGGAGCGACTGCCCGCATTCGAGGTGCTGTGGCACAAATTTCCTGCACGCCGAACATTTGTGAATGTGCAACTTTGCCAGCCAAAGGAAGTATCAACATGAATGACCATCAAAAGTGGCCCAACTGGACGTTGGTAGCGCGTAGAGCAGAGCACAGAGTTCGGCAAAGTTCAATTGAGTCAGCCAGCCCAGTGAGTTGGGACACCCAGTGCTCCATGTACTATATTCTAATGTAGCCCCCAAGTGGCCGCCGGTCGAGGCGCTCGCACGGACTTGTGGCCGCAAAAACAAAAACTGCACGAGTTCTGTTGTATGTTCCATGTGCGCAGAGACGGCGTGCGGCAAGCTGCCACTTTATCTGATTCGGTGGCGTGCACACGTCACTTCGGTCGCCGTTGGTGCGACACTGCTGGCCGGCAGTCGCTGCGCCGCACAATGGCAGTCGAGTGGATTCGGCCGAAATTGACTTGAGCACAAAAATGTTGGCGACATTCCTTGGATTACACTTGTCAATTTGTGGCTTTTCAAAGTGTTCCGTGCTCTTGGTCTGACTTTTGGTCGGTGCGGACGTGTGGCCGGGCCGCCGCATGTCCTTTGCCGTTGCTGCTGCTGCTGCGCACAAAATTACAGATTTTAGATGGAAATTATGGATAATTGGCCTTTAGTTTGTCAAAAGGAATTTAATTGAGCTGTCAATAAGGCTGATGCTGCTAAATATTGTTGTTGCTGTTGTTGATGTCACCATATTGCCGTTGTCCAGTAAACATTTTTCAGCCCTCACAATGCTTTTGACAATTTCTATTGAAGCATAACACATTGAAGATTGCAATGATGTTTAAAGCCAGCAATTTAGTTGCATGTAAATAGAAGTTGTGAGGTTAGGTTGAGTTGAACTGACTAATTTAAAGTGATTCAGCATCGATGTTTTCCGATTTAAATAGGCAATATTAATGCTTTTTATATTTCCCAGTGCATTGCATAGAAGCCTAGTTTTAAACAACAATAAATCTAATGCAAAAGATCTATTTTTGTATGTCAAGAAGAAGAAGAAGCAATAATTTCCCAGCAATATCATCTCATCCAATTCCAGCAATTTAAAACAATTCGGAGAAAACCTGCTTGGCTCTTTAAATAAACCTCTTAAAAGATGCTAAACGATTCTATTGAATTCTGTGAAAAAAACAAACTCAAGACTCTTTATCAAATACTCTGGAAGGCGCTACTTCAACCCTCTGAAAGAGACTCTTCGGAATATCTTAAACCTTTTGAATCAATCAAATGATTCTATTGAAATCCGTTTAGATCAAAAAGTCAAAAGTATGCCTCAAAGACTTTAAAAGACTCTTCACCAAACATGCTAAAAGAATTTCTGCAATTCCTTTGGAAAACCTTAATACTTTTAAACCATTTGAATTTGTATTGGTAGCTGTTTAGATATCCAATTTAAACAATTTCAAACAGCCTTTGGGAATCCTTTAAAATGTATCTTTTCAAGCAATTCAAAAATGCCACCATAACTCGAATCATAACTCTTTCAATGAACCTCCTAAAATGCGAGAAAAGTGACATTAATATCCGCCAAATGGAAGCCATTTGAAAAATATGCCTCGAAAAACTTTGAAAGATTCTACATCAAACGCTCTGGAAAAGTCTTTTTAATACTTAAATTTCTTTTGAAAGCTTTTCAGATATCTTTTTCATACCGAATGGTTTGAGCCTCTTGAGATATTTTCAAAGCAACTTCAGCTATTTGTCATCTTATAGCAAAAGCTATAGAAGTGAATTCAAAGCAAATTACAAAAATGTTAGATACTGTTATCCCCAAAATAATTTCCAATAATTTGCAGCGATATCAGGGAAAGTTTGTGTTCTAATTGAAGTCTACGAATTGGGCGCGATTCATCACAACCCTGTTTCTTTATTAATGGTTAAATAAATCAGAAAGTGATAATTTTGTATTTTTCCATAAATATTAATAATTTTTCTGTAATAAAAAAATAAAATTGTTTAAAAGTAAACTAGCTCTAGAACTCTAAGAAAGAGGCGTGGCGACTTCAAATGTCGAGTACACACTGCTTATGTAAGTGTTTCATGATTTAAGTACCAAAAGTAATATCGACCCACAGGGTAAAATTCAGGGTCGAAAGGGTTAAATAACCCTCCCGGAATAGTTTGAAACAGCCTTATCACACCATCCCAATGAGTTTCTTTAAATTCTCGCTGAAAGAGTCTTTCCAAGCCGCCTGAAATATTCTCTAAGCAATGTTAAAACAAATAATGTAGACATTCATAGAAAAAATAAGAGAACTGATCTTTGAGTACAATTTTTAAGCCGTCAGAAAACAAAATGACAAAATAATACTTAAATAAAAAAACAATTAAAATATAAAATCTCGTATAAGAAATCATAAGACTTTGACTGACTCCTTAAGTCTGTAGCATATTTTTGTAAATAATTTGTTTGAAGTGATTACGACTTGAATATAACTGTGTACATACAAGAAATTATGCTATTGAGACAGGTCTCGCGAAATTTGAGGGACCGAGGTCAGGTTAAACTGGCCGATAAGAAGGTCACGCATAGATCTCCTTAGGTTCTTAGTGACTTCACTTTCAGTTCCGTCTAGTATTGATAGAAATACAAATCTGTTCAATGAGAAGGAGAAGTAAGCAAAGGGAAACAGACGGCTCCAAATTAGATGTTAGAGTGGAATGGGGGTGGCGTAATGTGAAAATGCCCACCCATTGAAGACTGTTTCCGTCTCCCAGTCAACCTCCCTAGGGATATACATATCTATTTTTTGTTTATTAAAAGAGACAATGCGCAGGGGATACCCCTATAAATGCGAGGCATTGCGCTGGTTCAGGAAGGATATATAGATTGGGAGAAAGGATGTTGGGTGAAGAATTTATGGACTCTTGCCTTGAACCCATCAAGATCATAAGATAGATAGATCAGGTAGCAATTAAAGCTCTCAAGAATGTTTCCACAGCTTGCCTGACGTGGCACCATTCTTCCGGAATTTAATACCACAGTTACAGCAGGTATCTCTTCTCTTTCGAATTAGCTTGTGACTGGCACTAAGACAGATCACGTTCCTTGTGGCCCAAGTCCCAAGCCCAGACAGCCTTAACCTTACCTAACCTAACCTAATCCAAGCAAAAGGAATCAATTAGCAACTCTGTTATGTGATAACGAAGGCATTTGACATAAGCACGCAATCGAACGGTACTTCTACCTGCAAATGTCATTTGCGATTGAATAGCACACCGAACTTTCATTGCGCATTGCACTAATAAATTTAATTAATTTTTCCGACCGTAATTCTCTCATAAATCACGCAAAACGACCAATAATGAAGTAATTCAGTTGAAACAATTCCTGAAATTCATCAACCGCATTGCTGGAAATTTTGCATGACGGCAACACACACACACACACAAACAAACAAAGATGCTAATGAGATGGCAATGAGAATCAACCGCCCAGCTCTTCATTGATGCCACCACCGACCCGACCATTATTGCCAGAAACAATTAATTATAAATTTATAAACCCGACAACGAGCAGAGGATAAGCAAACAAGCATTTAAATATCTCGACATTTTCAATATTATTCAAAAGCAGCAGAGTCCCAACCACATCCGCCCATCAACTATCAACCAACGGTCGAGCTTGTGTGGATGCGGAGGACGCGGCGTGCAAGCTGAAAATGGATTTCCATTTAGGGCGCGTGTTGAAACTATTGTTTTTATTAAGTGTCGCATGATATGAACCCACATAAACACTCCAAGTGGCAACATGACGTGAATGACATGCATTCACTGGCATTTTGCGCACCGCCAGTGCCATGGAAAAAAAATAGGAAAATAAAAAATAAATGTGGCAAAAGTGTGCGAGCAAAAAAGGACAGTAAAGCAGCTGCTTTAGTTGGCACTTTAATACCCAACATTGACTGTGACCGTACCAGCAAGCACAGTGGGCCGCAGTGCACAATTTGTTGCAGGTTAATTAGCCGAGTTTTGTAGACATTTGCTTAAGCAATTTTTTTTTATGAAAACCTTAGAGAAAGAATAGTTCATATATCGCACCTCCACTACAAAAGTGACACAATTAAAAATTTTTAATTTTTCAGGAAACGCTTTTTGTTTGCTGTTTTTGAGCTGAATAAACGTTTTTGAGCTGAATAAACATTTTTTTAAAATAACGTATAGACCGTTTAGTAGAAAATTCCTACAGATTATGCTTTAGGTTAAGTTACAAAGATTTTTTTATTTTACACTATATTAGAAAATCCAAAATTTTGAGTTGGGACTTTTTTGATGATATTTTAATTCAATAATTACCGAATTACTTTAAATTAAATTAAAACAGTTAAAAAGTTGAAAGAAAAATTTTGAAAATTCAAAATTAATTGTTTTATTTGAAAATATATACTAAAATTGTCAGAACTTTGCTTAAAATTAACTTCAACAAAAATGTATTTCGTCAAAAGTGTCACAATTTGAATTAGGACACTTTTGCATTGAGCTGCAGCGATCAAATAGCATCCAACTTCTCGACATGAAGAGAGACCTAACTGTATTTTGGCAACAGTTAACAACAACCGAATATACTCAGCTTTTGCTTATTGGTAGATAGATGCATTGTGCAGAGTATTAACACATAAACCCGAAAATTAAAAACTTTGAGTTGTGTCACTTTTGAAGTGGGTGTGCGATATGTATGTACCTATGTAGCTCGACAAGTGTTGTAGAGATTCTATTCTGCCATGAGTATTGAATTTCCTTGTTTATTATTTTATGTCGACAAACACAAACCAAATTATGATACAGACAAGATGAGTCTAATGTAAATTGAGCTACTGAGACTCAAGCTGCCTATTGAAGGCCACAGAACTCAGAACCCAGTACTGGGGCTGGTCAGATATACTTCAAGTAGTTAGGTTAGGTTACGTAGGGAAGGGTGTGTGCGACCCACAGGCCGCGCTTCCACTCGGAGGCCAAAATGGCTCATTGTGTATCCCTTCTTGGAAGGTTCTGGAGCTAACCAGTGGCTCTCAGCCCGGGGCAAACCAATTCGACCTCTTGATGAAGGAGAGTAGATCCGAAATTTCAACTATTGCCACTTCAAGTAGTTACGAGTCAAACAACACAACGTCCATCTTTGTCATCTCGTCTGCTGATTCCTTCCGGATACTCCAGAATATCGCCAAATATATGACTCTATTATTGAAGAACTTTTCTGCTGGTTTTTCAAACTCCTTAAGCATACAAGAACAAATTTTGAACATAGTTTTGAGAAAGTGTAGAAATATTTGGCCTTATTTTCATACTGGCTACTGCTTATTTAAACTAGACATAAGTATTATTACTTATATTTCACACATCACATCTCGTTGAAAAAATCATTCAGAAATCATTTCAACCCACAGTGCCATTGCCCATTCAAACAAATTTCATGACAGCGCCCCAACAGCGGCAAAGGATTTGGACTAAATAGTTGGGCGAACGACAAATAGTTGTAACCCTTTACACACACACACACACACAAACACACATTTGCACAAACAAATATGACGCCTACAGTGTAGCCCAGAGCCAACGAACCAGTCCCAACCGCTGCTGGCGCCTTTAAACTTTTCACAAATACATATTTTATGTAACATTTTGTCACTTTCAAATTGTCATCGTTTGCTCTATGCACAGCGCTCTCAGGGATCAAAAATAAACCGAACCAAAGGTTCAATGCTGCATACAGAGTGCGAGTCTATTACATATATATTTACATATATAGTAGGTATATAGTACTTATGGAGACGTCTGCCTGTGAGTGAGTGAATGAAAGGATGCAAGCTGCCGACTGCATGGCTGATGTGGTGGCCTGACATCGAATTCATTTGTGTTTTTGTTTTCAATTTTTGGTTATATTTTGCAGTGCCGCCATGAGGCGACCAACCAGCGTTTATATTCACTCTCAATGGAGGCAAAATTACTGGCATTTGCAACTTTATTTGAATTCATTAAGCTCACAGCCGACTCACTCACCGCCGACCAGCTCAATTCAGTTCAATTCCGTATGCATACTTCGCTCCAGTTTATGGCGACAGTATTTATGCATTCTATGCTTAACTTCATTAGAACAGTTTTTAGTGGAGTTGAATATGCATAAAATCATAAAATCTTAACATACAATTATGCATTGAAAGTGAACTAAGTTATGTGATATGCTAGAAAAATGACACAAAAAAGCTTTGAAGACACTTAACATATAAACAAGTAAATTGCGATTTAAACTAAACATTTCTCAAAAAGTGCAACGCTTATCTAATGTTGGCCTCTTAGATTGAGAGGAGATCGAAACTGGCAGTTCAGCTTTCACAATGAGCCAATTAGACCTCTGAGCGGCTGGTTCGAATTTTTTACCTCTTATCTTACCTTACTTCATTCAAGCTTTTTCCAAGGCTTAGCATTTTTCTGGGTAACAAAAAAATTTTTAAAGTTCGGACAACCGTTGTTTTTCAATCATCAGGAATACCCTGGGTCAATTAGACCCTGTTCACTTATAACTCCACAACTATTGAACCTTCTGATTTAAAAAAATCACAGGTGTACTTTAAATATTGTTTTAAATAAATATTATTTTAACAATTCATACAATTTTAAGTACCTTTGAAGTTTGTAGCATACTTAAAAAAAATCGCAGGGAAGTTTTGGAAGAGGTATCGTCATTTAAAGTAGGAGTATGGGTCAATATGACCCAGTGTGTTCTCCGAACGTTAATTCACACAATGACCCAACCAAAACTTTCTACTCTGTGCAATTTTGTTTTCAATTTCTCCTCGATCTTTCCTTTACAATACTTCAAGGTCATCATTTTGAGATGATTCGAATACGACTTAAGTGGCTGTTCTTCTCGGGAGAGTATAAGGTTAATTTTTTTTAAGAATCATTATCATTATCATCCAAAAAAGTTGTTTTTTGAGGACAAATGTGTAGGAAAAAAATGCTCAAGTAGCCAGAGGAAAATATTAGAAAGAAATCGATTGAATTGGTGGACTCGATTTCAAGTCTTTCGAATTAAAATATTTCTAAACCCGTCTGGTACTTTGTTGCCATATGGCAACATACTACTTGGTGGATGTCTGACATTTTTTGTTGGTCCCTTAAATAGTTTGAAATTTTATGGAATAATACAAAATTAATAAACCGAATATTTAGGTATAAAAAGATAAGCATACAGGTTTTTTGAATGACATAGCTTTACATAGCAAAGAAAGAAAAGGCAGGAAAAAAGAAGAGACATTTGTAATTTGACTTTTTACTTCAATTTCGATACATTTTTTAAATATATTTTAGCTAAAGTAAATGAAGAAATATTCAATTTTGAAATATACATACAAAAATTTTGTATTTAAGTAACTATTACAGCCACAACGATGTGGTTGCTGTCATATGATAACACTCTAAAAAAAGCGTCCGATAATAAATATTAAAAAAATTACTGCGGACTGAAGACTAAATTGATAAATTTTATATTTTAACTTTCTACAGTAGACACCTGTAGCGAAAGGGTTAAGCTTAGAGTTGACTACGAAAGAGGACAATATACGACTTTTTTACTCCATAATTTATTTACTACTTTGGTTTCAAACAACTTCTGTCGCACCTGTATGAACGAGGAAGAAAATACACTCTTCACCTTCTATGCACTTGTTCTGCTTTATCCAGAAAAAGGATGAACTATCTGGGCAACTTTTTCTTCCATAATCTAGAGGATCTACCTGATAAAGACTATGCGCTGTGTACTAAGCTTCGTAAGAAACTCAAACTAGGTAAATGTGTGAGCGATCGTAAGTTCGATGGTTTGATTTGTTGTTCATGGCCTAAGTGAGCTGCGCCTTGGAGCAGACACTATCCTATCTACCTTTCTACATAGGTAGGTAGGTTATGAGACACACTTAGGCCTATTATATAGAGCGTTGTGATACCTCAAATTCCACCCGTTTGAAATCTGTATACACACTGTTTTTCAACATGTTTTATTACACACATTTCAAACGCTGAATCCGAACGTCAGTTTTTCTTCCACGGTTGGAGGTTTTGCCATTGTCTGCCATGAGCGCACTTGTGGCTTGCTTATAATTCTCATTTACTTCTTGTGGATAGCGATAGAAGTAGACAAGTGTTTAACCAGCCCGAACTAGGAATCGAACCTGCGGCCTCTGGCCACTAAAAACCCAGCACGCCACACGCTGGACTAGCTGGAGTTCGGTACCTACCTATGTACTATATGTATGTAAAGGATTGAATACTAATTGATTGATTGAATACTAAATTTTGATTGAAGCGTGATGAACAAGTAAACCAGGTAGAATGTATGAGAAAAAGAGAGACATTTTATACACAACTTGAAACTTGGTGTGAACTTCGATTTATTGTTCAGTTTAGTGTTTGTTGTTTAAGTACCTAAAATTCATAAATAAATAAAGTAGTGGAAAATAATTTTTTCTCTAAAAATTTTTTTAAATTGATTCATCTGATAGTTGCAAATTTTTATCATATTCTATCGAAAATATCTTTTTCACATCAAAATAAATATGAATAAATTTATCCTGACAACGTAGTGCACGGTACCGAAATCAACATCTGCAATTGATAAATGGCATTTTTACAACGGCTGCCATTTGTGTAAACGCACTGCACGTGGCTATCAAGCAGCCAGTTAAATTTTGATTTCATTATTCTATACATTCAATGGTGGTATTCACAGTGTGCGACAATTGCTGGACAGTAATGCAAAATATTTATTTATACATACGTATAGTGAATGGCCTTTTCAACGGTGTGGCATCAGAATAAGTTGTCAAAGATGCCAAATTGGTTGTTTTCTTTGGTTCTAGCAGGAATGCAGTTAAAGCTGGAACACTAACATTAGTCAATTCGACTAACAGTGCAAACACTGCAGTAACAAAATGCTACAGTTGCAAGATGTGAAGTTTTCCGAGTTAAAAATCAACTCATTGATATTATTTAGTTAGTGTTTGATGGGTTAACTCTTTCGACCCCCGAATTTTACCCTGTGTTTCGATATTACTTTTTGGTATTTAAATCATGAAACACTTTCCTAAGAAGTGTGCACACGACATTTGAAGTCGCCACGCCTCTTTGTTAGAGTTCTAGAGCTAGTTTACTTTTGAACAATTTTAGCTTAAAACGGGTTAAATAAATTTTGTATTAATATTTTTTAATTACACAAAAAGTATTTAATATTTATGAAAAAATACAAAATTATCAGTTTTTGATTTATATAACCATTATTCAAGAAACAGGGGTTTGACCAAACGCGCCCAATTCGTAGACTTCAATTAGAACACAAACTTTCCCTGATATTGCTGCAAATTATTGGAAATTATTATGGGGATAACAGTAACATTTTTTAAATTTGCTTTGAATTCACTTCACATATTAATTTGTTGGTGTCTACTTAAATGAAACCCATAAATCAATCGTAGCTTTTGCTATAAGATGACAAATAGGTGACCAAGCAAAGGACGCCCTATCATCTCTTGCTTTGACCAACTGGAGAAAGCCAAAGAAGTGTGACCTAAGCATGGATGCCTGAAGAGAACGTTTGCGACTTTGTAGTGGGTTGCTTATGGCCAGTTAAGTAAGTAAAGTAAGTAAATGTTGCAGTTATTTCATACTACGGTTTTTTGGACTTGCACTTGGCTCTGACAAAGTAATTGCCATAGATCGTGAATATCACCAGCAGCGTTAACCTTTACAGCTTTATGTTGGATTCAATGTTTAAATTCAACTGTTTCTGCAGACCTTTGTCAATTAAAAACCAAAAGCGTGTGTCATTTAAACCTTAACTTCAACTGAAAACAGAAACTAAGAATCCTTACTTTAGTTTATTAATCGAAATGCTAAATTTTTGGTGCATTTAAAAAATTTCACTTGCACCCAGCCAGCTTGTTGTGCCACCAAACTTTATCGGCTTTGTGCATTTACGGCTTCAGTCTGCCGCATACCCGCCCACACCCGTCCGCGCGTCCATATGCCGCGCACACTTGGCATTATGCATCATTAATATCGCAGCCAGCTTGTGTGCAGTTTCGGTGGCGCTCGCGTTGACTGAACTGCGCCGAACTACGCTGCCAA